>CM063588.1:6521753-7232052 GCA_032356905.1 Salix exigua | reverse complement strand
CCACATAAATGTACACAATTAGAAGGGCAGGGCACAATTATTTTGAGCTGCCAAGGAGAACAAAATCAGATAAGAAAAGAGAAGAAAAAAGGAGAGAGAGCCGAGAGAAAAAGGGTGAAGGAGGCAGCAGAACACTCTGTCTTCTTCCTTCGATTTCCAACTCGTTAACCGTTGGATCGGGTTGAAATTTGGACAGCAGCTTCCAGACACATTGATATTCATTCTGAACGGTTGGATTGAAGATTGGAGCTGTGGAAGTTGGTCTGCTTGACAGAACTCGGGGCTGTCAGTTTGTGAGCCTTCTCTCAACTTTGTTCTCTTTAATTCTTGTTGTATTCCAAGAATTGTTTAATCTTGATGATTTATGTTGTATCCCTTAGTTAGATCTGAGGAAGAATATTGTGAACCCATTATTTTTGATAGTGGAAGTGTTTGAGTGGACTACGGTCCCGTGGTTTTTCCTTCTCATATCGGGAAGGTTTTCCACGTAAAAATTTGCGTGTTGTGCTTGTGATTTTTGGATATATTTTTCCGCATATATTCTTCTCTATTTAGAAGTTTCCTATAGATTCACACAAAGAGGGAGTGTTGAGTATTGTTGTTTCTCCCAACAAGTGGTATCAGAGCTTGGTGCGATCGAGCACTTTAAATATCTTGTGTTGAATAATGGAGGCTAATCTAAGTAGAATGGTGTGTTTGAATGGTTCAAATTATAATATATGGAAAGGTAAAATGGAAGACCTGCTTTATGTGAAACAATTCCATTTACCCGTGTTTGCGTCTGAGAAGCCAGAAAATAAATCTGATGAAGAATGGACTTTGATGCATAGACAAGTATGTGGATATCTTAGACAGTGGGTTGATGATAATGTGTTGAATCATATTGAGGGTGAGACACATGCACGCACACTTTGGAAAAAACTTGAGGAGTTGTATGCTCGTAAGACCGGGCATAGTAAAATGTTTTTGATGAAGCAGTTGATGTATTTGAGATACCAAGATGGAACTCCCTTAACGGATCACTTGAACACTTTCCAAGGAATTATTAATCAGCTTGCTGGGATGGGTATCAAGTTTGATGAAGAGGTTCAAGGGTTGTGTTTACTTGGTACATTGTTGGACTCTTGGGAGACATTTAGAATGTCATTATTTAACTCAGCCCCGAATGGTGAAATCAATATGGATCTGGCTAAAAGTAGTATATTGAATGAAGAGATGAGAAGAAAATCACAGGGATCCTCTTCACAGTCAGAGGTGTTGGTTATAGAAAGAAGGGGGAGGAGTAAGAGCAGAGGTCCGAAAAATAGAGATAACAGCAGAAACAAGTCAAACAGGTTTGCCAATGTTGAGTGCCATCATTGTGGCATGAAGGGGCATATCAAGAAATATTGTAGACAGTTGAAGAGAGAGAATAAAGAGAAAGGGAAGGAGATACAAAATGAAGATGGCAAGAATGGCAATAGAGTTGCCACCACTACTTCCGGAGATTTCTTCACTGTTTATGATGATGATGTCATTAATTTTGCATGTCATGAGACCAGTTAGGTGATTGATAGTGGTGCTTCAACTCATGTTACATCCCGACAAGATTTCTTCACTTCCTATACAGCCGGTGACTTTGGGACAGTGAAGATGGGCAATGATGACTTGGCCAATATTGTCGGCATTGGAGATGTGTGCTTGGAGATGAGTAATGGCATGAAGTTAATTCTTCATGATGTGAAGCATATTCCTGACATCCGTTTGAACTTGATATCTGTAGGCAAACTTGATGATGAAGGGTATTGCAGTATTTTTCATAATGGTCAGTGGAAGCTCACTAGAGGTGCTATGGTTATTGCTCGAGCTTATAAGCTTTCTACTTTGTATATGTTAGAAGCAAAATTCTCCAAAGACATTATTAATGCAATGGATGATGAGTCTTCTACAGAACTATGGCATAAGAGACTTGCTCATATGAGTGAGAAAGGCTTGGAATTATTGGCCAAGAAGAATTTGCTAGCAGGAATGAAGAGTGCATCCTTGAAAAATGCACACACTTGTTTGGCGAGTAAGCAAAGCAGGGTTTCCTTTAAGAGTTCCCCTTCCGCTAGAAAGACAGATATACTTGATCTTGTACATTCAGATGTATGTGGGCCTATGAAGACTAAAACACTTGGTGGTTGCCTTTACTTTGTGACTTTCATAGATGATCATTCAAGGAAATTATGGGTATATACCTTGAAAAGCAAAGATCAAGTATTTGATGTGTTTAAGCAATTCTCGGCTTCAGTTGAGAGACAAAGCGGGAAGAAGTTGAGGTGCATCGAGCAGATAATGGGGAGAGTATTTGGGTCCTTTTGATGAGTATTGCAGGCAACAAGGTATTCGTCATCAAAGAACACCTCCAAAGACTCCTCAGTTGAATGGATTGGCTGAAAGAATGAACAGGACTCTGGTTGAAAGAGTAAGATGTTTGCTTTCACAATCACAGTTGCCAAACTCCTTTTGGGGGGAGGCTTTGAACACAGCAGTACATGTTCTTAATCTCACTCCATGTGTTCCTCTTCGATTTGATGTACCATGACAGGTATGGAATGGCAAAGATGTTTCTTATGATCATTTGCGTGTCTTTGGATGTAAGGCATTTGTGCATATTCCCAAAGATGAGAGATCGAAACTGGATGTGAAGACCCGACAGTGTATCTTCCTAGGTTATGGCCTAGATGAGTTTGGTTACAGGTTGTATGATCCAGTTGAGAAGAAACTTGTGAGAAGTCGAGATGTTGTGTTTATGGAAGATCAAACTATACATGATATTGAGAAGACAGAAAAGGTAGTGCCTCGATATAATGATTGTTTGATTGACTTGGATTCACCTTCTTTGATAGATTTGCCAGCACAAAGTGAACATGATGTTCAGAATGACCTCCAAGTTCCAGATGATACAAATGTTCCCTTACAGGATGAATCTCATGATGAGTTGCCAGTACCAGAGATACCACCAGATGTTCCACCCAGAAGGTCTACCAGAGATCGACATCCTTCCACTCGGTATTCTGTAAATGAGTACGTGTTATTAAATGACGGGGGAGAGCCCGAGTGTTATGCAGAAGCCATGGAAGATGAACACAAGTCAAAGTGGATTGATGCTATGCAAGATGAGATGAAGTCATTGCATGACAATCACACCTTTGATTTGGTGAAGCTACCAAAGGGTAAGAGAGCCTTGACAAACAGGTGGATTTACAAGGTGAAGCAGGAAGAATACACTTCACAACCACGGTATAAAGCTAGACTGGTTGTGAAGGGATTCAGGCAGAGAAAAGGCATTGACTTTGATGAGATCTTCTCTCGGTTGTGAAGATGTCATCCATCCGTGTTGTTCTTGGTTTAGCAGACTAGTCTAGACTTAGAGGTTGAACAAATGGATGTGAAAACCGCCTTCCTTCATGGTGATTTGGAGGAAGAGATTTATATGGAGCAACTGAGAGGGTTTTAAGGTAAAAGGAAAAGAGGACTATGTGTGTCGGCTCAAGAAAAGTCTTTATGGTTTGAAGCGAGACACCTAGACAATGGTATAAGAAGTTTGAGTCTCATTATGGAGGAGCAAGGCTACAAGAAGACTACTTCTGACCATTGTGTGTATATACAAAAATTCTCTGATGGCGATTTTATTATTTTATTGCTTTATGTTGATGATATGTTGATTGTTGGCATGGATTCTTCAAGAATTGACAAGTTGAAGAAGCAGATAAGTCAGTCATTTGCAATGAAGGACTTGGGGCCAACAAAGCGCATTCTTGGGGTTCAGTATTCATAGATCCAGAAAAGATAAGAAGTTGTTTATATCACAAGAGCAATACATTGAGAAAGTGCTTGAGAGGTTCAACATGAACAATGCTAAAGTGGTTAGCTCTCCTCTTGCTACACACTTTAAGTTGAGCACAAAGCAAAGCCCTTCGACAGATGAAGAGAAGGAAGATATGGAAAGAATTCCATATGCCTCAGCAGTAGGAAGCTTGATGTATGCAATGGTTTGTACGAGGCCAGATATAGCTCATGCAGTTGGTGTTGTTAGCCGGTTTCTTTCAAATCCAGGAAAAGAACATTGGAATGCGGTGAAGTGGATTATGAGATATCTACGAGGGACTTCCAAGATGTGTCTTAGCTTTGGGAGTGGTGAACCAATGTTGGTTGGCTACACGGATTCTGATATGGCTGGAGATATGGATACCCGTAAGTCTACTTCGGGTTACTTGATCACCTTCTCAGGAGGAGCTGTTTCTTGGCAGTCAAGGTTACAAAAATGCATTGCACTTTCTACAACTGAAGCAGAGTTGATTGCAGCAACGGAAGCTTGTAAAGAGTTGCTATGGATGAAAAGGTTTTTACAGGAGCTTGGTCTCAAACAACAACAATATGTGTTGTTTTGTGATAATCAAAGTACTATCCACCTTGCAAAGAACTCTTCATTTCATTCAAGATCAAAACATATCGATGTAAGGTATCATTGGATAAGAGATACTCTCAATGATAAGTTGTTAACTCTTGAGAAAATTCACACCGATGATAATGGTTCGGATATGCTAACGAAGGCTCTAACAAGGGAGAAGCTTGAGACATGTTGCTCGATCATCGGGATGGAGAATCCCTCCACCTAGTCGGGAAGGGGAGATTTGTTGGGTTTGGATTTCCCTCTTAGGAGGAGGATGACCCAAATATTTGTGTGGATTTAGCCCACATAAATGTACCCAATTAGAAGGGCAGGGCACAATTAATTTGAGCTGCCAAGGAGATCAAAATGAGATAAGAAAAGAGAAGAAAAAGGAGAGAGAGCCGAGAGAAAAGGGTGAAGTGAGGCAGCAGAACACTCTGTCTTTTTACTTTGATTTTCAACTCGTTAACCATTGGATCGGGTTAAGATTTGGACAGCAGCTTCCAGACACATTGATATTCATTCTGAACGGTTGGATTGAAGATTGGATCTGTGGAAGTTGGTCTGCTTGACAGAACTCGGAGCTGCTAACTCTGTCGGTTTGTGAGCCTTCTCTCAACTTTGTTCTCTTTAATTCTTGTTGTATTCCAAGAATTGTTTAATCTTGATGATTTATGTTGTATCCCTTAGTTAGATCTGAGGAAGAATATTGTGAACCCATTATTTTTGATAGTGGAAGTGTTTGAGTGGACTACGGTCCCGTGGTTTTTCCTTCTCATATCGGGAAGGTTTTCCACGTAAAAATTTGCGTGTTGTGCTTGTGATTTTTGGATATATTTTTCCGCATATATTCTGCTCTATTTAGAAGTTTCCTATAGATTCACACAAAGAGGGAGTGTTGAGTATTGTTGTTTCTTCCAACAACAATTGCTCAAACAATTGCTCGCAGCTTCCATTGGGTGAGAAAAACTTTTACACCACCAATTCTAACGCCTAGTCAGAAGCCCATTTAGCTGACACACAGTATATAGCATTTGAGAATGCCATCGTTTTCAGTCTTTTCATTAATGGAAATCTACCTGCCAAAACCCATCTCCATGCTCTTTCTAACCGAGCGATACAATTGGCGGTGCATCGTATTGTTTCCTCCTCCAAATCAGTTTCAGGGTTGAAAACAACGTTCGAGAAAGAGCGGAGAAGAAAGAGTACTGGAACTGTCCCCGCCTCACTTCAAGGGTTGAAAACAAACGTTTAAGAAACACTCTCTTCTACCTTCTAATGATGATACACTTCAAGACTCCCAAGCATCTTTTCTTATGAGTCAGTACTGTTTTTGTTTTCTTTCTTGGTGCCGCCTTCATTTCTTTAATAACCAAGCACTTCCTTTCATGTTTTAAATTTTTCCTAGCACTCTCGAAGGCATTTCAGCTGTCCAGTTATCTCCTTTTCTTGTGCTTTTCTCAGTGCGTGCTTGATATATACGAGTGGAGTTTCTATATATAGATTGATGGGCCGGGTACCATCTTTCTTCTTCTCTTCTACTTTTTTCCCTCGTCACTTTGATCTTTTTGAGTTTGGTGGCAAGATTCTAGCTATGTGTGCTGGCTTGTCTACCCTGTTTGACTTTTATTCTAACAATGGAAGTGGATTTTTGTGGAAACAAGTCAACTCCGTTTTGGTTTTACTTTTATCATTTCGTGGTTTTATTCCCCCCCTTTTTCTTTTTATTCATAATGGTTTCTTTATAAATAATACCTTCTTGCTCTGAACTTCAAATGAATCGATTTGCCTGATTCTGATGGGTGGCATCTCATGTTGTTGTAGGTATAAATTTAGTATCAGGTGATTTCACACAGCTCGATCTTACTGTGCTCTCTGAACTCTTTTTCTTCTTCTTCGCAGGTCGCTAACATTGAGAATCTGAGACAATCTTAGGCTGCTGCTGCTGCTATGGGGCTCTCGAATCTGTTTGTTGTTGCTCTCATGCCAGTTTTGAATGTGCTCCTGATCACTGCCGTCGGGGTATTTCTCGCGATCCAGCGTGTGGATGTTCTGGGGGCGGATGCACGACAGCATTTGAATAATGTCAGTAACATTATGTTATGTTAGCAGCATATGGATCAAGAACACTAAATAATTATTAGAAATTTCTAGATATATTCTTTTATTCAAAATCACAACAACAGAATATGTATACGCCAATCAATTTTTTTTTAAAATTATCATTAAACAATAGATGTTTTAATTTCGTTTTCTAAGAGATTATCTCAGTCTCATGACTTATACTATGTGTTTGGTAGATTGACCCAGGTTGATTTGAGTTATTTGGTTTAGTTTAATTTCTATAAAATTGTTCCGGTCTTAATGGGTTAACCCAGGTTGACTTGAGTTATTTTAATTTTGTTATTTTCTTAATTATTTTCTCCAACTTTATCTTTCAATATTAAGTTAATTAATTGTGAATTCGATTTCATAATATATTTCAATTTAATTTATATGAGGTTATCTCAATCTTATTAGCTGAGTTGTGAGTTTGACATATTAACTTTAATTATTTTTGTCTCTTTTTGTATTTTTTTTTCCAGTTTTTTTATTCAATATTGAGTTTATTAAAAATTGAACATCATAATTTATTTTAAATTACTATATATTAAATCATGAATTTATAGCAGGTTCATTCAAAGTTAAAATAGGTCAATTCAATATATTGTCATCTCAAAAATAATAATAAAAAAAAATATTCTAGAATTTCTTGAAAGTCAAATTAAGTTTTCAGTAGCTGTGTAAATTGTTTTTAGATTTGTCAAGTTAACCGAGTTAACTCATATTTTATTTGTTTTTTTATACTAGAATTATATCAGAAACATCTTTATATTTGTTAAACTAAAATTTGTTTTCGATCCAACTTAACATCCGCCACCCATCCTGTGCGCACTAGAGAATTTCTTCATGGCATATTTTCTTACTGTTCGAAATGAACAGTTGCTTATTGAGTCTGATAGTCGATTCTTTTTGAAGTTCTGTGAAACACCATCCATTTCTAGAACGTAAACTTGTATTATTTTTCTTACACGAAGGGGGAAAGCCGCGTGTAAGCTTTCATTTCTCTTCTTTTTGGCTTCACAATATTTCTATCACTGATCTGACAAGCATTCTGAGTTCCGGAAGAATATAATGTGCACTTTTGAATTCATTTGCTACGCAGCTTGTGTTTTTTGTCTTGAGTCCGGCACTTATTGGCAGCAACTTGGCAAAATACATAACGTTAAGAAGCTTGCTTAAGCTGTGAGTTTCTCTACCCAAATTTTCTGGGTCTATTTGCTTTCAGTGTGGAATATATTTTCTTTTTTAATTTCCCTTCCTGCTATTTTCCTAAACCCAACTTTTATTTATTTATTTTTTGATCATGTAGGTGGTTCATGCCACTAAATGTTCTCTTCACCTTTGTCATCGGTTCGGTGCTTGGATGGATACTCGTGAAAATGACCAAAGCTCCTAAAGATCTTCGGGGAGTGATCTTGGGATGCTGTGCTGCTGGTATGTTTTATTATTTTGGCTAACGGAAGGTATATATATCAACAAATTTTTGGTGTCCTTTATGAATTATATATATATATATATATATATTTGTTGATTCACCATATAGTTTTTATGAAATAAGAAAGCAGTCTGAATATTATTCATTGCCATGTGTGTGTGTGTGTGTAAAGCCCTCCAAGAGATGGAACTAGAGAAGATTTAGTTATCAAATCACAATTAATTCCTGGAGTTAGTGAGAATATATATATATATACACACACACACACACCCACAAATGGGTAGGACAGTGAGCCCAGGTGAACGAAAGAAAAAACAGAATCTACAAACAAGTCCATCAACTACATCGTCCTTGTTCATGCCAAAATTTTCATTAGTAGCAAAATCATGTTACATTACTGGAAATCATATGATGGCTGCAGCAGAACTAATTTGCTTCAATGAGTCAATATCAAGAACCAAAGCTTCTTTATATTTTGATCTTTTATTCTAGTTTATGATGGGTGTTGTGTGAACAGGAAACCTGGGCAACATGCTTCTCATAATTGTTCTGGCTGTCTGTAAGGAAAAAGGCGGTCCATTTGGAGTTCCCAATGTCTGTACCGGCAATGGAATGGCATATGTTTCACTCTCTATGGCAGTATGACCATTTTACTTTCTAACTTGAATCTCATCCAAAAGTAGTTATTGCTTAAACTTCTTTACCTGTCTTTGATAATATGAGGATTCCCAAGAATCTTTACTTTTATTTTCAGCTACCTAATTTCCCGAGCATTCTTCCATGTTTTCAGGAAGGCGGCCATTCCAATTATGACTTTGATAGTGGGAGCAAATCTTCTGAGAGGTAAGCGTGACTGTTCGATTTTTCTATTCCAACTGGCTTGCTTTTTTTTTTATTTATTAACGGGGTGTCCGGGTCAACTTACGCGCACTTCGACTAATCTCATGGGCCCTGAAGTTAACGACCATGTAAGCCTCCAGTGGCCACCAATATTAACGACAGTAGGACTCGAACCTGAGACCACAAGGCTTGCCTTCTTTCACCAGCTGCATTGTTGAAAGCATGGAATAATTATCGCCATCGATGTTCTCAGGTTTGAAAGGCTCGCGGGTGCCACTCTCGGTGATTATTGGCATAGTGGCCATTAGGTATATTATTTTGCCGATTCTGGGAGTAGTTATCATTAAATATGCAATCCGTTTTGGCTTGGTGCACTCGGATCCGTTATATCAGTATGTTCTTCTCCTTCAGTTTGCACTTCCTCCAGCAATCAGCGTAGGTGTGTTAACTTTCATTGATGAATTTTATACCCTTTTTACAAGATCCTCACAGAGCTCAACCATGTATATGCACGTTAATTTGGCCACAGGATGAATTTGCTCCTAACATGTTCTTTCGGCTCCGATTTGGCAGGTACAATGAGCCAGTTGTTTGGAGTTGGCCAAACCGAATACTCTGTGATCATGCTATGGACCAATGCCTTGGCCACAGTCTCGCTGACCGTTTGGTCAACATTCTTCATCTGGTTTGTTAGATAATGCATTATATGCTAGTAACCCATCATCTAATTTTAGTATTTTGTAGGTCTAAATAAATAAGTAAAACTTTAATTGTTCCAGATTTTTATATAGAATACACATTTGACTCAAACTCGAGAACTCAAACTTTTCTATGCTTGTGAGAACAACGATGGATAGTAAATCTGAATACCTGGGGGTGAATATCCTTAAAGAAGCATTTATATCTTTCAGCTAAGTTTACACTAATAATGTGCTGAGATTCTCATATTTCCTTGTTCAAACACCGTACAGATTACATTTACAATCTGCCGGAACATGAACGGAACACGGCCGTGCTTATTTTGGGATACTAGTATATATATATATATAATAATAGCCACAAGGGTCGGTGAGCTTAAGCGTTGTGTCAAATTTCTCCATCCCATAGATCCTCAATTGTCTTGTAAGGACTTGTTGAGTCGTTAACAAGAAATTCTCCTCTCATGATCTTCCATTCCTCCATTTTCTCAATGTCAGTGAGATCTTGATCATCCAGTCTCACATTCAAGGCCTCCATGTTTTCCCACAGCCTCTCCTGATTGAAACTCTTTACTATCATGCTTGATCCCTTCGACAATCCCCATTGCAACGCAACCTTCAAAAACTCATCACGAAAGTTTGTTTTCAGGGCCCCCAAAATGTATCAGAACTTAACTGATCACTTAATATGATAAATTTGCGGGCTTTACCTGAGCTGGGGTTGTCCTGTGTTTGCGAGAGATTGACTGTATTATTGGATTTTCAACCACGGCCGTTGTTCCCCATGCATTTCCAGGACCTCCAAGCGGCGAATAAGCACTTACATGGATCTTGCAGTCCTCGCAAAACTCTCTTAGTTTTCTTTGCCTCCACAGTGGATGCATTTCCACCTACACGTCCCATTAATTACCACACAGTTCATCATTCAAATCAGTATCTGATTAAAAAAAAATACATGGGATTACTATTAATTACTGTAGCTATTGAATTTCTCTTTCCCAAACCTGTGAAATTAAAGAAAGAAGACACGTATTTTATGGCATTAATTATAGGTCATCAAATAAGAGAAGAGATGGCTCATCTCATTTGGAGGGTCTGTATGTTTATGTGGCTTCTTTCAGTTGACTATCCTCACTCGTTGGGTTTTTTTATTATTATTATTTCACAGGGAAGCAATAAAATAAACAAGAAGTGCCCCAATTGTCTCCGGGCTGTTTCTCATTTGAATATTAATTAACTTAATTAGTTTGTCTAAAACCAAAACTCCAAGAACAAGTTTGCTAAAATAAAATATCACAAAACCTCTAAAAACAGTACTTCTCGCATTTTGTATTTTTGTTAATAGGGTACCTGATTAACAGCTGGAGGAACTGAGGCAAAATCCAATAAGCTCTGGATCTTCTTGGTAGAGAAATTGCTGACGCCAATGCACCTACACAATCCCAAGTCCAAGCATTTTTCCATGCCGGCCCATGTGGATTCAAGATCTAACGGCAGAAAGTCGTCTTCAGGAGGCACGGCAGAGTAATTGCAAGGCTTCAGCTTCACTGGCCAATGCACTAGATACATGTCCAGATATTCCATGTCCATGTTCCTATGACAAGAAAAGCAGAAGCACTTGAAGGATCCTGGTGGAATATTTTTCAAGATCCTCGTCGATTCCCTAGGGCACAATCTTAGAGGCTATGATCTTATTCTACATTTTGTTTACGCTAGCTAGATCTATGTATAATGAGAGATTTAATATGATCTTGGTTCAAAATAGATTAGACCCAAAAGTTCCACCACCCACCTGCAGCTAAAGATATATAGATTTGAGTATATACGTACTCGATTTCATTGAAAGATTAACAAAATGGGAAGTTAAATCAAGCGGATTCAAGAACCTAATGCCCAACTTTGAAGGATGATTATGTGCTCGTACTTACTTTAGAGTTTGTTTGAGTGCTGAAACAGGATCATGGTGATCACTCCCCCATAGTTTAGATGTGACAAAAACTTCTTCTCTGTCTACTGTTTGATCAAGAATTGCTTCTGTTAAAGCATGTCCCACAGCTGGCTCAGAACCATAAATCCTTGCTGTGTCAAAATGTTTGTAACCTATCTGCAATGCCACAAACCAAACCAAAAATATCGGCAACCAGTGCTAATTAAAAGTCTTTTGCCCCCTTTTTTATGAAGATCACGTAAAGAGAGAAAAAAACATAGTAAATCGGTCGCAAGATTTGAAAAAGAGACTCGCAACTGAACTTTATTGTCACCCCAACAAAACCCGAAACAAAGAAGCTAACCAAACCCGAAAACTCTACCCCAACTATCCTCTCCCCAAGAGGATACACAACACACGCTCGGAGAAAACAAAACAATATTGATGCAAGAGGTTAGCTCCGGAGTGGCCGAACTTATAAGATCATAGAATCCCCCACAAGCTCAGACCATGGATTACTCACAAACAATACAACAGCAACCCCAAAAAACTAAGCCATTGAAGTTTTGAATGGATTGAGAAGAGCATATATGCAAGCAAACTGTCCATTAGGGTAATTACTCAAAACCTATATACGTAGTAGGCATGCATGAAGAGGTAGTTAATTAAGCCATTGAAGTCCAAAATGCTCTAATCAAGCACTCTTGAAAAGAAAAGATAGGAAGAACCAGAAAAAAAGTTGGAAAAGGGACACAGGATATGTATATACATACATACATACATACATACATACATATATATAGATACACACATGTGTGTGTGTACGAAAGTACGTACCTTGAGTGCCATGTGGATGGCCAGTTCTGTCGTGTGCCTGTCATTGAGGTAGGAATAAGTGCCCAGACCCAGGATTGGTATGTTAATGCCGCAATTCAGACGTATTTCGTTGTTCCTTGTCATCTCTCCGTCTCTTCTGTCTTTCTGTTCTTTGCTACGTCGATCGCTTTGGGAGTTCGGGCCTCTATTCCTCCGTATATATACTCACCAAGTCAACTTCATTGATACAAATATAATTTCCTTATTAATTTACAATGACTTCATTAATCCCAGCTCATGATTCAACAGCTTTCATATATACGAATAAAATATGTTACTTACACAGCACTATACATTTTGTGATTAAGAGTTTTTAATACGCAAGTTACAAAGATATGCTAATTAATTGATACCAACATCATAGTTCTTGAATTTCGTTGTAGGATCGACTTGATTATTCATTCATTTTTCTTTCAAAATTAATGTTAGATAGATAGATTTTTTATTGTTTATTTCAACGCCTTCTTCTATATATATATATAATAAAAAAAACCTGCTGAACTTATATATAGAGATGCCAAACTTTCTAAGAGCGTATATAATATGCAATGGTAGTTATGATTGGTGTTGGAAGGGAGATGCCAAACTTACTACTGGTTGGGGAAAATGATTTATATGTTCACAGCATAAAAAACGAAGGGCTAATCTTATATATAGAGATTATGATAATGATTATAAAAATTGTAGATAATTCAAGAAAATATTTATAGATTTTTGGATGCAACAATTGTTTGAATGAAAAAACGAACGATCAACTAAAAAAAAAAAAACAAGGGTAGGAGATCTTAATTAGATATGTCGATGTAGGGTTGAGTTAATTTCTTACAAATATAATAAAAAAAATATTTATGTAATGCAATATCCACATTTAAAATAAAAAAAGATTTGATTTGATAAGAAAAAAACTCATAAAATCGTAAAAAAGTATAATTTCAAAAATCATCTAATAAAACAAATACTAATTAAAAGAACATAAATTAAATCTGACAGATAAAGTTGGATTTTAACCGCTAGATGATATTGCAAATGTTGTCTGAATTTGGCGGGCATTGTCCACGTGTTTCCATTTTTTTATATCTATTTATTTATCAAAGTACCTTATTGTCAAATAATCAAATGTAATAAAATAGTTTTACCCTCCTTGTGAATTAAAGGCAAAGCCTTTTTCAATTCAACGACAATGAAGTGACTTTATTAATTGTTTTGAGATTAAATCAAAGATTCAAAAACCTGATCAAAAAGCTAGAAGGTTTTTGCTTGAATGTGTTTTAGCTTTTGGTATAATAATTGAAATATTCCTAAAAAAAAGTGTGATGATAAAGAGTCTGGTAGGATGGTAAAGTGATTACGATATGCAAAGTAGATTTTGAGTTCAAGTTAGGACATTTATTTTTTATAAAAACGTTGAATAACCGAAGTTTTACTTCCTCTTCAAATTATGTTTTCCAAATAGTAGGGTTTGCTAAAAACAGTAATTGAAATCTAGATTCTATTCATGATCACTCCATTACAACCAATAACTCGTTTTGGTAAGAGTCTGGAATACATTTTAACAGGAAGAAAGGTCTAACATAGTGTTACAGGTGTTAATAAAAAAAGATTTAATAAAGATCGAAAACTATATATTTTAAAACTTTGTGATCACGTCCCCTGGGGATTAATAAATAGCCTATTATCTAATAAGCTAAAAGTCATCAGTGTATTACTGTAGAGATTACTGTTCACTGGCAATTTTTCCTCCCTACTTCTCATGTGTATTTGGTGTTTTTTTTTTCGGGTTTTCTATTTTTATTTTTTATTTTACTTTATATTTTTCTCTTTTTCTTTCATTGTATTCTTGCTTTTTTTATGATTATTTTTTTCCTTTTTTTTCTTTCTTGCCATTTTTTTATTGTGTTTTTTTTCTAACTATTTTTTTCATATTTTTCCATAAAATATTTTTTTCTGGTTATATTTTTTTTTTTTTCGACTTATATTTATGATTATTTTTTTCCTTTTTTTTCTTTCTTGCCTTTTTTAATTGTTTTTAATTTTTGTTTAATAATTTTTGTTTAAATTATAATAATATATGTATAATTTAATAATTTTAATTGTTTTTACAAAAATGGCAATGATATTTATTTATTTTTGTTAAAGTTTCTAGGATATTCTTAGTCTTTCATAATAATAATAATAATAATAATAATAATAATAATAATTTAATTATTTTTCTTGCTTACTCTTTTGTTAATGTTTTTTTTCTCTGTATAATTTAATAATTTTTATTGTTTTGACAGTAATAGTAATGATATTTATTTATTTTTGTTTTGTTAAAGTTTCTAGGATATTCTTAGTCTTTCATTAATTATATGTTCTAATATTTATTGGATATTATCTCATAGGAATATATATAAGGAGAAGAAAACATAACCTAGGATTTTTTGAATAAATAAAATTAATATCGGTATTCTTAAACACATTTAATATAATCATACAATTAATAAATCGGGTAACACAAAAAAAAATTGCCTTCAAATTTTAATTTTGTACTTAACACAACAACAACAACAACAACAACAACAATAATAATAATTATTATTATTATTTAATTATTTTTCTTGCTTACTCTTTTGTTGATGTTTTTTTTCTCCGTATAATTTAATAATTTTTATTGTTTTGACAGTAATGGCAATTATATTTATTTTATTTTTTGTTAAAGTTTCTAGGATATTTTTAATCTTTCATTAATTATATGTTCTAATATTTATTGGATATTATCTCATACGAATATATATAGGGATAAAAAAAACATGACCTTGGATTTTTTGAATGAAAAAAATTAATATCAGTATTCTTAAATACATTTACTATAATCATATAATGAATAAATCGGATAACATAAAAAAAAATTGTCTTCGAATTTTAATTTTGTACTTAACACAATAACAATAACAATAACAATAACAATAACAATAACAATAACAATAACAATAACAATAACAATAATAATAATAATAATAATAATAATAATAATAATAATAATAATTTAATTGTTTTTCTTGCTTACTCTTTTGTTATTGTTTTTTTCTCTCCATATAATCTAATAATTTTTATTGTTTTGACAGTGATGACAATGATATTTTTTTTTTAATTTTCTTAAATTTTCTAGGATAATTTTAGTCTTTCATTAATTATATGTTCTAATATTTATTGGATGTTATCTCATATGAATATATATATATATATATAGGGAAAAGAAAACATGACCTAGGTTTTTTGGAATAAAAAAAATTAATATCATTTTAAAATTAATATTGAAATTTGGTACTCTTTTGTTTAGATTTATTTCTTAAAAACAAATTTATAATATTTTCATTTTTAATATTTTAAATATAATATTGCTGGGGAAAAAATAAACTAAAAAAAAATACAGATTTACGTAGGTTATCTGCAATTACAAAATATACGCGTCACTTTCCATTTTGATTACATAAATTTTATCAATTATAATTATACTAAATAAATATTAAACTAATAAAATACAATACATATAAAAATATTAAAATGTCTACATAGATAAAAAAAAAAACCGCCGCATCGCGCGGGTATACCGCTCGTGAGATTCTAGATTACCTCGGTGTTAATATCTATAGCAAGAACATCATCGATCGACAGGAGATAGTCTTGATTTTCTGGACTTGGTTTTGATTCTGCCTACGCCTTGTTAGATAATAATATAATTATATTCTGAGACCTTACCTATAAACTTAAACTTTTAGGTGAGATGGTTCCTTAACATGGTATCAGAGTCTGGTTGACCCAGCAGTCACAGGTTCAAATCTCACCACCCCCATTGTATTTGATAAAAAAATCAAGCACAAGGTAATGTGGGTCTGTGTAAGTTTTAAATCCAAAAGACTTTCACTTGAGGAGGGTGTTAAAGAATAATATAATCATATTCTAAAGTCTCATCTACAAACTTAAGTTTTTAAATGAGATAGTTCTTTAACCTGTCTATCTGTTTTCTGAAAACAAATCAGCCAGGGAGTTCATTATTTGGATGTGCTAGCATATGATCACACGGCAGGGGATTTCCCATGTCTCGTGGGATTTCATCATATGGAGCAATCCATCATCTAAAGAGATCGGTAGCCTCCATGGAATCTTCAAGAATTCATTACGCGTTTATTATCTTGATAATTGTACTCGCCGCCACCCCCCCTCCGTCTCCACCTCCTCTTTCTCTGCCTCGCATGTGTCATCAATATTGATTACAGCCTGCAGCATCAACTACTCCTCTTTCATTAATGGTTTCTGTTGACTTTTTGCTATAAAATACGATTAATTAAAACAACTGTATTGCTGACATGAATACTTGTCATCCACTTCTTGATTACTTCTGATCAACTGAAGTCAAGCTACACTCTATTAAATCTCACAGCAGTTGCTTGTATGGCATTACAACTCCAGTTGACTTTATTTGCAAAGGTCAACCCAGCATGCATCTGGTAAATGGTCGGCAATTCTTTTTTCTGCAAAAGAAATAACAACAACATAAAATCTTGAGAAGATTTTCTTTCTTCCTCGGACAGACTAACCCAGGAGAATGAAACAGTACGTTGAGTTTTTTAGAAAGCCTAGACTGTTTTAATAAGAATTGAATAGGCAGCTGGCTACTTGGTTTATTTCTAGTTAATTGACAAATATTTTTTATAATTATTAGGATTGAAACAATTAATAAATTTTACTAGTTTAAAAATAAAATATAACATCTATATATTGTAAGATTTGATATAATAAAACATATAAATACATCTAAAAATATCATTATTATTATTGCTAAAACAATAAAAATTATTAAATTATTTCGAGGAGAAAAAAAACTCGAAAATATTAATAAAAAAAGTAAGCAAGAAAAAAAATATATTATTATTATTATTGCGTGAATAATGGGAAAATAAATTCAATAGAAAAATAAAAAAGCTCAAAAACTATAACAAAAGAACAAACAAAAAATGAAAATAAAATAAAATTTATTACCTAAAAATATCATTTGACGTGAAAATAAAAATAAAAACTAATAAAAAACCAAAAGAAAAAACAAAGGAAAAAAATATCAATTTTTAAATGATCATAAGCACAAACTAAAATTTAATAACAAACTTTTTGAAAAAAACAATGTTATCTCAACAAAGAGAAATAATAAAATTAAAAATCAAAACTAAAAGCACATATATATAAACATGGGCAAAAATAAGGTCTATTTAAGAACTATAAAAAATTAAAAGAATTAAAATTAAAAGTTAAAAGTATAACGGCCGAAATGAAAACCAAATATATTATCAATTTCAATCGAATGAAAAAATTGAAAAAAATCAAATAAAGTATAACATCTATACATGCAAGGTTTGATATAATGAAACACATCAATACACTATATTATAACAGAACATCGAAACCTTAACATCTAAAAATATCATTACTATTATTGCTAAAACAATAATAATTATTAAATTACCCAGAGAAAAAAAACAAAAAAAAACATTAACAATAGAGGAAGCAGGAAAAAAATTAAAATTGTTGTTGTTGTTGTGTTAATAATGGGAAAAAATTCAATAAAAAAAACAAATAACTTTAATAAAAGAGCAAACAAAAAATAAAAAAATAGCTAAAATGACGTGAAAATAAAAAAAAACTAATAAAAAAATAACCAAAAAAACAAAAAAAAAATATAAATAGGAAAAAATGATTGTGACAAAAAAATCAGGGGGGAATATAAAAAAATTGTTAGTGGGGAAAGAGAGAGTGCTAGATAGGGTCGAACCTTGACTTCCTGTTCGAATATAGATGCTCTCTATGTACTGAGTTAAAGACGTTTCGTCGTATTTTATTATGAAAACATATATAAAAATTAATAAACATACAAACCGAAGAAACCAAAAACTGAACAATATAATATATTAGATAATAATGAGGCCACTCTGAGGTTGACCAGATGCAAATTGCTGAAGTTTTAATAATTTAGAAAGGAAGTAAAGATAGAAATGCTTTCATCAGAGTGTTTTCATCGCAGAAGTCACTGTCGGATTTCTGATGTTCATGCGACAAGCTCACATGTTTGGGTTTTGCCTCTAAGTTTGTATGAAAATAATTTCATGTACACATCTGCGGCCCAAATATATTATGCTTCGGACAAAACCACATGCAGAACTACGCTTCGTAGGGTAGGTTCCCTAATTTTTATTTATTCACCGAACAGTACACGATAAATTATGTGTTTCAGAAGTAATTTGAATTAAAATATTGAAAAGACAAAATAATATGTCTTAGTTCTTACTCTATAGTTACAACATTCTTTTATAAATCCCAGATATTCTTATTGAGAAAAATAAATCTACACTTGAATTTAATCAGAGAGGATCGCGTTAGCGTGAAAGCAGTGATATTGTAGTGCCCACCGCCACAACGCGTGGCATGAACTGAAATATTCTGTCATGTGAAAAGAGGATCATCTCATGTTCCTCCAATCTTAAGCATATCCACCTCCATCTTTATATTTCCTTTCCTGCTTTCTTTTCCCCCCTCCTGTACTTACAAACTATGATGATCTCATGTTGGATAATTCCATTTCCCAGCTCGAAGCTTTTCTTTCGTACCCATACCCGTACCGTGTTAGAGAATACTATGAATTAAATCATGAGATCTTGCTTAACAGTTTAAGTTTATAGAGATATGGTTTTTTAATATGGTATCGAAGACAAGCTTGTCAATTCCGTTCCATTCCGGCTGGAATATTCCGTGCCGTTAAAAAAACAGCGACAAAACAACGTCGTTTTCGTCTCAGTTTTAATTCCGGCCCATTCTGGAAATTCCAGTCGGAATGTCTCAGTACCGTTCCTGCCTTAAAATCCTCTTTATTTTAATTAACTCGTGATTTTTTTTTCTAATTTTGAGATTATGTTTGTTTAACTTTGTGTTTATATTGTATAATTAAAGTTAATTTATCTTGAATTTTAATTATGCATGTTAAATTAATATTTTAATTCTATATATATATATGAACAGTACAACCCTGAAACGGCACGCCAAAACGCTCCGAAACCAAAATATTCCGTTCCAATAGAAAAACCGGAAAAACGACTGGAATGGTATTGACAACCTTGATCGGAGCCTTGTTGATCCAATGGTCACGAGTTCAAATCTCATCACTTATTCTATTTGATAAAAAATCAAACATGAGGTAATGTGGGTTTGTATGCAAATTTCAAATATAAAGAGTTTTTACTTAAAATAATATATTAAAAAATACTAATAAATTATATTATAGAATTTCATGTAACAACTTAATAATGGGATGGCCACAAAATGACACGGAAAGCCATTGTAAAGCAAGATCAGGACGGACACTTGGGTTGGCTCCGAAATCTTGAAGAGGAAACCTATTACTACTCGTTTCTTCATTTTTAAGCTATAGATAGATAGATAGATAGATAGATAGACAATAAGCCCTCCACAAGTTAATTAGTTTTCCAGGTCTACAGCATCATTCATACTTCCAAAAACACAGTCCCAAGGGGAATAACGAGGCTCCCTTTATACTGGCGCAGAATTCATTCACCATGTCTCGATCCGAATTCTTGTCTCAATCTACTAGCAATTCATTTGACTACTGCCCGTAACAAATATCATCGAATTTCAGATATAGGTTTCAAACTTCCAAAAACCTGATGCGAGATATTGGCTCCCATTTAAACACTCCTATTGAGCTATCGGTAAAATTTTAAGTTTGACACATGACATCCAAGGAGCAGCTCCATAAACCATATATAGAAATCAGATTTTTGAGCAAAGTTTTGTGCATATTGTCAGAGATCCCACCAAACACGACAGACTCATCAACAGGCGAGGGCGGGCACATGACCTTGAAAGTGCTATGAGATGTTTCGCAATCTCCTCGATCCCAAAATTTGTATCTAGGATTCTGGGTGGAATAAGCTGAGATCATTTTATTTACTGATAAAACCATCAAGCCAGAACCATATTAACATTTTTCGAGATTCCTGTTCCTGGATTATTTCCCGCGCGTATAAGAAAGAACAGCAAATCAGAACCAGACAGCGTTTCATGCCAAAAATGACAACTATCCATGACAGTAAAATCTCAGCACGCTATGGGGTGCCTGTAAATGTTAATTGCAGGAGGAAATTTTCCAAATTTGTGCCCAATTATACCGAAAAATCCCAGAAAGGAAAGATCAAGACCAGGGAATCCGTCCCAGAGCCCTCGTCGAGTCATCTTTCTCTGATGTTTCATCGGCAAAAACCTTGAATGAACTAGCAAGTGAAACTGACCAGTTAAAAATTTTAAAACATGTTCCACTGACCATCAAATGCACATGAACACAGGATTATATTAGCGCATAGAACAAGTTTTACACATTTGGGCAGTAAATTCTCCTACAGCTCAAATTTAGGATCCAACGAGTCGTCAGAGAAACAGGGGAAGAGTTCTCACCTTATCTGTTTCCACATACAGAAACAGAAAACCATAGGAAAAGAAACGTGTGTTCTTCCGTGTCCAGATCTGCTTTCAGGATTTTAAAAATGTCCAGATTGTGAATTCCGTTCCGTATCAGTGTATTTTGTTTCAGTTCATAAAACGAAATATATAAAATTAATCTAAAATATTAAAAAATAAAAAATAAAATAAAATTATTTAAGAAAAACACTTCCCAAGCACCCACAAAGAATAATAATAATTAGCAACAAAATAACTGGTGTTTTTATTATCCACTTGTATACTTTGGATCTTCTTATATTTTTCTCTGGTTTGGAGTTCTGATTTTTTTAATTTTCATCATCAATTTGTCTTTTAAGCGATTTAATCCTTATATTGTCCCATTAATTTAATGGTTAACTGTTTCTAATTTATTCACCAACAACAAAATTAAAAGAAAAGGGATGCAAGTGAAGAGAACAGAAACACTAGATGGCCGTTTCAAAATTAGTACATCTGACTTTTGTCTTCAAGTCTTGCATTTCAGTCCTTTCATTTATTCCAAAATTACTTTCGTCTAAAACTTAATTTACAAATACTAGAAACCCTAATTCTTTAGAAGCTAAACCTCTCCGCTTCACTCCTTCAGCCTCTTCTCTAACATTCATCAGCTGCCTGCTCTATCTCTCTTGGATCCCTCCTCCCTCTTTTCTAGCTTCAATTCAAATAAATTTAATCCTCATTCAATTCAAAGTAGATGCCGCTGAAGCAGCTATTCGACGATGCCAACGACGGCGACGACAACGTATCAAAGATTGAAATTGACGAGGAGTTTGCCAAAAGATACGAGCACAACAAGAAACGGGAAGCTCTCCAGAGATACCAAGAGCTGAAAAAGGAAGGACGGGTTGATGAATCTGAATCAGGGTCAGAGTCGTCATCATCGGATGAGACAGACATTGAGAAGCCGGATATCAAGTTTTTTGATAATTTACTCAAGGTAAAAAACCGCGATCCTTCTCTTTATAGTAACGTCAAACTCTTTGAATCTGATGATAGTGATAAAGAAGAGGAAGATGTTAAGGTTGGTACTGAAAAGCATACGAAAAAGAAACCTATGTATTTGAAGGATGTGATGGCGAGGCATTTGATTGAGAAGGGGCCTGAGCTCGATGATGAGGAAGACACGTCAATTACGACTAAGAGGGCTGATAAGAGTTATAACGACGAACAAGAGGAGTTAAGGAAGGCCTTTTTGGATGCGGCGGAGGATGCGGAAGAGGATGGAGAGCAGGAGTTTTTGAAGTTGAAAGAGAGGAAGAATGAGGAGGTGAGTGGAGATGGGAATGTTGCTGTTGGTGAGGATGCGGAGTTTGAGAAGAAGCTGGGTGATTATTTTGGCGGGCAAGGGGAGCTGGATGAGGGCAGCATGTTTTTGAGGGATTTTTTTAAGAATAAGATGTGGCTTGCTAAGGATGAAAAGGATGGTTTGGGGGAAGATGAGGTGGATGAGTTGTTGACAGATGAGAAGGAGGTCGAGAGGCAAGAGAAGTATGAGGAGAGTTATAATTTTAGGTATGAGGAGAGTGCGGGTGATAGAGTGTTGGGTCATTCGAGGAAAGTGGAGGGGTCAGTGAGGAAGAAGGATAATTCGAGAAAAGATCAGAGAAAGAACAAGGAGGAGAGGATGAAAATTGCGGAGATGGAGAGGAAAGAGGAGTTGAAGCATTTGAAGAATTTGAAGAAGAAGGAGATGAAGGAGAAGATGAAGAAAGTTATGGAGGTTGCAGGGTTTAAGGATGATGATGACTTTCCATTAGATTTGGATGATTTGGAGGATGAATTTGATCCTAATGAGTATGATAAGATGATGAAGAAGGCTTTTGATGCGCAGTATTATGAAGCAGAGGATGTGGAGCCGGGGTTCGGGAGTGATGATGAAAATGATGAGACGGAGAAGCCAGATTTTGATAAGGAGGATGAGTTGCTTGGACTTCCAAAAAATTGGGATATGATCGACTCTAGTGATGGGTTTTTAGCTGCAAGGGAAAGGAGTTTGAAACTGAAGCAGCAGGATGGGAATGACAACTGTGAGAAAGAAGAAGAAGGAAGTGGAGAAGAAAGGGGCGAGGAAAGTAAGCGGAAGAGGAAGCGAAAAATGTCACTTGTGCAGAAAGTTAAAGAGGAAATGATGGAAGAATACTACAAGTTGGACTATGAGGGTACTATTGGAGATTTAAAGACGAGGTTTAAGTATGCTAAAGTGGAACCTAACAAGTTTGGGCTGAAGACTGAAGAGGTATTAGATATGGACGACAAGGAGTTGAATCAATATGTCTCTATTAAGAAGCTTGCACCTTATATGGATAAGGAATGGAAGGTGCCTAGTGCTAAGAAACGCCAGCAAAAGATGGTGATTAGGGAGCGTTGGCAAGAGAGATCTAATAAGAAGAACGAGTCAAAACATAAGAAAGAGAAATCATCTTCAGTTCCGGGTTCCAAACAAGATGGGACAGAAAAGTTGGACGAATCAAATGTGGATACTGGCAACTTGTCCAGGAAATCCAAAAGAAGACGCCGTCAAGCAGAACTCAAGTTATCTCGCCCTCGGCTCATTGCGTATGGGAAGGTCTAATCTTAAGCAGCAATTCAGCTATTTCTGGTATCGTTTCTTTTATTTATTCTTTTTGATGTGTACTCCCAAAGTGATGTCCCTTTTTACTTGCAAGGATGAACTCACTATAGAACCGAAAGTAATGTAGTTGAGAATCTGTTGGCTTAAATTCTTTCCCTTGATAATCATTCTTAATTTTTATCTTTTGGCCTCATTTACACAGCAGATACTGTGTGTTTTAATGGTTTGACACAACCGGGTTCGATCAGAACTCAAGACTAGACAAGAAACAAAACGACCAGAAAACGGCCAGGCTAGGAGCAACTCCTAACCAATTCAGCCGCTGGGGTGCAACTCTCTAACAGGGAACCCGCATCCAATTCAGCCAAAACCGAGCTCCCCATCCCCACAACTAGAACCCCATATCTCACAAGACATTTGAGATTGTGAGCAATTCAAGATTTGATATTATATTTGTTAGGGCCCCATTGTCTCTCTCTCTCTCTCACACACACACACACACACACAAAGGCTAATTACGGGGGGTAACGAAGTTCTGATGGGAAAGTTTCATGAACAATATCGTTTCATGCATCAATTCATTGCCAGATTAAGGATGGAACTATTTTTTCTTATTTTAGGATATAGATATGCCCTTGTTCGATCAAATGGTATTTACTTGCATGTGTCTTTATCACGAAATACATAAAATTTCAGTAGCTTGTAGATATAAGTCTTTATCACGAAATACATAAAAGTTTCAGTGGCTGATAGAAATGAACCTTCACATACTCATTCTGATACTTGTGGCGTATAATCATGGGAACCACCACCCTTCAGTTTTGATGGTTCCTCATACCTAAGCAATAAACATAGCATTTCTCATTCACTTCCGTGTAAGCAAAGCTCTGCAACAGTCAATTGAGACCTGTTAAATTTCTAGCGCTATATTTCCTAACAATAGTAATTTTACAGCATAAGAATGCAAGAATATGGTTATTTTTTTCACCTGAAGCAAATATCCGTAAGTGCCTGCAATTGCTGTCAAATTAGATGTTCAGGCTTCAGAAACTTTGCTGTTCCAAAATCAGAAACACGAGCCTCAAGCTCGGAGTTAACAAGACATTCTTGCTTGATATGTCTCGATGAACTATAGGCGGAACATGATCACGATGCATTTAAGATGGAGCATGAGCAATGAATTCAATATCTTTAAAGTTGAGTTTCTTACAGTCGAAAAACTTGGGCACCGATTTATGATCACTTGGGGTGACCAGAAAACATAACAAAAGGCAGCAAACCACCTTCCAATACAGGCGACCTCTCGCCCCTGGGCTTTTTTTATTAAGGCCTGGCCCATAATCGTTTGGTCCCTTTTTATTTTTCATTATTCTCCTTCCATTAATTGTTTATGTTGAACTGTTTCTGGGAAAGAGAAAGTGCACTTGGTAGCCTGGTTTTTCTTCCGACCAACTTTCAAGCATGATGTACCCAATTCATTTTGGGAGCCCACCTTTGAGTTCTTCGGCTGGATTTAAGTCCTTGATGCACTCATTTTGTATGCCAAATTTAATAATTCAGAGTTTATCGAGAACTCTCCTAAGCAAGGTGGGAGGACTTCGATAAAGAAAGGGTCAGTCGATGATTTAAGTTGAGCAGTTCAGTAGTGTAGTAATAAAACTGTCCAGGATTAGCCTGATCAAGAGACTGCTGACCTGGATCAATCCAGAAAAAAAATTTAAAAAAAAAAACAATAAAGATTTTTATATTTTATATCAAAAAGTAAAAAAAAACAATACAAGTAAATATAAATTATTATACTTCTGGTCATCCAGATTTGACCTGACTATTTCCAAACCCAAGTTTTACAACTTTAGATAAACCCGTCAAGCTAAACAAGGTTTTGACGACGACGACAACAATAATAATAATAATAAAAAAGCAATGTGCTCTCACATAAAAAAAATGCGATGAGACATTGAAACAAAACAATATATTGATGGAGACATTGTACAGAGAACGAGATGTTTTCACAATTAACAATATGCGATGAGACATTGGCACAAAACATCAGCATTTCAAAATCTGCTAAATTTCAGCACCCCCACGGCAGTCTCCTCTGGAAAGTTAGGGGACAAACCAGCTGTATAAACATAACAAACAAAAGTTTGAATCAATTCACCAACCCTGCTCGGGATCATATAGATGTAGTTCTCCGATTTCAGTTTTCGCAATGGTGGGTGAACAATGCAGCAAATGGTCAAGTATTGATGGAGGAAAACGAACCGCTACAGCCCAAACACAAATTACTTCAATAAAATAGAGCTTAGAAATCCCATGGATCTCATATAGCACAGGTTTTCCTTTGACAGTTGCTTGAGAATGAAAGGCAAGCACCCCGCATCAATATCATCGGGTGACATTTAATTACATTACAGACTACACAACTTCAGAACAGGAATTTAAGAAGGTAAAAACTCCTCTTCCCCTTTACCTGGTATTACACTATCTGCCCAAATATAATCAGAAGCGACATCAATTGAAAAAAAATAAGATCCCCAGTCAGCGATAAAAGAGTGATTGTAAATACTACTGCAGCGATATGACCAATTGAGCCTGACCATGTTAAGGCAATCACTTGTTCTGCTTAGCGGCAACAGTCCTCTGCACAGTGGAAACACCATCCACAAATTTTGTCCGGAAAAGAACATTAGCGTTGTTGAACATGCCTTCTTTCAGTGAAACCACGATAAACTACAAGATACAATCCAAATAAAAAGGAGCTTTAAGGCAACAGTAGGCTTAAAAATAAAGATGAACTTCAGGAAAGAAATTTTGCACTATTGCTAGTTATAACTGACTTGATGCACTGTCTGTGTTAGATTTTTTTTCATTTATCATTAAACATGTAAGAGAGCCACTGGACCTGGGAGTGCGGGAAATGAGCTTTGATCATTCTCCCTATGTTCTGTGTGTGGCTTAAGTCAAGAGCTGCATCGACCTGTCGACAACCTCAAGAATCAGATCACTGACAAACCAATCTTGTAAAAGCTTTCTACTACAATCCAGCAAGCATGAGGCCAAGAAAGAAAAAAAACCATAAGCATTCCATAAATAGCTAGGCATAGAAAAATCATGTTTGTTCCTGTGCATTTGTGTTTTTGATGTACACAAGCATTTGAGTGCCTTTCCAAGTTCTGTCAACAAAGCCTCTATAAAAAGACGTTTCCTCTTCCATATACTACCTATTATGGAAATTAAGTATGGAGTTCGCTGACATAATATGACATATACTTAAGAACAAATCCAACGTGTCTAAAAGGGTAAAAAAGGTTAAGGGGGATTCCCCAAGAGCCAAAAAAATATAATGCAATATTTTAGTTAATTATACCTCATCTAGAATATAAAGTGGAGCTGGCTTGAAGAGGAGCAATGCCAAGATTAGAGATAGAGCAAGCAGAGAGCGTTGGCCTCCGCTTAGTTCTGACAACGACTGTTTCCAGACACTTCCAAAAGCAACACGAACCTCAAGACCGTCTAGGAAACTGCAACCTTCTGGAGGTTCTAGCTTTGCCATGGTGCCTGGCAACAGGGTGGAAAAGATAGATCCAAAGTCTCTGAAAAACAAAGAAATTTTAAGCATATTTTGTAAAATCCAGAATCAGAACATCCATCACAGATAATGAAAACAATGAGTGCTGGGGTAAAATTAAACACCACTTCAGAAGCAAGAAATCTTCCATTGAGAAAAACAAAACCCTCACTTGTTTACTTTAACCCATGTAACTTTGAGAGTCTCCTTCTTCTTCTCGTCTAGCTCTTCAATCACCTTCTTGATTTTAGACTTGTCATTCTGGTAAACACAAAATTAGCACAAGTATAGAAAAGCTAAGGTATAGAAATGCTAATTGTATATTAGGGTAAACAACCTCAATGATATTTTTCTTCGACATCAAATCATTGTACTCATCTTCTGCTTTTTCAAACATTGCCATAACTTTCTTGTTCACCCTTTTCTCAAGTCTACATAACAGTGAAAAAAACAGCATAAAAAAGAAAAGAGAAAATAATCAGCTCTCTGGTCTGCAAGCGATAAAAGAAAATGTGACAGAATCAAAAGGTTCAAGGTCTCAGGCTGATAAAAAATGTACTTGAGACACAAAAGAGAACAATATCAGCAGTGATACTGCAGTAATAACTAGAGCAATCATAAATTGAAAATTTTGCAAGTTACACACCCTGATTGCTCCGCTTGCAATATCTCAAGTTCCTCCCTTGCTTTAATGGGATCGCGGGACAGAAAATCATAATCTGTCCCACTTCTTCCAAATAGCTGCTTCTCAGAAGCAATCCAGGCATGCTTCTCTATCAATCTGTCTACCTTCATAGAGCAATCCTTCTGCTCCATTTCCATTCTTTTCACCTGTTGCATAAATAAAATGTCACAGTTTGGACACTACATAAGGAGGGTTTTAAACAAGTTACCTCATTCTCCAACTTCTTCCTTTCAAGCTTTGTCTCACCAAGTTTATGTTGAAGTTTTTGCTGCTCCTTGAGAATGCTACTAATTTGGGAATCACGTTCCATCATCTTTTGACGGATTGAATCGAGCTCAGTTTGAGCCTGATCATGATTATTGCGTGTGGAAGCAACCTGCAAGAAGACAGATTGCAATAAAATGTAAAACAGGCTCTGACAAATTAGCTAAATCAGATATCTGAGTTTACCTTGGCTTTTTGTTCTTCTATTTCCAAATTGAGACGGCTGATTTGTGTTCTCAAAGAATCTAATTGACTCTCCAAAGATGCATGTTCTTTCACAACTGCTTCCTGTTCCATTATAAGTCTCTCTCTTTCATTTTCATGCCCCTGATAGCAAGAAAAAAGTATGCATGAGATGTTTAAAAGATATTTAAGTAATCACCAAATTGAACTAACAATGACAGCATATATCGGATTCAAGTTACAGTTGCCAAAAAATGGTTTAATTTCCCCTCATACTTCCATCCAAGCAAGTGTCCTTTCCTCGACTGTCCCAAAGTACACGTCTAACTAGATTTACCTCCACATATACTATGTGGAAAGGGACTATAAGTTCAATTGATGAGACAGACATATGAAAGGTCAAATGGATATTGATGTCCAATAAAGGCTTAATGCATCATTAATTTCAGTAGTAACTGGCATGAACTACAGTATTGCTGATCTGGATTTCTGACGAGGGGAAATTATTTTCCGTGTCAGAAGTAATGGAGTTGAGGCAATTTAAATGGAATCAAATATGCAGAATAGAAGATTAATTCCATACAAAAAGTCCAGTAAGAGATCAGCAATATTGAAACCCACCTTGAGGTCCTTTGAAGCTGACTTCATTTGTGCTTTTGTAGCCTTAATTTGTTTCTCCAAGTTTTTGAGTCTGCCTTCTCGGTTATTATCATGCTCTTTGATTGATTTCTCAAGCTTTGACACTGTACTAACACACTCATTATACAAATTTTCCTTTTCTTTGGCTTCAAACTTTGCTTCTTCAAGCTCCAATTCAATCTTCTTTACCACTTCACCAAGCTATTTGCCCACAAAAGAAACCAGCAAACAAGAACCAAAAAATGTAAGTAAACTTATGCTTGACACCTGATGGGGACAGCATGATGACAGAAATAAACTGGTTAATACACTCTGAAGGAGATAAAAAAAAATTACAAACCTTATGGTGTTCGTTTTGCTCGGCCCTTCCCTGAAATAATGAAAGGTCATACAGCTTAAGTTCTAGCTGTTTTTTAAGGTCCAGAAACTTTTTATGAACCGGCAAGAGCTCTGTAATCTGCAATTTTAAGATGAGAAGTAACGTGAATCTTAAATGTCAAAACTCGGAACTTTTACAAATGACAATGAAAGGTGTGTTATTAAATAAGGAAAATAAAGTACAAATCAGCATCCTCCATGTATTATTCACAGCATTAAATCTCAAATTTTGGCATAATAAACAAATAATAGTTGGGGAGTAGAGATGATTTACAACATAGGAATCATATCAGAATGCAGCTGATGGAGCAACTTGTATCAACATTTAATGAGGAAAAGTTTCCAGCAAATACTACCATCAATTTTTAATCATCGCTTGAAGTGATACATATTTTATTCAACACATAATGCATCAATATGCTGATTGATCGTTTCAGAAAGGATTTAAATGGTTCGTATAGACAGATAGATTTCACGTGACGTGAAGTAAGAACGCATCATTCACGTGTTGAACAAAGGGAAAAAATATCTCGGGAGTACAATAATTTTCTTCTTCTATCCCTTACATCATTATACATGACAAAAGGGGATGAACTCTACCTTTGCTTCAATCTCAGATAACCTTCTCTGATGTAGTAGAAGATTTGATTCAGCCTCTGCCAATTCATGGAGTTGCCTTAACAAATAGCCTCCACCCCTGTGACAGAAGGAATGTGTATAACCTTGAAAGCTTCATTTAATGCAAATTTAAATAAATAATAGCTGTGGTTTGGCGGAGCAAACAATAGGAAAAAGAAAACAATTAAAATTTAGGTGATAAATAGAAAGAAAAGGGCTTTCACATCATGCATTAATGTCAGGAATTCCATCTGAAAAAGTAAGATAAAAAGCAACTTACGTGCGGCTTCCACCAGTTAAAAGACCACTTGGCTGGAAGATGTCGCCTTCAAGAGTGACACTAGGAGTGCGGATTTCTCGACTGAAAGCAACCTAAAAAAAAGTTTCAAGCAGAGTTGGCTCTGCGAATGTTGGGGAAGAAAGATGTATCTATAACTATAAGCAAAGAATAAACAAAGTTGCAGGAACTCGGTAATAGTGGACTAAGTTTAGGACAATGGCTGTAAATGGTTAAGGTTATCACAATATACACCCCCCAATGTGCTATCTAGTATCTACAATGATTCTCCCACGTTCAAGCAAATCTAGATAAGTCCTTTAGCAAAGATGGCCATACCTCCTTTGCAGCATCAGTGGATTTGCAAACAAATGTTGAACCAAAAACATATTCCATAGCAGTCTGCAGCAAAAATCAAAAGTGGAAGGGAAACAGTACCCAGAGACAGGAAATTTAGATTCGGATAAACGTAGATTAAAAAAGTGCACAAAATAATTGCATAACATGGCTCGTTCACATCATGAATAATTTGTAGATCTTCCACATTCAATATAACCAGCAAACTATAAATGAGAAGCATGAAGTGGGACACGCTTGATGTGATGAGCAGGCCTGGAATGACACACCTTCAATTCTTCATCATAGCAAACCAAAGAAAGTGCCAGTTCTGCATTCTCCTTGCCAACCTGAAAATACAATGATAAAAATGAACTAAGGAGAAAAAAACTATGGCCACTAATTCATGGAAAGGTGGTGAACGCAAAAACTAACCAATCTAACAGCAGCCTGCTGAACCCTAGGGTGTACAATATGAGATTGAATTTTGTTTAAGGGGACAATTGTAACTCTTCTACGGAGATCACCATTTTGAAGAATCTGTTTTCCGGTGCTCTCAGTGTCTACAACAACATTAAATAACTTTCCACCTGCTGTAACCTGATAATCAACTCAAGAGCTGTTACTCATACGGATTTTTTGTGACAAAACCAATTGTATGAAATATGCAATCCTGACCTCTAGGGCAGTCATTGTGGAGCTGTCCTTTACTTTAATAAGTTTAGCCACCACGCCTTTTACTTTTGACCTATCAAAGTTTTTCACAGGATCCCGGTATGTGAATTGAAGATTTGATAGTTGTGCTGAAAGGTTTCGTATTTCATCTTTCAACTTCTGCACTAGTTCCAATTCAGATGCACGGTCCTGAAGAAAAGTTTTGATTAACAAAAGCATTTAACAATAAGGAAATGCATAGGTGCTGAAGGCAAAACGTCATCATGGGGAAGCACGCAGACCTTCTGTAAGGCTTCCATCTGGCCTTCCTTATATGGAAGAGATTCCATCGCTGATTTAGCATTTTCCACATCTTTCCTTCTAGCACTGAGCTCATTCTGTACAGCAACAGCTTCTTCACGCTTTGACATTAACTGATGTGTTTTCTCTTTCAGCTCTCTCTCACAATGGTTGATTTTTGTTTTCAATTGTTTCAATTCTGTCTCGGCATTTCCAACAGCAACCTTTGCTTCACCCAGTTGATCTTCAAGGCATTTCTCCTCATCACCACTGCTCTTCCCAGCTAGCACACCCTATCCATTGCAACTAAAACTCTCTCAATTCATGACTTGGTTTGCTCATCAAATGCATTAGCTATCTGTTTCAATGGAGTAAAATGAAGCAAATAAGCAAGCATGAATACTTACTTGGTATTCCTTCTCAAAGTTTTCCAAACTCTTGGAAAGTTCTTCGGCTCTCTTGTTGAGATCAGCCGCTCCTTCTTCAGACTTTTTAACAGCAGTGGCCCTCTCTTCTACAGACTGCTTCAAGTCTTCAATACTATGAACAATCTGGTAGCATAACAATGGCAAATGTAAATTTGATATGAAATACTCCCAGTCATTAAAAAAATCATTAAAAAAACAAGACAAGAAAAAAAGTTCAGCAATTACTAGAAGCAAATACACAAAGCTAGAGCACATAAGAAAATAAACATCCAAATTAGCAAGCATTGCCTCATCACCTTTTCAGCATTCTCTTGTTCACTCCTTAAAGTATCCTCTTTGTTATTCAACACCGATACCTCTCGCACAAGATCTTGAGCGAGCACATCTACATTCTCTGACAGTGTTTTTGCTTCCCCGCCCATACTGGCTTCCTTTTCAGCAGTCAATTTTGATACTTCTGTCTCCTTTTGTTGTATTTCCACCCGCATTTGATCTGCATTATGGTCAATCTCAGCAATTTTGGCCTTCATTTGTTCCACCTCACCAACTGCACTGTCTCTGATTTTCTCTGCTTGAACATAATCATAAGCAGTGCAAAACCTTTTTAGTCGATCTAATTCAGCATTGCCATTGGCCCATTGCATATATTGCATCCTCTCCTTCCTCAACTTTTCCAGAGCTGGAAGTATCTCCTGGTCAAGAAGCTTATTAATTTCAACAACCTTGCTCTGTTTCTTCTCTAGTGTTTTCAATGCAGACTCTTTCTTTGTCTCATACATTCTTGTCCCAGCAGCCTCTTCAAGCATAGATAAGATCTCTGGAGGTTTCATATTTAAGACCTTAGTAATACGTCCTTGCATTATGAGAAAATGTGGATTATTAACATTCAGCTGCACTGAATGAAAAAGGTTTTGAACTTGACTAGGCTGGGCTAGCTTTCCATTGATCAAATACTTGTTCCTTCCACCAACCACAATCTGCAAATCCAAATATAAATCCTTCACATGTAAATCAACCCCATCAAAGCAAACAAGTTGAGTTAAATTTGAAGAATCATGACCATGAAAGTGCTTTCCATGAGTAGCTCGATAACCTCATGATAACCACAAACCTTTATTTATTGAACATGAGATACGGAGTCACCAAGTATCAGTGCCGTTCTATCATGTCTAAAGTACATTGTAGACTAGAGTAACATTCTAGTTTTGTCTTTGAAGCAATCACCAAAACTTGCTGAGCCGTTATTTTTCTATTAAAACAAGGCATATGGAGGCTGACCAGCTTCGCCATAAAAAGCAACTCTTGCAAAATGCTTATTTTATGAATGAGAAACTTTTATTGAACAAAATGTGTGATTGCGTGAACAAAACCAAACCCCCATATATCAACCCTTGATTTAATTTTTGAATTAAAACTAACCTGTCTAGTAACAGTAATCTCCGAATGATTCTCGTACCCAAGAGGACTCCTGCTCCTGTCAGAATTATCGAACACGATTGACACTGTTGCTTTAGTGATCCCTGCTTGTCCTTGCTTGTACACTAACTCCTGCAAATTTGAAGCCCTGACTTGCTGCAAATTAGTTATACCCAAAACAAAGCAAATCGAATCCAAAATATTCGACTTGCCCGACCCGTTCAGCCCCGTAATTGCATTGAAGAAGGGGTCGAATCCTTGCACAACTGTTCTTGTTGCGTAGGATTTGAACCCCTCTAAACATATCTCCTTCACATACATTCTTAATTGAAAGTGAAAAACCCTAGAATTAAAAGGGAATTTTAAGCGTGTACTGTGAGTTGAGGGAACAGTGGTGGTCTGGACGGTTTAGGGTTTCCGAGTTGAGAAACCCCCGGAAATCGGTTAGATGGGATCGGAGAGGACTGGAGGGTTTTGTTTATGTGCAGATTTTTTCTTTTTTGGAGGGAGGGATTCTGATTGTATTTTGAAATTTAGAGCAGGAGAAGCGGGAAAATGATTTTTGTGTTTTGTTATTTGCCACTCTGACTTGGGCCGACAGATATTTTTATCAGCTAAAACTAGGCCATAGCCATGCAGGAGAATCAGGATCTCAAGTTTGACCATCATCAACAGTTGCTTTAAATGAATATATATGCTGGAGAAATTTCTCGAGATAAGTTTTTTCTAATGCTTGAGTAATAATAAATTTTTAAATGAGTAAAAAATAATAGTAACTGAGTTATTTATTTGAATATATTCAATCATTTTTATTAATTTATTAATATAATTAGGAAAAATCAATCACTAGTAAGAAAAAATATTTTTTATTATTATAAAAAATCCCTGGAAAAGTTTTTAAAATATCTCAACAATATTCGATAACAAAGTAAAAATTAAATAAGAATGAAATAATCTAATGGAAAAAATTCAAAGCTTAGTTACTAGCACGACAAACATTAAGGACTTGAAAAAAAAAACTACTTAAGTCAGCATGTCAAATTTATGATCCTGTTATGAAATTATGATAATTTTATACATAAGAAAATTGTATAAGAAAAAAATCAAGGTCAGCTCTTGAGTAAATTAAACCAATAAAAGTGAACATGAAAAAAATATAAAAAAAATATTATTCAACTTGGTTTAACTTGATTGACTCGTGACTTGGGATATAAAATTGGAATAATTCCATAAAAAAAAAGAAGAAAAACATCCAATAATTTAATATAAAAAAATCATTTAAAAAATAGATATAAGTTAGGTTAGTTTTTTAAAAAAAAAAATACCCAAGTTATGAGATCAATATTACCCCGTAAAAAAACACATGAAAAAAAATCATGAAACAAAAGTCATGATCATCAAAAAATAAAAAACAAAACAAATAGCAATGAAAACAAGAATATGATATAAAATCCAAATGAAATTAAACAATAAGGGACTAGATTAAAAAATGAATTAAATCAAGAAAACATGTTAATAAAACAACAATTAAAAGAATTAAAAGAACGATGATCAAATTTGTTACAAAAAAAATAAGTGAAATAAAATGCATATTAATTGACTGAAGATGTTTAGTTTTTGGAATGGCTAGCATGAAATCCAAGGTAATAAGATAGGAAAAGGGAAGGGGAAAAAGAAAAAAAAAAAGCACTCTTGAGTTCTTCCAGACCAACTGGTGTTCCATCAGAACGAGGATGGCGATGCTTCTAATGTTGTCGCTGGAGGTGATGTTTGATAGCCGAAAGGCTCCACACAAAGAACTCGACCGCCTCCCACTTGTTGTAATTGTTTATTACATTCGTAAAAGCCAGTCATTATCTTATCAAATCTATTTTAAGTAATATTTTATAATCAAAGATAATTTGCAATAGATGGAAGTGGTGGAGCAAGTACAGAGGTTGATAAATCCAGAGTGGTATTAACTTGGTCAGCCCTCACCAACTTTTTTTATTTATTAAAAAAGAAGACTTTCAATATCGCAGGGAAAAAAATTATACAAAAACTCAAATTTCTTACAAAGTCGGTAGATTTTCGGTTAAGTTACATCATTCAAAATTTGTAATAAAATATGACATGTTTATCTATCCAACAACGCACATCAATGAGGCACTGCCACTAGAAGTGCCATTTTGATCTCAATTCTTCTTCTTTCTCTGTCAACTCTCGATACTGATACCACTCTGCTCCAGCCATAGATTCACAAGAAGGAGGGTTAGTGGTAAGTTGGTGCTGTTGTTCTTATTGTTGAACCAAAGAAAACACCTTGTTAATACTGAGAAGAGACTCGATCAGCATGATTTGGTCTCTGGCATGGGTATATTGATCATTCAAACCCATAAGAAACTGTATAACATAATCCCTCTGATACCTCTCATTTAACATTTTGGACTGACCACATATGCATAATGGCATAGGATTATAAACAACCATTTCATCCCAAAGAGTTTTGAGATTACCAAAATATATACTTCCAAAGTCTCTGTCCTGTCGAAGATTAGCCACATCTCTTTTAAGCTGGAAGATGCGAGGACCATTTTGCTGGGTGAAGCGATCCTTAAGTTTCAGTCCACACCATTTGAGCATCATTCACAAAAGTCGAGTATATTTGATATGCATTTTGTATCTAGGAAACCACCATGTCATTGCACCTCTCCCATGTTTCAAACAGAGGACCCTCCTCATTTGTCGGCCTAACAATATTTCCGAAATGGAGCCAGGTTTGTTCTTTGCCCTAAATGCTCGATGCATTGCCGTGACCAGGTAATGTAGTTTTCATTGAAGAGCGATTCAGATGAACAATCGACTCATTGGAAGAGAATGATGAATAAAGCTTATCTTGTTTTTGCATAAATTCTTCACACTTTTCACTTGTTTATATACACACATCCTATTTTGTTTATACTCGCCTAATAAATGTACGAGTAATGTAAATGCCTGAATAACGTAAAATGAAAAATGTACAAAACTTGTGTTATCTGTCCTCTTGTGCATGTGAGGAGGGGAATGAACGACTAGTCTCCTGTCCTTCTTCATTAGTAATATTTGTGTCCCTTAATAGCTGTCCCGGTGTCATCCGGGTCGGGTATGGAAACAGAGAAGTGGGTTTGTTTCTGTTGGCGTTTGCTGTGATTTGCAAAAGATGGGGGAGGGTTTGGTGTTAATTTTAAGGAACTTAGGGGTGAAGTATGTGAGATTATGGGGGTGGAAAAATGGAAAAAGAAATGCGGAGAGGGCTTTAGGCGCCATGGATGACCGTTAAGTGGAGAAGAGAGGGTTTATGGTAGAGATGAGCATTTTCGGTTCGGTTCGGTTTTTTAACAAAATAGTAACCAAACCGATATTTTTTTTTTGAAAAAAAAACAAACCGAAACCGAACCGAAATTATTCAAAACCGGCCACTTTCGGTTCGGTTCGGTCCGGTTTTTTTGGTTAAACAAATCATAAAACCGAATTTGTTTTTGGGCCATCTGATGGGCTTTTTGATGGGTTTTCTAATAAAATTTTTGATAAGCTTGAAAAACTATTAACCCAAAGCATTTTTAAAATTCTTTTTGCAACAAATACAAATATTAATTTATTAAATTGTTAATATAGTGTTTATTATTTTTTTTTAACCTTTCTAATAATTTTGTTGTATAATTTAGCATGATATGAGATAATTAAAACTACACAAATGAACAAATTTAAATTTAAATTACATAAAATGCCTTCAAAAAGGGCTTAAAAAATACAAAAAAAAATTAACACAAAAAACTTTAATAAATACAATCGGTATTCAACTAATTATCATTCGTCGCTAGATTTAACTTTCCAACAAAATCTACAAAAAAATAATAGAAATGTTAGATTGCAAATAAGTTGATTATTATTTAATAAAATAAAAATACAAATGTATATGAAAAATAACCTGACTCAAGATCTTCATATTTTTCATAATCATCTATCAAAGTTGTAATGTCGATTGGGATTGCTCCATGATGTAACCAATTTTGACAACAAACAAGTGCTTGAACAGTTGCTGGAGATAAAGAACTTCGGAATTGGTCGAGTATACGACCGCCTGTACTAAAAGCTAATTCAGAAGCCATTATGGATACATGAATAGCTAAAACATGTTGTGCAACCTTCGAAAGTATTTTATATTTTGAACCATTAACCTTCCACCAACCTAAAATATCTAATTTCTCATCATCAGGATCCTCACAACCATCATTCAAATACCTCTCCACTTCATTTTTATTTTCTACACTTTCTTCTTTTTGTAAATGTCTTTTGAATCGAGCAAAAGTATTAACATTTACCTCTATATCATTCCAATCCACATCATTAACATTATAAATATGTCTATTAACATCCTTCACTTCATCAACTCTCAAATAAAATTCATATAGTCTAACTAAATGATCTTTCACCTTTGTTGTTAAATCTTGTGCTTGGTGATAATCATACAACTCACCAAAACAAAATTTAACATATTTCAACTTAAAACGTGGATCTAAAACATTAGCCACATACAATATGAAATTCTGATTTGCATCATATCCCCAATACTTATCAAACTTCAACATCATTTTCATTGCCATTCCACTTAAAATATTATCTCGACTTTTACACAGTTTCAACAAGTTTGTATGCATGTAAATCAATTCATTGAAGAAAGAATTTGATGTCACATGTAATGAGCCAGAAAACTTTAATGTAACTGTGTAAAAGATCTTTAAAAACTTGACCAAAATTCTACCATTTTCCCAACCATCCGAATTAGGTGGCCCTATATTTTTCTTATTCCCTTTTGAATCAACTTCTAAAAAATAACCTATATACCTAGGTTCACTCTCACCTAACCTCACAAACACCTTCTCAAATTTTTCTGCAGCATCCAACATGAGATAAGTTGAATTCCATCGAGTTGCAACATCCAAACATAAAAGCTTTTTACACTCTACATGCAATTTTTCTGCACATTTTTTAAATGTAAGTTGCCTCGCAGGTGAAGATCTCACAAATCTTATTGCATTTCTAATTTTAACTACTGAATCATGAATCTCTTTCAAGTCATCACCCACAATAAGATTTACAATATGTGCAGAACATCTTACATGCAAATGATAATTTTCCAATATATTAAATGATCAATCTATCATCACATTCTTCAAATAAGAAATAGTCACATTATTGGAGCTTGCATTGTCTCATCAGTAATAAGAAAAGTTTGTCAATCCCCCACTCTAACAAAAAATTCTCAATCACTTGACCAATTACCTCACCAGTATGATTTGAAACTTGACAGAAATTAAGAATTCTTTTATGCAATTTCCACTCACTATCAATCCAATGAGCTGTTAAGGACATATAATTAATGTTTTGGATTGATTTCCATGTATCTGTTGTCAAACATAATCGTTGACCCCTAAATGCTAACTTCAAAATTTCCTTCTCGTCAACATAAATTTTTAAACAATCTTTCATAACAGTAAAACGAGAAAGACTATCAAATCTAGGTTGTATTGTCCTCAAAAATGATTTAAATCCCCTTCCCTCCACAAAATTAAAAGGCAACTCATCAATTATAATCATATTTGCTAGTGCTAATCTACATTCTTCATGATTATAACCTATTGCCTTTAGAGTGCCCATATTTTTGTCTTCTGATTCATCACTCTCTTTCTTAGGTTCTGATACCAACAATTTTTGCTTCTTATCAACCACAAAGGGGAATTTTTTGCATACTTTCAAGTGACTCCACATATTGCTTGTTCCATTCAAAATAATATGACATGCATAATTCCTTCTACAATAATTACATGCAGCTCTAGGTTTACTAGTATCACCATCTAGTTTTGTGAAATGATCCCAAATTTGTGACTTTTTCCTATCATCAACATTTCTTTTTCCCAATATAAGGACTTCAGGTTGTTTACCTCTATCATTTGTGACAAATCCTGATTCTGCAGTGGTTGATGTTGGGGTAGTGTCGATGGATGAAACATTTTGGTTTTCCACATGTAATTAACAAATGAAAAAGATCAAAACATGTTAATAATATATACTTTCTATAAGAGATGTGAAACATCATTGGAAACTAGCTACACGTATATGAAACAACAATGTTTAGGGTTTTGTATTATTTTAATTTCATTTTTTACTACATGAAGACTCCCATAAAAACATGAACACAGAGATATCATCAGTAAGACATTTCAAATCGAGAGTTGTCAAGGACCAATAGGTCCTTTTTTTCAGACCGAGACTGTTTGGTTTGACTCTTATCATTTTGCCAAACAGTCTCCACTTCCAGACCTAGTTACATACCTCCAAGTGGGAAGAATCATGCATTTTCAGTATTGTAAACCGTTTGTTTGGGTCCAATATTACTCGACTCCAATATTGTCTGGGTCCTTAACTTGCATCCAGTTATTAAACCGTTTAATAGATCAACACATGCAATGGATTTTATCTAACAGGAACTTCTTTCAGATAAACAGATCCGACCATTAATTGAAAGAAAAGAGATGCTAAACAGTAAACACAACAATAAGTAAAGGTTAATTACATGGAACACAAAATCCTAGTAACTAGCCTCAAGTCAACAGTTAAATTATAAGCCCAGAAGACAATACAAAAGATTCGAATTTACACTTTCAAATTTACAGTAAATCCTCTATAATTAAGTCAAATAACTCAACATTATATCAACTCCAAGGACAACAAGCCCTAACATCTAAGACAGTGGATCTTTAACATAGAACAAGAAATAAATCAGAGATGAGCATTTACTTACCTTTCGTGTCGGATGGGGACGATGATAAGGATGCAGAGGGAGGCGAGAGGTCAAGAAACGAGAGGCGAGAGGGAGGGAGGTAAGATGCAGAGACAGAGAGGCAAGAGGTCTGAGAGAGGGAGGCGTGATGAGTGCGTGATGAGTGAGGACTGAGGTCTGAGACTCTGAGCTGAGGAGGAGAGACTGGAAGGCGAGAGGCAGAGGGGCGTGAGGAGTAAGGACTGAGGTCCGAGACTCCGAGCTGAGGAGGAGCTGAGGAGGTCAGAGGGACAGGGACGCGTGAGCCGTGGAGAGAGGCGAGAGGCAGAGGGACAGGGACGAGTGAGCTGTGAGGACTGGGGAGAGAGGCTAGAGGTAGATGGAGGCGGAGGAAGCGTGATAGGGTTTTTCACTTTTTTTCATAAGTTTGTATTTATAGTATGGTGAGGAAACCGAACCGGTAGATGGAGGCGGAGGAAGTGAGGAACGCGTGATAGGGTTTTTTTTTCATAAGTTTGTATTTATAGTATGGTGAGGAAACCGAACCGGTTCAATCGGTTTTGTCCATACAAAACCGATACCGAACCGAACCGGACGGTTTCTTACAATTTTGCAATCAGTTTAATCGGTTTGTTTTTTCGGTTCTGTTTTTTGGGGTTTTTTTCCAGTTATTCGGTTCGATTTGCTCACCCCTGGTTTATGGGGGGAGGATTTGTGGGTTCTTTTTATAACTCGATAATGGACGAGGATGGATTTTGGATTGTGTGAATGGCTAAAACTCACGTATGGTCCTTATACTTTTTTATTTACTTAAAGTAAACCTTACACTTTAAATTTGTCCAAATCAACGTTGTTCTGCTATGAAAGCGCGGCTTATTTATGACCCGTAAGCTTTTATTATTATTATAAATTATTTTATATTTAAAAACACACAAAACTAGTTTTAAATGGAGTAGAGCAAGAATCATTACCCTAAAGTAAAATAAGCATGTCTCTGGAAAATGTGTATTTAAAGGCTACAGCAACTATGATTTGGAAATGATGAGAAAGAGAAACGGTTGTCAAAAATCAAGTAAATGAATTATTTTAGTACTGCATTAAGTTTCAAAAATATTTTTAAAAAAATAAAATTATTTATTTATTTTTTATTTAAATTATTATTATTATTTTTTTGATATTTTTAGATCATTTTCATGATGATGTAAAAATAATTTTTATAAAATAAAAAAAATCTTATTTTTGATATTTTTTTATTAAAAATGCTTTTTAAAATAACTTTAACCAAACTTCAGCTTAATAGCTTGAATAAAAGCAACCTTCCGCGATTTCAATTAACGAAAAAACAAATACTAAATGGTAATTGATTTATTAACGATTAAAAGTTAAATACATAGGACCATTGTTACCACTAAAATTAAAAAATAAGAGCAGAAAATAATAGCAATTAAACTCCAACACCTTCTGAAACCCCTCCCATCCTGGCAGAATCTGGGGCTTGAGGAGGGAACACGACATTGTCATGGAGAAGCCCAGCAACTGAGGCTCCGATCAAGGGTCCCACCCAATAAACAGCCTGGTTTTTGAACTTTCCGGCAATAACTGCAGATCCAAATGCACAAGCTGGATTCATCGAGCCACCAGAGAAGGGTCCGGCAGCCAAGACATTGGCTCCTGCCATGAGACCTACTGCTAAAGGTCCAATGGCACCCAATGAACTACGTCTAGGGTCTCCGGCAGCATAAACAGTGTACACCAAACCAAACGTCATCACACCTTCTAGCAGGGATGCTCCAAATCCTGTCATTTCCTCTGCAATCGCGAAGGTTGGAACATGCTGCAAAATTCAAGAATAGAAATTACATCTCAGTGAGGGTGCAGGGCAGGATAATGAATGCAGCCAGGTAGAAGATCCTATCCAGTCCAGCTTGCATGTAATGTGAAGGGATTTTCTTACCTGTCCTACGGTGGTCACTTTCAGGAAAATGCAGGCCATAACGGAGGCCAGCAACTGAGAAATCCAGTATAACAGAGCAGTGGGAACATTAACGTGGCCTGAAACAGCCATGGCAAACGTGACAGCAGGATTCACATGTCCTCCAGAGGCACTTGCAGCAATGTACACCGCCGAGGAGAGTGCAAAAACATTCGCAATGGCGACTATCACCAGGCTGGATGGATCTGCTGCTGCATCTGGCAATAATTTCCCTGACATAAACGCCCGAATCAAACATCAACCTTAAAACTTGTCAACTGTTACTTGCAAGGAAAGTACTATATCATGTTTTTTGCTCTTGCCAACGTATTTCAAGTGCGAAAGAAGAAGAAAGGGACTAAAATTTCGAGCAAGTCATCGAACAAACCATACCAGAATTGACAAATGGTCCTGAATTTCCATTTTACATGCTAGTATTGCTTTCAAGATAGAAAAAAAAATACTAACATAAAATCAAACAAACGATGATTATTAAACTGACATATTACAACATGAAATGGATAATCACGACAACCCCTTTCAACCAAACAGGATACAAGTGTTATTCGCCACTCACTTGAAGCCATAGCAGATCCTACAACTGCAAACACATAAAAGAAAGTGGAGATGAACTCTGCAAGATAGGCTCTAAGAGAAGCTGGAGTGACAGATTGTTGGAAACGTGCAGTCAGTGATGCTGGTGCCATTTTGCCAGATATCAACATGTGGTCAAGACAAGAAGAGTTTGAAGTCAGTTTTTCTTAAACAGGAGATTGGAGAGAAATTGTAATCCTTTTTTTTTTTTTTTTTTCATGTGAAGCAGTTATAGAGAGATTGCAACTATGTTCATATACGTATGTGTGCGTCTGTTCAGGGTTGCCAACCCGTGATTCAAAAATTAACCGCTATATATTACGTGGTAGAATCTCACTGCTACTTTCTGTGATTAGCAGTTTATACAGTTGCCATCCTTCTGTATTTGTGAAAACTCCCCGGATCAACTTTTTCTTTAAAACATAACACTAACAGAGTTATCATGGTATAAGATCAATTTTGTTGAATCTCATCAGTTTCAATAGCATGCAGTCCAAAACTTCTAATTCTCAGAAAAGGGCAAAAAAAATCAATCACAGTCCTGTTTTCTGTAAAATAGATCTTGCCAAGTTGACATAGGTAGGACGCGGGTTTGAATCCACAGAGAGTTAAGCCAAAGAAAAATAAAAGCAAAGAGTGTTTCATTTTCTGTCAATTTGTTGTTTCTTTAATGAGAGCAATTACATAAATTGCTTGAAAAAAACAAGAAAGGGTAAAAGGAAATAGTAATCCTAACACACGAATATAGAAAGAGAGAATTAAAACAAAAGAGGCGTTCTGTTCCTCTCCATTAATTAGTTCAGCTGAGAGCTGGAAACACTGTATCCATTTTCAAGAGGTTGACTAATCAAACGATATCATCATCAAATAAACACGGGGGAAAATTGGCCAATGGCTAGTTATGAAATCAGAAGGAAAAAACACATTTGGCCCAAGTATAGTTCGTTGAGACGAATCAAAACAGAATTGGAATATAGAACGATATCAAGCAAAGAGTAGAAACCACAAAAAGCTGAAACAAGCCATCATTTTTTAGGGAGCTCCTGATCTCTGTCATCTCCTTTGTTGATCTTGGTCTCCCATGTCAAAACTTTCAGTCTACGGCAGTTTCTGATCCCAAATCAACGCGTTGGAAAGAAGAGTTGCGGGACTCCCGATAAACAGCTTCACTTGATGAGTTTGAGCTGGAACAAGAATCATAATTAGCAAAAGTGTATATAAGAACAAGAAGAAGAAGCAGAGTTGCTTCTGCATGGTTTTGTGCCACCTTCACGAATCACGATCACCGTCCCTTATTGCCATTAAGGGAATCGGCTAACTGTCTTCATCGTTCTTCATATTTTTTTATAGTCTGAGTGTAATTTTTGAAAAAACAAATGCCGGATTTTTGCCTTGTAGTAAACCAATAATAGTAATTAAGAACCGAATCCAAATTCAAATAGGATTTATAAGATTTTAATGCTACTCGAATAAAGAAAATATAGCCACTTGTAATGGAAACTAAACGTACCAGAAGAGGAAGAAAGGAAGGAGAAAAGGTAATAAATAAAGCATCAGAATTATAATCTACACAGGTCAAGTCAAACCCCCTAAAATTGAAACAGAGATTTTACATTAGCATAACCACCTTATGCATCGAGCTTGCGCAATGGAGATGGCTTCTTCACTGGCTGAACCTCTGTCTTGAATAGAAGAAAAGATAGGTTGTCCACAGAAAAATACACAAACCCACCACTTGAGCAAGTAATGAATGATCCAAAACTCTTGCCAACAACGCAGTGCCATGCCAGACCATACATTTCATCAAACTCCTGAAAAAGAGAAGGAAAGCAGGAAAAAAAATTGGTCTGCCTGATGAACACCTACAGTGCCAAAGGTTCCTTGTAAAAGCCTGTAAGGGCTGGTTAAGAAGAGAGACAAGGAGAAGATGCTGAAGCCAATTAAGGCCAATCACATAAATAGTTTTGGATTTGGCAGCTAAACTACATCAAGAAATTTCAACATTGGGCTTTCACATAAATAGTTAATTGTACAAGAATCTCAAACAAGAATCCATTGTATGCCAGTAAGGAAGTTATGGTAAATTGTTTGGTGCAACGAAAAAACCTAAAATCTGTGCATCATGAATTGATGTGTAATTCAAACCTAAGTTAAAAGCTCCTTTTAAACTTGATAACCTTAAACTATTTTATCCAGTCTTTAGAGCTGCCTAACTTGACAATCATTATAGGTTCTCCCTAAAAAACTTACTCCCTTAATATCTGCACTCCTCCTCAAGGCTAACGTTTGTGGGACAATCTTTTTTCATGTCAGGAATAGAATTAGAAGGGGAGGAGAGGAGGTGGGGGTTTGGCTACTTGATCTATCGGCTTGCTAATGAGCCCTCTAATAAACTAATAACGGGGAGGCTTGCAATTTCTTTTCCCACCAGCATATTGTAATGTGCATTCACTTGAACTAGCTAGTATCAATAGATGCCACATTCATTTTATCAAAAAGATGCGATCTTTGGAACTTACGCAGTTATGCTTACAAAAACTACCCAGGCTGTTGTACAAGAGCAAATTTTACACACAACCATCATTTATCAAGGCTGAAGCCATGGAAAGTCTGCTTACCTTCTTCAGACACCTGGCAATATGTGTGGGATTCGGCTTCTTGCTTTCGAGGCTTGTAGCATCAAGGAGTGCTCTAGCGCACCTAAATGCACGCTCTTGCATTGCACCAGGCATGTCTGCCGATCTCAGCTGTATGTTCAGGTTGACAGCTATTGCTGCTAACTTCACTGGATTGGGCGACGGTGGTCTCACCATGGGAGGTACCGGCGGCGGGCACTGCACCCTTTCTTTATTCTTTTCCATTCTCCACCTCCTTCCGACCTCCGACTGTGTTCTTTCCATGGAGTCAAGCCTGGACAGAGTCACAAATGTCTCGGTGAGAGAGAGAGCGAGAGAGAGCGAGAGAGACTGTAGGTAGGTATTAGTAATGTTTTGGACATGAACTTTGACGGGGGCAAGCACTTTGTTTCGTGTTGATTCTGGTTTTGAAAGAGACAAGTGAGTGAAACAACGTTCCTTTCACGCAAAATAAGAGTAGGCGTAAACAGCGTTCTTTCTAGCATGTTTTTCAAAAAGAAAGTTAAGGCTAGCTTGTACGATTCATTTTTTTAAAAAATCACATTTTGACAAGATTATATATTTTTTAAATCCGATATTATAAAAATACTTGGGAAGTGTGGGATTTTAATCTTAGGAAAGATGAGAGAGGGGAAAGGAAAGAAAAATTAAACAGGCATGTCAAGGGATTTGATATTGATGTTCCTCATAAGATTTTAGGTGTTATGGAGCTATATCCATTGCTACTAATATGAGCTTTATCACAATGATTGAGGTGATCACCACGGGTAACAAAATTAGAACTTTACTTTGATAGAAAACCTAAACAAGAAAGATCTTGAATTACATCAGCACATACCTATAACAAGATCTTGATGATGATTGCTCAGTGGTTCAAGTATAATATATCAATCTTTGGTATGTGATGAGAGATCATATATTTAAAGAGCAATATTCATCTATTGAGTTAGATTCATGCATGTCCTGATATATTAATATAACAAGGTGGTTCATAGTAGCACCATGAGAAAGTGTTACATGACACTTCGAGTTAGACAAAATATAATCTGGATAATTATGAGTCTCGTGCACCAAAATATAATAAATTGATACCTATGAATATTTTTTAATTTTTTGTTAACATGTGATCAAATTCTTATGTATCTCTTGTAAATGCTAATATAATTTCTCTCTCGTATATTATGTGATTTTTTTAATATGTGAGGAAGACCAAATTTCATGATGCTAGAGAAAGATGAAATTATTTATTATATATAATGATGCTTGTGGTATCCTAGTTCCACATTTTTTAAAAAAACTAAAAGGTATTGATGTTTTATTGTGCTCATAGACATTGATCACTATGGATTTTGAAAGTGGAATTACTTTTTGCACCTTGGATAAAAAAAATTAACCTTGAGTTTGGGGTATTGTGGACATTTTCGGAGGACATGTGTGGTATTTATATATTGTGTTGGAGTGTCTTGGTCTTTTTCTAATTTTATTTGCACAGTGAAATTACTTATTTTCTCCTATGTGTTGACAAAAGAACAAAGGTTGGATGAGGGTATTTTTGTTTTTTGTCTTATATTGAACAACACAATCACGCCTTTACCCTCGGTAAGGCATGGATTGGGCACTGGAGGCGAGGGTAGTGTAGGGTTTTCACGTTTTGTGCATAGTAAAACTACTCAAATACCCTTAGAAATGACAAAAAGGCTTGATGTTGGGGCATGACGATACTTTCACACCTATTTTTTCATGGTTATCACTTGGTTTAGGGGTGTTTAGGTAATTTGGTAATTTTTAATTTTTTTCTCGAGGTTACCATAGACGTGTGTACCCTACGTGCGAGTCAAGATTCACTCGTACAAACATTTCAAGCAGCGTGTGCAAGTGTCAATAGGTGGTTTGAAAATGCTAGGTATTCGTGTCTCCGGGTGGGCCGCCACATGCTTTTCCCCTTAGATGTGAGCATGTCATTATACTGAAGAATGGAGGATCGTCAATGGTCGGTTTCCTTTTTTCTCCATTTTCTCTCTCTGCAGTGGGCAAAATGCAAACTAATACTCTAAGTTGTTTTGTGTTTCCTTTTGGGGTCCGGTCTTTACATTTCTTTTTTCTTGATTTCTTTAATAAAAAGTTTTGATTGTTTGCAATTGTACCTTTAAATTGAAATCAATCATATATGTTGTTTTTCATTGCAACCCTTATTCATATGCTTTTTGGTTTGTGTTTTGTTCCTTAAATTGTTTTGGTATGCAAGTTTTAATATGTTTTGATTTTGTCCTCCAATTGAAATTGGTCATATATTCTACATTTTATTTCGGTTCTTATTATTTTATTTTTAAAAATAAATTGCAATATTTTAGATTCTTTTATTTTTTTCAATCTCAAGGTTTTGATTTGTTGGATTTTTATCCTTCAATATAAATTAATTATATATTTTGTTTTTCATTTCGGTTGTTATTCTTATAATTTTTTATTCAATATTACTTCCATTGGTTTTTCGGTCTTTCTGGACAATGTTTATTTTTGTCCTTATTATGCATTTATGCTTTTAGTTTGGTTTTTACTTTTTGTCATTTAATATTTTCTTGAAATTTTATTTTTATTTGGTTTAGTACTAAAATTTTAATTTATGTTAGTGATCCTTTTAGAATTAATATTTTTCCCCTTTTTCCCTTTGTTTTTGGTGTATTCTGTTATTTTTACTTTTCATTGGATCATATGATTTTTTATGCTCCTAATATTTATTTTAATGTTGTCTTTTTTGTTGTTGTTTTTGTTTACTCTTTTGTTAAAGTATTTTTTTATTCTTCAAGATAATTTTATTGTTTCAGTGATTTTTGGGAAATTTAATGATTTTAATTATTTGGACAATAACGATAATAATTATTTTAACTATTATAGTTTTGATCATGATGGTAATGTAATGATGGATTTTCAATGATGTTTTTTTCTTTTTAAAGGTAGAAAATCAACAATTTATTTTTGTTGTATAGTTATTGTAGGTGTTTCCACAATTTATATTTTGTTGTTGTGTTTAGTTTAAATTAGATTATAAAATGAACTACTCTTAATATAGTAAATTCGATAATTCAAGTATTTGAATCTTCTTGCTTTTTTTCATGGCGATAATAATTTTATACTTGTAATTTTATTGAACCCTGATGAACAAATATATTTATATCGATTTAAAATTCATATATTTTATTGAAAATTCACACACTATGGGAATTATGCACATATTTATTATTTAGTCCAAATTCATAGTATAATTAAAAAAACCTTGCATTCTTAATATTTTTTACATTAAAAAAAAATATAATTTCAATCGCGACCAAGAGTGAACAAATAGCTAGTGTAATATATTTTTAAACCAATGTTACTTGCATGTTTTAATAGGTTAAACACGTTACGGCTCGTATTTAGAGCATCTCCAAGGAAAAAAACTATTTAGAGAAGCCAAATTAATAGTATGATTTTTTAAATAGTATAAATATAACATTTTTTATATTTGCACGAGAAAAAAAGTTGTTTAAAAAAGACAATCTTATTTTAATATATAATATTAATATAACTATTTATTAATAATAAATAGTTGATACAAATACAATTAAAAACATTTTTTTGCATAGAAATATATTAAACAATTTTTAGTTTTTTTGATCAAACATACAGGAATAACTCTTCGACTTAGAAATGTTTAGCTCGTAGATATAATTTTTTCTTTGAGCTATCAAAATGAAGAATAAAAACTATTTTTTTTTATCTTTTTTCTTTAGCTTTTCTTTTAGCTCTTGGAAAATATTTTCTTGAATATTCTAGTTTGAAATAATTTGCCCTGCTAGACGGACGACGTGAAAAATAATCCGAGCTGTGGTACAGTACAGTTCTTGGTTCAGCTTTTTCAGCTTTGGAAGCTGTGACAGCAATAACCCGTGTCTAACATTTGCGGTCCTACGCTACTTTACTATTTTAGGCCACTGAATTCGCCTGATTTATTCAGTGAACTGAAAGCAGAGGGCCAGCAACACCAACTCTCTCTTTTTCTTCTAATCCAATAATTCCATCCACCATGAGGCACTGCAGGCCTCTTCCATGTACAGACTGGTGAAGCAACTATCCCGAAAAAGTAGTGTTTGGCTAAGTGGTGGCGTGCTGGACATGAGAATGTTAGATCAATCAATCCATCCCATGCTCAAGTTACCTGACTAAATCACCAAATTCAGTACGAACAGAATCTCCTATGCAAAAAGCTGCATGCGAAAAAATTAAACATGTCAAAACAACACAAAAACTGAGGCTCAGGCTGTGGAAGAAACTCTTCCCAGTTCATCACAACAACTAGGAGGTGCGAACACATATAACATATGGTTTGGATGATAATTAACGCATCCGCATTAATCAAAAGTAAATTCACTCTACAATATAGCATCAGCAAGGACAGAAAGTATAGCTGTTTGAATCTTTTAATGCACAGGGGGGTGCGGTAATTTCTTGTGTAAGGAAATGGTTTCTGACAGGACGAAAAAATCAGTTTCGAGATGAAATTCGCTTTCATAGTATGACTGGAGTTTACAGAGGCTGCATCTCCAAGCTGGTGCCCTTTTCAGAGGAAATAGTAGAATCCTGGTTTTCGTTGGTGGCACTCATCTCTTGAACAGGGGGAGGGTTGACAACGGTCATTGGCATGACAAAGTTATCTGATAGACGCCCTTTCATCTCCCTGTGCTCCTGGCATAAAGCACACCAGTGCAGGCAGCAGTGCACCATGCATGGATCACAAGGTGAATTCTGCAATCCAAACAAATACAAGTAAACAGTCACGTAAATAATGATGGGGAGTCCACAATGCCTGAGCTTTAGGCGTTGGAACTATACCAACCCCCTAAATATCAACGCTCCATTCGGCAGCACAGTGGAAGCCATGCAGGTTGCTGGCAGGCACAGGCTACGTGATTTTGGTTTACTGAAAAAAGTAGTTGACATCCTCTTCGCAAAAGCTCTAATTTAATGCTCTTTGCTGCTTTTGAAACAACTAGATTTGAAATGGACAAAAAAAATTGCTTCTGCGATTCTCATATTTTATTACTTCATGAAGGAACAGAATGCTCTTTAAATTTACAGAGTTATATAACTACCATTTCATTATGCCTTGTTAATTGACATCAACTTCCAGCAGCGCACTTTATCACGAACTAAACAAATTTTTGCGCTGAAAAAGTAATTCTCACCATAAGTCATTCAAGGAATAATATCACTAATTACAGTATTCCATATGGGTGTTCAGAATAACCTACGAATATGATATCTGATCCTAACCGCTGGATTATAAGAGTTTAACCTATCACTTGTGATTTTCAAGTTCTTATTTGAAGGATTTCATATGTTCAGGAATGATTTTAGGTAAACCTGAAAACCAATTTTGAACTTGGGTTAAACGAACCTAGAGATTCTTTGATTGTCAGGTTCAGGTCCACAAAAGTATCAACCTCATTCTGATGTTCAGGTTCAAGTTCTTTGGTAATGGTCATGGTACCGAATTAAGCACACCCCTAGTATTTCGAATTTTACAACTCTTATAATTATTAGAGCTCCCATGACATACAAAAGGAATTCAGATGCAGTCATCTTGTCTGCATCTTCAAAATGTGCACGTGATGCTTTTTTTAACCTTAACTAAGTGTTTGAGGATCAGTGTCGGTTTCAATTCATACAATGAATATTAAAATTGAGATTACCTTTAGATGATATTTCTTCTGTAAAGACTGCCTAACAAGACCAGTGTATATGCCACACATCCACCAAGCAAAAAGTAAACCCTCACAAATGAGAAATGATGTCCTTGGGTCAATTCCATGGAAGACTGCTGTTGCTGCGGCCAGTGCAATGCCACCTTCAACACATACGGCATGGCAAATGCATGGGGTAGTCCAGGGAGTATCATCTCTCAAGCTCTCAGTATTTCTACCAAATAGAACACACGGGCAAAACAGTCCTGTCCAGCCTTTCAAGGTGTAAAATATAAGGTATTAATTCATCATGCCTTGCATAAATAACCTACTAAAACACTGAAAAAATGGTACCCATACTTGAAGAAACTATGAAATACAAGAGAATGAATTGCATAAAGTTGCCAAAAAGACAATGACATCCACTTAACCAAGGAATAACAAAAATTAGTGACAGCCTGCCACACCTTCCCAGGCATGGTGTGATTTCTAAAATAATATGCTGTTGTAAAATAGAAAATCCCATATTATATTGCCTATGAGGAATAGATTTTGGTATTAATATACTCCTATAAATTAAGGTTCACTCTTAATTAAAATATATGATTTGATTTGGTTCCTGATTTTATGCCTTGTATTCTCCTTTAATAGGAACTTTTAACAGACTATTTTGAATCAAGTCACTAAAATGATTTCTAGAGAATACTCTGTCTTCGGCATCACAACAGAGATTTGGTTACCAACTCTTGCATTGCTCTGTGTGAATGTATATTCAAGGGAAAGGGAAAATAGGTTTTCTAATTGGAGAAGATGATGCTAGAAAGGGAGGACCCGACATATGCTACCTCGGATGCTAAAAACTTCATGGTTATGACATGGCTTGTGAAGCCCATGGATGAAGACATTAACTCCAACTATATATGTTATATTCAACGGCAAAGGAGTTTTGAGTTAATATAACTGGATTATTATGATTTGGGTAGTCAATCCCATGTTTATGACTTGACTTTGAAACTTGAGATTTGGCAAGGAGAAAACAATGTCACCAAATACTTTGACACACTGAAATGGTTGTGGAAATTTTTTGATTCGTTCAATGATTATGAATGGAAATCTACAGAGGACTGCAACTTCTATAAGAAAACAATGGGGTTTTAGATTTACAAATTTCTAGCTAAGACCCAGTGAAAAGATTGATGAAGTGAGGAGGAGAATAATAAGCAAAAAAAAAAAAAAAAACTACCTCTAATTGACAGGGTATTTTCAAAAGATAGAAGAGAAGAGAGACACATAGGGTCATGCTTGGAAAACATGCACTAGAGGCACTATTGAGAACTCTACATCAGCTACTGCAAATGCAAATAAGATTATTGCAAATCAGCGCATGGCAGATGACAATTTTTTGTGTGGTGTGACCATTGTGACAAGCCACAACAAACACGGGAAACTTGTTGGAAGCTCTATGGAAAGCCACCTACTTGGAAAAGTAGCAAACCTGGTGACAAAACCAACCATGTGGTTCGTGCAGCCAATGAAATTGAGAAGAGCATTTTTAGCAATGAGCATATGAGATTTTGAAACCGCTTTCATCAATTGGTATTCCTAGTATTTCCTTGGCTAAAATAGGTAGTCATCCCTATGCCCTATTTTGTTGTTCAAAGTTTGCTTTCTAGATCAATGATTCGGGTGGCATCCAATCATATGGCTAGTCATTCTCAACCATTTACAAACTATTCACTAAGTCCTGATAATGAAAAATTGCATGTTGTAGTTTCTCACCAATTGCAAGAAAAAGGTTAATAACAATTTCTAAGTATAGATTTTAAATATGTCCTCAATGTTCCTACACTCGATTGCAATCTTATGTCTAAGTAAACTAATCAAAGATTGTAATTGTTGTCTTATTTTTTATGATTCTATCTGTATATTTCAGGACTGGAGTGCTAGTTTTTACTACCTTGATGACAGCTTTTTCAATAATAAAAAAGTTTCGGGCTTTAAATGGGGCTACCGTATGTGCCAATTATCATTTTTTAATCGGATGAAATTATTTCTGCAGCAGTTGTTTACTTAGCTCAGGGGCACAACTATGTCAAGAAAGTACTGTTCATAGTTTGTCTACCGCATGAGCTTCAAGATAAGCTGCCGTGAATTTCTTTTCAAGCACATGCAATGAGCACCAACTCAAATTTGGCCAAAGCCATTTATCTCATGCACTGGATAATTACCAGATAGTTCATACACGTCCGAGTTAAGGGCAAAGCAGAGCAACTAAGTATACATGTCCATGTCATAAATTCAAACTTGATAAACCGGAAAGCAGCAAGGCACTGCATCATAAAACATTGATTTGAAAACCATATATAACTAAATCATAAACGTACTTACAGCTTTCGGTATCCTCAGCACATCCAAAAATCCCAGTAGTCCAAGGCTCATCTCCTGGAGGCTCGAAGTTTTCAGGTAAAGGTTGCCCACATTCATTACACTTACGAACGGACAACTGCCCCACCGGAAAAAAAAGGTGATCCAAGAGATCATATCTTTACAAAATTATAGCCTCGACATTCAAATCCCACAAATAAACACATTTATAATTTGACCCAAGAGAAACAGATACAGCAATATCAGATCAAAGTTGAAAAGCTAAACCCTTGTAGGGTGCAAACTTTGAAACCATCCCATCTGACAGTAAAACATTACAATTACTTAAACCTCGAGACTTGAAACAGAGTGAAAAAAATTGAGATTAAAGAGAGAAAGATTGAGACCTGAGGAACCTCAATGGGCTGATTTAGTTCACCGGGCTTAATCTCCTCTACATCAGCTTGTTCTTTTGTTAACTTCACATATCTTGAAACGTTTCCTTCAGCCATCTGATCTCACAAAACCCAGAAAACCTCTGTTTAGCCTCTGAGAAACGCAAAATAAAAGAAACACGACAACGAAAAAGCCGAACTTCAGTGTTTTTTTATGCTAACGGTGAAAAATAGAAAACCAAATTTGCAAAAGAGAGTATTCAATTTAATTTTCATAACTAAAAGTGATGGAAATGCTAGATTACATTCCGATCAAGAATAGGTGGGTTTGTTGTTAGTGTAAGGAGATCACGAGGTCAACTTTCTACATCTTTAGACTTGAATGTGGCATGCGGTTTCTTCAAAGACCACGACTCTTTCTTTACCAGGCTTTGACGCACCCTTTCCTGGCCCAATTGCATTTGGGATCCTCCCGGGAGAATATGTTGCGGGTTAAATTTGTTTTTCTTTAGTTAAATAAATTTCGAATAACTTGAAGATTTTTTCAATTTTAAATTTTAAATTTGTGAATATCACCTCAACAAGGCTCATGAATTAATTGAAACTAAATTGTTCAAATAAGTTGGTGGGTTAGTCTTATTTGACTGCTTTTCCATTAACCACCATAACTTGCATTCTGAAATATTGAAAATTACACCGTAAATCAAAATCTAAAATATTTTATAGTTTATTTTTGATTAATTTTTTGTATTTATAATTTATTGATTTAGGCTTCATCCTGTTCTTATTAAGTTCATGTTTGGTTTTGTGATTTAAATTGCTTTTTTACTTGAAATATATACAAAGAAACATGTTATTTTTTTATATTAGCCCATCAAAATTATTAAAAAAAATTATTTAATTGAAATATATCCCAAATGATATATATTACCCCTATTTACATAATGTTAATTGACATATATATTGCAAGAATCTTTGATGTAAAAGAGTATAATTTCCATCGTCACTATGAACCTAATTGACATTGTATTTTTTAATTTAAAAAATTTAGTGTTTTTAGATCATTTTCTTATACTGAAGTCAAAAATATTTTTTTTTAAAAAAATATATCATTTTAATGTATTTCTAACAAGGTTGTCAAAATCGCGATTTTGACACGAATCGGAAGGGGCTTCGAAAAATTGGATCGTAAGATCGGATCGTAAAATCGTAAGATCATACCTGAATTTGTCCGTACAAAAATCATAAAATCACAGCTAAAATCGTGTGAGAAGAAAAATCATAAAATTGTATTTAAAATATTTCTGAATACAATACAACATAATTATGGCTATAAAACTTCATTAGTTAAGGTTTATATATAATTCAAAATAATTTAAAAATACATTACAAAACAATTATGTCCATAGAATTTCATTACGTAAAAACAAACATATTTAAAATAAATATTTTGATGATACGCTATATAAATTAAAATCAGTCTCATGTCCGTCATTTTCCTCGTTATTTTTAATACATTTATCAAAAGAAAGGATTATCAGTACTAAATTACTAATACTGGTATCAACAGTCAACATCAATATTACTAGTACTAGCTCCAACTCCAACAAATTATTTTGACATCATTTCTAAATAAAAAAAACTTTTAAAAGCAACATCAATCACACTCCAAACACATACTACAACATAAACGAATTTTATTTGCCCCCATTTTCAAGAGTAGGTTAATAGGTATATGAACAATAACTACGAGGGCCAATTTCTGTACCAACCAGCCCAAGCAGACACCAGCCCACTAATACCAAGAGTAACAGCATGGTTGCAAAATGGGTTGGGCTCAATATCTGCCAGAGCAATTATCAAATCCGCAACGTTAGCTGCTACTGCCATCAACCTCATCACTCTCTCTGCTCTGATCTTCCTCGTCCTCTCTGTCGCTGTCGCATCTTCTGAACCATCTTCTTTTGAAGAAATTAAGAGCCTCCTCTCCGTTTCCAGTCCTTCTTTCATTATAATAAAATCAGATATGATGAAAAATATGTAGCCAAAAGACTCACCAAAAGCTGAAATGAAGCTCATCCTTCTTGCCAACTTTGCATCCAAAGTTCCAATTCTTGACAGCCAAAGAAAATGGTCAAAAAAGAAATACACCATTTCTCCTGCATTAGCAAGAACAGATAAGACCTTTAACGTTGGGGTTGCGCCAGGGCCTCTTCTCAGAGCATTGAAGCCGGTGAGAAACCTGCCGGTTCTAAAGGCTTTGCGGCCAAGCCCAGAAGCAACTTCCCATTGCTTGAATCTCGTTGCGGCGTCTGGATGGGTGGTCTCTACATGCCAGTGACCGAGCTTGGACACGTACTGGAAAGTCTTGACAAGCTTATCTATGCCATCTCTTTTTGCTAGAAAGATGACCAGCTTGTCCACTGTGTCGTTCATGGTTTCAGTCCTGAGATGCTAAATGCTAATTGCTGCTGCTGGTGATGAGTTCTATGGAAAGCTATTCATTTGCTATTCTTAGCAGTGTTTGAGAACAGCGAGAAACTTAAAACGGGAGCCACAGATTATGTATTTTGTGGATAAATTCCGTGAAGATACACGAATGGTTGGACCCTGTTTTGCTCCTTACCAGTAGCTTTTCTTGTGTTGCTAATGTTTTTGTATGCTGTCTGATTGTGGGCCCTCTTTCCCTTGTGTCCAGTGAAGCTTCCATTCACTATTGCCGGTTGCATAATAGTAACAACAATGAAGATGATTTAGCTTCTTTTTTCTTTTCTTTTTCGTATGGTTGAACTGGACCTTGTGGTGAGAAGAGAGGTAGAACCCAAAAGTAATTAAGTTATTCTCCCTCAAGGGGAGAAACGAAAAAGGGAGAAGTAAATGTTTATTTTTCTAGTAAACCCAGTCAGGCAGGTAACTACTGCAATTTTCCAGGTCAAGGAACCCTATTTGTATGGCACCAAGCAGGCTATGCCCAACATAACGGAGTTGACAATTATTTGAGCAAATTAACTGTCAATTGCATTTTTCAAAATTTTGGCTAGCAGAAGTGTAAATTCCTTTCAGACCTGTAAGAGGTGTATAATAAAATTGTAGTTGTTACTTTCAATTCCACCTTTTGCAGTTCTGCTTGGTTGCCAAAATCTCCTCAACGAGAAGACAAATCAATGGCGTTGTACCATGAGCTAGAGCATGCGACCATCAGCAGCTTATCACACCTTGCATCAAGTGGAGGAGTTTAGCAAATGATGGAGCTGCTAACATGTGTCGTATGATATCTAGCTTACATACTTCAGTTTTCCAATTCAAATGAGAGAAGATCCCCACTTTAGCATGGACAAGCTCATGCAGCAAGCTGTACCAGAGTTGTGTGATCATAAACTTTTTGAAACGATAGCATGCAGATTGGCAAATCAAATGAAATCTATGATAGAAACACATAGGACTATTTCAACAATGCAAGGTCGCACATTAAAACTGCAAATTGTCATTACATATTTTCTAATTCGACATTGTTCAATCTGAACCTCCAATAAGATAGCACTAACTTATTTTAATATTCCCATGCACAAACCATCCACAGATTACATCAGGAACTTACTAACCAGAGGCAACTCTGCCATCCAAGTTCAACAGATTACATGTCTTTCCTGCAAGCTGGACACAGAAATATGCTATTTGACATTTCATGCAGGTTAAAGTTACCTCCAGTTCCCGCATCATTTCAAGTTAAAGTGCATCCAGTTCCAGTCCACTGAAGTAGATTTCCAGACAAGCATAAAAAAACTGTTCCAAGTAATTGAGGTTTAGAGACATCTTGGCTCTAAGAGATACTCTGTAAGGGGCAGTTACCTATTAATTGGCTGATCCTGGCTTTTGAAATTTTAACTCCAAAGGTACCCACTACTCTGTATGACAAAAAAAACAGTTTTCCATGAAATTGAATTCTCGAGGTTTCCTAGTCGGATTGCCTATTTATTTGCAAAGCCCTCACACAACCCAGTCACTTTGAGTTTCATACGACAATGGTAAAGGTGAAATTGAGTGGACAGATGAGCTTTCCAACCTACTAGATCATCAACATGCTAAAACTGAAATGCAAGATCAATTAAAATGGGGCATGGTTAATAACACTACAACTTGGGATTCCCAAATTTCTTTCCCTGTCTAGTCAACCACGAAGCAGTTGCCAACAAAAATTATCCAGCTTGAACCTCCCCCCTAAGAAAAACTGAAATTGAGTGGACAGATGAGCTTTCCAACCTACTAGATCATCAATATGCTAAAACTGAAATGCAAGATCAATTAAAATGGGGCATGGTTAATAACACTACAACTTGGGATTCCCAAATTTTTTTCCCTGTCTAGTCAACCACGAAGCAGTTGCCAACAAAAATTATCCAGCTTGAACCTCCCCCCTAAAAAAAACCCTTCTATGGTAAGTCAAAGTCAACCTATCGGTGCAAGTCATGTTAGAAAACAAGATTTATTCATTACCTTCAAATTGAGACACTAAACCATCATCGATCTCAGCAGCGGTGTCACTCAAGCATATATTTTGAATCTGTACTCTTAGGTACATGAGAACGTCAATGACCAAAGATAGGAGACAGATACTAGACCATGAAGCAATGTTCCAGAGACAAAGGCGTAATAATTTAGTTTAAACAAGTCCAAAAAGAACACAAAATAGTTACAACAGCATTAAGTAATACCTACCTCAACCCTTTTCTCCTCTAATAATATTTGATGAAAGGGAGGTAAACTCTCAACAAAGCTGTGAGATAACAAGAAAATTTTTACCCATGATGACATTTAACATGAGACTCCAAAAGCACATGTTCATGAAACTTTGAGATTAAAAAGTCTACCTCATATAATTTTAAACTCAGATATCCATGAACATAATCCTCTAATATGGGCGAGCTGGACTTCTAGGTGACCCCCTGCGACCATGCCTGACAGGGGAACATGACCTGCTCCGATCACGGTGCCTATCCCTGCCACCATCTCTTCCATTCTTAGTCCTCCAATCATCTCGACTACCCCTACCATTCCACTCCCTTGACCTTTCACGACCTCGGTGCCTGTCCCGCTCCCTTTCTCTATCTCGATCATGATACCGATCTCTATCACCTGAACCACTCCTACTCTCATGTTCCTTCTCCCTCAGTTTCCTCCGTTCTCCTGCTTCTTTTTCCCTTGCCAATCTTTCCTCTTCCCTTGCCTTCTCCTTAGCTTCCTGTGTATTCCACATTCTCAGTTCACTAAAACAACAAATATATTGTACACTAAATTCATACAGTGAAGTTAACTTCACTCACCTTGTACTCGGCGATATAATCCCGGACCATCCCGTATCCGATGTGCTGCTTCCCTGTGATATGAGACTGGGTTCTCTCTGCAACATCATTTGCAACAAGAAAGGAACCACAAATCTCACACAAAGCCATCTTTTTCTCCTGTGGAACCACCAATACTTTATCATTCTGGCATTGAATCAATGCTTTCTCAGCATTAAGTTCATCCACCTGTTAGAAGAGTCGCAAAATGTTAAGATTTAAGTCACTGGTTTGGCAAGCAATTTCATATTTCAAGGGGCAAAAAAAAGGAAAGGAAGGTTAAACACAATATCATACTTTAAAGGAGGAACTGCAACATAAAAGCTTGGATACACTGTTTTTATATTTTTGTTATTTCCAGGTTTGGGTGGCGAATTGGGTGCTATTGTAAACAATTAAGAACACCTTTTTCATAAGCGCTTGAGCTTCATCCACCTTCCCAACTTCGCCAAGGGCCTCCACTTGCACCAGCAGGTTTTTTATTTTCTCCTCAACCACAGATAATCGTTCAGACTTGTCAGCTGACAGCGGAGGAGGTGGCATAGGTTCATCCCCTTGTGCTAGGCGTTCTCGTCCACGCCTAACTCTTCTATCCAATTCCATAACCTGCATAGAAAAGGATCTCATGTGAACATATAAAATTACATATCATAAATGACAAGCAACCAATAATGAAGTAAGCGACCCACCAATTTCTCACATCTCTGAGCAAGTTCTGCTTCAAATTTGGCCAGATTCACATCATGTCTTGGGGACTTCTCAAAGCTAAAGTCAGAAAATAATTAAAGCAGCCATTGGATCAAGTTTCATTACATATGCAGAGAGCATGGGAAAATCTTGATGAAGAAGACCAACTAAACTTTGATAGAACACCTAATTTTGATCCATCATGAACTGAAAGCACGAGTTTCAAAACAAAACAAAATCTAAAGGCTTTATGTAAAATCACTGATGCTATGGACTGATTTGAACAGCACAAATTATCCTCCTCTTCTTACAACAACTTGATGAACATTTTAGTTAAGTTACATCAAGAAGAAAAAACATCACACCAACAGTGTTTTGCAGATCCAAGATTCATCTTCAGTCACACACACAAAGCAGCCAGTTTCTTGTAAAGAATCAAATTAGTAACTAATGCAAGAGTATCAAGAAGTAGTTGATTTAAAAAGCATATAGAGTCAAATGACATAATAAAGAGCTCGACAACTAATAACATAGCACTTGGCGAATTCCTGGAACACATAAACAATCAATCAAAAACCACCATTATTCAGATTTCAGGCAACAGGTCCACAGAGAACGTTCAGGCAGTAACATACTGGAACTAGAATGCAGCAGTGTCATAGCATTGTCAATTAAAACACCCACACCTACCTTTCCTTCAACTTTGGATCATGAACCCTGTCACATGGTCCTGGCAGCAAAAACAAAAAGGAGCAAAAACCAATTAGCCAAAAATCTCCAAATTATCAAAACCAAAGCTCAACTTAATCACCAAGGAACAAATCAAGCACAGATATAATGAGAATTCAAATTCTTCAAAATATAGAAACAAGCTAAAGTTAACACAATCCAATCAAAATTAATCAACTTAAAGCTACAATAACTAACCAATATCACTTTTGGTGTTGACAAAGAGGTCATGAGGACAGAACCGAGCCATATAATAAGCACAAACCTCCTTCGAATCCCATGTTATTTCCTTGTAATCTTTTCTCTCTTCCTCCGTCAAATTACGGTCTTTTTAACATAAGAAAAAAACACAAAATTCTAAACATGTTAACAGCCCCATACAATCAATCAAATAATCAGAGATTTGTCAATGTAAATGCATGAGATTGAAAAATAAATTAGGGTTTTATTACCTGCACCCATGAGTTCGTCTAGCATAGCTCGTTGAAGGTCCATGAGTTGATAATGGTTCGAATTACTGATACTAGGCTAAATAACAGATTTTTTTATTATTAAAAATGAGTTTCTTTTATTTTTTTTCTACCCTTTTTTTAGGATTGAGAAATAAAAGTGGAATTCTTACTATTTAGGGTTTGGTTTTGAATTTGGACGGGGTGTCATAACTTTGAAGACGAGAGAAAGCAGCGGCTTTGCTTAATATCTCTTTCCTCGGATTGGATTTAAGTATATTCCTGTTCTGGTTTAGGGAAATTATTATTCTGTCGGTTTTCTTTTTCCTTCGTAACCAAACGGAAAAACCAAACAGCCAAATGGCTGTTTATAGCCATTTGAATGCAACTGTCATATCAAGCGGTCGACCGGTTCACAACGGATAACCCAAGCGGTCGACCGATTCATGCAGAAACTATATCTTGACAAATTATCTTTTCTTAATTTCTTGAACCGATCGATTATGACTTAAACCTTTAATCATCAAACCCTTTTAATGCATGCAATGTGAAGTGTGTGAGTTCATTTTAATTTGTGCAAATTGAGATTTACATAAAGCACTAAAATGAACACTTATTCTAAGTCTTCACTTGTTTGCATCTTGGACTTCATGGAGTGATTTTTTCGTGTACTTCATTATGCTTGTTGATGTATTCTTTGTATAATACATGTTTATAGCTTAATCTCATCCAAGCATATTATTAGTCCGTTTTCTTTTTATTGTTATCATCAAAATATATAAAAACATACAAAGTATGACATTATATGTCAACAACTTTGTGTTGCAAAAATATCTTTAAAGATAATGTTTATACATGCCTTAGGTTTATTGCCCTTTATTTATGTTTATAATAATTTAACATCAATCTTAAGTATATTTTGTATCATGGACAAAAACATTATTGCCAATAAAAATGCTATCAACAACATTTTTGTTATTGAAAACATTAATGTTATTATCTTTTGTTATCGTGGCTCTTGTTGTTTCTTCTATGGTTGCTACATGTGTCGTACGCTAATAGATGTTGTAAGAGATGATCTTCGGTGTCCCTTGACTTGCATCGAGCCCTTACTTGTACCAAAACCAATAACAATATTGAACCATCTACATATGAAAAAAAGAGTTTGTAAACACTCTATTTCAAATACTTTCATATGTATGGTATGGTAACAAAGTATATATTTTCTCTAATAAGTTATTTTATATTTATTGCAGCTACAAAAAAGCAAAGAAAATATAAAGCAATAGTATGGTAACAAAGTATATTATCAAAGATATGGAAAAACAAAAATTGTTTTTAGAAAATTTTATTAATGGAAGATGGTGGATAATAAAGGTGTGAAGACTCAAATTAGCAATAATACATGTCTAAAATTTATGACCCATGATCCTGCATCAACTCAATATTTAGACAATAAATTTATTTTTTAAAAAAAAGGTTAAATAAATTAGTCCATGAAAACTTATGATAAATACATTGAAAAAACGTTTTTTTTTTTTTAAATCAACGCCGCAAGAACTGCACAGTGAAACCAATCAGAGCAAAGCATCAAGTTACCATTTCATGTTGGGCCACACTTTGCCATTAACTAAAGCAGTCACCAGCCCACAAACTAGCAACAAGATGACGTGGGCGTGTTTCGACTGGAATCCAATCCAACATTCACCTCAGTCATCGGCCCATTACAGTTTATAATCGACTCCCGCAGCTTGGATCTGCTATCACCATGGAGATTAGTGGACCCCCTTTTCCTGTGTCTCTGCTAGTGAGGGCCATCATCCATCACGGAAATTGATCGGCATAAATCTATTATGAGGGTGCTTTTACTGCATTTCAAAGATATTTTAAGAGAATTTTTATTTTATTTTATACTTAAATTTTTTTAATATTTTTAAATCATTTTGATGTATTGATATCAAAAATAATTTTTAATTAAAATTAAAAATATCATTTTAATATATATATATTTAAAAAAAAAACAGTTTTAATAGCATCATTAATCATATCCCAAAAGGCCAACTGTCCTGATTGCAAATTGAAGCTCATGTACCCAGCACCACTACCCTCGTCTGTGGTGCCAGGAAATTGACTTATCGTTGTCTAGGAACGCATGAAGACTCCTACGTTACGCCTGTCTTCTGATTCGTTTCTTTTTGTTATTGTTTTTAAAAATAATTTTAAAAAAAATTAAAAAATATATAATTTTGTTTTTATGTTAAATTATTAAAAAAAAATAGTTCTTATACACATTATTAAAAATATTTTTTAAATAAAAATATTTTCAAAAATAACTTAAACAAACCTTACCAAAACAGTCAAACGAACATTCCTTCTAGGGCATGAATTAAGTACCATTTTTCACATGTCTGGCAGATGATTCACGGTGAAGAGCGTGAGCTATGTGGCAAAGCAGGGTGGGGTTTAAGCAATAAATAAATAAATAAATTATATCTTTGGCGTGCCTGACTTTTCAACAAGAAACTTAGTCAAGATTTTTTTTTAAAATAAATAGTACACGTTCAAGAGCAATGTATCAGTTGTTTTCAATGGCGCAGCCCATTTTTATTTTATATATATATATAATATAGAGGTTGGGTTGTGATTTATTTATTAATGCAAGTCGCGTTGTGACAAACATTGCAATATTCACATTTTATTTTATCCATATTTTGACATGTTGAGTTTGTTTATTTATTTTAAGGTTGCCCTGTTAAATATACAGATTGTGCTATTCTATTTATTAAAAAATAAATTGTGTGATTGATAACGACGTCGTAGAATCTTAAAAGTTATGATATTCTTATGCAACCATAACAGTGGCTTGCACATGGCCGGCGGCTCATCCTGCGTGCGGCAATTGCAAGTGGGCATGCCAAGACTTGTCTTGCTTCTTTCTTTCCAGGCAGGTGACTGGGTGCTTGGTGACTGGGTGCTGTGGTTTTATTATTATTATTATTATTATTATCTTTACCTTCTTTATTATTTAAATCCAAATAATCTTTATTATAATTTGCATTATGCAGACGCCAGAAGTGAATCAGAACGTGCTTTAAAATTCTTGAATAGTCAGAGTTGAGTTTTATTTGCTTTACTCGAGCTTATAAAAAATATCTAAGAAATTAAATGGAATGAGACACTCCTTTATTATCTACATAAATACAGTCTTTTAAGTTACTAGTTGGTGGCAAAAGTTATCCATGCCACTTTTGTTGATTTTGTTTTGTTTTGGCTAAAACGATGGAATTTTTTGTACCATTTAAAAAATCAAGATAAATTTTATCTCATTTGAGATTTTGCCTGTTTCGTTGCGCCCGTTCCGTTTCAGTCAAATAGATTTTTTTTTAAAAAAATAAAATATCAATCATATCTCTTAATTTGACTGTTAGATTGAGATAAAATTTTACGACAAGTCTCTTGATATATTTATTTATATATATTATGTTAAAAATTCAAAACAATTACAGAATGTAATGACTTTGCTAGATTGATGATGATATTCTCATAATGTTATATATATTCATAATTTTGTTTAGAAATATCATTTTATTGTGTCTTTTTTAGATAAAATTGCACAATTCTAAATAATTTATTTTTGGATTTGAATTATTTTTTGAATTAATATATTTAAATATATGTATATATACATAAACAGTACAACCCCGAAACAGAACGCCGAAACACTTTAAAACCGAAATATTTTGTTCCAATTGAAAAAAATTGAAAAAAATATCAACCGAAACTGAATTGACAACCATGATTCATACCCATTGATCCACTCGTTCGTTCTCCTGTATTTTAAAAGGGTGTGAATCCTAAAAGGGTCAAAATATATTGAATGGATCATTAATAATAGATTGACTTGAAATACTCTAAATTAAATGGGTAGGGTAAGTGTTGCTTACTGGATCCATATAGAAATATGACCAGAAAATAAAATTCTCAAATTTTATTTTTTAGTCTTTGAGTTTTTTTAAACTTCTTGTAGTCTCTGCACTTCATCTATATTACAAATAAGTCCATGTTATAAAGATTTTGGCAACCAAACTCTTTTTTAGTTGCAATTTAATCCACGTAAAAAAATTGCAACCTTGGATGTCAAATTATAAAATTGATTGGAATATAAAATAACTTAAATGAGCTGATAGGTAGGGTATAAGTTGACTGAGTTTAAAATGGGCATGGTATATCTATTTTAAAATAAATAGATAATGGTCAAACATGATTTGTATCCATTTTAATCCAATTCATTGAATGAATTTGATGGATAAACACATCATAAATTTTTACTTGGAAGATCCAAAGACATGATGATAACTCAATAATAAACAAGTGGGATTATTGTCATATCCAACATCCCTCAGCTTGGTGTAATGCTAGGCTAGGATGGTACGAGTCTAGCTCGGTTCTAGGGTCTGTTTGGGAGGACAGTTGCAGTTGATTTTAAAAGTGTTTTTCATTTAGAAATACATCAAATAATATTTTTTATTTTTTAAAAATCATTTTGACATCATCATATCAAAATGATTTAAAAACACCAAAAAAATTCATTTAAAATAAAAAAAAAACAAAAATAAATTTTGAGGAAACCGCAGTACAAAACCACCCTCGAATCAGCTTCTTAGACCTAACATCATTTGACGTTGTAATGAAATAAGCTCAAATAAGTGTAGATATAGCACGCTATTAAATTTAATATTTTCAGGTTAAGTAAAATGTCGAGTTTAAACGAATCGGTCGAAACTCACCGTTTTTGTGACGATGAAATCATCCTGGAATCCAGTGGGCTGGAGTCGTCTACCTAGGTGTCTCTAAACAATTAATTAAATAAACGACAAATTAAGACGTTAATTCAATCGCGGCGGGCCCATAATTAATTCGATAGGATTCAAATCGGAAAGCTCAATAATCGTGAGGTCTTTGCTATCAGAAAACTTATCCCCACATGTCACATATATCAGATGGATGGATTATAAAAAACAAGAACGAAAGGGATTGCCCCTTCAATCCTGACCAGATGCTACAACACCATAACCTCTGACGTCAGATTCAGAAACCAACAATGGAAACATAATGGACATCGAAACAAGCCAGAACAAAAGGAAGTTTCCATCTCCTTTCTGAAACAGACAGCTTTTCTCTGCACCGCCATGAACGGCTGCCAGCCGCCACTTGCGATCCTTCCTCCACCGCCCTCTTCTGTTGCGCCCATCCATCTCGCCACGTCATTTCCGTACTTCCACGTGGATATGGGCCGTTTAATATTTTGGGTGGAGGATATCCTCTGCAGCTTAGAATAATTCTTTTTGGATATTCGAATATGCGTTCCCGCGGCCCTTATTGATAAATTGTCCGGCTGGTGGAATTACAAGAATGGCCCTGATGAGATTCTGAAATTATTTCAATAATCCCACGCACCCCCCCTGATTTTGAACAGTTTGGATATGGTGGGACCGTATAGACACGTCATGTTCGTAGGATGTCAGGTCCTGTTCTTGTTATCCTCCGGTAATTTCTGGAATAAATAGAAAAGGGGTATAAAAACTGGATACTTTTTTATATGTATTTTTTATTCAAAAATAATATTTGTTAAACCTAATTCAAAACCGACCTGACCCAAACCTAACTATATATATAGGAAATTTATATATCTTGAACCCAATATAATTATATATATTTTAATGTTGTCATAACACCCATTTCATTAAATAATAGATGCTCGATATTTACACATTCCATGTGCACGTGTGTAGTTTTATTTTTTTTACTTTTGAATATTAAATAATATAATACTCAATAGAAAACGTATAAATATTTAAATTTTTTACCCAATAGATAATAAATAAATTATAAATATATAGAAAACAAAAATAAGGGTGCTTATTGTCATCCATACTTATATAATATGTATATTTCACTTAATTACACAGTCATAAAAATAAATACTTATAAAGTTAAATATAAATAAATATTATAAAATTTGTTTGAAACCGGGATAATTTTTATAAAAATTAAATGAAAAAAATGAATTTAAAATCAAACAAATATTAAAAGTAAAACAAGGATGATAATGAAAGTAAAAGGGAAGATAAAAAGATATTGAAAAGGAAAAAATAAGCGACGTGCGTGCATCCAAGTCTATTTAGTATGTGTTTGGCGTTGTGGTGCGATTGCCAGATCGCACCACAATTTTAGTGTTTGGCATTGCACAGAACATAGTTATGGTATGGGGCCCACACCATTTTTGCACCCAAATCCCCGTTCCAAAAAAAGCATGAATTAGGTGCTTTTATATTTTGCATGTCTACCCCCGCGTGATGAAGAGAAGAAAAATGAAGCCTCCTCGCCATGTCTGATGAAGAAAAATAACTAGAAAAATGAAGGAAAAATTGGAATCTAATCATCGTAATACAAGTTCTTTGGCTGTGCATGTCTCTCTCTCTGCCATTGATGCAGAACAGCCATGGAAGCCGAGAGCTTCCAACGTTGCCTCCGGCCACCACAGGCCACCATTTACAATGAAACCACCACAGGAAGAACCACCTCGGTCTCCTCTACCCATCGGTATCCTCCGTTGAAGCTCTCATCATGGTCGGTGAACAATACCATCACCTCCCAACGCTGCCTCCGGCCACCACATGCCACCATTTCAGACGCCACCACCACAGGATGAACCACCTCGGCCTCCTCTACCCGTAGGTATCTTCCGTTGAAGCTCTCGTCGTGGTCGGTCGGAAGCCACTGTGCACGTGAAATAATTCACGTGCACAGTGTGCTGCACTGTCTCAAAGAAGACGCACAGTGCAACGCACCGTTTATTATATGAAGCTGGACTTGGGTTGGGCTGCACTCGACCCAGCCCAAGTCCACCAAAGTTGGGCTTAGGCCTAATTTGGTTGGGTTGCCCTTGGCCCAACCATTTTTTTAAAATATATATTTAAAAAAAGAAAAAAAAATGTAGATACAAATCAGTTCTAATGGAAGGGAAATATCTGTTCATGATGAAATTGCAAGTAGCTTGATGGGAGAATAAAAAATAATATTTGTTTTTTCATGAATTATTAATTACATTATATTATTATAATTATTAAATTTACAATATTTAAAAAAATTATATACATATAAATATATACCTTTTAAAGTAATTTCACAAGTTAAAAGCAATATGAAAAACTTGGTAATCAAACACCCAAAACTGTTTTTTTTTAACCTCCAACTCAACCACAGTTTTAACCAAACACTTCACTGCTTATTTTGAACCACAGTAAAAACGTTTTTTTAAAAACTGTTTTTTTTACCTTAATCGTAAAACCAAAAGCAATATCAAACACACGCTTAGAGTTGTTAGGATATTATAACTACTCAATTGGATTACTTGCAATTGCTTTTCGAATAACATAAACACGCTTTGAAAATTATAAAAGTCATATTTAATGCAGCACGAGGAGAGAGAGAAAAAACTATTTTCAGATTAATTGTTGCTGAATAAATACTAGCATTAAAATACAAAAATAAAATAAAAATACGACTAAAATAAAAAACAGCCAATCCATTTCCCTTAATCCAGAGAGATCTAGTGAGGGAAGGGCATTTCCGTCAAGTAACAATATAAAATAAAAGCAAAACAGCTTTAGCTATATCAAGCCAAGGACAGAGTCGACAATTAAAAAGCGAGAAAACTATTGATGCAAATTAATGAACGTCAGGCTTAAGATTCCACTCGTTATAAGAATCCAGCGGGAGCGTCTCTCTTTCGTTAAGAATCAGAAAGGAAGAAAAGGAAGCAGGGTTTTTTCTCTCTCTCTCAGTGAGTGAATTTGATAGTTTTCTACAACTAGAAAGCAAGAGCAAACAATCTCTTGTGAGCTCAGTTACTCCAAAACAGGGTATGCAGTTGCACTTCAGTTTCCATGTTTATTCATGTATGTTCATTTTCATATTTTCAGTTTTGAAATTTGGTATTTAATTTCATGTTGGTTTTTCTTTGTGTCAAGTTGAAAGTGATCAGAAGCTGATTTTGAGAAATGGGTTTTTGTTGAACTGAAAATTTACTGCCAAATAAAAATTTGGGTTCGTGTCTGATTGATGAACAGTTTTTATTGAATTTTTGTTTCTGGCTGTTGTTTATTGCGGATTTGTTTTTTATGGAATCAATCTGTTAAGATATGGTGGATATATAGACTATCAAGTCCTGTCCTTGCAGGAGTAAAGTTTGAGATTTTTTCTGCGAGGCAGTCTTTTCTGGCTTGCACATTTCTCTCTGTTTTCTTCAATACGGCTTTTATCTGGCTCGAATTTAAAAATAATTTTGGAAATAGGCGTGACAGTAATTTTGGAAACTGGAGATATCAGTAGCTTTTAGAGAGTTTCAGGGTTTTTTTACTTTCTATTTTTAAAATATTAACCGACAGTTTGAGAGTTTTTTTATTTATAAATTAATTGTAATTGAATTCTACCTCTGCTTAATTGATGCAAATTTAATTTGAGTATTTTTTTTTTGAATTATCATTCATACACAGCAATGAAAATTTATTAAGTTGTGTCAATTGAGTTTCTCCGTTTGATTTGCTATGCGATATGCTAAGCTTGTATTAGACTTGAGTGTTTTTCTCCCTTTTCTGCTGTTACTAAGTTATGATCGTAAACTGATGTTAAACGTTGTTGTTTATCTGTGCTGCAGTGTGCTGCTTTAGTTCTAAGAGAGGAAGTTGAATCCTTACATCCTCTTCATTCCTTGAAGAGTTAAGAATCCATACATGGGTTCATTTCTCGAAGCAGCTGAAAGAAACCAAAACAAGCCACCTATTGGTATTCGATTCATAGAGTGCATAAAGAAGAAAAGGCTTTCCTACAGAACCCACCAAGCCATTGTCTTGATTGTAACTTTTTTGGCGTACACTAGCTACCATGCTGCTCGAAAAACCACGAGCATTGTCAAGAGCACCCTCGATCCAGAATCTTCCGAGGTGGGTTTGAAGTTTGTCCCATGGAGGATTACTTACTCAAGTGAACCAGGTGAGATAAAAAGTCTTTCATGGAAACTTGGAGATGGTTGGGCCCCATTTAATGCATCAGACGGGACAGCCTTGCTTGGTGAACTCGACTTGGCTTTCCTTGCTGTATACGCCTTGGGAATGTACTTTTCAGGGCACCTGGGTGATAGGATAGATTTAAGGATCTTTTTGACTATAGGAATGGTTGGGACTGGTATATTCACTTCATTATTCGGCGTTGGATTTTGGGCAAATGTGCATAACTTTTACTATTACTTGATGGTGCAAATGCTTGCTGGGTTGTTCCAATCAACTGGATGGCCTTCCGTGGTTGCAGTGGTTGGTAACTGGTTTGGGAAGAAGAAGAGAGGGCTAATTATGGGTATATGGAATGCCCACACTTCTGTAGGGAATATTTCAGGCTCTTTGATTGCTGCTGCAATGTTGAGCTATGGGTGGGGCTGGTCCTTTGTTTTGCCTGGTCTCCTCATTACTTTTTTTGGCTTTCTTGTGTTTGCACTACTGCCTGTTAGTCCCGAGGCTGTTGGAGTTGACCAAGATGAGGATGAATTAGATTCTCCAAGTAAAGCCGGAGAGGGCGTTACAGAGCCTCTTTTGGCATCGGTCTCTGGTGTTAAACAGGAAGCTGTGGGGTTCATTGAAGCATGGAAAATACCTGGAGTTGCTCCATTCGCTCTCTGCCTATTTTTTGCCAAACTGGTGGCCTACACCTTCCTCTACTGGCTTCCTTTCTACATTAGCCACACAGGTAAAATTGGCTGTTTAGCTTATTTTGATTTTGTGTAGCATTCTTTAATGTGCTAAAAAATGAAGGGAACTCTAAACATCCTCATATACTCGTTCATAATTATAGATCTAAAATGTTGTTTTTTGTCATTCTGTAACTGGTAAAATGTATTCATTTTTCTGCTCTTCGGCATATTAGTATCCATGATGAGGTCTCATGAATTCTCATCAATATTGCAGCCATTGACGGAAAGTACTTATCTGATGGAACTGCTGGGAACTTGTCAACATTGTTTGATGTTGGAGGGGTGGTCGGGGGCATTTTAGCCGGGCACATTTCTGATCGCCTTGATGCCAGAGCAATTACCGCAGCGAGCTTCATGTACTGTTCCATCCCTGCTCTTTTCTTCTACCGGAGCTATGGACACCTTTCATTGGGTGTTAACATTGCTTTCATGCTTCTTACTGGCATGCTTGTGAACGGCCCTTATGCTCTTATAACAACAGCCGTCTCAGCTGACTTGGGAACGCACAGCTCCTTGAAAGGGAACTCAAGGGCATTGGCAACTGTTACGGCAATCATAGATGGAACAGGCTCGGTCGGAGCTGCAATCGGACCTTTATTAACAGGTTACATTTCTGCTAAGAGCTGGAGTGCAGTTTTCACAATGTTAATGGCCGCAGCTTTAGTTGCAGGTCTGCTATTGACTAGACTTGTTGTGGCTGAAGTGGCTGCAAAGATTGCTGAATCGAGGTCTCAAGGATCTCCTGCATCAAAAGCACAAGCTGCTGCATTTGTTGTGTGATTTAGGGAGGGAGGTAACAGGGGTTATATCAATATTTTCGACTAGTTTTCAGCGTGTTTTATGATCTCTCCTGATTAAAATGACGAGGGAAACTCCTATTGATCGGGATGAAGACCTAAATCGCTTGATGGGGACGAAGATAAGATGAGAGGGGATTGTTTTTAAACCTTCTCCATGTACATATAAAGGTAGGAAGAAGAAATGGAGGGAAGACGGTCTGTCCTGTTACTCTTTTTTTTTTTGTAGATGTACATTTTTTCATGGGTTATATATCAATATAAGCAATGTAACATAGCCCTTCAGGGCAGTTAAGATTCTGAGAACTTTTTAAGATTATTGTTTGCTGTTTTGCATGCGGGGTTTCGATGATCAATTGCAGGATCCTTTTGATTTTTAAAAAAATGAGCAAGAGGGAATTGTTTAGTTGCACTTTTGAAGGATCCATTGGGGTCAGTGGTAGAACCTCTGGCTATACACTTGCTAAACTAGGATTTGGATTCATTTCTCCCAAAAAATTGTTATTTTCCAATGGTATGTGCATGTTTTGTATAAAGTGAAGTTGTGGCTTATATAGCCAATATAATTGAAATCACCACATCATCCACATGTTGAAGATTCTAGAAAAACATCATCCACATGTTGAAGATTCTAGAAAAACAAATTGAAAACAAATAACAAACTAATTACCAATGAAACAGAATATTAATAGTGCTAACAAAGCCTCCCCTAAACTGAACTTGCTGAAACAATTCAGTTTAATTCAGTTTAAGTCTTCCATACCTTGTACTCCCAGCATGCTGCGTATCTTGACAAATGATTCCAGCTTCAAAGGTTTTGTCATAATGTCTGTTATTTGCTCCTTAGTTCCACAGAAAATCAACTCTACAGTTCCTTCCTTCACTAACTCTCGTAAGAAGTGAAACTTTACATCTATATGTTTAGTTCTTCCATGTAGAATGGGATTCTTTGACAGTTTTATAGTCGAACTGTATTCACAATGAATTTTCACACTTGTGCAGGTGAATGATCCAATGCTGTCAAGTATTCTCTTCATCCATATGTTATGACAAGCACATGCAGCAGCTGCCACATATTTGGCTTCAGTGGTAGAAAGAGTGACTATTGGTTGCTTCTTTGAGCTCCATGCAACAACACCTCCACTCAACAAAAATACATACCCTGAGGTACTTCTTCTATCTTCTACATCCCCGCATAGTCACTGTCAGTGTACACTTCTAGTTCATTCTCAATACCCCCTGTATTTTTTCTGCAGAATACTCCCAAATCTTTAGTTCCCATCACATACCTGAGAACTCTTTTGGCAGCAGCCATATGGGATGACTTTGGATCAGTCATAAACTTGCTTAATAGACATACAACAAACACAATATCTGGCCTTGTGACTGACAGATACATGAGGCTGCCAATTATTTGTTTAAAAATAATTGGGTTCTCACTGATTTCTCCTCCATTTTTGACTAACTTCGTGCCTGACACTATGGGATTCTTGACAGAATTGCATGTTCCCATTCCAAATCTGTCAAGAATTTCTTCAGCATACTTTGATTGACACAAGTATATTCCTTCACTGCTCTGTTTCACTTCCACTCCTAGGAAGTATTTCATCTTCCCCAAGTCACTCATGTCAAATTCAAGCATCATTGATTGCTTGAATTCTTCACACATTTTCACATTATTACCTGTGTAAATCAGATCATCTACATAAAGACTGATTATTAAGCATTTACCTTCACCTTCATGCTTTAGAAACAATGTGTGTTCATGGCTGCATTTTTCAAATCCATTTCTGATGAAGAAACTCTCAATCTTACTGTACCATGCTCTTGGGGCCTGTTTCAACCCATAGAGAGCCTTTCTCAACTTCAAAACTTTATGCTCTTCTTTTTTCCGAACATACCCTTCTGGTTGATCCATATATACTGCCACTGTCAATTCCCCATTTAGAAAAGCACTTTTAACGTCTAGCTGAAATACAATCCAACCCCTTTGAGCTGCTACTGCCAAGAGAAGTCTTATGGTATCCCATCGAGCCACAGGTGCAAACACTTCAATGTAATCAATTTCATATCGCTGAGCATAGCCTTTTACCACTAGGCGTGCTTTGCATTTATCCACCTCTTCCTTCTCATTTAACTTTGTTTTGTAAATCCATTTAACACCAATTTTCTGGACCCCATTTGGTGGATTCACTAGTTCCCAGGTTTTATTCTTTTCAATGGCCTCTATTTCTAAGCCCATTGCATCTCACCATTTCTTTTGTGTTACAGCTTCCTCAAAATAAACTGGATCATCAGCCACCATAAAGCATGTATCTTCTTCATCAACTACTGCCTCTTGCACATAATCATCCATCCACCTAGGTGTTTTTCTCAATCTTCCCTTTGCTTCATCCACAACATCATTCCTAGTCATCTCAAAAAATTCATTATCAATCTGCTCTAATGCATTACCTAGGCTATGGGCATATTCTAGAATCTGACCATCATCTTCAATTTCTAGTGTTTCAACTCTTGGTTCTAGTCCAGTTTCACCTCTATCTTCCTCCACAGATTCCTCATCATAATCACTAATTTCTCCATTAAGATCATCAACCCAACTAAACACATCATTTCTCACATTATCATCACTAATTTCCCAATCCCAGCCTACACTTTCATCACACACCACATCCCTACTAACAATTACCCTATTAATTTTGGGATCATACAGCCTATAGGCTTTGGTTTCTTCACTCACCCCCACAAAAACACATTCATGACTTCTCTCATCTAGCTTTGTTCTTCCTCTATCCGATACATGCACATGTGCAACACAACCAAAAACCCTAAAGTAGTTAACATTAGGCTTAACTCCACTCCAACATTCTTCAGGAGTCATTTCTTTCAAAGCCACAGTAGGGCTTCTATTTAGAACATGTATTCCCCATTTTGCAGCCTCAGGCCAAAACAGTTTTGGCATTTTCATTTTGGCTAACAAACATCTAACCATGTTTAATAGGGTTCTATTTTTACGTTCTGCCACTCTATTTTGTTGAGGAGTGTAGGCAGCCGTAAGTTGCCTTTTAATACCATTCTTAACACAAAAATCATTGAATTCTTTGGAGGTAAATTCACCTCCTCGGTCTGTTCTTAAACAACATATTTCACTCTCTACTTCCTTTTCTACATAACTTTTAAACACCTTAAACATGCTAAAAGCTTCACTTTTTTCAGCTAAAAGATAAATCCACCATTTTATACTGAAATCATCTATTAAGCACAATATATACCTCTTGTAGCTGCTTGAGGTTGGTGTAATTGGGCCACATAAATCTGCATGTATGAGTTGCAATCTCCTTGAGGCTCTCCATTGGCTCTTCTTGGGAATATTAGTTCTATGTTGCTTTCCACGATGACACACAGTACATATTCCACCATTTACTTACAGTGAAGGCAGTCCCCTGACCAGTTGCTTATTCCCCAAAACCTCAAGGCTTTTATTCCCCACATGCCCATAACACCTGTGCCACAAATCTGCTGATTCTTTTTCACTGGTTTTCAAGCATATTATGCTTTGACGTATCATGGTGGCTTGCAAAATGAACATTCTATTAGCTGTCATAATTGTTTGCATGATCAATCCCCTCTCAGGATGGTAAATTTTGCAGCAATTGTCCTTAATAACAATGGCCAATCCTCTTTCTTGCAGTTGCCCGATGCTCAGCAAACTGTTCTTAAGCTCATGTATGAAGAACACATCCTTGATTTTTTATGTTAACCCTTCAATCTTCAGTCTAATAATCCCCTTTCCCATCACCATAATCTTTTCACCATTACCCAGCTTGACTGTGCGCCTGAATTTCTCATCCATTTCAATGAACCAACTCTTATTCCCCGTCATGTGGTTGGAACACCCTGAGTCCAAAAACCACCCATCATCCTGATCAGTCAATTTTTCTTGCACATACGCCATTAACAATAATTCCTCCTTTTCTTCTACTTTTGCATAATTTGCATTCTTCTACCAACTAGGACATTCATACTGAAAATGTCCTAATTTGTGACATTTATAGCATTCCACAGTGGCTTTGTTGAAGCTTTGTCTGCCCCTGCCATGTCCACCTCTCCAGCTCACTCTTCCCCTACCTCTTCCAGGTCTTTCTTCATAAGTCACCTTGAGAACTTGTTCTTCTTCTACCTGATTTTTCATGCGTTGTTCATGCACTAGCAGACTGCTCTGCAATACATCTATAGTCATTGTGGTCATGTTGTTTGATTCCTCAATCGAACATACCACATAATTAAATTTCTGAGTCATCGATCGAAGAATCTTCTCTGTGATCATAGTTTCATTCAAATTTTCTCCATGAGCCATCATCCTGTTAGCTATAGACAAAACCCTAGAAAAATAGGCATTCACAGTCTCACCTTCTTTCATACGAAGAACTTCAAAATCGCATCTCAAGGACTGCAATTGAGCTCTCTTCACTCTTGTTGAACCTTGGAATTTCTGCTTCATGGAATTCCAAATTGCTCTGGCAGAGCTTCTGTCAAGAATCGTCTCCAACACTTCTCGTTCAATCGCTTGATACAGAAGGTTCTTTGCCTTCAAATCCTTCAAATTGTTGTCTTCTTTTGCCTTCTTTAGCTGAGCATCTGTGAGCTTATGAGTTTCAGCCACTATTGAAGATAACAAAGGTGTTTCTCCTCCAATCTTCACCTCGGTGCCGTGTTCTACAACCATCCAATACTCCTTGGATCGAAGTAGATTTTCCATCATCTCAGCCCAGTGATCGTAATGCCCAACAAATTTCGGCACATACCCACTACTGTTTCCCTCTGCCATTGACAACAATTTCTCTCTTTTCTCTCTTGCTCTTTCGGAGAAACAAAGATGTTTCTCTCGTGAACCAACACACTGAATGTGTTTCTCTCTTTTTCTTGTGCACGAGAAAAACAATTTCTCACGAGAAAAACCAATTTCTCACGAGAAAAACAATTTCTCACGAGAAAAACAATTTCTCATTCTCTCTCTTACACTCTCTCCCGCGCCTTTTAAGAGGCTCTGATACCAATTGTTATTTTCCAATGGTATTTGCATGTTTTGTATAAAGTGAAGTTGTGGCTTATATAGCCAATACAATTGAAATCACCACATCATCCACATGTTGAAGATTCTGGTATATAAAAGCAAAACAGAAAAACAAATTGAAAACAAATAACAAACTAATAACCAATGAAACAGAATATTAATAGTGCTAACAGAAATTTCAGCTCTTGGGGGATATTTTCCTTAGTGACCGATCTGTTTGTCTCCCAGCAACTTTCAATTCTTCAATTTGACTAGGTATGAAAACCCGGTCCAATAAAACAAACCCAACAATGCCCCCTTTGTCTCACATGTTTTTCAGTGTTTTTGCTAGATCCTGCCTGTATTACCATTATCCAGGTCAAAAGCATATCCCGTCCATGGAGGAGGTGTCATGTTCTCGGCTCGGCTCTGATTTAGTTTTGATGGAAACAGGCCATCAGCTCCTTTGAAAAAAACTCGGCTACGTACATGTATTGATGTGAGTAACAACCGGCTCGCCTCCCATCAATGATATTGCTTTAAAAATTTTTTAGTGAAATAATATAGTTTAAACTATAGTTATTAATTCTGTTCCGTTCAGTTTTAATTCCGGTTTGTTCTAGAAATTCTGGCTAAATTCCAGCCGGAACGTCTCGGTTTTGTTCCGGTGTGCCTTCCGGGTTCAAAATCTATTTTTTTATTTTTAAAAAATTATTTTTGACATCTATACATCAAAATAATTTAAAAACACCAAAATATTTTAAATAAAAAAGAATTCAAATTTTAATTATGCTTGTTAAATTAATATTTTATTTTATTTATATATATATATATATATATATAGTTAATCATATATGAACAGTACGATACCGAAACGGCACGCCGGAACGTTTCGAAACCGGAATGTTCCGTTCCACTCGAAAAACCGGAACGGTATTGACATCTCTGATTTAACCTTATCATGTTTCATAAATATAACATCAATTAAAATTTAAACAAAACATATATTAGCAAAACATACACTCTCTTTCTTTCTTGGAAAAAAACCCCACCATCTCTCTTGAAAAACTCGTTTTGATTTTTAAATAATCTAGTTTTGATGTCTTTAAGCATCATTTTGATGTTTTTGTGTTGAAAACATACACTCTCTCTTTCTTTCTTGGAAAAAAACCCCACCATCTCTCTTGAAAAACTCGTTTTGATTTTTAAATAATCTAGTTTTGATGTCTTTAAGCATCATTTTGATGTTTTGTGTTGAAAATCCACCGTTTCCTTTATTGTTGCAACTATTGTCGTTGTTGACCTAGTTATTATTGCAGTTTACATTGTTGTTAATTTGTTTTTGGTTTAGTTGAAATTAAATAATTATTTAGGGTGGGTCTAGGGTTTATGATGAATTTAGAGTTTGTTGACTCAATTACAAATTAGTTAAGGATACATTCAATTAGAGTTTATTTGATATAGCTAAACATAAAAATAAGTTGAACTGATAATTTCAATTAATTATGTCGCTTTTAATTTAGCTTAAGTTGCTGAATTAAAGATTTTGTGTATATTGTTGGAATTGGCTAAAAATATAGTTAATTATGAACACATGTTCATGCAATAAAACATAAATGTGGTTGAATTATGATGAATTACATGTATAATTGAATTATTGATAAGTTGATGGATTTATTATTTTATTTGAATTAAATTATTTTTTATGAGTTCGCGTTTGATTTAATACAATTGAGCATAGAAATATCAATTGATGATGTATCATGAATTATATTTAAATTTTTGTTAAGTTTGCCGTGGCATTAAATTTTAGAAATTGGATTGAATTTGCAATGAATTTTAGCAATCAGGGTTAAAATAATGCGATTTAATTAAAATTATGTTAAATTGACTAGAATTTGATTTATTTATTTCTTACAAAATATCTAAAAACATATTTATGTTATGTCATTACAATGAATCTAATAAATTCATGCACAATGGATGCTTGGCAACTCGAGTCAATCTTCATTACGTGTACATTGGTCTGCTACCAGTGCATCAATTGATAAGAGGTTTTGTGGGACAACAATGGTTTTCATTTGGGGGTGGAGATGGAGGGTGCAACGCAACAAACCATTGTTTGATAATTTCGTTTCAGCTGGAATAATATAAATATTTTGTACTAATTAAAAAAACGATACAGTTTTTATTTCACTTAAAATCTCAGTTTGTTCAGGAAATTCTATTTAAATTGCCCGAGGAGAGTTCCCCCACTGTCCATCCAAGTAATTAATGTTTTAGAAAAATTATATAATTATTAATTTTAGAATTCATAGGATTAATTGAGATGTATATAAACAGATACAAACATTTACATTAATAAAAAAAAGTGACTAGTGTTTCATGTTTTTCGTCCTTCCTAAATAAAGGGCTCATGATTACAAACAATATAGGATACTTGTAACCTAAACACATTGGTGACTCACCTAATCCTCTTTGATTAAGGTTTCTAATTTTAATTATCCGATTGATTTAGCGTCTATAACTGCAAGCACTAGACCTAAAGCTTGCTTTGCATGCCTAGATTCAAAACAAGTGCTCAATAAAGTGGTTTCTACACCTCTTGACTGAGCAAGTTTGTCATAAAAATTAAACTTATTTTTTACTAATAAACAACAACACCAAAAGTCAAGCCAAATTTACATAGAAAACTTTTGTTATTTGCGTGCACAACTCAAAATGTTAGCTGGTTTGTTTGCTGAAAGTTTGTCAATTTTGTTGCGGTTAGTGTTTGGTTTTTTCAATTGGAATGAAATATTTTGGATTCAAAGTATTTTGATGTACCTTTTCGGGGTTGTACTATTTATGTATATACATATATAATTAAATATATTAATTCAAAAAAATAGTTCAAATTCAAAAAAAAATATATTTAGAATTGTGTAATTTAATCTAAAAAAAGATAATAAAATGATTTTTCTGAACAAAATTATAAATATGTATAATATTACGAGAATGTCATCATCAATCTCGCAAGGTCTTTACATTCTCTGATTGCTCTGAAATTTTAACATAATATATATAAATATGTCAAGAGACTCATTGTAAAATTTCATCTCAATCTATCAGTCAGATTAAAAGATATGGTTGATACTGTAAAATTATTCATTATTTAAAAAAAAACCACTATTTGACCGAAACGCGGGACAAAACTGAAACGTTTTGGCTGGTATTTGACCAAAAAATCTGGAATGAGACGGAATTTAAACTGAGGTAAAAACTATGTAATTTTATTTTATTTTTTAACTGATATAAAACGTTTCAACCAAAATAAAACAAAACAGACAACACTAGTTATGTCATCGTTACAGTAAAATATAAAAAATTTCATGATGATGCCATTTCTACAATAAATCACCTTTAAAGGTCATAATTAGGAGTTTGTTCCCGAGTATTTGGGATCTCACAAAGTCCAAGAAACGACAGCGATGTGTTGATCATAATCCACATGGCTAAGATTTCAGCACTTCAATTTGATCACCAGTTTTAGATGTTGTTTGGCTCCGCGGTTCAGACTGCATTTGCATTGAACCGCATAGCCAAACACAAAAAATACCAAATGGAACCTAGTTTTTTACTGTGGATCCCACACAAAAATTAAATGTTAGGCTGCAGTTGCAAAAGCGGTTGAGGGATGCTTTTGCAATTGCGGTGTCAATTAACCCATGCAACAAGACTCATAACAAGAAGCAAGAATAAAAGACTCAAAAGAGGAAGCATGTTCAGGAGTGAGAGTGTTGTCTGGAACAACAATCAGGAGTGCAGGTCTTCTTCTCTAGAACCAAACACGACAATAATCGGGAGTGCGAGAGCTAAGGGGAAGGGGGGAAGTGTTATGTTGTCTCTGTGTGAGTGTGTGGTGGTGGTGTGGGGGAATGTCTATATCCCGTTCCCACCCCTTATATATATATTAGTAAATTGTAGGAGGGACTTTCTAGTTCCCCCTATATATATATTAGGAAATTGTAGGAGGGACTTTCTAGTTGGTGGGTTTATCCGAACAAGATTTGTTTGTTTGTCATGTATATATTATTTGTCGTTGTTTTTTAAAAATATTTATGAATAAAAATAATAAAAAAAATTATTTTAATTAATTTGATCCTAAAAATATTTTTTCAAATATTGTTCATCGATCACATAGTCAAGAATCGCAGACACGTTTATATATGGATTTAGTTCGTGATGGAATTGCAAGTAGTTTGATGGGAGAATAAAAACAAATATCTAATTTACTTGAATTATTAATTAAATTTATTTTTATGATTTTGAATCTACAATATTTAAAAAAAATGTATGTGTGTGTGTGTTCTTTAAAGTAATTTCAAAAATTGACAACAATATGAAAAACATGATAACTAAATACTCGAAACTGTTTTTTATTAAATTTCAAATCCAACCACAATTTTAACCACACACTTCAATTTCAATTATGAACCGCTGCTAAAAACACTTTTCATTAAACTGTTTGTTTTCAACCTTAACCACAATAACAACATCAATAGTCATACCAAACACAATCTTAATCAAAACAAAACCACGCATAGGTAGAAAGAAGCCCATTCCCGAGCCTCAGCTGTTTGTCTCAAACTCATCAAATAGCGAAAGACAGAAGGTACTGTATGGAATACGATGTATTAAATGCTACCATACTCCTCATGCACCTTTCTTTCCTGGTTGTAATATAAACATCCTATGACAGAAAAGATGTCTACGATTTTCTTCATTGAGCTAATGAACCTCAGCAAAGTAAAAGATCTGGAAATGTCTGAAGCACAAACATTATGCTAAATGAGACTGACGCTTCCTGTTACTGCAATTTACTGTATGAAAATGTATAAAAGAAATGGAATTTTACAAAAAAAAAATGAACAACCAGTATATTCACTCGTTATCACAAACACCAGAAAAGATACATATCAGATTTTACAGTGACATCGCGCGTGGATTCATGCGTATGCTAACTTAGAAGGCCAAAAACACATGCACTGTACAAAATACTGTCAATGACAGAGTCTCCAAATCCCTGTGGCATATGACACAAAAATTACCAAAGTTCAACACCCAAGGTCAGACACAATTATATGGACATCATATTTTGCGCCGAGGTCAAAACACTTTCTTGTCAGAATACCTTCGTATGAAAACCCAAATCGATTCAACTGAGGTAGGACAATTTATAGAACGTGAAAAGATCATGTCTTTATACACTTCAACCAGCTTGTACATTTTTCCCATGAAACCATCTTCTCTCTTCAAGTATTTAAATGCCCAATCCATATCCTGCATTTTAAATCCCATCTATGACACTTGGTGGTTTTGCTTATTTGTGAACTTCTGGATATCTTTCTAGAAACCACAAGTCAAAAGTCTTGAGCTAGAAACAGCTATATGCAAGTTCAAGCATCAAGAGCAGCAATTTCATTTAATAAAAAATAGTCTAGAAATGTGACACCGAATTGGAAAAATGCAAAAGAAAAACACCAGGGGAAAATTTGTGGAAGGTTTTAAATGGAATCTGTTAGTCTAGAGGTTTAAAAGTGGAAAACAGATTTAAATTGTATGAAATAAAAGAAAAACGAGGCAGAAAACTACTAGCCTCGAACTAATGTAATTTCAAGCAGGTCCAGAATTTACAAAAAATACCTTTGCATGCAGAATCTAGATAAGAATGCACAGATACTACTTGTCCCCTGCATCCCTTTCTTTAACAAACTCTACAGCAACTATGCATTGGAGGCTTCAAATTAACTCAACCAAACATTTGGAAAAGAAAATGTCTTCGGAAATGAACCAACAACTACTTTCAGACTAAAGAATAAGCACAGGTACCAGATAAGATATAGATTTTATAGTGAGAATAAACCAAAAAACCTGTCAATCCTTAGAATCATGCTAGTGCTAACCTGAAAGGCCACAAACGTATGCATCATACAAGGCAATGAGCATGACCAACAACCTTTAAATCCATATCTCAGGAGACACAACATCCTACTTTGAGCCTAAGGTCAGAGTATTTAGATAAACATATATTTATGGGGCTAAGACATAGGATTAAAGCATTATCTCAGTGTTAGTATGCAAATAACTCTCCATGAGCTCTTGGACATCCACTGCATCCTTTTGCCCCATGTGAACCATGACCATGACACTTGCCCCATAAACTACAAACCAGGTGTTCTATTGTACTACTTTCTAAACCCAGAAGAGCTAATATCGGTGGTGTGAATATAAACCAAGATTACTACTTTCTAAAACCAGAGAACTCTTGGCTTTAGCTTCAATGACTAAAAAGATGAAATGGGATGGTGATAATTGTAGGCTCAAAACCATAGGAAAAAGGTTACAGGAACCTATGGTTATGGATCAGATCCATTGGGGAGAAAAGGTAGAAAAGGAGCTTAGACCAGACACAACAATTTTGGTATTGTGCCTGTTACAGCTAGAGATACCAGCTGCCTAGCAGTGACTACTTAAATAGTTTACGAGAGACAATAGCATGGTGGTGACAAATAATTCACTACATATAATCAAGGAATTCAAACGAGCAATGAAAATTAGACTGATATATAGCGTGACTTACAGGAATCAGTCTGCACCTGGTTTAGCAATACCTACATTTTGAATTGCCAGACCAAACCAGCCCGAGTACGGCAGTTACCCGCCACAGAATATAGTCATAGATTGTGCCCTTCAAACTTAGCACTTCAATTCTTTAACGGCCAACTTATTCAATTTGTCCACAGAAGCATCTTCTTTTCAATTATCTAAAATATAAAATTTAAAGGCCTTTTCTCCAGCAAACATCCACTTCAACAGCTTAACCATTATTTGAATCGCTCAGTACCTTTATGCCTTCTAAACAAACAAAGACAGCTATCAAACATAAGACTTTGTAAGAAACTCGAAGGATCCAATAAAAATCAGAATCCATTCTCCAATTGACATCTATTTTTCAAAAGGGTAAGTAAAGATTCAATGAAGCGATCAAAAGTAGACTTTTAACATCAAAATCCATTTTATACCTGTTCTCTTTCAACAAACTCTGTATTATGATCCATCAATTCAAGAATTACAAAAAACGAAAAACCTGGGGACGGTTGAGAAGGTAACTAACTAGTCATCGCCGTCATTTCGAGACTTGGGCTTGCGATATTTCTCTTCAACGAGCTTAGCCATGAAAAGTCCAGTGTTGGTAAGCTTCTTGATGTTGGGTACATCGTAGTTTTGAGCAATGTAAACCCCACACACTGTTCCTGCTATGAACGAGAAACTACTCCTGATTATCCCCATCTCGACTGCTGCTGCTTCTACTATAAGGGTTTTATGGGAATGATAATACTTGGTTGGTGGAAATATCGGGAACCCAGGAAGAGGAGACCGGCGTTTTCTTGGCGACGTTGACGTTGGCGTTGGCGTTGGCAGACACTGGCCGAAGAGAACGGGAGAAATAACGAGAGGGGTAAGCTGTAAATCTTGGCATCCGGGGGTGTATACGGCGTTGATTCTTAAAATATTTTTTAATTTAAAAATATATTAGAATAATTTATTTATTTTATATTTGAAAAGGTTAATTTTGATTTCATACATCAAGATAAAAATAAATGATTTGATGAATAAATAAATGATTTGATAACACAAAAACAAACAACTCTTTCATCCAAAAAAGGTAAAATCATAGATAATTAGTTGGATTTATTATTTTTATTTCTTTAATTTTTATTATTATCATCATCATGTAATAAACTAACATAAATTCTCTTACATTTATTTTAATGCTTTGCATATTATATAACATCATAAAAATAAATTTAAATTATATACATGTTATAGAGTAGTTAAATTTTACTATTGGAAGGTTTTGTAATGAGATATTTGTAGGAGTTTTGTATTTATTTGGTGAATTGTCATAATATTTTGTTAGAATTATGTTTGTTATATGAAAAATGCATCTATGTAAAATTGAGGAAAATTCATGTTTCCTGTTTGGAACCATCATTTGTCCATTTGCTAGATAAAGAGGGAATTAAAGTGATTGATTTAGATTGTATAGAAATTGTATTAAATTACATGAAAAAATGAAAGAAAAATTCATATTTTCTTATGATAGACTTGACTTGAGTTAATTTTAAAGAAATGAATTGAGTTTTTAATTTGAGAGAAAACTTTTATGCTTCAATTTATTAATAAGAACATCTAAAGGGTGAGGGGAGTAAGAATTGATGGGGAAAAAAAACTTGAATACAAAAAATATAAGACCATTAAAGGTCATGTTCGACCAAGAATTTAGCAAAGAATAAAAGGTTGAATGCTATTCAATTTCCTGTTTAAGTAAGTTAACACACACACACAAGGAACTTTTGAAAAGTTGGACAAAAAATGAAATAAATTTCAAATGATGTTTATGTTGTGATAATGTGATGTTTTATGTTGTGATGATGTTTGGATTCATAGGGTAATATGAGAGACCAGAAGTTTAGTGTATAGTATTAAGGGACTAGTACCCTACAAGGTATTAAAGGCATTTAAATCGAATTCCAATTTATTTAGAGGTATTAGAGGCATTGATGTGACTATGATAAAAAATTTAAACTGATTAGTAACCTAAATGATATTGGATGCATTAATTTGACTTACAATTGAGAATTTAAATTGACTAATACCTTGAGAAATACTAGAAGTGTTAGTTTATTAGACAACCATGAATTTATCTAACCAATTCATCTTGAAGATATTAGAGCCATCAAAGTGATAAGTGTATGAGATGACGCATTGAGAAATATTGATTTAAATGATATTAGAGAAATTAATAGTATTGTTAGTCAAGATATTTATGAATTGATCAAATTATATAAGTCTTGGTTAACTATGTTTGTAACTTAATAAATATTGTTCCAATTAGATATATTAGTTGTTAGATAATGTTTCTTACAAAGCAAATTAATTTCACTACAAGATCCTCACAAGTTCGAGCTAGCGGTAGACTATTTTGTTGCAAAGTTGTCAATTCTATTTCGTTCCGTTAAAAAAACGAGATGAAACGGCGTCGTTTTCGTCTCGGTTTTAATTCCGGTCGGAACGTCTCGGTACCGTTCCGGCCTTAAAATCCTTTTTATTTTGATTAACTTGTGATTTTTTTTTCTAATTTTGAGATTATGTTTGTTTGACTTTGTGTTTATATTGTATAATTTAAAGTTAATTTATCTTGAATTTTAATTATGCTTGTTAAATTAATATTTTAATTTTTTTATATATAATTAATTATATATGAACAGTACAACCCCGAAACGGCACGCCAAAACGCTCCGAAACCGGAACATTCCATTCCAATAGAAAAACTAGAACGACAACTGGAACGGTATTGATAACTTTGCTTTGTTGTTACTTAAAGATGGCAGTCTTTAATATTGTATCTAAGAATATCATAAACTTGTCATTTAATGTAATTTTTAAGTTGCAAATTAAAGCATTACCAAGATCGAGAGGATAACTTGCCATTAAAAATTAATCAAGAAAGGAAAAAAAGTGAAATGAAAAACAAGAATCTTTTTAGGTACCTCCTCCAAGGCAAGGACAAGACAGCAACATCATCCTTCTACGAAGATTCAACGCTACAAGAGTCTTTCTGAATAGCAAAATTCAAGCATCACACGAATAAATATATGGATGACAGATGGTCTAGTACCTTGTTTGACTCTTCGTTTTAACTGGTATTTTGCTAAAATTTGATTTTTTTTATTTAAAATGAATAAAACTTAGTATTTTTAGATTATTTTGATGTGTTGATATCAAAAATAATTTAAAAAAATATATATAAAATATTATTTTGATGTATTTCGACACAAAAAACACTTAAAAAAACTATCACAATCACCCTTCCAAAAAGACTCTATATCTAACTACACATAGCTGGAATGTGGAGATTTACAGAAAACAATTTAACAGAGTTCTTGGTGAATTCAGTTCGATCATGAATTGTTCTTTTTCCCCCCTTTCAATTGGACAATCAGACACCTTATAAAATAATTTCACAATCAATTAGTCAATCGGTATCGCCAGTTGGTAAAAATATGTTTAAATTAGCCATGATGCAAGCTTATTATTAGTCTATAAATTCAAAACGACTCACTCCACCTTCACATTATTATATAAGCTTTAAATTTATTATTATATTTTGAATTAGGTCAGATTTATTCTTGTAAAATAATTGGGCTTTCAATTTGTTTTTTGTTTTTTGGTATAAATCACACGGTATTCTAGACGCTGACCTAGACTAATCTATATTTACACCGGATGAGTCCCGAAAGGATGAAATTGCTCCCCAGATAACCGGCTTTATACAAGAGAAGGGATTAAACTTCTGACCTCTTTTAAAGGACGAGAGTACCCTCAACATTCAAGTCAGACCTCTTAGGTTTCAATTTGTTTTTCTGTTAAACTATTTCTTTCATCCGAATTAATTGAAGTTGCGTGAGGGACTTACTCCAATGAAAATTTAAAGCTTGGTTTGGATTATACTGAATTTAGAATGTGAGTTATTCTCAAATAATAAAAAAAATAGAGCACGATAGATCTAAAAATATAATTTACCATAAAAAACACATTGAAAACTTGTGAAAATGTTTTTTTGTTTATAAATTTATTTAAATGATATTTTATTTATTTATTTAAAATTATTTTTGATATTAGTACATGAAACATAATTTAAAAATATTTAATTTAAACTAATTATTTTTTAAAATATTTTTAAAATACAATACCGTATTTGAAATAAGATTTATTAAATTTATGGATAAAAAACAGGGTATGTGTAATAACTTGACAAGAAGTGCTTTATTTCGCCATTTCTTTCCCGCAGAAGTCCCCTCTCCCTTTCCCTCTCTTTTAAAAAATAGCCCTTTTTATTATTCTCTCTGCCACCCAGCCCCAGCCCCAGCCCCAGCCTCAGCCTCAGCCTCAACACCTTCTTCTTCTTATTGGATTCAATCAGGTTCTTTTTACTCCAATCATTCAAATGATCCTCAATGTCTTCTTCTTGTTTTTTTTTTTTTAATGTAAATCTAGGTTTTTTTCTTCTTCCTATTTTTGGCTGTAAGTTTGATTAATTGTAATTTATCCTGTCACACTTGTTATTTTTGTTTTTATTTAACGTTTCCGTCTAAATAAAAAACGGGGTTCGGGATTTTCTTCTTAATCAAATTGATTTGATTATGAAAACTGAAAACTTTATGATCATCTTTTTGTTACAAAATTAATGATTGACTGCTGATTATTTATTTTTCCTGCAGGTTTTTGTGTTTGCGGGGGAGGGGGTTGTTGATCGGCAATATAATTTATTAGTTTCTGGCTCGAGTTTCAAGCTAATCGAATCACTTGATAGTTTTGCTCTTTGTGGTTTAATGTGAAGTTGTGACTGTTGGTTGGGAAGAGGCATGTGAGTTTTTTTTCTTAAGTTTTTGGGAGGTGGGTTTTCTTGTGGAGGCTGTCTTAGCTTACAAATGGGTGTGAGTTATATAGCGATTTCAGCAATCTGCACGGCTTTGAGTTTTGTGGGTCTAAAATGTTGGACAGAAGTGTCTTTAGATAGGTTGAGATCAGATGGTTCGATTGGTGAAAATCTTATCACCTCAGATAATGTCAACCGTGCGCTTGAGCTTCTGTTTGGTTCTTATGCAACCATTGCATTGTTGGTGAATTTTGTATTCAATGTATTTGTACTACTCAATCTTTGTCTCAAGGTGAGTTAATTCAACTTTTTTCCAAATGGGTTCTGTTTTATAACTATTGATATCTTAATATTTAAGCTCAGAGATTTATGTAGTGACTTGAGCAATTTGTGCAGGACGATCTACTTAGGTTTAAAGTCATGACACAAATATGTTGAAATATGATTCTTATAGATTTATACTATCATCTTCTCAGTTTGCATGCTTGCTAGGTTGTTATTGCTTGTCTAATGGTGTGCATATTGTGTCTAAAGGAACAAGGTTATTGCTTTAGAATAGAAGTTATAACATATATTGCTGCATGAAAGAGATGGGATGTAATCTTGTTCTTGTGTGCGTTATGATCAATTATCATGCACATAGGATGTTTTCTTTTGGTCTCCTTATGATTTATTGCTTTGAGAAATTCAGGGGAGTTTTCAAAGTCAGATATGTAACAGGAAGCCCTTCTGATTTGATTGCCTTTACTTGCACTACTTGATGTTATATCCTCTCTGTACTTTTCGCATCATTCTTTTCCAGTAAAATTTTCTTATTTGAAAAAGAGAGATGAGCTTTATATAAACTCAAGGCTATTAGAACTGGGAAACAATATTCTTGGGATCCACGGACTGAAAATTTGAAATCAAGCCTCACGATCTTGCAAGTAGCATCACTAACATAGCTAGCATTGTTTACATCAATCTCCTACACGTTTCCTGCCTTTTTTTTTAAAACAGTGCTAGCCCAGATCACTTGGGCAAAATAGCTCAAATATGGAATTGTGCCCTTGATTCCTAGTTGGTTATCATTTTGATGAACTTACTTTCCTTCGTAGATATTGCCTTGACGGTTCTGGTTTTGTTGTTGAATATGCAGACTATTTTCTTTGGAGAGCTATACTCTTCTGAAACTCGAAAACTAGTGGAACGTCTTCTTAATTATGCTATCTACAAGGTAAGTATCCTTACCAGGTGTCTAGATGGAAAGTGTAACTTTTTATTATTCACTGCAGTACTGGACAGCTACTTCATTCAAACCACTGTATTAGCTCTGCTTGCACTTCGAGTTTGTTGTAATTCTTTCTTGGGCCTACTGTCATGATTTATTGAACAAGTTAAAATAATGAGAAAGAAGGCCATATAAGACAATTTGATTTTAAGTGTTTGTTCATCTTTCCTTTTTTCTCCTAAATTTTTCTCCACCAACTTCGCAGAGCCAAGAATATCTACCAATTGCTTCTTTTTTTTTTAAAAAAAAAAATCATTTGGGCTTGCTATTTTGCAATCTGTTTGTCAGACTATGATGTTGGTTAGCAGGCTGATAAATGTTTTGAATTTGGGCAAAGTAATAGTTCTCTTGATGATTTGATTGTTGGTTGGGAATAGGGTATTGTTGAATTGAAGTTTGATAAGTCTAGTTACTCCGTTGAAAATCTGTGTTTGTAGTTCTGTGATTGCTGTGTTTTTTTATGAATATTGCACAGGGAACCTTTCTGCCTCTGGTTATTCCACCAACAATTTCACAAACAGGTCTCTGGTCAATTTGGTTGACTGTTCTATGCTCTTTAAAGGTTGGTGGCAGTGCTTTTTAATAAATAAAAACCTGTTGTTTAATTTCATCATCAAAGTAATAAAATTGCTCGGATTTTGCATGGTGGTGCAGATGTTTCAAGCATTAGCTAGAGATCGACTTGAACGTTTGAATGCATCTCCTTCTGCAACACCATGGACATATTTTCGTGTTTATTCAGCATTGTTGCTGGTCCTATCTGTTGACTTTTTCTGGTATTCTTTGCTAACCTAATCTCTTATCGATAAACATGATCTTGGAAATGCACTTCTCTCCCTTCTTTCTATGATAGTGGCAATAAAGCTTGATGATAACTTGATCTCATCACTGTTTGAAAAATCTGCAATGGATAGTACAATTTGACTTTTGGTAAAAGCTATAAAAATAATGTATATTGGATCGGACACCATATTGGGAAGTAGAAGACCGAAGCACAGCACCACTTGTTTCAATTAAGAGAGAACGTTTTTGTCATTGCAATTATGAAATTATTTTTTCTTTTTTTTAATTGGTGCTAACCTTGTGTCGGTGGAAATGGATTGGGTGGTTTTGGAGAAGTGGTTGGGAGTGGTCATGATGGTTGCCTAACTGAGACAGAGGTGGATTAGGATGCTTAGTTTCTCTGTTTGCCACAAACATTCTGTTCCTAAATTCTGAGAGGGGCCCATGAGGGGCTGCACCTGTATCAGAAACAACTTATCTTTTTGAAATAACAGGTCTATATGGGGAAGGTGATAATATTTTAACTCTAACATTTTTCACATGGTTGCATACGAGGGAATTGCTCAACTTGCTTTTTCTGTGGAAGCTGTTTACATTTGATTTTGTTGATTGAATCATGAGAAGCACTTTATTTCTATAACATGTGGTGGTTACAGGATAAAGATGTGTTTCGTGATATACAGAAGTACAGGCTTGTCCATGTTTCTGCTGTTGTTCTTTGAGCCTTTCAGTATTGCTTTTGAGACCATGCAAGTAATGTCTGAAGAACATATTTTATAGTTTGGTACATTAATTGGTTATATAAATATCAGTGAGACCATTGCACATGTTGACAAGGTTATATTCTCTGTAGGCTATGCTGGTTCATGGATTTCAGTTGCTTGAGATTTGGCTCCATCATTCGGCTGGGAATAGCACAAATTGTCAAAGGTTCAAATTTTTTGATGCAATGAGAGCAGGTGATTGCTGAACTTTTATTCTGCTACATGAATGTCAGTATCTTAGATTGACTTGGTTGGTTGGCTGCATTTTTTTTAATATGTCCAGTATACTATAGAGGGCAATTCACCTCGGAGACCAGGCACAAAGTAAAGATGCTGCCTGAACAAAGCCAATTTCCAAAATGCAATGCAAAAATTTTCAACACTTATTGTGGAAATCTAAAACAGTGAAGATAATTATGTGTATGTTCTATTTGCGCCGAAGATGAAGCATTGCTCAATTGCATAAAGTTTGTAGCATGCAATTACAATGTTTGTGAATGCTGAATTTAATCTGCATTTCACACTTGTTGTCCAGTGACTTTTGTCTTCTCTTGAAATCACATGGATGCGTGTGTAATTACAAAGTAAATAAATGCAAAGTTCTTTATAGGGTAACAGGTAGTGTATATGTATGAATTAACATATACTGATCATAAGCTGATTAAGGACAAAAATTGGTCAACTAGCTTAAAGATCTTAATTGAAAACAATACTGCATATTTTTTAGTGCTTTGCTCTTCAACCAAAAGAGTGCCCCCTTTTTTCACTTAGACCATACGTAAATCAATGCCCTTTGCCACAAAGTAAAACTGCTGCTTCCACGGTCATCAAATTGTGTGCTATGAGGGTACTTTAGATATGATTTTCATGATGCTGGTTGGTGGTCCTATTTCATATATTAGCCAGTTTAACCAACTTTACCATGCTTCTAGGGGGTTTAATGTGATGACATTTTCCTGATTAAGGAGTGCTACTGCAGGTTCAATGTTGGAGTGGAAAGGCATTCTTATCCGGAACTTGGGTTTTTCGCTAGACATGGCAACCTTATTAATGGCACTTGGCCATTATGTGCATATTTGGTGGCTTCATGGTGTGGCGTTTCATCTTGTGGATGCAGTCCTCTTTTTTAATATACGTGTAAATATTTTGTTCCTCATTTTATTTGGAACCGTTTAAAATGAATGATTTTATTTATTTTGACCCGCTGATTTGATGTTTTCTGGTAATTTGATCAGGCATTGCTAAGTTCTATCATAAAGCGTATAAAAGGATTCATCAAGCTTAGAATAGCTTTAGGTGCCCTTCATGCAGCACTTCCTGATGCAACATCTGAAGAGCTACGAGCATATGATGATGAATGTGCTATCTGTAGGGTATGCTTACTCATTTCTGCTTCCTTTTTAGTTTTCAATCAGATTGTTAAGTGTAATGAATTGGGCTAATGACAGGAACCTATGGCTAAGGCCAAAAGGCTGCATTGCAGTCACATATTTCATCTTGCATGCTTGAGATCTTGGTATGGCCTGAATCTTTTCACTTATGCTCACTTCTCTTTGACAATTTAGTGTGTATGATCCCAATAAATGCTGAATATTGCTCAATAATGCCAGGTTGGATCAGGGTTTAAATGAGATATACTCTTGTCCCACTTGTCGGAAGCCACTTTTTGTAGACAGGCATGAAAATGAAGCAAGTACTCATACTGGAGAGGCTCTAACAGATGAACAACTTGCTCATCAAATAAATGAAGGACATGATCGGCAAAACACTCCAGGTCGTGTGCTGCCTGCTGGAGTATTCCCTAACCAGATTCGGAACACTATGGAAGGCAGCCCTTGGAGGTAAGAGACCCTTACCCTTTGATCATCAGTGTGGAATTTCTGAAATTTAGAACCAGTGGACTATCTGCTATTTAACATTATGCTTTAGAAAACAGATATAAGTAAATTTCAAAACATACAAGTTTCCTTCTACCCAAAGAGGTAGGTGGAGGCAAAAGAGATGGTACACTTTAGAGTTCAGATAACCTGGAATGGTGACTCAAGTTTTAAATCCTAATATGTTATTGGCTCAAATCGCAGTTTAACTGAGTCTGTTTAATCTCTTATAAAAACCGTTCAATCTGAAGTGAAATGGCAAGTAGTCATTGCATAGATTGTGATTTCAAATATTGGTGCCACTTTTTCCATAAATGATTGTGACCTCCCCCTTTCTTGTACCATAGAAGTGCAGGGTTGGATTCAAGCTGGCTACCCACTTGGCCCAGCCAAGGTGCAGATGGGGCTGGTCCCTCAACAGCTATGAGATCAGTTGGATTGGGTAGAGTTCAGATGGTGATGAGGCATCTTGCATCTGTGGGAGAAACTTATGCACAAACTGCCCTTGAAGATGCTGCTTGGAGCCTTTGGCCAATGAATCCCTCGCACGCTACTCCATCTACCGCTTTCATCCCTCCTGCTGCTGGTGGAAGACGCCCTGGTGGCACTGGCGGTTTACATATGAGGACCACATCACGCACCACAAATGACAGCATAGCAAACATACTTGCCATGGCTGAGACAGTGCGGGAGGTTTTGCCCCACATTTCAGATGAGTTGATACTGCAGGTACTGTTTTGTTGACATATCCCTAGGCTATTCATTTACTCCTTGTCATGCGCGAGCTTTTGTGTGGTTAGTTATGAAGTATGTGAAGTTGTCACTCGTTATTATCATTTCCTATCATTTTCCTTGCGCATTTCTTTTTCTTCTTTTTGCACTGATTTCCTTGTCTTCTGCATTGCTTCACTACTTGTGATGATGCTATGCAACACATCTCCATTTTGCTGCTAGTCTTCAGTACTGTAGTGTTAGATGTCTGCTATGGAAACCTGTTCACAAGATTGAATGTTGACTTAAGAGAATTAGGGTTGGAGCATTTTCCTTCTTATAAATTAGATCGGATGTAGTGTGGAAAATATTTTCTGGACTCCCAACTTTTTCGGTATGCATGTATTACATTTCAAAGCTATTCATTTTCTTGTTTAATTAAGAATCCAATGCATCAAAACCTTGCAGGACTTGCAGCGAACAAATTCTGCTACTGTTACTGTAAATAATCTTCTGCAAATGTGAGATGAATATTCTGTAATGGTTTCATGTGCTCATCAGTCAACCTGTCCCTCCATACACGGAGAGTGTCTCTGAAGTTTTGGGTTGTGCAAGCCTTTGCCGATCACCCTAGGCCGCTCTCTTCTTATTGCAATCTCTCTTTCAAATACTTAAAAGCTTCAATAGATGTACATGCCAAGTCATGTGTACTTGCGAGGGAAAAGAAAAGGGGAGGAAGAAGGCACAATTTAGTGTTAGTTTCTCAGTTTCCTGTGGAAAAATAAAGTACGATACATATAAATAGATGGACAGGTTGAGGTAGGTATCTGTATTACGAGCCTGAAGAGAATTTACCACATCAAGTCAATTTACTCCAAGCTACAATGGATGCAGCTGCACTGCTCTGTTCTGCTTACACAGTGTGCGATTATGAATAAAGTGTATTGTTTGATCTGAGTAGCTCCGGCTAGATTCTGAGCAAATTCAATGATTTACTTCTAAAGCATCTCATCAATTGCTAGTTTTCAATCTAGATTTTGCAGCCAGTTGTGCTTAGCATCCGCGCAGTTCTTTGTTGATGAAATTGTCTGCATTTCATAAAGTACTGTTTCATGCTGTCTGCCTCTACCCTATTCAAATCCCAGTAACAAATGGTCGTGTTTTCCATATCCATTGTGCCAGTTGGATTTAATCGCCGCACTAACAATGTTTCATAAAGTTATCACAAGAGTTCAATTTCAACAAGTTTCACACCTTGACAAAATCTAATAAAAGCATCCAATTTCAAGTTATAAAAGTTGCAGGAGGTCAATTCTGATTTTTCTCTTTTATATTTACAAAATGATTTGGAGTTGAGAGAAACTTCTTGCCATTTAGCCACTACAATAATGTGAGTGTATACGAGTGATAATCTAATTCATGTGATGTTTTCGTAAAGTTGAAGGCCTTTGTTAATTACAGGCACAGGCCGCATTTCACTCCTAATTTCCTGAGTTTTATAATACCTTCGAAGTACTCCGAGAGACAATCAACCTCATCGATGCCTGCATGTATAGTTTATTGCTACAATGCTGTAAAAAAATTGCATACAGAATTCTAGAATGGTAACGTCAAGGCAACGTGGTGGGCAAGAGCTTCAAACACGGAGCCACAGGGATGAGATCAGACGACAAGATTTGTTGTTACTGGGTAATTAAGAAATTAACAAATGGGCAGGTTCATCAGCTCTATAGCTTTGAAATCCTAACACTTTGTTCTCTTTGACTTCCTCCACTTACATGCACATCTTTTTCTTCTCCCATGGTAATTTTTTACTCGTATGACTCTACATAATTGTAGCCCTTTTATTTTAGTTTTTTATTTTGTTAGTTCGTTTGATTAATCTAAAAGTTGTAGAAAAATCGATCAACATTTGCTTCAAACTATTAAGTAATTATCTAGTCTAAAAGTTTAACTTGTTAGGTGAAGTTCCACTATATGATTTATGTTATTCTCTAACACATCCCTTTAAATGAAAGCTTTTTGAGTTTGAAACTTGCACAAACTCACACTATCTTGTGATGATTTTTATCAAATAAAACAACGGTAGTAAGATTCGAACTCGATACCGCTTGGTTAATAACGGTACCGCTTGGTTAATAAGGTTATGATATTATATTAAGTAACTATTTCACCTAAAAAAAATGAGATACTAGAATATGATTTATATTAACCATGTATTAGCAGGACTGCTCATTGTTACTAGCTATTTTACCAAGGGATAGATCAATAGTTACGAAATTTAATAAGCGAAGTCACAATACCTTTCTTCTCAACTGTGAGTAAATCAAGAGGGAATCAAACTGTGGTTAATTTGGAGTTCCCTTGTTGAGAAAATGACTGATTAAAGGGAACAAGGCCACCATGGCCGTCGCAAAACCCTTTTGAATACCAATATAAATAGCTACGCAGACTTCTGCATCCCACACATATAATATCTCAAGCACCTTTTAATCACCTCCCACACACTAAATAGCTGTATCTTTCTAGTTTCTGGTCTCTCTACGAATCATGTACGCCTTCAAACCCTCACTTTTCATTTTTCTCTTGTCTCTTTCCATGCATGCAATATGTAATGCTCGAAATATTGGGGTAGTGAACGAGGGTTTTCAAACAAAAGTCTTGTTCTCTGCCAAGGTTGGTACCCTGAACTTACATTACAGCATATTTCGTGGATTCTTTGATTAGATATTGCGTTCACTTTCTGTGCGTGTAATTTTATTTTTGGGGCCTGGCGCATGCAGGTTGGAGAGAAAGTTGAGCACAGCACGGATACAGTTCTTGGAAGTAATGATAGAGAGGGCATCAGTGAAAAGATTAGCGCTCCTGGTGCTGCAATTATGACTCGAGAATCAAAGGATTCAAAGGCTATTACCAAAAGTTCAGGTCATGATCAAAATCCCATCAAGCCTCTTGTTTCAGTTTCTTGGTATACGCCTCACCAGAACCACCGTCAAATTCCTGGGTTCCAGTCAGATTATGCTATGCCTAGAACACGAACACCTTCTCATAACTGATCAGTTCCCTCTTTAACACTTACATCATGCATTTATGCCCACAATTTGTTTTTTAATTATCTGATAACGAAGTTATATATCCCAAATATATAGCCCATGTACTTCTCTCCGGATACATATATGTAATTAAGCCTCCAGCTGCTTGCCTGGGCTAGCTAAAAGCCGATCAGACCAAACTCCGCAGCCGGCCAGGAACATTGGCAAAACATGAAATTACTTGCACCGATCGAGCAGAAATAGCAATTGTTGAATCCAAGACATGCACGCACCCATTCCATAGAGCTCGAGCAAGTCCTTAACCAATACAGCATTTTTGTCCTTGCAGATTTGAGAAGCTACGTTTCTTTTTGAAGCTATTCTTATATATTTACCTTTTTGAACTTTTATTATACAATTAAGATAGTAAGATTGTTATTTTACTACTGCTCTTCGCCTAGCTATAACCACAGGCAGTCTCCCATATATCGCTTAATTTGTTTCTCACCCAGTTTTGGACAGAAAAAAATCTGCTATATGATCCACTATTGTCTCTGACGCTGTTTGTTCGATACTCTTATAGTCATTAATTAGCATAATCTTTCAAACACTATTTTCTGAAAGAAATTGAACGTGCAGGTAGTCAGATTTTTAAGTCTCTTAATGCCTTTGTGGAATCGCTGAAGGCAACGACTATAGAGGTAATGATCCCTATATGATTATCTACAGATGCCTCGTAGCATTAGTGGGGCTACATTGCATGAAGCAGTAGAAATTGATTAGTAAAGTATTTATGAAATAAAATCTTTGCTGTGTGCAAACTGTATAGCACATGTTTTGTTATCAATTTTGGTGTCTGGTGTGGCTATCCCGGCTATTATAAATGTTTGTTTGATAAATTTCATTCATAGAAAAGGAAAAAGAATAACTCATCAATAGCCGCAGTCGTCATCGTCATTATAGATAGATAGATAAATAGATCAGCACTGAAGTTGTGATCACATGTATAGTTACTGGACATGGACATATATACTGAAGAATGAATCCAAGGAATTGTCTCACACCAAAATATATAACATGGAAATTATGACGTTTTTATTTTTATGTAGGGATATTCAACAAGGCGAGCACTATCAGTAGGAGGATTGGGTCCCGATAATGTCAAGAAAGCCACGGAATCCGGTGAGAACGAAGTACAAGAGGATGCTGAGGTGATGGATTATGGACCACCACATCGGACGCCACCAATTCACAATAGAAAAACCTTGTTTATAGTTGTCTAATAATATAGTATTTTACGAAAACGAGATTAATGGTCTCTACAACTTTGACTACACGCACTTGGTATAGGAGATAGAAGGTTCTTAGATTGAAAAAATAAAAACATAAGTAGAAGCAAGCATGCATATATAAAGGATAAACAATTAGCAATGGCCAGAATATATGGGTATTGTATATATATGTGGATGGCTTAGCTAGTAGGGAACTCTCGATTTTGTAATATCGGTTCTTATCTTCTGGTTCTCATGAAGTGGGATCGATATGTTACAAGTCTATGGTCTCCCATAAGCCATTCTTCTTCTTCTTCTTCCCTGCCATTGAATAGAATATTAATAAATAACCAAGAAATATTTCACTTTTGCTTGACATTTATATATAAATGTAGCCGTCACTTATAATTAATAAAGTCAAACCATGAAAGTATAAATCTCACGTTGGTTCAGATTTGTTCATTCTATAGATAAAAGAATGAAAGATCTTGGCCTCAAGTCCCAGTACTTTCTCATAGCATCCTCCACCCAGCCGTAGAGTCTAATCTGTACCATGCTAAGTATACTAATCATTCATAGGATGATGGAGTTGAAAGAATCATAAGAGTAGTTATTCCATGACACCTCTGATCTCAAGAAGATAAGAGTAGTATAATATATATATATATATATATTGATTTGAACGTCACTTTTCAAACTTTGCTCAGATGTGATTCGAGGTCATGAAACATAGGAACACCCATCAGTTATTTCTGCAGTAGAGATCCAAATTTTGACCCCCCTCGATCGTCTGGAAAGTTAACTATTATTCTATACAAGTGGAAATCGTTATTTCTTGAAAGCTTCAAGTACAGTGGAAGAAACTGACCGTGTTCATTTGTCGAGTACTGCTACTCTAGTTTCATGAGTATACAATTTATTTATAGTTCATTATTATACAGACTCATGGTTTCTGAACTCGGGGGAATGTAGGGTTACACTAACGATGGCTTCTTCGAGGAACAGGACAGCGGGGTGGTGATCATTTCAAGAATGTCTCCGGCCAAGACAACCTTTAATTAGATGTAATAGCACAGTAGCCCTGTTACAAGAATCAAGGAAAAAAAGGAGAAGCACTACAGTTTAAAAAATCAAACTTTAATAAATATAGATGCTCAAGTCCCCAGGAAATGTTTCGATGACGAACAAAAGCAAAGTGACAAACTTGTGATGGAGTGAAGATAATCACGTCAAGCTAGAAATTAAAATCAGAGATGGAATTAGCATGCCGTAGTTTACTCTAGCTAGACATGCCACAGTAAATCTCGGGGGTTGCCACCAAATTATGCTGGCATTTCAAGAGACAATGCCATCAATTTTCTTTGCGCTCCAATTAGAAGAGTTTTTTCTCATGTGACTCATGAATCATCTCAAGGATACCTCACTCTAGATAGGAATGTTCATGTTGGGGGCTAGTCATGTCACTAAGATTCAGAGTTTTACATGGATTATGTTTATGAGAATTTAGTTTGTCTGATTAGTTGATATAATGAGTTTTGATACTATCATATGTTATTTCTATTTAGTTGGTCCTTCCATTAGCAATATAATTATTGATGAATTTACATGTATCAAAAAGTAAGTCAAACAAAATAAAATTATTGGCATTATCTCATTGGTAATTTCATAGATGAGTATAAAAATCAACAACATAATAAACCATTTTTAATTTCATCTATGATTGAATTAATAATTTCATCTATGATTTACATAATGTAAGTGGCCGTTTGTCACAGCTTTTTTAATTGTGGTATGTAAAAAGTGGGCTGAAAAAAAGCTGAAGAGTGTTTGGTTATCTGAAAAGTTAGAAAAAGTTATGTGGTTCCATGTATAAAAAGTAAGCAAACCGAGTTTCGTGAAAAACAGTATTTTGCTGCTGTGTGAGAAAAGCTGAAGCGGCCCTCGTAACAATGGGGGTTGATAATCTAATAATTAATTAAAATATAAATAATATTTATATAATATATTTTTATTAATATAAAAAATATATTTGTAATATTAAAATAATCTAAAAATTAATTAAAAGCAATGTAAAAAACATGATAACCAAACACACAAAACAACTTTTTTTTAACTTCAAACTCAACCACAGTTTTAACAAAACACTTCACAACTTATTTTGAACCGCAACAAAAGTGCTTTTTTTGAAACCGTTTTTTTCAAACCTCAACCACAAAAGCAAAAGTAATACCAGGAAGTGGAAATTACTATAATTTCTTTGAAATTTCTAGAACTTTCCAATCAACTTATTTCATTGGTAATGATGTCTCTAATAAGCATCGACAAAGTCTTGTATATGTTAAAAAAAAATATCTTGAACTTCATGAGAGACCTAGTCTGTTGGTCATTCTGATCAATATTTCATTAGTAGTTTATGTAATATATTATATTTTAAAATAAAATGAAATAAAAAATATATTTAAATGGATAATTTTTAGAGAGTGTTTGTTTTTTCAATTTTTTATTTTTTAAAATTGCTTTAATATATTAGTATAAAAAAATAATTTTTAAACAATATTATTTTAAAATGTTTTTGAAGCAATAATACTATAATTTCAAACATTGCCCAAAAACATTTCATATTTATTTCATATTAAAAGATTAAATAACAATTCATATGCATTTAAACTGGAAAAAAAATCATAATTAATTTTGAGATTATGTTTGTTTGACTTTGTGTTTGTATTGTATAATTTAAAGTTAATTTATCTTGAATTTGAATTATTTTTGTAAAATTAATTTTTTTTCATAAATATAAGAATTGACAATCTTTCTTAAAAGCACTTCCGACCATTATTGTGTCTTAGAAATTGGTTAGCTATTGTTCTCATACAATGGGAGAAATTGCTCGAAAGAGTTTTATTTCTATATTAATTCGAAATAGGATAGAGATTAACTGTCAACAACTGTTAATATTAATTATAACTTCAATGTGTGTGTTAGGGGAGTTAGTTGTGTAATTAATATCAAAATAAATATTGTTTTAGTGTTTGATTAATCTTAACCCAAATCTAATAGCTAATCTATTTTAAAATTTTAAAAAATACCAATCAATTATTTTTAAAATGAAAACATATAATTTAATTAATGAATAATCAAGGTGGAGATTATGTTTCATCTCGTCTTGTTCGTCCCTACATCCTTTTTGTTGTCGAATGGAATTCTAAAGGGATTTTTAAATCTATTCAGTTTTCGTAACTCTCATTCTGGATTAGAAATGGAAAAATCAATTTCATGGCATCAATATTCTTTTTTTTTAATATATATATATATATATATATAGTTCTCCGTCTTTCATTAATTGAATGAATATTCATTAACGATGATGACGATTTAATTCGAGCTTAATAGATATTAATTTGAATGAATAATGTTTTCTGGATAATCAAGTTATTTGATGAGTGATGAATATAAATATAATTAAATTTAAATGAATAATTTTTTATATAATTACTAATGAACATGAATATTATTAAATTTAACATGAAATCTACTCCATATATATATAAAGTTAATGGATACTTACGTAGATACCCAAAATACAATAAATATAATATAAATATTTAATTTGTTATTTGTTATATAATAAAATATGAATAAAGTAGAAACCCGGCCCAGTTCTATATAAAGGCCAACCTTCCCCTTCCATCAAAGTGTTGGATATGTTAATAGACTTGTGGACCCTAGGCCCAATTTACATTGGGCCAATCCCAAGAACTGGACCTGAAGCGTCTCTGAGATGAGATGGTCGCCGGCAAATCTAAAACAAAACAGTCAAAGAGAAAGTGCAGTCTTAAATAACAAATTGTGGTCCAGGTTTCGTTTACGTACTATAACTGTAATTTTTAGCTTCTACTGCTATATTGACTACTATAATATATGATGCAGCCGTGGATCAGATTTTTTAATATCTATATTTTATTTATCATTAATAGGGTAGAAATTTTAGATATTTATAAGCTACCCATTAGATTTTATTTATCCAATGAGTATGCATCATCTATTATCATTTATTATTTATTAAAAAATAAAATAAAATAAATAATATATATGTGTGTGTGTACATGTATATAAAATGATAAATATTATATATAAATACTACCATATATATATATTTATATTATTATAACCCTTAGGGCTTCAATACATAGTACATGCACATGGTGGGACTCACTGCAGACAATCATTTCCTACCGCATTTTATTTTATAATAATTTACTTTTGCTCATAGCGCGTACAGCTTAACAATTTTCCTGCTTGCAGGGTTGAACTCAGTTAAAGTTGTTTGTTTACTAAAATAAAAAAGAAAGAAACAAGAAGCAGACTCTACAGAGTTGACCGGATCCTGTTTAAAAGTATACGGATGTTGATCTTGACTTGTGTATTGGCACATGTACAGATCACTTCAATTAAAACATTGTTTGTGGACAGAACACGCAGACATCAGATCCAAGGTTCCAGATCGAAATCTACAATTAAAAATAATAATAATAATAATAATAAATAAATAAATAAATAAAAACCTTTAGTAAGCTAAACCTGATAATGAGTTAAATATTGAGGCTTAAGCCAAATCTGCACATGAAAAACAAGTGCTTATAAGAAATAAACTAATAAACTCTGTATTAGCTAATAGATTGAGTCCTAATCATCGACTGATTCATTTCTCAAATGTCAAATGCTATTTATTTGTTCTTCCTCTAAAATATTAATTTTGCAGGTTCCTGATTGACCCACTTGCAATCTCATAGGATATTCGAATACGGGTCATGAATCTAGTTGTTCCAACGCATTTAGTTTTCCTTGTATTTTCTTTTCTATAATTAGCCACACGTTAATCAATATTATCTTTTCAGTTTTCATTTTGATTTTTTTTTTAATTTATTCAGTAATTCAATTGAGGATAAGGGAGAGGTTGCGGGTATACGGCGGATAGGTTAGATGCCGCCACCAGGAGCCCACTTGCTTCCCTTGTCGGGTCACCTCGAGAGGTCGGTCGTTGGATTCAATGAGCCCGTTGTAAGAATACGATTTTATTGATTCACATGGAACCCAATGTAAGAATACTTATGTTCCTAAAATCAATTAGAATCTTAGTTGATGCTCAGACAGGTTCCAAAATAGAGCTTACCGTTGAGTAATAAATTCATTTATTTATGTTTTATTAAATTATTTAATATACAAAGCACTTTCTTGCTCTATTGATTTGCTGTGTTGGTCGGAGAATTGAAACATCTACCTCCAGAATTACGTAAGCCCACCCTTGCTGCTGGAAACTCATCTAGTTTTTTATTTTTATTTTTATTTTAGAGAGGCGGGGTTGTTTGGAGAAATGTACAAGTAATCTAGCATAAGAATATGATTATCTAGAAATCACGTAAGAGAATTCATAATCTGCATAATTAGTCTGGAGTTTAAATCAATAAATATATATCTTATAAGATATTGAAATAATTAAATTTTTACTTGCTCATTTAAATTAATAAAATATATTTTTCAAAAAATAAAATTTCTTTTCATAAAAAAAAAGAATAAGGGAACACCGAATTGCAGTCGAGAACCACCTTCTCCATCGAATAAATTGAAGCCTTTTAATTCGATTTTTCAACACCCAAATCCGGTTTTTGAAGAGAAAAGACGGCAGGCAGTTCACAGTTTTTCATTTCTCAATAATTAGAGTGTCGGAGAAAAGCTCAGAAACGCATGATGTTTGGTACGACATGATAGATGAAGCGTCTTAAATTATTATTTTATTCATATTTAAACAGAAAAATAGTTCATTTATTAATTTTATTTCTGTAATTCTACTTATCGTTATGAAAAGCATCTTAAATGATTACTAATTGGAAGTTTTTTAATCCGTTGGATGAAGATTTTAAATAAATAAAGTATGAAATGTTTTTCATAATTTTAATTAGAGCAGAAAACAATACCATTCTGGATTAGATTTAGTTCAATGAAATTACTAGATAATCTATTAAGCATCCAAAAATAATAAATTCAGCAGTCCAGCGACAACACGCAGCCACGTTTTCTATTTTTCATTAAGAAAATCATGGCAGCCGAGAAGCAATAAATATTTAGCACGAGTGGATGAAACGTATCAAAGATGGACAATGGAGCCACTCATTGCCACATTGAATTTCGGGAGAGAGAGAAAGATCATGGGCGCCCATGTCCTCGTCTCCACTGTCATGGGTCGCGGAAATGACGCTCAGGCACCTGCAAACAAGGACACGCATGCAGCAACATAAGTTCATGCCTCCATTCACCATGCCTACATGCATGCCATGCACCCATATTATAAAATAGCCATCCATGAAGGCACCATTACTGGCGCTTCCTACCCACCAACAAATTATGATATCACAGGAAGAGAATGGCCGAGTAACTACCAAGAAATTATGTTTCGTTTTTTTAATTGAAATGTAATATTTTAGTTTTGGAGAATTTTTATGCATCATATCGGGATTATACTATATATACATATACATATAATAGTTCAAAATAAAATAAAAAATTTAGAATCGTGTAACAATCAATGATAATAGTATTGGAAATTAAAATGATTTGAAAAAACAAATATTACTCATGCTATAATATTTAAATTAAAATATTATTAATGAATGAATAATAATTTCACTAAAAAATATAGTCATTAAAAGACTAAGCCAAACCCTTGTGATTTTTTTAATATTTAGAAGATCATCACAGTTTGTTAAAAAATATATTTAATGTTCAAATAAAAATCAATTAATTACTCAATTGCTAATTTTATTGAATCATATTTTTATTTAGAATTATAATTTAAATCCAGCCCAGCTTAGCAGGAAATCTAACAGGCTACAACTATGAAAATTATTTGTTAAAAAATAAAATATGATAATTAATTAAGTAAATTATAAAAGTTAAGGAATCTAGACCTACAAACAATCAATATGCAATGGAGTATTCTCATCCATCATATAGGTGCTGGCCTCCCAATGCAACTTGAGCCAGCAAGAAAAATACGGGGCATGAGTGAGACAGATCAACAACCAACCTACACTTCAACATCTTTCGGATAATTAATTAAGTTCGTGACCATATATATCGAAAACATTAAGCAACTATATATTCATACATGGTAGGAAATTACATAAAACAGTCCGACTCTAGCTTTGGGTCAATGTTTTGTTTGCCGTTATATTTTAAAAATATTTTTGAAAAAATTAAAAAATATATATATATATATATATATATATATTTTATATTAAATACTTTGATGTTTTTGAGTTATTTTCACATGTTGATATTAAAAATATTTTTTTTCCCGGTCACTGTTAAATCTATTGCAGTTTATAAAGGGTAATAGAATTGCTTGCTTATTAGGTAGCTAAAATTACCATATCAGAGCATCTCTTTATAGAATTATTTCAAGCTGCAAATGATCAACCCTGTAAAAGGATTGTATGTATCTCTGTTTAACTTCAATTACATTTACTGTGATACTAGTATAAAAATTAATTAAAAACAAATAGAAAATAAAAAATATATTTGAAACACAAAAATAAAAAAACTAATAGTTAGAAGGGTGTATGGGGATGAGTTTTAACTTGCTCATTGTCATATTTTACAGGTTTTTTTTATCATTATGTGATAATATATATATATATATAACTCAAATCCAAAAATAAAATCATTCAGAACAGTAAGTGATCATTAATCTTGGAAAATCATTATATTCTGTTATTGCTGTGAAATTTTAATATAATATGTATAAATATGTCAAGAGACTACTTGTAAGATTTCATCCCAATATAATGGTCGGATTAAGAGACATGATTAATATTATAAAATTATTTATTATATTAAAAAATACTATTTGACAGAATTAGAATGGATAAAACGAAACTGAAACATTTCATTTGATATTTGACTGAAAAATCCAGAATAAACCAGAATTTTAAACCAAGTAAAACATAATATTATTTTATTTTATTTTACTTAACTAATACAAAATATCTGGTGAAGAACAAAACCAAATTGACAACCTGCTATTATCTTTGTCGAAACCAAATATTTTTTAAATTGACTTTTTTTTAAAAAAATAAAAGAAGGAATTGATTACACAAAGCCTATGATTATGCCCCTTTTTTAAACATAAATTATAGGTCTTGTTATGCTGTATTAAAAGTACATCGTACCATTCGAAGTATATTATTAGTGGGCAATGTTCTTTTTCTCGGCGCAGCATAGCATTGAAATGCGGGCCATTAGGACCACTAGCTCCTCGGACCACTAGCTCCTCGGCAAACTCATTTTGTCCTGGCTGCGTTGTTAGTAACAGTAGAGTGGCGTTGACGATGAGAGTGGTGGTGGGGGGCGTTGACGTTGATGTCCAACTAATTATTATTGATGATAATGCAAGGATAGGGGTACCTCCTTTTATTTATCGTTTCACCCTCTCTGTGTGCTCTTTTCATGGTGCTTTAACTTTATTGGTTAAGAGTTTATAAATTATATATGTTGATTATATTGGTATGACCAATATACAAATCGTGATTCATGTTCCGACATAACATGATTAAAAAAAAAAAAAACACTGATGGAGGGGAGGGATTCACTGTCAATCCTCTTGCATGTCATTATTTATCATATTACTATCATTATTTATCATGTTAGTAATGTGTTTTTATTTAATTTTTAACATTAATTTTATTATGTTTTGATTATTGTAATTTATTTAATTTTACTTATTTATTTATTATTATGTATAATGTCGTTAAAATCACGAATTAACTTGTAAAATCATATTATGAACTTGAAAATCAATAAAATTGTGATCACTTAGCAAACACGAGCAAACTAATAAAAACAATGAATTTGAATTGTTTTTACAAGCTTGCCAAGGTTTAAGAGGTTAATTAACTTCATATTTTGCTACACTACCATGTTTTTGTGTTTTTATATCATTTTAATGTGAAAATATCAAAAACGATTTAAAAAAATATTATTTTAATATATTTCGATATAAAAATCACTTTAAAGTCCTAAGTTATCCTGATAAGTTTTATTCAATTTTATCGGTGCAACTATACTTTTATTAGCAATCAAAATCGTGTCAAAACTTCTGAACCCTTTGTTTTTCCTTTAAAAGTTATTTTCTTTTTTCTCTTTTTTTTCAACCTGAAGGATAAGGACATGGCGATTAAAGAACTTTTTAAGGGGAAAGACATAAGTTCTCGAAGGGAAAAGCAAACTTTCACAAGCAATTATACGTTTATATTACATTATTTTTTTTAAATCAATAAATTATATAAAAATCCACGCATCCGAAAAATCTTAAAATGTAAAAATAATAATTTGAAATAAAGAAAAGATATAAAAAAATACTATTAAAACATATAAACAAACCACGTCGAACACTAGCCTCCTAAAACACTTAACTTCCAGCACCATACATAATTGTTAATTCTGTTCCGTTCCATTCAAAAAACCAAGACAAAACGATATCGCTTTTATGTCAATTTTAATTCGGTTTGTTCTGAAATTCGGAAGGATCGCCTCTGATTCGTTCAGGCGCATCGCTCAGAGTTCAAAATCTATTTTTTTAATTTTTTAAAAATTAATTTTGACATCTATACATCAAAATAATTTAAAAACACCAAATTATTTTAAATAAAAAAGAATTAAAATTTAAATTATACTTATTAAATTAATATTTTATTTTTTCATATATATATAATTAATCATATATAAAAGGTACGACACCGAAACGAGACATGCCGGAACACTCTGAAACCAAAACATTCAATTTCAATTAAAAAACTAAAATAATGACCAGAATGATATTATGTGATAATTAACTCCAATTGTCATCTCGTTTGCAAGATCTCCCCCCGCCCTCAATTACCCCCTTGGGAATATTTTACCCGTCGCTAAATGATAGAAAAAAAAATAAAAGAAAAGGAATCAAATCAAAGGCCTTGCAGTCTCGCACATGTCAAAAAGCACAGACCTCCATTCATGTCCTTTTTTGGTCCCTACATGTTTGGTCTGTCGTGCGTTTGCATCGTCACCATGGAGATGGATCTCACATGAGCAGCATCAATATAAATAATCATTTAACTTCCTCACCGGTGACATGCATGGTCAGAGATCTCATCAGGGGTGATTGCCAAAACCCTTTCCATGATCGGCTTCTGGACCATTTTTGTCACCGTGTTTTTAAAAATTGTTTTGAAAAAAAAATATTAATTAATAACTTATAATTTCCCGATCCCCGGCATCTATTTCAGGCCTGTTTGTGAGTGTAATTGCGATAATTTTTCAAAGTGTTTATCGTGCTGAAATACATCGAAATGATATTTTATTTTATTTTTTAAAAATCATTTTTGAAATTAGCACATCAAAATGATCCAAAACATATAAAAAACATATTCATTAAAAATAATTTGTTTTTTAATTTTTTTTCAAATTTCAGCCAAAAACAGGTGGAATCGAAATGCCAAAAATACACTATAAGGAGATGACAAGGATTTAGGGTTTCGGATTTCTATTAATATAATCTAGCCAAAAAAAAAATCACACATTACAAATTGCTTAAAACAAGTTAAATAAAACCAATATTCAACACTAACAAATTAAAACCCGCCAAATAGGCCACAAATAATTATAAAAATAAGTAAATCCCACCTGCTTGTTCCAGTTAAATTCTTATTTCCGATCTCATCCCTTCTTTTCATGAGTCTCTTCTCTCAATACTATTCAAGGATAAAATATAATAAAAATAAAATCTAGAATTTAAACATAAATATAAAAAACTACAAGGTCTAGATATAAGAATTGAAAAATCAAGGGACTATACTGTAAAAATGAGGGACCACATTACAATCTGGGACGTACAAATATTGCACATGGCCCCACGGAAAAAGAAATAGTAAAGCACCACTCCATTGTTATTTTATTCTGTAATTGAACTTTTATAATTTAAGTTGATGTACTCTATAGTCTATATTCTATATTATAAAGCGTGCTGTCCAATGAACGTGTGATCTCGAAGTGTAATTAATTTATTTGGAGTGGTTTTGATTCGCTTAAAGAAAGCCAATTATGGTACAATCGAACTTAAAACGTTTCCTAATACAGTCGTATCAACGCTGGTATCTTATAAGTTATAATAAACCGCTTGTGATCATTGAACTAATGGAGGTATTATGCATTAAATACTAGTTGCACGAAAATTTATAATTTTCATATCCTGCTCGCTAGCTTGATGTTTGGATCTATGCCATTAGTATGACGACATGATTAATTAATTGATTAATTAATTAATTGTTTTTAATGCTAGATCGATGACGGTTTGTCACGTGGCAAGAGGTTTCGAAGACCTTATTTTTTTTAATTTTTTTTAAAAAATATCTCCCCATTCTTTTTGATCGATGATAGCAAGAGCTTGGCTTTATTTATATTTATATTTTTAATGTTTTAGAAAAAAACAAATGTAAAACAAAACATTCAATTTTTTTATTATTAACGTGGATATTCGAGTTATCTTACATGCATCTCAATTAATTTTACGAGTTCTGAAATTAATGACTATATAAATCTCTAGTGGTTATAATAGTTTTTAGAACTACAAGACTCCTGGTATCACAGGAGAGAATGAACCTATTTATAGAAGACTCTCATCACTAGATGAAATGGTTACAATCGGTATTTGTTTTATTTTAGTGTTATCGGAATTGAAAATAATAATTAAAAGATGGGAGTCTGAAATCTGAAGGGAACTGGATTTTTTTTTCTTTTTCCAGTCTCCTATTTCCCTGTCTGGATAATCAATGTGTAATGGATACTAACAGGCCTATAAAAATTAAAAATATGGCTCGATGCAACGGGTCAATCAATCCCTAACATATATCAATCCGAAACCGGAAACCTAACATAAGTCATCTTGTACCTACGGATGGCATTTTTCGTGGGTCAATCAGCATTGATAATTACAATCCAGGCTTTCATCACGCGCCGAAGAAAGTAGCTTCAGAACACGTTGAAGCAAGCAGGGGAACAGGGCGTGGAGGGGGGGAGGCTGAGTGAAGATGGAGCGTGTGGTCTTAAACAATAGATCTGAGCGTGGGGTTTACTGTTATTGCAGCCGAAATTCATGAAAAGGCAAATGGCACAGTAAAAACGCCAAGTCGTTTTCCGTGGAGGAATTCTCGTTGCAATGACAACGGTTTAAAGCTCTATTTATATTATTTTTTAATATATTTTTTTAAATAAAATTTTTTTGGACTTGAAACTTGCATAATCTATATCATTTTGTGCTTGATTTTTATCAAATATAATGAGAGTAATAAGATTCGAACTCGTAATCATTGGGTCAATAAAATTTTAATACCATATTATAAAATCATCTCAGCTATAAATTTAAGCTTTTAAATAAAATCTATATTATGATTTATATTATTCTTTGATGCTCTAGAATATTCTTTTCAAATCGCAATAATTATCAAGACTTGATAAATTCCAAAGTTCTCGCACTCGTTTTCTATTTATTTCTCTGTCATTTTCATCACCTGTCTATCATCATTTGCGCTGGATAACTTATAGCGGCTCAGTAATACGATTGCTTGTTGTTGTTTAAATGATAGAATTTGTTTTGTCCTTTTATAAGAAAATTATCTTTTATATACTTTTTAAATTATTTTTTGTGTATCATATTAAAAATAAATTCAAGAGAATAAGAGAATAATATTTTAATTTATTTAAAAAAAACAATTTTCATAACAGTGTTATAACTTCTCATATCACGTGTAAAATTAAGAAAAATTGTTATGGCCATGTTTTGACTGGAGTGTTATAAACTCTTGGAAAATTCAGTTTTTTCTTTTTGTTCTTAACAGTTAAAAATATCTTCAGTTTTTTTATTAGAAAAAGAAAATAAAAACTAAATATTAAAAAGGAAAATAGATTTTCTTGCTGCTGAACATACCCTGTATATCTAGAAATTCTCTATTTGTGTTCAAGAGTAGATAAGGATAGAAAATAATTTATATTGTCAATAGTTTTATATAGTCAACAAAAATATCTCATCTTTATCCAATTTGTTTTCATTCCCTTTCAAATACAACGACAGTCACATGAGAGGAAGTTAGGTTAATATGATAATAAAAATATCTTTCAATATATATATATATATATATATATATATAAATTAAATTTAGTTTTAGAAAATATTTTAATAATTGTTTCTTTTTACAAGATTATTCAATTAGAATTATCGTTGAATTACTCCGTACCTCTATTTTTTTAAGAATCTAATTAAAATAAATATAGTTTTGGTAGTGCAATATAATGGCTCCTCTTTCCAGTTTTTTTTATAATTGGGGTGTCCGGACCAGTTTACACCATAATTAATTCTCGGACTCACTGAACATTCTGCAAACCCAGTGAGCATGTAAGGCACTGTGGGGGTGATAGGCGTGCATGGAGGGACTTGAACCCTGATGCAGAATGTTAGAGTATGATATAATCATATTATATGGTTAGAGTATAATATAATCATATTATAGGGTCTCGCCTATAAACTTGAGATGATTCCTTAACATGGTATCAGAGATTTATTGCCCCAGTGGTCACGAGTTCGAATTTCACCACCCCCATTCTATTTGATAAAAAAATCAAGCACAAGACAATATGGGTCTATGCAAGTTTCAAGCCCAAATGACTTTCATTTGAGGAGGGTGTTAAAGTATAATATAATCATATTATAAGGTCTTACCTATAATTTTAAACTTTTAGATGAGATGATTCCTTAACACAGAAGAAGAAAACAAGTCACTTCAACTGCTAGGGCAAGACCCCACTTGCCTGCTCTTTCCATTTTGGAAGTGCTGGTGGGCATTTAATGATGGAATTTTAAGAGGTAGACAATTAACCAGTTAATGTTGTAAGAACACATTGACGCTTGACTCGACACAAATCTTAATGAAGACACCCTTGCCCACCTTGATTTATGGCATGACAACATTAACATAGAAATTAAGGTGGGGGTAGGTAACTCCAACTCTAAATGACAATCGATCGCTCATCCGGTTATTTTGTGTATTTTTCGATTAATTTTACAAGTTATAAAATGAATAATCAGTTACTAGTCTCCTGTGATTTTAAGGGTTGTGAGACTCAAACTAGTAATTTTTAGAGAGCAAACCTAAAGCCGAATAATTGGTAACGTATAATATTTTTTATTTTATTTTGAAGCATAAATATATAAATATTAGCACATGATCCAAGACCCCACCCATGTTATTTGCATAACCGCAGACACATAGCTAGATTTATTATTATTATTCTGATAAACATATATCGTGTACCCATAAATGTTTTACCATCTAATTATCCCTTTTTATCAGAATTTAATTCCCGTACCCTCACTATATAGTAACAAATTAAATTATTTCCCCCCCCCGCAGAAAAAGCATGTTCTGTCCATCATTCTAATTTAATGGAAGTAAAACAAAATCATCGCGACCTTTTTCATCGTGAAAAAAGGGGTGGGGCAATCATATGAAAGGACGTAAAACCCCCTGCAAATTCCTCACCAAAGGGTATCTGGCTGTTAATCAGTTACTTGACCAAGTTAAAATATATTACACCAGTCCATGTAACTTCTTTTGACAACGCAGACAGAACCTTCCTCGTATGCTTATTATGTCGTCGTCATCCCCTTTTATCTATATATTTTCACCATTTTTTTCCTGGCATAACCACTTCAATCATTCAGTAATAGGCAGGTAAAAATAGCGAGAGCCAGATGAACAAGAGAAAAGAAAGGCCACAGCTAATCTTCTCAATACAGACAGAAAAGGATAAAAGCTGCTGCTTACGCAACAAAATCTCTCCCTTTTATTCGTCTTCTTTGTTCGCATTCCAAAATGGCGCACCAAGATAGGAGCTTAGTAAATAAGCTGACAGACATCTGCATCTAAAGAACGACTTCTTTGGCCCTCTCTCTTTTTCTTTCCTGTTACAGAGTCCCTTCGTCCCCTTCTCTCCGACTCTATACCTCAAAACCCGACTTTTGTTTGTCAATCTCTGGCTTTCATTTCTTGGGTTCATGGTAGATTTTTATTACAGGTTTTCTTCGTTCCTGTGGCTGAGATTGAACTGACCCCACTTGAGTTTTATAGCGACAAAGCCAATAAGTTTACGTCTGCTTTCACACTTCTTTTGTTTTATGAGATGTTTTTTAGCTGCTCTGTCCGAAATTGAGTGTCTCTGTTTCGTAGAATAATTGAATTCTGCCTCGTTCACAGCTCTCTTTCGTTCTGAAGTCTGCAGTCTTGTTTTCTTTTCAAATCTTTGATGGGTCACAGCTTGATTCGGGTTTTGAATAAATCAAAGTAAATATTAATTGTTTGTTTTATAACATACAGCTTTTTTTTCTCTATAGTTTAGTGGCGAGTTTTAATTTTTTATTGGGCTGGGATGGATTTCAAGTAAAGAGTGGATTTTCAAACTTGGGTTGCGTTTTTCTTCTTTTAAAAAATCATATTGGTTCTGTTTTTTGAGGTTTGAATCTTGGTGCTGGCTGGAGATTCTAGTGAGGGATTTATGGTTTTTGGTAGAGAGAGAGAAAGATAGAGATTGGATTCGTTTGGCAAAAGGTAGAGAATTCATATGGAAATGACTTCAAGAGTGGAGGTTGAGGAAGACAGTGACAACAATAAAGGAAGTATGTGGGATTTGGATCAGAAACTTGATCAGCCCATGGATGAGGAAGCTGGAAGACTCAGAAATACGTACAGAGAAAAGGTACTGCAGTGTTACAATTTCCCTTCTCTCTCCCTCAAACTACGAACTAATAAATCACGTTCAGTTGATCTTGTTGACGTCAGACAACACATGCTCCTTGTTAATGTCATTTTCCCTTCCTGGATGAACTGATTAAGAGACCAACCCTTATTATATCTGCTTCAATTTCCATTTGCAGGCTCGTTTAACCTTTTCCTTAAATCACAAATGAATGAATTTAATCAGCTATAATCTTGTAACAAGGATGCTGACATTTTTTTTATGTATACGATATTTCTAATTCATTGATTCACTAATTGTTGTTTAATCAATTCAGTTTATATTGGTGTTGGTGATTTGATGCTAGTTTTTATTTTGCTTGCTAATACAATTTTGTTACTTTCAGAAGTTCTCACAGCTTTTGCTTCTACGGCTTGCCTTCCAGAGTCTCGGGGTGGTTTATGGTGACTTGGGCACTTCTCCCTTGTACGTGTTCTACAATACATTTCCTCATGGAATCAAAGACCCAGAGGATGTGATTGGAGCTCTTTCTTTGATCATATACTCGCTCACTCTTATCCCACTCCTTAAGTATGTCTTCATTGTTTGTAGAGCAAATGACAATGGTCAAGGTAAACCAGTTTCAATGCAAATGACTTGGGAATTGTGTGCTGTGCTGATTACACGTATCTCTGATTTTCTGGATTTATGATTCTAATAAGTGAATTTATAGTGCTATATCTAATGATGTGCTGGGATGATTTCTTCCATTTTTGCTTACCTCCAAATCCAAAGCATAATCATAAAGAAAATACTTCTAGAAGTGTGGATGCTCTCTGACATTTTTCTCATTTTTGCTGCTCGAATAGTAGTGGTCTTCGTAATTTTTCTTCGTTTGGCTATAGATTTTGACAGTCAACCATGCCCGTTCCTCAGTGATCAATTGTTTCCTTCATAGTTTTTTCAGTAAGTTTTGCCTGATATAGCCCAGTGAACTGAAAGAAAACATTGTGACCTCATTTTAAACATGCACAGTACAATGATGTTCTTGTAAGAACTCATGTAAGAATGTCAGGTTTCAGCAGTATATCTTAGTTTGAATGCGTGCCAGTGGAGCATGCATTTGTAATTTTTACAGCCTCGGCGATGACGAGGGACACAGTACTGGAACTCATCCTCTTCATGGAACAGGTGGAACATTTGCTCTGTATTCATTACTCTGTCGGCATGCTAACGTAAGAACTATTCCAAATCAACATCGGACGGATGAAGAGCTTACAACATATAGCCGTTCCATTTTCCATGAACAATCTTTTGCTGCTAAAACTAAGCGATGGTTGGAGAGATATGCATTCCGAAAGAATGCACTGCTTATTCTTGTCCTTGTTGGCACTTGTATGGTGATCGGGGATGGGATTCTCACTCCAGCAATATCTGGTACCTTGATGCCTAACTCGTAACTTTTAATGTATAAAATGCATGGGTGTGATTGCAGGTTTGTGCATATGTTAAAAACGTTTCAAAAACTAGCAAGATATCCAGGTCTTATCTTGAGAAGAAATCATAGTGGTTTGTTTAATGTGTGTTTCACAATTTATTATAATTGAAGTGTTCTCTTAGTGCTTCAATGTAACAACATATTTTTATAGATTTTTTTTTGATTAATTGCTGTGGAAAGGTCTTTGGATGCTTGGGTTACTAGTGGGATCTGTTGGTAAATGAATCCAATCAATGTATTTACACATGAAGAGAGATTAAAGGATACAAGTCTCATATGATAATCTGACATATGGGGCATGTATTTGTGGTATATATATTCGGGGTTATGTAGCCGTCAGCTCATAATAGTTCTTACTTGTTTCAATTCCCATGGAAATGCTTAACCACACTTCTTTGCAGTTCTTTCAGCTTCTGGCGGGATCAAGGTAAACCACCCCAAAATGAGTAGTGGTATCTTTCTACTCCTGACAGTCAACGAAACCTTGTCTTTACCTTTTCCTCTCTGAAAGTCTGGAAACCTTAAACAGATCTGTTTTCTTTGGTGCAGATGTAGTCACAGTTGTTGCTGTTGTAATATTGGTGGGTTTGTTTAGCATGCAACACTATGGGACGGATAAAGTTGGCTGGCTCTTTGCCCCGATTGTGCTGCTTTGGTTTCTGTTAATCGGTGGTATCGGTCTGTTCAACATCTGGAAATATGATACTGGTGTTCTGAGAGCCTTTTCACCTGTATATATTTACAGGTATTTAAGAAAGGGAGGAAAGGATGGCTGGACCTCCCTGGGAGGGATTATGCTCAGTATAACTGGTAAGTATCAGAATGAATTGAAGGCTCCATACTTGTTTGAAGTTTAAGTACACGAATCCTTTTCTGCCCTAATGTTTAAACCTTTTAACATCTGTTTATATGAAATCAAAGATTAATCATGGCAGAATACTGATTTTTATCCTGAACTCTTACAGGTATAGAGGCACTTTTTGCTGACCTAGCCCATTTTCCGGTTGCAGCTATACAGATTGCTTTTACAGTAGTTGTTTTTCCTTGCCTTCTCTTAGCATATTCTGGACAAGCTGCTTATCTTATGCAAAACAAGGACCACGTGGTTGATGCATTCTATCGCTCTATACCACGTAAACATTCTTTCACTTTTGAATTTCCTAGACTTGTATTGTCGCTTCTTTTTTTCTGTGATTCCTTTTCATCTGTCTCTTGATATCTTTCATCATTTCCTGCAACTTCTTAGATATGATATGGTAAGAAATGATTCATGGTCACTGAAAATCATTGTTTGAAAATTCATTATCCCGGTTGTTTGAACAAATTGCTAAAACAACTTTCATTTGGAGAAGCACATAACATGTTTGAGAATTACAAGTCCCTTTTTAGATTTTGAGATTCATGAAAAGTTTCAGATCTCATTTATCTGAAATAAAACCTCAGTAGTTATTCAAGGATCTCGGGAAACGAAAAGTCCACCAAGAGTATCCAGCTTTATGGAATCCCTGTGGACAGAAGCTAATTTACACTTCTTTCTCTGCAGAGAGTATATATTGGCCAGTGTTCATTGTTGCAACAGCAGCTGCTGTGGTCGCAAGTCAGGCTACCATATCCGCAACTTTTTCAATAATCAAGCAGGCGCTTGCGCTTGGATGCTTCCCAAGAGTCAAAGTTGTACACACATCAAAAAAGTTCTTAGGCCAGATATACATTCCAGATATGAATTGGATCCTTATGATTCTCTGCATCTGTGTCACTGCTGGTTTCCAGAACCAAAGTCAAATTGGTAATGCTTATGGTAAGTTTATTAAAGAGTTCAATTTCTGTGCGGTTGGACAAGTGGTATGAAATTAGCCCGATCCTGTGTGATTTCGTTTTGGATTATAGAATAATATAAATTATGTTTTAGGGTCTCACCCAATAACTTAAGCTTTTAGGTGAGATGATTCCTTAACATGATATCAAAACTTCGGTGACCCAACGGTCACGAGTTCAAATCTCACCATCCTCATTCTATTTGATAAAAATCAAGCACAACATATTGTGAGTCTGTGTGCAAGTTTCAAATCCAAAAGACTTTCACTTAAGAAACGTGTTGAATAATATAGATTATATTCTAGAATCTCACCTAACAACTTAAATTTTTAGGCGAGATGATATTATTTTGTTTTGCTATCCTCTTAACCTTGCTATGGTGCTTTTCCTAACTTTTTGTGAACGAGTTCCAAGAGCTTCATGAAATGAGTTGCGGAGAGGCACAGGTTGTGCTTTTCCAAGTCTCTTGCTTAATGTAACTCGTGATTGCCTAAGAAGCAGATCTAAGCCAAGTTTCTCTTCCAGATTTTGCTCATATATTTTGTTTCATCAACCTTTTCAATTTATTGTTCATGACGCATTGCTCTAAATCGAAAAATATTTTTGCTGACAACAGGGACAGCAGTTGTGATAGTCATGCTGGTAACCACTTTCCTAATGATTCTAATCATGTTGCTGGTATGGCGCTGCCATTGGATTCTTGTCGTCCTCTTCACTGGCTTGTCACTTATAGTAGAATGCACCTACTTCTCTGCTGTGCTGTTCAAGATCGATCAAGGCGGGTGGGTTCCCCTTGTGATCGCAGCGGCCTTTCTCATCATCATGTACGTCTGGCACTATGGCACATTGAAACGTTACGAGTTTGAGATGCACAGTAAGGTTTCCATGGCGTGGATTGTAGGGCTTGGCCCCAGTTTAGGACTGGTGAGAGTCCCCGGGATCGGGCTCGTGTACACCGAGCTTGCGAGCGGCGTCCCCCACATCTTTTCTCACTTCATCACAAACCTACCCGCCATACATTCTGTCGTTGTTTTTGCCTGTGTGAAGTACCTCCCTGTCTACACGGTCCCTGAAGAGGAGAGATTTCTTGTCAAGCGAATTGGACCGAAGAATTTTCACATGTTCCGCTGTGTTGCGAGGTATGGATATAAAGACCTTCACAAGAAAGACGATGATTTTGAGAGAAAACTTTTTGAAAGCCTCTTCCTGTTCGTCCGGCTGGAGTCCATGATGGAAGGATTTTCAGACTCCGACGAGTATAGTTTATACGGTCAGGAAACCGAGAGGTCGAGAGAAGCCCTTTTGAATAGTAATGGAAACATAAGCCCATCACTTGCAGATCCCACAATTTCATCCACTGACTCGATCGTGCAGTTCAAGTCTTCATCTCAGGCAAATCTTACCGTTAGGTCGTCTGGTCAGAGAAGCAGCCAGGCCGAGGTTGACGAGAGAGAATTTTTGAATAATTGCAGGGATGCTGGGGTGGTGCACATAATGGGGAATACAGTGGTGAGGGCGAGGAGGGATTCAAGATTCTACAAGAAGATAGCTGTCGATTACATCTATGCATTTCTCAGGAAAATCTGTAGGGAAAACAGTATGATTTTAAATGTTCCTCATGAGAGTCTCTTGAATGTCGGACAGATATTCTATGTATAAATATTTGTTTTTCTTTTGTAAAACAGTAATAAGAAGCAAGTATGTCGTCTCGTATTCTGAAGGAATCAGTGACATGTCGTCTTTGATGCGCCTTGAGAAATGGCTTCTTGGAAGATTTGTCATTTACAGTACTGCACCTTAATTTATTCCATTAACTTTATAACTCACCATAAATTACTTGTTTAGTTAAATTTCTTATTTTTCTAGAATTTCAGGCTATTAATAAACTTGTAATGAGAATCATAGAGCAAAGAGTGATAGAAAAGAAAAAACTTAGAGAAAAAGCACTTAATAATATATATCACTTTTAGTAAAATTCTTTTTTTTTTTAAAAAAAAATTTATCAATTCCTATTTATGAGTTTTAGATTGAATGCTAAAGTATTGACCAATCCCTTTTTTTATATATATTTTCTTATTTATACACGGCATAAAAACCCTAAATAGTATAAAGCAAACTATTTATATTTATATAATTTCTAACCTATATCATACTATGTCGGCACTTTATTTTAACTACAAGATCTCTAAAAACACTTTAAAAATGATAATACAAATATATAGTATTAAAATATAAAAACTAATTAAATTATATGAAATCATTGAATTAAAATCCTAGTTAATTTTTTATAAGTTATTTTTTGTCATTGACATTTCTTGTTTTTTACTCTTTTGTGCAAATGCTAATAGCAATAAAATAGACAATATCTATCAAGAAATAGTTTAATAAAACTTTTATTTGTGTATATATTATTAATTTATTTTCATGTTACATATATAAATGAAAAAAAACTATTTACAATAAAGTAATAAAGAGGCTTCTAATTCTATAATATCAATTATAAACATTTAAATTCATTTATTTATCCTATCAGTAGGATGACGATCAACAACATACCTAGACAAGGATGGAGCCAGACTTTGCATGTTTTGAGTAGGACGACGATCAACAACATACCCAGACAAGGATGGAGCTAGACTTTACATGTTTTGAGTAGATATAGTTGTTAATATCGTTCTAGTTTCAAAACATTCGAGCGAACTGTTTCGATTTTGAATTATTCATATATATATATATATATATATATATATATATATATATATATATATGAAAAAATAAAATATTAATTTAACAAGCATAATTAAATTTTGAATTCTTTTTCATTAAAAAATATTTTGGTGTTTTTAAATTATTTTGATGTATAGATGTCAAAAATAATTTTTTAAAAAATAAAAAAATAGATTTTGAACCCGGAACGGCACGCCTGAAACGAAACCGAGGCGTTCCGTCCGGAATTTCTGGAACAGAGTAGAATTAAAACCTGGACAAAAACAACACCGTTTTATCCCGATTTTATGAATGGATCGGAAAATTCCAGTCATTCTGATCAAAACAGAATTTACATCATGGGCGGAGGTGTTCATCAATATAGGAGAAAAAGAAAGAAGAAAATCTAGCTAGAAGGGGGATCAAGTAAACAACATTATCACATATATTTTTCACGTGATATTAATGGCGAAGGCACGTGCCAATATGTTCCACCTGTGTGTTTTTTTTTTTGATACTGATCGGGACGCTACACCCTTCTAAATATCACGAGGGATAGTAGTTCCAATAAGATCATAATACAGCAGAGGATAAATACCTGACAGAGGATCGGTTATAACATCCGATCTCCTGTCAAACAAATCTCTACCTAACCCGAAGTTAATGTTCCACCTGTGTTGATAATGATATAACTGGATAGATGTTTCAGGGAGAGGGCAGCATGAGACTTCTATATATTTAAATTTGTCGTTTTAAATTATTGTTTTGCTTTTAAAAAATAAAACAAATATTATTTTAATATATTTAAAAAAATATACTTTAAGAAACAATTCCCATCCTTCCACCAAGCAATTAAATACTTGGAGAGGGCATCTCGATCTCCTTCTGCTCCTCCCTCGCATCGTGAGCCTCCTGGATATCTAGCTGGGTCACCGAAGTCGTGGAACCCTTTGGTAACTGGATGCTAGCTGAAAGACGATCTCGCCGGCCGATCAAGAACACAGGACCTGGGAAAAACACAGCAACGACAAAAAGTAAGCATAAAGCCGTGAAAACAGGAGATAGTGCTGGACCACTAAAGGTGGGTGCTTTATGCTTGATAAAAAACGGACACCAAGCCGAAATTAAGGGAGCAACTCCTGGCACAATTAGGGAGAATGCTAGACAGTTAACCAACAACTATGAGGTGTTAGTGGGGTTAGCTGAGGAAGACAACAGTGGAGGAGCGGACAGAGTGAATGGAGAAGATGAAGTGGAAAGAGAGGATGTCGGGGGAGACTTAGAAGCTATGGAGATGAGTGTGGAAGGTAATGGGCAAACGGGGCTACTGAGTTCAACAAGCTGCGAGACCAAAATTGGACAAATGATGGGCTGGTCAAAGAAAGAGAATGGGCCGAGAGATGTGGGGAAGCAAGTTTGGGCTGAATCGGGGCAAGCTGAAACAAAAGGCCCGTTGGAATCCCTTCTTAAAACAGCTGAACAAAAAATTCAGCTACAAGCATCGTTAAACAAAGGAAAAGAAAAAATGGAAGAAGGCGAGGAGCATAGGAGGAAGGAAAAAACAAATCAAGTTTTTGGGAAATAATACCAGCTTTATTTCACAGGTATCACACATGCCAAATGTGACGCCGAAATGCAATGGGTACAGAAATGAACGTCGGAAGGTGGAAATTCCAATGGCATCAAGTCGGGAACTGACCCACCGGATGAAACAATATGGATGGAGGAAGGATTTAGAGAGGATACAGATGACCTGAACACAGGGAAGGCAGATAGTTTTTCTGAAATTGAGAGGGATAATTTAATGGAGGAGGACGCGGTCCAGGGCCGAGAGGTGGGGCACATGATCAGTACTTAATTATAGGGGCTGGTACGTGTCAATTTCTTATTTGGAAAATCACATTATGAATTTTTTATTTTGGAATTGCAGAGGGGCTGGGAATAATGGTTTTTGTGCGGTAGTGCATGATATGAGAAAATTACATCAGTGTAATATTATGGCGATTGTTGAACCTAGAGTCAGTGGCGTTAGGGCTGACCAAATTATTGAAAAGTTAAAGTTTGAAAATCATTTTAGAGTGGAGGCACAGGGTATGTCGGGCAGTATATGGTTGTTGTGGAATAATTCTAGAGTTACTATAAAAATTCTGAGTTATTCTCAACATAATATACATGGTATAGTAAATGAGGGGATGATTGATTCGTGGATGTTTACGGTGGTATATGTGAATCCTAATCTCATTTTAAAAAAAAACAATGTTTTGATGAAGTTGTGCAGTTGGCTAGAAATATTAGGAAACCATGGATTGTTATTGGGGACTTTAACGAAATATTGATGGCCGCAGAAAAGATTGGGTGAGATGAAGTTGATCATCAGAGAATCGCCCGATTTGCTAAATGGGTACATGATTGTCAGCTGATTAACTTAGGGAGTAAGGGTCCTAGATTCACATGGCGGGGGTGGGGGTGGTGTGAGAAATGGTTTTGGTAGAGTTTACGAGCGTTTGGATAGGTGTTTTGGAAATGTTGATTGGGTTCAAGCATATCAGGATGCAACGGTCTTAGTTCTTCCCGGAGTTAAATCAGATCATCACCCGATCCTTGTAAAGTTAAAAGATTTGAGTGCCAGGGTTCGAGGAGATAGTAAACCTTTTCGGTTTGAGGCTGCCTGGACACATCATGGTGAGTTTGCCGAATTCATGAGGAAAAGTTGGGAGACAGATACTGAGGTTCCAAAAGCTTTGGAAAAGTTGACAAATGAAGTGAAAGTTTGGAACAGGGATGTGTTTGGAAATATTTTCCAGCGCAAAAGAAGAGTTCTGGCTAGATTGGGAGGGATACAGAAAGCTATAACATGGCACGGTAATCCTTTTTTATATAAGTTAGAGGATGAACTATCAACAGAATATCGATAAATACTTCATCAGGAGGAAATTCACTAGTATCAAAAATCACGATGTCAATGGATTTCATTTGGAGATAGGAACACATTCTATTTTCATACTAAAACTATAGTTCGAAGACAAAAAAACAAAATAAAGGCTTTGAAGAATGAGTGGAATACATGGGTGTGGGAGGAGGAAAATTTAAAGAAAATGGCTAGAGAGTTTTTCCAGAAGTTATTTCGAAATGACCATGAGGTAATTCAAGAGGAGACTAGGTTGGCAGGTCGATTCCCAAATATCGAGCCTAGTCGAGTGCAGCAGTTGGGTATTCCAGTCCTTGATGAGGAAATAAAGAATGCTATTTTTGAGATGAAGCCATACAAGGCGCCGGGTCTTGATGGATATCCGCCAGTTTTCTATCAATCTCAGTGGAAGGTGGTTGGCCAGTCGGTATGCAGGTACATTAGGGATGTCTTCACGGGTAAGATGGATATTGCTCAAGTTAACCAGACGTATGTGGTCCTGATTCCGAAGACTCAAGCTCCAGAATATATTCATCAATTCCGGCCAATAAGTTTATGCAATGTGGTCTTCAAAACAGTGAGCAAAGTGCTAGTTGGGAGGCTGAAAAATTTGCTGTCGGATCTAATTAGTGAAGCCCAGAGTAGCTTTGTCCCGGGTCGACATATTACTGATAATATTATTGTTGCTCAGGAAATTATTCACTCCCTGCGGAATGTTGCTACCCAATTTTTGACCCCATTTATTTTTATGTTTCAGAAAATTTATAAAAAAGAAAAAACATCAAAAGATAAAAATCCCAAAAATCTTGTTACAGGGGCAAAATTGAATAAATTGAGAATTTAACAATCAATGCAAGTCAAAATCGCGTCGATTAGAAATTAAGGACCAAATTGGAAGAAGCGTACAAGTTAAAGGTTGACTTTGAATTTTTGCATTTTAAAACCTCTATAAATAGAGTTGTTTACCCACAAGAAAGAGAGGACAAAAAAAGACATTCATTCAAAATACCCACAAACCCTAAAAACCCTAGCATTTTTTCCCCAAAGAGGTCGCAACCGCCACCCTCATCTTAGCGCTGCATGCCCTCCCACTGACTAACACGACCCCTCCCCCCTTTTTCTTCCTATCCCCTCTCATTCTCTTCTCCGATCAAGAGCCCCTTTTCTTTTTTTATTTTATTTTCATCTCTTTTCTTCCCCTCACCTCTGTCACTCTCTTCTCTTCCCGTCTCCCTCCCCATCACAGCCCTCTCGCCCGAGCCTGCCTTCATCATTCTCCACCAGAACCAGCCACCACAATGACCTCCCCTGTCTCACTCCTCGGACCCCACAGCACCCTCTTGCTCTGTCAAACATGAGCTCCGGCCACCACGAAGGAAGACGAGCAGATCCGAGAAGAAGAACAAATCACCGAGCAGGATAGATCGATCGCCGAGAAAGATAGATCCGAAATTTCCAGAAGAGAATAATTTGATTTTTGTGTTCTTTGTCTGTGGATTTTGTCTGGTTTGCAGGTCCTTGGGGAAATCCTTGCCGGCGAGGAGAAAGAGAAGAAGAAGAATGGTCCGATCTGAAGGAGAAAAACGAACCCAACGACATACCCGAGAAGGACAAAACTAACTGATTTCCTTTTGTTTGTGTTTGTGCCTGGGTTTTTGTGTTGATTGCAGTCATCGGAGAATGCCTTTACCGTGAAGCAGCAGCGATGTAGAGGAAGAAGAAGAGGTTTCGAGCACGGATCCGAAAAATTCAAGTTTTGATTCTTGTCCTCTGTTTGTGTGTATTTCTTTGCGTTTGCAGTCGCTCGAGGCCATCACCGGCATGAAGAGGAAGAGAAGAGGCGGATCCAGCCCCTCCGTCCGAGTGCTCCATCTGCTGGCGGCGCGTGGGACCACGCGCGCCTGATGGCGATGGCGCGTGGGCGGACAGCGCCACCGACCCTTCTCCTGCCGCCACTGTTCGAGATCTTCCCCTAAGGCCTTTTGTGTATTTTCCCTTATGTTTATGTGTTTTATTTAAACTTATTGTAGTTTAATTATTATTTGTGAAATGTAATGAGAAAAGAATGAAAAAAGGCAATGTGTGTGTTGTAGGACCTCAGGCGCTACCAACTCTTCTAAAACCAATTGGTGATAGAAGAGGCGCATACCCTAGCCTTATACCGCATTCAGCATGCAAGCGCCTACGACATTCGATTGTGACTTGGCCCACCCGGCCTCCGCCACGGGACAATTGATGCACACATGGCCAACAATCTCCCCCTCAGCAATTGCTCCCGCTGGGAATCGAACTCGTGACCAAGGCTCTGATACCAATTGTTGAAATTCACGGATTAAAGCAACTATGCACCTAAAAGCGGAATTAGTGCAAATACAATAATTATAGCAATTCTAAAATCAATTACTTGAAAGTAAAGAGATAAGGGAAAGAGATTGCTAACTCGGGTTTTAACGTGGTTCAGCAAGCCTACGTCCACGACTCAAGTACCAACCCGTACTTGAGTATTGTACTCTCTTACTAAACCAAGTAACAAGATTACAATTTCTTGCTTGATGAATCCACACCAAGACTTTACACCACTTGAAGATATGCCCTCTTCAAGATTTTCCTTTCCCACTTGAAGATGTCCCTCTTCAAGATTTTTCCTCGTGATGTTCCTCACCAATACCAAGATTTTTATACTCAACTCTCCAGAGTTTCACAATGGTTGTTTTAGTAAAACAACAATACACTCTTAATAGTGTGGATATTACAAATGAAGATCTATGATCTCTTTCTCTCACTTAATAGCACTTAAGATATTTGAAGGTGTTTAAGTGTAGTGAGAATGAGAAATACTCTTTGTGTTAAGATATGAAGGTTTAAACACAAATATGAGTATTAATAAGGAATGATGATATGAAGGTGTTTATGCACTTATAATTGCCTCACTATAAGATATGAAAATTATGTGTTATTTGTTTTGCATTTAAGAGGCCTATTTATAAGTTTCTAAAAGAAACTAGCCGCTTCTAGCCGTTTTAGTGCAACCGCCATATCAAGCTGGTCGACCGGTTCATAACGGACAAAACCAAGCGGTCGACCGGTTCACAACGGATAAAAATAATTTGTCTTCCAAGCGGTCGACCGGTTCACAACGGATACCTCAAGCGGTCGACCGGTTCATGCGAAATCTATTTTGACAAATTATGTTTTCGAATTTCTTGAACCGATTGATTATGACTTAAACCTTTTAATCATCAAATCCTTTTAATGCATGCATCGTGAAGTGTGTGAGTTCATTTTAATTTGTGCTATCAAGATAGAAATTGAGATTTACACAAAGCCCTAAAATGAACACTTATTCTAAGTCTTCACTTGCTTGCATCTTGGACTTCTTGGAGTGATTTCTTCTTGAACTCCATTATGCTTGTTGATGTATTCTTTGAATAAAACCCGTTTATAGCTTAATCTCATCCAAGCATATTATTAGCCCATTTTTTTTTATTGTTATCATCAAAATATATAAAGCATACAAAGTATGACATTATATGTCAACATATAATGTCACGGATTAAAGCAACTATGCACCTAAAAGCGGAATTGGTGCAAATACAATAATTATAGCAATTTTAAAATCAATTACTTGAAAGTAAAGAGATGAGGGAAAGAGATTGCTAACTCGGGTTTTTAACGTGGTTCGGCAAGCCTACGTCCACGACTCAAGTACCAACCCGTACTTGAGTATTGTACTCTCTTACTAAACCAAGTAACAAGATTACAATTTCTTGCTTGATGAATCCACACCAAGACTTTACACCACTTGAAGATATGCCCTCTTCAAGATTTTCCTTTTCCCACTTGAAGATGTCCCTCTTCAAGATTTTTCCTTAGTGATGTTCCCTCACCAATACCAAGAGTTTTATACTCAACTCTCAAGAGTTTCACAATGGTTGTTTTAGTAAAACAACAATACACTCTTAATAGTGTGGATATTACAAATGAAGATCTATGATCTCTTTCTCTCACTTAATAGCACTTAAGATATTTGAAGGTGTTTAAGTGTAGTGAGAATGAGAAATACTCTTTGTGTTAAGATATGAAGGTTTAAACACAAATATGAGTATTAATAAGGAATGATGATATGAAGGTGTTTATGCACTTATAATTGCCTCCCTATAAGATATGAAAGTTATGTGTTATTTGTTTTGCATTTAAGAGGCCTATTTATAAGTTTCTAAAAGAAACTAGCCGTTTCTAGCCGTTTTAGTGCAAGCTGCCATATCAAGCTGATCGACCGGTTCATAACGGACAATACCAAGCGGTCGACCGGTTCACAACGGATAAAAATAATTTGTCTTCCAAGCGGTCGACCGGTTCACAACGGATACCTCAAGCGGTCGACCGGTTCATGCAGAAATCTATTTTGACAAATTATGTTTTCTGAATTTCTTGAACCGATTGATTATGACTTAAACCTTTTAATCATCAAATCCTTTTAATGCATGCACTGTGAAGTGTGTGAGTTCATTTTAATTTGTGCTATCAAGATAGAAATTGAGATTTACACAAAGCCCTAAAATGAACACTTATTCTAAGTCTTCACTTGCTTGCATCTTGGACTTCTTGGAGTGATTTCTTCTTGAACTCCATTATGCTTGTTGATGTATTCTTTGAATAAAACCTGTTTATAGCTTAATCTCATCCAAGCATATTATTAGCCCATTTTCTTTTTTATTGTTATCATCAAAATATATAAAGCATACAAAGTATGACATTATATGTCAACATATAATGTCACTGATTAAAGCAACTATGCACCTAAAAGCGGAATTGGTGCAAATACAATAATTATAGCAATTATAAAATCAATTACTTGAAAGTAAAGAGATAAGGGAAAGAGATTGCTAACTCGGGTTTTTAACGTGGTTCGGCAAGCCTACGTCCACGACTCAAGTACCAACTTGTACTTGAGTATTGTACTCTCTTACTAAACCAAGTAACAAGATTACAATTTCTTGCTTGATGAATCCACACCAAGACTTTACACCACTTGAAGATATGCCCTCTTCAAGATTTTCCTTTCCCACTTGAAGATGTCCCTCTTCAAGATTTTTCCTTAGTGATGTTCCCTCACCAATACCAAGAGTTTTATACTCAACTCTCAAGAGTTTCACAATGGTTGTTTTAGTAAAACAACAATACACTCTTAATAGTGTGGATATTACAAATGAAGATCTATGATCTCTTTCTCTCACTTAATAGCACTTAAGATATTTGAAGGTGTTTAAGTGTAGTGAGAATGAGAAATACTCTTTGTGTTAAGATATGAAGGTTTAAACACAAATATGAGTATTAATAAGGAATGATGATATGAAGGTGTTTATGCACTTATAATTGCCTCACTATAAGATATGAAAATTATGTGTTATTTGTTTTGCATTTAAGAGGCCTATTTATAAGTTTCTAAAAGAAACTAGCCGTTTCTAGCCGTTTTAGTGCAATCGCCATATCAAGCTGGTCGACCAGGTTCATAACGGACAAAACCAAGCTGGTCGACCGGTTCACAACGGATAAAAATAATTTGTCTTCCAAGCGGTCGACCGGTTCACAACGGATACCTCAAGCGGTCGATCGGTTCATGCGAAATCTATTTTGACAAATTATGTTTTCTGAATTTCTTGAACCGATTGATTATGACTTAAACCTTTTAATCATCAAATCCTTTTAATGCATGCACTCGTGAAGTGTGTGAGTTCATTTTAATTTGTGCTATCAAGATAGAAATTGAGATTTACACAAAGCCCTAAAATGAACACTTATTCTAAGTCTTCACTTGCTTGCATCTTGGACTTCTTGGAGTGATTTCTTCTTGAACTCTATTATGCTTGTTGATGTATTCTTTGAATAAAACCTGTTTATAGCTTAATCTCATCCAAGCATATTATTAGCCCATTTTCTTTTATTGTTATCATCAAAATATATAAAGCATACAAAGTATGACATTATATGTCAACATATAATGTCACGGATTAAAAGCAACTATGCACCTAAAAGCGGAATTGGTGCAAATACAATAATTATAGCAATTTTAAAATCAATTACTTGAAAGTAAAGAGATAAGGGAAAGAGATTGCTAACTCGGGTTTTTAACGTGGTTCGGCAAGCCTACGTCCACGACTCAAGTACCAACCCGTACTTGAGTATTGTACTCTCTTACTAAACCAAGTAACAAGATTACAATTTCTTGCTTGATGAATCCACACCAAGACTTTACACCACTTGAAGATATGCCCTCTTCAAGATTTTCCTTTCCCACTTGAAGATGTCCCCTCTTCAAGATTTTTCCTGGTGATGTTCCCTCACCAATACCAAGAGTTTTATACTCAACTCTCAAGAGTTTCACAATGGTTGTTTTAGTAAAACAACAATACACTCTTAATAGTGTGGATATTACAAATGAAGATCTATGATCTCTTTCTCTCACTTAATAGCACTTAAGATATTTGAAGGTGTTTAAGTGTAGTGAGAATGAGAAATACTCTTTGTGTTAAGATATGAAGGTTTAAACACAAATATGAGTATTAATAAGGAATGATGATATGAAGGTGTTTATGCACTTATAATTGCCTCACTATAAGATATGAAAGTTATGTCTAATTTGTTTTGCATTTAAGAGGCCTATTTATAAGTTTCTAAAAGAAACTAGCCGTTTCTAACCGTTTTAGTGCAACTGCCATATCAAGCGGTCGACCAGGTTCATAACGGACAAAACCAAGCGGTCGACCGGTTCATAACGGATAAAAATAATTTGTCTTCCAAGCGGTCGACCGGTTCACAGCGGATACCTCAAGCGGTCGACCGGTTCATGCAAAATCTATTTTGACAAATTATGTTTTCTGAATTTCTTGAACCGATTGATTATGACTTAAACCTTTTAATCATCAAATCCTTTTAATGCATGCACTGTGAAGTGTGTGAGTTCATTTTAATTTGTGCTATCAAGATAGAAATTGAGATTTACACAAAGCCCTAAAATGAACACTTATTCTAAGTCTTCACTTGCTTGCATCTTGGACTTCTTGGAGTGATTTCTTCTTGAACTCCATTATGCTTGTTGATGTATTCTTTGAATAAAACCTGTTTATAGCTTAATCTCATCCAAGCATATTATTAGCCCATTTTCTTTTTATTGTTATCATCAAAATATATAAAGCATACAAAGTATGACATTATATGTCAACAATCTCCCCCTTTTTGATGATGACAATAAATAAAAAACTTAGATAAAAAATGAGTCTCCCCCTATATTTTGTAATCCAATATATAAGAGACATTGAACATTTTTAGCAATTTAATCTAAGTAAAAATATCATATGCAATCTCAAGAAAAATCCATTTTCTCCCCCTAAATATATGCATATATATTCTCCTATTTTTCTCCCCCTTTATTGATGCATTTGATATTTTCATCATATCTCTCCCCCTTTGGCATCAACAAAAAGAAAATTAACATTTTAGATAAATAAAGACATAATATCTAATAATAATAAATATCCAAAATGAAATTATTTCTACCAAAGAATTCAAGGGGTGGTTCCTTTTGGAACCCAAATCATTTTAACATTCTTATTTTTCTTCATAGGACATGCATAGACCAAATGTCCTAATTTTCTACAATAATTACATGTTTGATTTGGATCATAAGAATGTTTAGCTTTAACAAAATAATTTTTTAAGTATTTTTGATTTATCTTAGGTTTATAACCTAATCCTCCTTTGTTAAACACACTTCTTTGGCTTGAAAGCATTTTCTCAAAAATTTCTGAGCCTTGTGTGAATTTTGAGATAACTACATTTAACTCATCAACTTTTTCTTTTAAGAATTTATTATCTTCTTCAAGTTGATTAGTTTTACTACTCTTGTCATTTAAATCATATACTTTCTTTTCTAATAAATCTTTTTCCTCAATTAAGCATATATGATTTCTTTTGAGAGTACTATATTTAGAACCTAATTTCTTATATTCTACATACAAATTTTCAAGTTGTTCATGTAGTTCAATATAAGAAGGGTCGGATTCATCATCCGAAGATTGTACCTCATTTTCGCTTTCAATTGCCATGAAGCACATGTTAGCCACATGTTCTTCTTCATCACTAGAGCTTGAGTTCGAATCATCGCTCCATGTCGCTTTCAAGGCTCTCTTCGAAAGTGATTTCTCTTCTTCATTTGAAGATGGGGACGATCGGGTTTGATATGCCCTAACTTGTTGCATTTATAGCACCTTGGAGTTTCTTTACTTGAATCTCCTCCTTTTTGTATTTCGAGAACTTTCTCTTGTCACTTTTCTTTTTAAGAAAGTTTCGAAACTGTCTTGTGATTGATGCTATATCTTCTTCAAGATCGTCATTCTGTCTTCATCATCATCATTTTCCTCGCTTCGATTCGATGAGCGAGTTTTAAATGCCAAATTTTCTTTGGCCTTTCTTCTTGATCTTGATTATCCATAGATATATAGTGCGTCATTAGGGAACCGATGATCTCCTCTAATGGAAGTTTTGTGAGATCTTTAGCTTCTCGTATAGTTGTCACTTTAGCTTCCCAAGCTTTTGGTAGAGATCTTAGAATCTTACTTACGATATCTGCATTTGAGTAAGTTCTACCAAGAGCATGTAAACTATTTGTTATACTAGTCATACGAGTAAACATGCTTGTTATGGATTCATGTTGCAACATTTTAAATAACTCATATTGATGAACTAACATATCAATTTTTGATTCTTTTACTTGGTTAGTTCCTTCATGAGTTACTTCCAAAGCATGCCATATATCCCTAGCATTTTTACATGAAGATATCCTATTAAATTCACTTCTATTTAATGCACAATATAAAATATTCATTGTTCTAGCATCCATAGAAAGTAATCTTTTATCTAGGTCACTATATTCTATTATGCTTTTTGGAATCTCAATACCATTTACAATTTTAAGTGGTCTATGAGGTCCATTTTCAATAGAAAGCCATAAATTAAAATCTATAGATTGAAGATATATTGACATTCTAGCTTTCCAATAGGCATAATCATCACCATCAAAAAATGGTGGTCTAGAAGTTGAAGCACCTTCATTTTGGAAATTATTGCATATAGTTGCCATTCTACTCAAAGTCTAAGCAAACTTAATAAATGAGAACTAAGCTCTGATACCAATTGTAGGACCTCAGCGCTACCAACTCTTCTAAAACCAATTGGTGATAGAAGAGGCGCATACCCTAGCCTTATACCGCATTCAGCATGCAAGCGCCCACGACATTCGATTGTGACTTGGCCCACCCGGCCTCCGCCACGGGACAATTGATGCACACATGGCCAACATGTGTGTGAGTTGTATTCTATTTTTAAATATGATGAAAAAGAAATAAAAAAAGATTGTGTGGGTGTGTGTTGTTTTATGTGTTCCATATGATGTTGTTTTGTTAAGGAAAAAAAATAAAATAAAGAATGTGTTTTCTTTGTAAAAATCCAAAACCAATATTTCAAAAGTATAAAATCTTTTTTGGGAATTTATTATTCACGGCTAATATTCGGATAAATAAATCTTTAAGTTTTAAATCCAAAATTTTCGGAGAAATGGTATGTTATTATTCACTGTTCGGTGTTTGGATACATAAATATTATCCGAAATATTCGGCGGGAATAGTATGTTATTATTTACTTTTCGGTGTTTGACTAAATAAATTTTAAAAGGTTATTATCTAAAATATTGAGCGGGAATAATAATAATCAATAAAATTTATTGGATTTTTAAGCAGTAATCGAGTTCTTTTTTAAATTGTAACATTTTTATGAATAAATACTGATTTGTTGAAACATTTTAAATCACGTTTAAATAGACAATGCAGCTTACCTCAGGTAAGGCGTATTAGGGGTGTTAATACCTTCTCTTTACGCAACCAGTCCCTTACCCTTGAATCTCCGAGCAGACCAGTACAAATCGGGTGTTCCTAGTGACCCTCAACAGCAAGGTGGCGACTCCTCATCAACTCCACATGCGAGAGTCAGGATCCCTCCCGGGACGCTGCGAGGATGTGCGACACGGAAAATGAAAGGGAAAAAAGGTTTTATGGCTATCAAAGTTGATCTGGAGAAGGCTTACGGTCTAAGCTGGAAATTTATCGGAGACACATTAATTGCAGCAAAAATTCCTGGTGAGCTGATAAAAATTATTATGAGATGTATTGAATCTGCTTTTTTTAGTGTTTTGTGGAATGGTGTAGCAACTCAGAGTTTTAATCCTAATAGAGGGATAAGACAGGGTGATCTTTTATCTCCATATATTTTTGTTCTATGCTTGGAAAGGCTATCGCAATTAATAAATCAGTCTGTGGAGGATAATAGCTGGAAACCCTTTAGGGTGCGCCGTAATGGTATGAAGATCTCTCATTTGTGTTTTGCAGATGACATGCTTTTATTTGCAGAGGCCAGCATGGAACAGATGGAATATGTGAGTCAGTGTCTTGATATGTTTTGCTCAACTTCTGGTTAGAGAGTCAGTGCTGAAAAAACTAGAATATTCTTCTCCAAGAATGTGTCAGTTGCTTTGGCGAACGATATTAGTAGACGGAGTGGATTCCAAATAACAAAGGATTTGGGAAAGTACTTAGGGGTGCCTTTGTTACACCAAAGAGTTACGAACCAAACCTATAGTTATGTAATAGAGAATCTGCGGAGAAGATTGGCAGGGTGGAAGTCTAGCAATTTATCCCTGGCAGGTAAGATAACATTGTGTAAATCTGTCCTCGCCATAGTTCCTCTTTACCCGATGCAAGCTGCGGTTATTCCGAAGCATACGTGTATTGAGATAGAGAAAATTTGTAGGCGTTTCATCTGGGGACAGAGGGAGGGCAAAGATAAGATTCATCTTGTAAGCTGGAAGAAGTTGTGTCAACCAAAGGAGTATGGGGGGATGGGTATCAGGAATATGGAGCGAGTGAATAAGGCTTTCATAATGAAGTTAGCCTGGGGTCTGTTAAAGGATAATAGAGGGACAAGTCGGCCGGTGGCAGTATCGACAGACTCATTACTATGGAAAAACATATGTAGAGAATGGGAGGAAGTGCATAAAAATATCAGCTGGAATCTGGGGAATGGACGACGAGTTTTGTTTTGGAAAGATAACTGGGTGGAGGGTTGTGGTCCGCTTGTTAATCATTTACTTCAAGAGATACGGTTAGAGTCACTGGAAAGCACAATGGCGGACATGGTGGACAGTAGAGGTAACTGGAAATGGGACGTTTTCGCTCCCTTCCTGACAGTACAAGCAGTGATGGGAATTGCTGGATATATCCCTCCTAGGCAAGATGCGCTAGAAGATTCAGTGGTATGGAACCTTTCAGCAAATGGAAGATTTAGTGTTAGAACAACTTATTTGATCCGGGAGGAAGGAGACACTATGGATAGAGATCATATATGGAGACTTGTATGGAAATGGAAAGGAATGGAACGAATCAAGGTTTTTTTATGGTCCGTAGCTCATAACGCTATATTGACAAATGAAGTGAGATGGAGAAGGAGATTAACAGATAACAAGTATTGTTGTGTTTGTGAGAATGTAGTGGAGTCCTTAGTGCATGCTCTTCGAGATTGTCCTACAGCTAGGAAAATTTGGGAGGCTTTTGTCAGGGTGGAGGAAAGGGAAGTGTTTTTCAATCAAAGTTGGTATGCCTGGTTGGTATCTAATTTATCTTCGAGGAAGAACACTAATCGCTTTGGGGATTGGTCGCTGGTGTACGGGGTAGTATTATGGTTCATTTGGAAGGAGAGATGCAACAGAACACTGGGAGGGTCCCAAGGAAATTGGTATGGGACTGTGCTTGCTATACGGCGAACGGTGAGAGATAATAAGATGGTGCAGAGTACAACTTTTGGGGAAAATTCTAGAGATATGGTGGCTAGTTGTACTGGGTGGAAATATCCAACGGAAGGATGGATCAAGTTAAATGTTGATGGGTGCAGTAAGGGCAATCCGGGATTGGCAGGTGCGGGAGGTGTGCTTAGAGATCATATGGGAACGTGGGTAGGAGGCTTCGCAAGAAATATTGGTTTCTGTGATTCAATAATTGCAGAATTATGGGCCGTCCATGATGGATTGCATCTTACATGGAACAAAGGATTTCGTAAAGTGGTTTTGGAGTCTGATTCCAAGTTTGTGGTGAATCTACTTAAGAATGGTAATGAGGGGGTGGACAAGTACTATAATATTATTTTGCAAATACAAGAAATGTTGGGTAGGGAATGGGATGTAGAGGTGACACATGTTTACAGGGAGACCAATTATGTGGCTGATTGGTTGGTTAATTTTGGGTTGAGTAGAGATTTGTTCGATAGGGGAGCGAATATTATAACCGATCCTCCGTCGACATTTATCCTTTATTGTATTATGATTTTATTGGGACTATTATCTCCTGTGATATTTAGTAGAGCATAACGCCCGATCAATACAAAAAAATATTTGGAGTGGATCATTCACTGGATCCCCTTTTTTTATCATTCAAACCGTACGATCCGCTGAAGTCAACGCTAACTTTTGAGATGTTACTTTTTAGAAGCTAGCATTGTTAGGAAATATAAAGTGAAATGGTATTAGAGAATTGCGAATTTTCTTCCTTCTCTTGCGAAAACTAAACTCGGGCTGTCTTCTTTTCCTCCTTTTGCTTCGCGGGTATGTCTGTTATATATTTGGATTTTTTTGGGATTTTTGGTATCTAACTTTGTTGCCACTGAATGAATTAAAGATTTGAACTTTGGTTCTGAAGAAAAAATGAATTTAGTGAACTGGGCTCTAATTATCTATTGTCAACGTTTGAATATCTTGTTTTATTTGCTGAAATGAGCCCATTTTGTTTACTCTGTAGATAATGTGTTTTTTCTTTTGTTTATATCTCTATCGGGATTTCATTGGTTTGTTTGAATTGAAGAAGCAACTGCATCATAGATTTGGTTTATGCGTTGTATCTTGTAGTTGAGAAAATAAGAAATTCTGGGTCCTTGTATCATTTTCTACAAGCCGAGGATTTTGAACTGTGATTGGTTCAGGTGTAAGTGCGAGGAAGAGACAGTGATGATATTGAACTAGGGAGCCGGTGTAAGTGTAAGAATCATTTAAGTTCTTCTGCGTATGGCTTCGGGAGGAAAGAGTAATGAAGAAATTGATTATAAAAGTAGAATCTGGGTTTTGGATCAGAATCTTGATCAACCCATTGACGCAGAAGCTGAGAAGCTAAGGAACAAGTACGAGGATAAGGTATAATGTCACCATTTGCTCTTTTCAATACCTTGCCAAGCGAACTGTTTCAAAAGCCAACAATTTTATTTTTTTTCTAAACAGTTTACAATGAGCTTGTTTATTATTTAATGTCATAATAGCAGATGACACTGTAGGAAGGAGATTATAAATGTTTTTGAATTAAAGTTTGCATTAGAGTCGATGCCATGCCATACAGGCATGCTAGCCTACAAAACAAGAACACTGATAATGTGGTTGATTCACACCCCGCTTATGTTCTTTGTGCTAATTCTTCTTTATTTCTTTCAGAAATTCTCTAGATTATTGCTTATGCAGCTTGCTTTCCAAAGCCTTGGAGTGGTCTATGGAGATTTAGGCACGTCTCCTTTGTATGTCTTCTACAATACATTTCCAGATGGAATTGAAGATCCAGAGGATTTAATTGGAGCTCTTTCATTGATCATATATTCCCTTACTCTTATCCCCCTCCTGAAGTATGTTTTAATTGTTTGTAGAGCAAATGACAATGGCCAAGGTAAACCATTAACGTGTTCTTATTGAGATTCAATTATAGCAGTAAAAAGAGATGAAAAATTTTTCTTACAGTACAATACTAACATTAGTACAGCATGTAATGACAGGATATTTTTGGAACTATGAATATTGTTATGGTCCCAGTTTTTGTAAATAGTGGAAATGATCATTAATAAAAACAAAAGTACTTTTATTTGGTATATCTCTTTATTTAGCTGGAGTAGTGTTGATCTTTTACCACCATTTTAGAAGGTGGTAGCGATTATCTTCCTGGTAACTCTAATCCCAGACAGTTCTTGAGGAAGAAAGAAAGGGGAGGGACACGGTTGAAGATGTGAAACTTAACATGCTCAAACATGTCAACATGCAATATAAAACCAAATGCACATGACTAATCAATACAGGGTGCTTTAGATTCCCACTTGTATGTATGTACTAAAACGAAAAGAATAATCTCCAACCAGCCATCTTGAAGGCAATGGTGTTCTCACATATTTTTTTCTGGTTATGTAAATAAAATGTACAATATTAGATGACTTTTGAAAATCTAAATGTAAAGGAAAGTTAAGTATCTTCTCTTACTCAAGTTGGGAAAAAAATATGGATTTATTTATTATGGAATGTCATATACATCTTACTATGATCTGACAAAAGTTCCAATTTTCCAGACTGATTGGACTTATTTTCATTTTTATGCTAATATGTTAAAGGTGATTCATGCCCTTGAACTTTCATTTTTCTCTGATATTACCATGTATTCAATGATTTCACTTCCTGCCTAAAAAGCGAAGCATAATGTAGCAGTATCCTTCTTTTAGCAAGGAATATATTTGCACTGAAGCCAGTAAAGAGCTAGTAAGTTTCTTGGAACTTATCCCCTTCATCATGCAGGTGGGACATTTGCTCTTTATTCACTTCTATGTCGACATGCAAAAGTGAAGACTATCCCTAACCAAGATCTTACAGATGAACAACTAACTACTTATAGTCGTTCTACATTCCATGAGACATCTTTTGCAGGAAAGACCAAGAGATGGTTGGAGGAACATCCCTTCAGGAAGAATGCGCTTCTTGTTCTTGTTCTTGTTGGCTCTTCCATGGTAATTGGTGATGGGATTCTTACACCAGCTATATCAGGTTTCCTTCCCTTAGAACCACTATCTGTCCTCTTATCTTTTTACCTGTTTGTTTCATGGAATTGTGATAGATAAGCACAGTGTATCTATAATCCAACACGTGTATATGCCATGAAAATACGAGCAATGAATTACAGGGTGTGGGATGATCCATGGATGAAAGAAGGAAAATTCATTATCTGATAACAATTTTTCACCATGGTTTGAATAGTTTAACATACAAATCTGGTCAGTGGTTAGAGTAAATTAACTCCTTTAGTATTTGCAGAGATACATAGTCATGTTAGTTTAAATAACTCAGTAGAGCACAAACAAATTGTCATTTTGTTTCAGACTTTCACCACCTTCTCGACCATGTTGAATGCGTAGGAAGGAAAATATATAAACTCAAAGTACCATCAAAAGTTACAAAATTACTTAACCATCCAATAAAGTCATCCAAGGCAAACATAATGTAGGTACTTGTGTATGTACGTTAAAGGTTTAAAATAAAGGTGGATTAGAAGTCCTTTGCTTTAATTAAAATAACTAAACGATGCAACATTTTCATTTGTAAAAACACATTTCAAACTGTAATAAATTTATTTTCATCATCTTGTTGCAAAACATAATAGGAGTGCCATACTAAAAACCATTGGAGTGATGAAGAGTGCATATGCTTAGATACCCTAGGTTATGTTCTGGACTGGTAGAAACGTTGCTTTCTTTTAGTGCTTATGCACATAAGGCCACATGTGGAAAACTTCATTCCAACTTTCATAAATTAACGACAATTATGTGGCTAATGCATGTATCTTTCTTTCTTTGCTACATGTGGCAGTGTTGTCTGCTGTTCAAGGAATCAAGTTAGATCACCCCAGCATGAGTAGTGGTATCTTCCTACTGAAATTGAACAATTTCTTGCATTTACATCAACTTTAAAATTTGTCTGCTAATCAATCAGTTACTATTTCTCTGCGCGTCAGATGTAGTTGTGCTTGTTGCTGTTGTCATATTAGTAGGCTTGTTCAGCATGCAACACCATGGTGTGGATAGGGTTAGTTGGCTCTTTGCACCAATTGTGCTCCTTTGGTTTCTCTTGATTGGAGGGATTGGCTTATTCAACATTTGGAAATATGATACGAGTGTTCTGAAAGCCATTTCACCAGTGTACATATATCGTTATTTCAGAAGGGGAGGGAGAGACAGTTGGCTGTCCCTCGGAGGTATCATGCTTAGCATAACAGGTGACCTCTGAATTTTTGTTTCATTTATTTTTGTTTTCATACTTTTTAACCCTTTTAACATTAATCAAACTTGTGTACAATAAACTGGTGAATTCATTTGTCCTAAAATATTACAGGAACCGAGGCCCTGTTTGCCGACCTATCTCATTTTCCCGTACCATCTATACAAATTGCTTTCACAACAGTTGTCTTTCCCTGCCTACTTTTTGCCTATTCTGGACAAGCTGCCTACCTCATGAAGAACACAGGTCACGTAGTTGATGCATTTTACAGCTCTATTCCAGGTTTGCAATGATTTCCTCCATTTCTGTTTTCCTAGGGTGCCTGGCTATTGTGACTGGAATGTCATGGAAATGAGAAAGAAAATTAGGACCATCAAATAATATGTGACATGATTTTTGTCATCAAGTGTATGGAAGTTAGAAAAACCTGTCAACAAATGGTGCTTGTATGGATAGAAAGCAATGGGAACAAAGAACAATTTAATCATTGCTGTGAGTAATTACACCTAAATCTGTAGGGAAATTGAGAGTACATGTGTTAATGACAAACAACAAAGCACTCACTAATGATAGGTATATTTTATTCAAAATTCTTAGAGAAGTAATTCTTATAAATTTTTGAAGAGGTTTAATGGGGCTGGCTCTGTTTATTAACTGAATTGCTTTAACATGTTTTAATCTTTTCCTATTTAGTAATTGACCAATTGAACAAATGAATGGGCCAAGCACTTTGTGTAACAAAAATCCCAGAAAGCAGTCTCTGATAGTATGATTTAGTTATTAATCCAAAAGCATCTTTTCCTGTACTGTATTTACATAGAATTTTCTTTTTCTGTGAAAATTTACAGAATTTTGTCAAATATGATTGATGACATTTTTATAATTTAAAACTGGTAACATTTATCATTCTGCAGATTGCATTTATTGGCCAGTACTTCTAGTTGCAACTGCAGCTGCTGTTGTTGCAAGCCAAGCCACCATTTGTGCAACTTTTTCATTAATCAAGCAGGCCCTTGCACTTGGCTGTTTTCCAAGAGTTAAAATTGTACACACATCAAAAAGGTTTCTAAGTCACATATATATTCCAGACATTAATTGGATCCTTATGATTCTCTGCGTTGGTGTGACAGCTGGTTTTAAGAATCAAAGCCAAATTGGAAATGCTTCTGGTATGTTCATATATTATGAAGTTAATCAGATTGTTTATGTCTTTGGTTAAAAATTTGATAAATACTTTGTATATCATTTCATGTCATAACAGGGACTGCAGTCGTCATAGTGATGCTGGTGACCACATTGCTTATGATTTTAGTCATGCTATTAATATGGCGTTGCCATTGGATTCTTGTCCTGATATTCACGGGTTTATCACTGGTAGTGGAGGGTACTTACTTTTCTTCTGTGCTCTTTAAGGTCAATCAAGGTGGTTGGGTTCCTCTCGTGATCGCCTTAGCATTTTTTATCATCATGTACGTGTGGCATTATGGTACCAAGAAACGATATGAGTTTGAGGTGCACAGTAAGGTTTCAATGGCATGGATTCTTGGGCTTGGTCCCAGCTTAGGACTAGTTCGTGTCCCTGGAATCGGACTTGTGTACACTGAATTAGCAAGAGGAGTGCCACACATTTTTTCCCATTTCATCACAAACCTACCTGCCATCCATTCAATAGTTGTTTTTGTCTGTGTGAAGTACCTTCCTGTCCACTCAGTTCCTGAAGGAGAGAGATTCCTTGTCAAGCGAATAGGACCCATTAATTTTCGTATGTTCCGTTGTGTTGTAAGATATGGTTATAAAGACCTCCATAAAAGAGATGAAAGTTTCGAGAAAAAACTCTTAGAAGGTCTTAACACATTTGTTCGGCTTGAGTCCATGATGGATGGATGTTCAGACTCAGATGACTATAGTATATGTGACCAGGAAACTGAGCAGCCAAATGTTCTTCTGAATCACTCCAGCAACACAATGCCATTGAACATGGATGGAACAGTTTCATCAGGAGATTCAATCGTGTCTCTTAATGGCCATCTGCATAATAACACTAACATCGTATCGTCTGGTTTTCTAAGCAACGTAGCCGAGGTTAACGAGTTAGAATTTTTGGGTGTCTGTAGAGATGCTGGTGTTGTGCACATACTGGGGAATACAGAGGTGCTGGCACACAGGGATTCAAAGTTATATAAGAAAATAGCTATCGATTATATATATGCTTTTCTTAGGAAGATATGCAGACAGAACAGTGCAGCTCTCAATGTTCCTCATGAAAGTCTCTTAAATGTAGGACAAATCATTCATGTGTAGGGATTTTGAAGAGTAGTCTAAGCATGTTTACTGTCTTCAACCGGACTTCTTGGAGTATAAATTTTGTACCCAAATTTGTTCTTCCTTTACGCTTGAGCCATTTGAAGGTGACTTGCAACTTCAACAAACATTGACACTAGCTTCCATGATTCCATAATTGACTCTCTTTCATGATTGGATTGATAGTTGGCAAAATTAATTAATCAAAAGCTGAAGCGGACACAGAAGGCTGGTGACTAACCATCACCTGAACCAGCAGGTATGTCGATTGCTGATCTAGTAGTGTTTGGCTTCCCCCATGATGACTATATATATATTATGACCTTGGACAAATAAAGTATTGAAAGATTAATAAGTATCATTTTAAATACATATAATTTCAGATAGTAATCACTACCAGGAATGTACTAGGAAAAAAGAAATCTGTATTTTCAGGGGGGGGAATCTTTGAATGTTGAGCATGTGCTCTCATTATCTTGACCATGAAAATCCAGCAATAGGGCAAATGCATGCAAGTATGACTTTTGTTTGCATTTACATTAGCGAGTGGATTGTTGAACATGTACATAAACTCTGCAGCAAGCTACATAGGCATTTGCTTTGTTCATGTTTGAAAGCATTTTTCCTCGTCTGAGTCAGGTGATTCTCATGTCTGAACGTTGCTCTTACATGTTGATACAATGGTTTTCATATTGGAAAAAATGATTAAGGTTGTTATATGTCATGTATTATTTTTAAATTAAGTGATAATTAAAACTTAGAGTTCATCTGGATTCATTGATGGGTCAAGCACCATCTATCATGAATGGCTAATAGATCAGGGTATGCAAAAAATATATTATCTATACAAAGTTCATAGTTTAGTAAAAAAGAAATATTATGCAAAGTTGTGTCTTTTATCCACACATTAACCCTAATAAAAAGTTTTCTGTATAGTTACATGAACACTTAATTAATAATAACAAGAGAGAACCCAAGGGGTTCCGACGTGAAGTAGTGAGGGCACTCTCGTCCCTTAATAGAGGTCAGGGGTTCAATCCCTCCTTTTGTATGGAGCCGACCATTTGAGGAGCACTTTCACCCCTTCGAGGCCCACCCGGTGCGAATGTGAATTAGTCTAGGCCAATGTCTGGGACACTACGTGGTTTATACAAAAAAATAATAACAAGAGATATGTATCCTATTAGTTCTTCTTTGTGTTTATATGTTTGATATATTGAAATTATCTTGCATGATTTTCTTAAATGTTAGAAGCAACTAGATTGACATATATATGGTACTACAAAAATATTGCAGTTAGCACAAAATGCATAAATTGTTTGCTATTTTGCTATATTGTATTTCTATGTGCAAGAAGAATAAATATTTTGAGATTTATTAATCTATTTATTTGTAGAAATTTGCTAAAGAAAAAGATAATCACAATACAATTTATATGATTATTGTAGTGCATCAACTTAAATTCTTTTGGTTGATAATTAAGATATTGTGATGTTAATTAACTTAGAAATAGCTAACATCTCAAGGTTTTTTTTATCATATTAAAAGTAATTAAATTAACATGCTTATAAGTTACATAACTAATTGCAATTGTTTTATAAAAATAAAATAATGACTTCGCCTTATAAGAAGGTTATTATTTTTATGATTTGATTGAAATAAAATAATTACTAGACATCAAGGATGAATTTTATTATAGGACCTCAAGTGTGAATAAGTTTTGTTTTTGATATTGTAATTTGTTAGTATTATTATTAAATAATCAGTAAGTTATATGCATGATGCAACCTGTATTCACAAGAACGTTATAATAAATTGTCATTGGTTAATTTATATAAAGTATTTTTCATGGTTATTACAAATTTTTCTATTGTTTTTATTGATATGGTCAAATATTCAATGTTATGTGGTGATTATGTTATTTACTGTAAGCAAAGTATTCATTTTCTTTGGGGATAATGGATTTTCCTTATGGAATTATGTAGTGCTCAAGAAAAGATTGATTATGAGCAGTGAGAACGATCTAATCGCTTATAATTGATGCTTATAAAGTCATGTATAAGTAAGATTATTAGGAGTTCTATCCTTTAATGTCTTAAAGGCAAAAGACTTCATAAAGATTATAGTGAAACAACCTATCCATTCTGATAAAAAATCAGCCTACACCTTGTATAGGGTTCTCCTATTAAGGTAAGAATTTATAATCCTCAACTAAAGAAATTGGATCTAAAAATAAATAATAGTTATTTCATTGATTATGCAGCGGACTTTAAAGGATATAGGTTTTATTATCATTTTATAGTACAAAAATAGTAGTGGCAAGAAATATTAAAGTCTATGAGGATTTAAATTTCAGCAGGAGTAATCTTCTTAGAATGATAGAATTTGAGAAAACATAAGGATGAACTTAGTTGTATAAATATATAAAAAAAATAGTTATTGTTCAAGAAAATCATTTGGATGATTATGAATAACAACCAATTCAAGAGCAATTAACAAGAAGTTCAAGTGTAACTAGTTCTTGATGAAGTAAACTCACATGAAGAAATTGAATATCAAGATCTTCAAGAACAAAGAGACAAATAATTTTTATTAACTATATTGTGGATCTTTAAGAGTCTGAATTTGATGTTGTGCCTAAAAATGATTAAAATTCATTTTTACTAGCCATTAATAAAGAAATTATACTGTATTATATAATGTCACTAAGAGAAAAAATGGAGCATATGTCTAAACTCAAGTTTGTGACCTCATTGAATTAGTAAGGATTAAAATTTATTAGTTGTGAATGATTTTATAAACCAAAAGAGTTACTTGTAGTAATACTAAGCAATATAAAACTAGACTAATATCTAAGGGTCATACTAAAGAAAAACATAAACTACCATGAAATCTTCTCTCTAGTTCCTAAAAAGGATTTATTTAGAATAATAATAGTATCAATAATTTATTTTTACTTAGAACTACATTAGATGGATGTGAAAATAACATTTATTAATCTTAATCAACCTAAAATTTTTCATTGATGACATAAATACCAATTGTTTTGTATATTAAAGAACTCTATATGGATTAAAACCAGTCTCTTAATATTGATATATTGGATCTCATATTGTTATAGTATTATATGATTTTATTGAGAATATTACTAATTAGTGCATACCTTAAGGTTAGTAAATCATATATATATATATATATATATATATATATATATATATATATATATATCCTATCTTACATGTAGATTATATTTTACTTGCAACTAGCGACTTGAGTTTGTTACACGATACAATATAATTTTCTCTCAAAACTTTGATATAAAGGACTTATATCATTGACATAAAAATTTCTAGATACATGTCTCAAAAAATATTAAAAATTTCTTAAAAGGTTTATATTGAAAAAGTTTTAGAAAAACTTAGAATGTCAAACTACATACCTTTAGTAGCACTCATTATCAAATAAGATAAATTAAATTAGAATCATTTCCATAAAATGCATTGGAAAAAACTGATGAGTAACATTTTTCTATGCATATGTAATCGATTATATGATATTCATATAAGTTTGTACAAGACTTAATTTGGTATTTGTAGTAGGAATGTTGGGAATGTTCCAAAGCAATCCTGAAATTGATTTTGGAAAGCTGCTAAAAAAGTAATTGGGTACCTACAATGAACCAAGGATTATAAGTTGCTTGTAAACATAATTATTACTTTAAAGTGATTGGTTATTCAAACTCAGATTTTACTATTATATATACACAAGAAAATTTTCTTTAGGATACATTTTTTTTACACAAGAAAATTACTTGAGGATACATTTTTTTTTTGCTATAGGATCTATATCTTGAAGAATTATTAAGAAAAATATTGTTGTTTTTATCTATTATCAAAGCAAATTTAAGTGAATGTTATGAACTAGTGGCATGATTTGCCCGAGAAATTTTATTTATGGTCTTAATGTTGCTGCTTCCATATCAAGACTAGGTAAAATATATTATAATAATTCAGTTGAAGTTTTTTTTCTAAAAATAATAGGAGTGAAAGTAAAAACAAACATATCAATATAAAATATCTCATTTAGAGAGAGAAAGTTGAAGGACATGAAGTGTTCATTGAGCATATTAACATTGGACACATTAACATTGAGCTAATGATTGTGAATCTCATTATTAAAGCATTATCAATAAAACAATATAGAGATCGATCATATTGGTCTACCTAACCTATTTGATGGTCGACTTTATTTTTTTTAGTTGATTGTCTAAATATATTTTTTATGATATTTTTAAAGATTAAAATGATGTTTTATGCATATAAAATGTTATTTTCTATATTTATTGGGATGTATAGAGTTGGACCCAATCGACTTATTAAAAGTTTATACATAAAGTTTATTTGCTCATTAAGTACTTGTTTTGACGAGGAAGTATTCCATTACAAAGTGTGGTAATTATAATTCATATATGTTATTGTTGATTTGAATGTGAAGTTTTTTTTATTAACTCAACATTTTGAACACTATAAAAATATTATAACTTTTCGGATGGTGTTATATGAGTCAAATGGAAAAATATCTTTAAAATGACTTATATATCATGCAATGTTTTTTAAAATTAAATGAGAATTAAAGCTTAGATCTCATTGGACAATAGGAGTAGGCCAAACATCATCCATGATGAATAAATGCATAAAAATTAGGTAGTCTAGCTAAAAAATATGTTATAAGAAGTCACGTGTCTTTCATTCATATATTAACCTTAAAGTTTGACATAATTATAAGACTTTATATTCTTTAAAACATAAAGTTTTATGAATAGTTGATTGAATACTTAATCAATCATAACAAGAGGTATGTATCATAATAATTTTCTAATATATTTAAGTGCTCAAAACATTTAGATTATCTTTCATTTCAAGCTATCTTTTAAAGAAAATAAAATAAAATAGTTTCTATATATTGAGCTCAGAAACATATCATTAAAGTACAATAGTTTTGCTAAGAAATAACAACCAATTTATTTTTTCATAAAATTTGCAAGAGCATAATTGAAAATTATAACACAAACATACCATATAACCAACTTTTTAATAGTAAATAGATGGATCAATGGACCAAACAAAAAACACTTTGAAAACACATTATTTACTACACTTTCAAACAATCCTTACATATATCCACTAAAATTTTTAGTAGCCTTGTTTGTTTTTGCAGCTGCAAATTTATATGCAAAAAATTAATTTTTTTATTTTAAATTAATTTTTTGATAGTTTTAGATTATTTTAATATGTTAATATAAAAATAAAAAAATTATAGAAAAGTTAAAAATATTAAATTTATATATTTATTAATAAAATACTTTAAAAAATAACAAATATCAACTTGCTAGATAATACGTTTCCAGCCCCCATTTTCATCCTGAATATTGTTTTTTGTTACATAAAAATAAAAGGAAAAAGAAGAAGATGTTCCTGTAATTTCACATACAAATCCAAAGGGTTGGAAACAAAAATCCCACCAAGTAAGCTAACTATTAGCATGACTCCTCCTTGATAACGACTTGAAAAATTCGTTTTTTTTTAATATTAATATATAGAATAATTAAAAAAATATTAATAAAATTATTTTAAAATGCTTTCTCTTTAATTTTTTAAAATTATTTTTAAAATACAAAAATATACAAACGTAGTCGACACGCACGCTTGTGCTTCATTTACCTCTCCTCAAATACCGACTTTTTATATATATTTATTTTAAGATAAAAATCATCCGTACGCCAATGTCACCCCCCAAAAAAAAATAAAAAATAAAAAAATATTAAAAAAGCCAACAAAATTTATAGATCTAAATCTAACAGCATCTGCTTCAACCAAACAATTGAAATAATAATATAAAAAATTAAAACATTTTATAAATTTAAGAGAGAGAAAGCAATAGAACTCTTGAGTCTGCCTGCTGCCTATGCTTTTACGGTCTTTGCTTCAATTTCCTGGTACTTCATATTTCTACGCTTCTCATCCACTCTTTTCATTTATTTTTGTGTAAAAAGTTTAAATCTTTTTCATTTGCTTAAGCTTTGATCGTGATTAGTTTATAATTATGCTCCCTTCTTTTTATTTTTCTGGGTTGAGGTGTAATCAGAGTGATTTTTGGGCTTTTGGGTGAGAATTCTATGTGCGTTTTTTTCTGTATTGAGTGTAGGTTTCTTAAGAGTTAAGATTATTTTTTTGAGCTTGATTTCAATTTTGCTAGTTTTTGTTAGGGTTTGATGTTTATTATTGTGTTAATCCTAATTTCAAAAGCAACCTTTCAGTCTTTTATTCATGATCAGGTTTTTTCCAAGTGGATTTAAATAATTTAGTTGCAGATATTCTTAAGGCAATATCTTATTAGAGCCAGTAAATCTGGTGTTCTTAACACTTGATTGATTCACAGGACAATGAGATGCAGTAATTTAGTGGAAGCTACTTTGATTTTTGAATGTAACTGATACTTTTCTATTTGTTTGGCCACCAAGAAAGGAAAGTGAAAGTAACTAGATTGCAAGTTTTTAATATTATGTCCTCTTTGCCAAAGCACATGGAAATGCAGCACCCGCTAATCTTATGACCTACAAACTCTACACGATTTTCTTAGTACAAATTCGCATATTTGTGCTCCTTTTCTGTAAATCATTTCCTTTTGTTTCTTATTTTAAGTGAGTAGATCAATCTATTTCATGTTACTTTGTGCAACTCTGCCGTCATTGGGGAGCTTTCCTGTGAAATTATTGAAGTGTGATTCTAAATAAGCGTTTGATCATGTGCTTGCTTCTGCTTGAGATGATTGAATTTGTGTTATCCTTTTGCACCAAATATTTTCTTTTCAATTGCTCATGCAAGGCATTTTGGTTTCTAATTAACCAAGTAATTGTTACTAGCAAGAGCTTATTTCCCATCTCAGGTTTTCTCCTCCAAAGATGTCATTTTGCGAACAAAGTATGTGGTTGCCCGCACAAGTGATTCTGTACTGATATGGCATTATTGGCATCTTGCCTTACTGGTGCAATTGACCCAAATGGACAGGAATCTGGGAAAAGGCATTATAGACCAGCAGAAAAACAATGAACAGGTTCGATATAATAACATGGAATCTAGAAATGAAGGGCTGGGGACTGTAAACCAACGGTTTTTTCATGATCCATCAGCCAATATTAATACTAACATGCGACCTCCTGACTACAACATGTCAATTGGAGCTAGGCCTGTGCTAAATTACTCCATTCAGACTGGTGAGGAGTTTGCTCTTGAATTTATGCGGGAGAGGGCAAGCCCCTGGCAACAACTTGTTCCAAATGCAAACGTTGATCCAAATAGCACAACTAGCTATATGGAACTAAAGGACATGCTGGGAATATCTCATGCGGGTTCGGAAAGTGGGCCTGACAGCTCTATGATAAGCACGGTAGAAAAAGCCCGGAACCAGGAGTTTGACCAGAAGAGATCTTCTGTGCATGAAGACCAAAGTTATTATGATCCTGTCCGAATGGCACCACGAACCTCACCAAGAAATGATAGCAATCGAGGAATTCATGGTTATACATCTTCAGGAGCCTCTGATAGTTCATCAAAAAAGGTGAAGTTTCTCTGCAGCTTTGGTGGTACAATTTTGCCTCGTCCAAGTGATGGAAAGCTGAGGTATGTTGGGGGTGAAACACGCATTATCCGGATAAGCAATAATATTTCTTGGCAGGATCTTATGCAGAAAACACTGGCAATTTACAATGAATCTCACACTATAAAATATCAGCTTCCTGGTGAAGATCTTGACGCATTGGTTTCTGTATCCTGTGATGAGGATCTTCAGAACATGATGGAAGAATGCAATGTATCAGAAGATGGGGGATCAAAGAAGCCTAGGATGTTCTTGTTTTCTAGCAACGATCTAGAGGACTCCCAATTTGGCCTGGGAAGCGGAGAGGGTGAGAATTCTGACATTCAATATGTAGTTGCTGTAAACGGTATGGACTTGGGTTCAAGGAAGAATTCAATTAATCTGGTTAGTGCATCAGGGAACAATTTGGATGAGTTACTTAGTCTTAATGTCGAGAGGGGCAGTAGTGGAGTTGCAGCTGAATTAACTGGAAGTAATGCCCCATCTTCAGCTGTTAATATGCTGCCTTCAACAACCCAATCTTCTCAACCAGTGCTGACAGGTTCATCTACTGCCCATGAATCTAATTCACAGCCTTACCATGGCCAGAAGATGCATCATGGAGATGCCATCCAGCATCCAGCATCCTCTATGCATCCTATGGAGAGCTTCCCCCGGGTGGATGAAAAGGTAACCAATCCATTGGCAGTCCCAATTCAGTATGGTCTTGGCTCACATCTCCCTATCCATGCAACAGTTAGGGAAAATTCAATGGGAGTGCCTTTCCACATGTATCCAACTCAACAGGGGCTTTTGGCAGAAGAGAAACCGAACAATGGTTTTCCTGTGCAAAATGCAGAAGCATCTGTCAAGGATGCAAAAATGAAAAGAGAGAACTCAGGACAGAAAATAAATGAAGAGAAAGTTCAAACTCTGGATAAGGAGGCAAGAATAAAGGAGTTGAAAATGAAGCGAGATGATTCACTCCAGAAGCTTAATGAAACTGCTAAAATTCAGGCAGAGGAAAACGATACTGTTTCCTTGCATCCAAGAAATGGGGATGACCATTTTCACTCACCTGGTGATCCATTTGCCCCAGTATATGGGGGTTCTGAGGCTGATCCAACAGATTTTAGCTACCTTGAACCATCTGTGGCTCCTCATCGGGTTTTTCATTCTGAGCGAATTCCCAGGGAGCAGGCAGAATTAAATCGCTTGTCAAAATCTGAGGATTCCTTTGATCCTCAGATATTAATAACTCAAGCACGCTCTGGTTACTCTCAACAAGTTATAGAATCAATTGATAAGTTGCATGAAGGAAATGTGGCTTCCCAAGCTGACCAGTCCCATTCATCTGCAAAATCACGTTATGCAAATCCTCAGGCTGTTGAAGGTGGACTTACACAGTTTGAGAAGTATAAAGAATTTGCTGATAATATCAGTACAATAAATCATAGCATTGCTCAAGGTCTTGGGTCAAATGTGCAGAAATCTGAATCAAGACGTGTTGCTTTTAATCCAGTGGATGATTTTGAAGGTTCCCAGGTTAAGGGCAACTACACTGATCTCTCTATCAATGACAATGAAACAGTTGGGTTGACACATCCAACAGCAAGTCAGGGAACTTCGAGTAAGCACGCAGAAGATGCTGCTCCAGGGCCTCCAGAGTTTGAAAGATTTGAGCCTGCTTTTGACAATAATAATGGGAACAACACTAATGTGAATGTGCAGCCTTTGGCATGGACAGAGAGCCCAGTTAGAGTTGTATCTCAAGGGGAGCCCAGCATTGATGTTGGAACTCCTGAGCAGAAATACATACGAATCGATATAAATGATCGGTTTCGTCCTGATATCCTCTCTGATATATTTTCACAAGTCAAGATCCATGAGAATGCAGTCGGTCCAATTGTTGATAGAGCAGGCTTAAGCTTGAACATGGAGAATCATGATCCGAAACGCTGGTCCTACTTTCGGGACTTGGCTCAAGATCAATTTGCTAGGAAAGATGTTTCCCTTATAGACCAAGACCATCTGGGTTACTCATCTTCCTTTGCGAATGTTGAAGGAGGGACTTTCACTGATTATAGTTATCCACCTTTAAAGTCTGATGGAGTTGCCTTGCCTCACATTGAGGAAGATGTTCGACAAGAGACATCTGATGTTGGGCCGAACACCATGGATTCCCATTCAGATTATGGTCATTTTGAGCTGAAGGAAACTGAGAGTGCACAGTTGGATGGGGTGAATGCTAGAATACCAGAACCAGAGTATGAGGTACTCTGACGAGTCTTTTTTTTAATTGTTTTGTCTGTTTGATAATCCAGGTGTCTTTACCTTCTTGCCATCATTTCACCAGACATTCTGATTTTCTTATTACTGTCAGGGTGGGAAGTTGGACATTCGAAACACCGGTGTACCTCTTGCTGACCTCCCCTTAGGAGAGTTTGATATTAGCACCTTGCAGGTAATTTCTTTCATTTTTCCTCAAATTATGGCTGGGCCATGTGGCTGAAGCTGAAAATTCTGTTGGCTGCAGACTCATTTTGCATTTTATTAGATTATTGTTTGGAAATCCTCATAAGTGAAAATCTCATTAGTTTAGCTAAGGTACTATTCTAGTCAAACAGAAGAGTATTGATGAAGATTTGAAGGACTGGAATATTCAAAACTTGTATCTAGAATCTGTCTGATGTCTTTTGCCAAAACCATAAGCATTGAAAAGGAGAAAATAAGTATTGTAAATGAGAAATGGACTTTTTTACACCACCCACTCCCCTCCAGGAGGACGAGACCCGTGGTTAACAATTCAACCCACTGGAGATTTTGATTTTGGGGTGGCAAATGTGAAGTAGCACAGGTTGTGTTTCCCTCCTGACACTGCTTTCTTCACTGTAGTGGATATAGTAACATGCAACCTTAATACCGGCAATGTTTGACTAGAGAATTTTGGTGTTTTGTTCCACAGTGATGCTCTGCATTTGCAAACTCATTTCTTCCTATGCAGTTAAAAAATATATGTAACAATATGATGTCTCGTGCTCAAATCGCTTTTGCATACCCAGACATTCTTTTTGAATGACCTCGTGGACTCGAATTCATGTTGTTTCATTCACTTATTTGCACATATAGATGCATATGGGACATCTAGTGACTTGCTGTTAGTCTTGAATTATATTGGATGATTTTTTAAAAGGCTTCCTACCTTTCTTCACAGATCATAAAAAATGAAGACCTGGAAGAGTTGAAAGAATTGGGGTCTGGCACTTTTGGCACTGTTTATCATGGAAAATGGAGGGGTACAGATGTTGCTATAAAGCGCATAAAAAAGAGCTGTTTCACTGGCCGTTCATCAGAACAAGAAAGATTAGTGAGCTTCTGTTCTTTCTATTGATTTTTTAATCAAACTTAAGCATGAAAATTGTTGACTTTGTAAGTATAAACTTATAAATTATAATCTAATAATCACGTCAATGTTCCTGATTATAAGAGTTTATGAGATCATTTCATACCAGACAAGACTAGAGTGCCTTGTGTACATCGTCATTTACAAGACAAGGCATTAGTATCTAGAACTATTTATTAATTTAACATCCCTCTTGCTAACTGGAATCAAAGAAATAGCACATCTATTTTTCTCAAAACATTTACGAACTTATAAACTATAATCTAATAATCAAGTCAATGTTCCTGATTATAAGAGTTTATAAGATGATTTCATACCGAACAAGACTAGAGTGCCTTGTGTGCATTGTCATTTACAAGAAAAGTCATTTGTATCTAGAAAATACTGTAAACATTGCATATGGATCTCTCCATCATTACATTCTATTTAGGATTAAGAATAGATGTAAAACAAGAAAGATTGGTGAGCTGGCTTTCATTCTAGTGACTCTTTGTTATGAACAATTAAGCATGTAAATGGCTGGCTTGTAAGTAAGGAAATAATATGACAGCTGTTAAACCTTATTTTTTGTGTCCAACATCAAAATTGAATTAGAAGGCTGAAATGCCATCCATCTCAGATACTTTGAATGTCTTAACTTTTAGCTTGATGTAGCTGCTGTTATAATGTTTCAGTAAACCTTCAGTTAGATGAAAGAAACAACAATTTTCTTTCACACTGCTTGGCAAAGGGTAGGTTCTTTTTAACATGAGTGAACAGAGTGGGTGTGGTTTTCATGAGTGGAGTCTTACACAATTATGTACAAGTTGGTCAACATGGTAAACTATCTGCCAGCATATCAAGAAGAATAGGGATCTGTTCCATACTTGTCTCATTCTGCATCAATAACAAGTACTTATATTTTTTTCAGACCGTGGAGTTCTGGCGTGAAGCTGAAATTCTCTCAAAGCTTCACCACCCCAATGTGGTTGCATTTTATGGAGTGGTTCAGGATGGGCCAGGAGGAACACTTGCCACTGTGGCAGAGTTCATGGTAAATGGCTCTCTTAGACATGTTTTACTGAGCAAGGACAGGTAAGATCTCTATATGTGTGTGTGGATGTTGTACCACTTTTCATTTCAATCCCTGTTAACATTGTTGTTGCTAATCTAATCTTCATGAATGTCTAGGCATCTTGATCGACGTAAGCGTCTGATTATTGCAATGGATGCAGCTTTTGGAATGGAATATTTGCATTCAAAGAACATTGTGCATTTCGATTTGAAATGTGACAACTTGCTTGTCAACCTGAAAGACCCTTTACGGCCTATTTGCAAGGTAACTGTGATACTGTTGCTGTTTGAGTAGGATCCATTTATGATACATGTTGCATATCCAACAGCCTGATTTCTGAAATCTTATTTACTTAGCAAGCAGCAAGGTGGTCAAGCGAATCTAGTGTTTAACATAAATGCTTCTGTTTTTACAGGTAGGTGATTTTGGTTTGTCAAAGATCAAAAGGAATACCTTGGTTACTGGTGGTGTAAGGGGAACTCTTCCATGGATGGCTCCAGAACTCCTGAATGGTGGCAGCAGTAAGGTTTCTGAAAAGGCAAGTAACAGATTTCTTCCATGTTGCCTGAAATGCACATTTACATCCCTGTCAGATTTTGTTTACCTTGATTTTTTTCTTCTTCAAACAAGTCAATTTATTAAGATGCTTATAAAAGGACACTAGTCTTTGTTACATGAGTTCTGGCATATTGTTTCTCTTGGTCACTTCACAACAGTAATTATGCAACTAATGCTTATAGCTTCTTCACTTATTGGCAGGTTGATGTGTTCTCTTTCGGCATTGTCTTATGGGAGATTCTCACTGGTGAAGAGCCTTATGCCAATATGCATTACGGAGCCATCATAGGTATATATTAAACTTTTTGTTACCTCACACGAGTTTTACACTTTTAATGCGCACCATAGCGCACACGGTGAATGTTCCACAGGTTCTGAAGTTGGGCCTTCTATGTTCTTCATCTAATTTTTTTTTCTGTATTTTATATTTTTTTTAAGAATTTAGGTATATTGGTTAGAGTGTTATAACCTCTTCCTATAAATTGGTGTTCGCCGATAAATGTTTCACAACTTTTTATTGATACTGGAACTGCTTTGTCATTCACATGTCTCTTTGCTGTTTTTCTGTGTATCCTTTGCAGGAGGCATAGTTAATAACACCTTGAGACCACTTGTACCAAGCTTTTGTGACCCCGAATGGAGATTGCTAATGGAGCAGTGTTGGGCACCTGATCCCTTGGCCCGTCCATCGTTCACAGAGATCACCAGGCGCTTACTTGTCATGTCAGCAGCATGTCAAACTAAACAGATACCCAAGTAGGGATGCTTGTCAGTCCCTTTGCTATGCCTATTTGGCCAATTGTCTTGGAATATAATCATAAGATTTGTATTTTTATATATTTCATAAAGGTTGTGTATTCTCTCTGCATGTTTAGGGAGAAGGGGTTCCCAGTGTGAGGGTGAGGTGGAGTTTTGTGCTTGTGCAGGAACTTGGAGAAATTAAACTTAATGTAAAGCTATTATTTTTGCCAATAGTAAATACAAACTTCAAATTTGAGCTCCATGTATAATTAATACTCTCTGCATTCGGTATTTCCACCTACGATGGAGCATTCTTCTGGATCATTGTTGGCCCCCCACCAAATTCTTAGAAGCAACTGTTGATTTTTTTCTTGTAGCATGCTAAGTATGGCCTGCATTAGTAGTAGCTATAGGGGATGATACATTTAACAGGGCCAGGGCTCGGGATTAAAAGTAGGAAGATTGGAAGCAGGCTATGGGTAGTTTCAATTTCGCATCTGAGTTGCACTATGTGAGCATCTGGCTACCATGTTCATGGCACTCGACCCTTTCCAATTTCCCTGCTGCATTCATTTTTACTTTGTACTTAGATTCATAAAAAAATAAGCCCTTATAAATTTCGAGTATTCCATAAACTCTGAAAATCTTCATGTTGATTTTGATTCTTGAACACAAATTGATCGAATTATTATTATTATTATTATTATCATCATTATTATTATTGAAGACTGTCAAGCTGATAGATTTCTAACAACTTGTTTGGCCTGTTTATGGAGTTAAATAAATCAAATTTGACTGCTGTTAGAAGAAAAAAATAATTAAAGGTAAAGGTAACGTCAATGCCAAAGCCTTAAAATTTCAATGGCAGTGCCATTTTCCCAGCATTCTTGCTCTGTAAAAAACCAGCAAACTCAATAATGCTAAATATAACTTCTCAATTTACACATTTCGTCACAATTAAAGTAGCATGTAATTCAACAACTCGATTCATTTCATATATTGCTCTTTAATAATACCAACAAACTCAATTCACATCATTTATATAAAAAAAAATCATTTCACATAAAATTTAATTACATTTTATTATAATTACATCTGATGAGTTATCTTGTGGACAAGCCTGCATCATCAGAACTATGATTACGTTCGTCCTCATCCATGCAGAACTGTTCCATCCTTTTCTATTGCATTATTTAGACGCTCGGTCCCCCAAATCTCATCGAGTCTAAAATGGCGATGTTTAATAAATATTGAAAAATTGAGATATATTTTTTGTTTAAAAATATATAATATTTTTTTTTATAAATATTTTTGACAATGTAGCAAACCAGTACAGGTATGCAACTAAAGATTAGAAAGATCCATTTGCCCGGCCCGGCCCGGCAGAATTTCTCTTTTTCTACCACTACATTTGTCTCCGCCTTAAACCCCCGCACCCTTAACCTCTACACTCCTCCTCGGGTTTAGGGTTCTTCCAAATCGGGAATCCATCCACCACCATGACTCGATTCCAAAATGGATCACGCCTCCTCTCCTACACCTTCTTCCGCTCAAAAACGACGTCTCCAGTGTCTCCAACCATCGCTCTCATCCAGGGAAACTTCCAAATCCAGCACTCCCGCCCCTTCTCCAACCTCGCGCGCGCCACAACAAAAGACGAAAAGGAGCCATGGTGGAAGGACTCGATGGAAAGATTAAGAAATATTGGTATCTCAGCTCATATCGATTCCGGTAAAACCACACTCACTGAACGCATACTGTATTACACTGGTCGAATTCACGAGATTCATGAGGTTCGCGGCCGTGATGGGGTTGGGGCCAAGATGGATTCCATGGATTTGGAGAGAGAGAAAGGGATCACTATTCAGTCCGCTGCTACTTACTGCACTTGGAATGGATACCAGGTGGTCCAACATTTCAAACGTTTCGAATATTCTCTGCTCAATTTAAAACGTTTGCGAGTTTTGTGTGAGTTTGTGCTTGTTTTAGCTTACAAACAAAGTGCATTTTGAATGTTTGTCTACTCTATTTTATTTGGGGATTATGTCATTGTCAATTGTGGATTTTGTGAGGGTTTTGTTTATTTGGGATTGAAAAGATTGGATTTTTAAGTTTTGTGAGGGTAGCTTATGCGTTAAAAGAGGCACTTTTTGGAGATGAGAATTGTGAGTTTTAGTTATTTTGGTAAATTTAGGTTGACCTGTTCTTTGAGCTGGAGAACATTTTTTTTTTTTTGTTAATTGAGCTATATGTACGAGAGTGAGATAATATGAAATGAAGGATTTAGATTTTCTTTTTGGTGGGATTACTGCTTGCTAAGTGGTGTCAATGGGCAAGTTAGTGACTGGTTGGATATTTAGAGAAAGAATTTGCGGGGTTTTGTGTATTTGCTTGGATTGTTAGGTTGTTTTGTTGAGTTCAGTGTTTACAGAATATGGCTGGGAAATTGTTTTGATTGAAACGTTTTGAAACTTTTCTACATGATTTCATAATATCCCGATTATGATTTTGTTGAATTTTGTGCACATGGCATTTGAACTGTTCTTAGACTGGTAATGTATGCAGTTATTATCTAACAGATTCTGAAGCATTTATTGGTGAGCCAGAGCTTGTTTTAACATACTGATGGTTTTTTCTGTGGTGGTGTAGGTGAATATAATTGATACACCAGGACATGTGGATTTTACAATAGAAGTGGAGAGGGCACTGAGAGTGCTGGATGGTGCAATTCTGGTTTTGTGTAGTGTTGGTGGAGTGCAAAGTCAGTCTATTACTGTGGATAGGCAAATGAGGAGATACGAGGTGCCTAGGCTTGCTTTTATTAATAAACTCGATCGAATGGGAGCTGATCCTTGGAAAGTTTTGAACCAGGTAAACTTGTGCTTCTTTTTAGTGTATTGTGGGTGTTATTTTCTAATAATAAACTCAATCAGTGTCATTCTTTAGGTTTTGCTAAATTTCATTTGTTAATGAATGGACGTTTTATGTTGTTTATTGTTTATAGGGTGGTTATTAAAATTTTAGTCATTGTAAGGTCACCACTTTGGTCACCGTTGGTGATTGTTTTGGTGTCGTTGCATTTGTTTCGCCAATATCTTTTCGACAATACTCCTGGTTTTGTAATAAGAGCTTCAATATGCATTCATCCTCTTCTTCTCTCTCTTCTCTTTACTCATTGTAATTGTTCACTTCCCTTTGAATGGAGAGTGTGGCTACTCTGACACTATTGATGGCTGTTCTTGGTATCATTGCATATATCTCGTCGAGATCTCTCTAATGGTATTTGTGGTTTTGTAATCAGATCTTCAATATGCCTTCAAGGTTACTTTCATTCTTTTCTCTCTCTCCCATCTCTCCTCATTTTAATTATCCACTTGCCTATGAACTAAGAGTGTGGTCTAGTCTGGTCACTGACACCTTCCTTAGTGTCAGTGGTCAGGATCTTTGTGATGGTACCGATGGAGTTTAATGTGCCTTTGAGGTCTTTTCTTTTTCTTTCTTCATTGTAATTTATGCCATCTCATTTAGCAATTTTATTTTGAAATGTCGTGTTTCCCATCAATGATGATTTTAAATTTCGCATTTTCCAATCGCAACATGTCCTAAACCGTGCTATTTTACCATAAGTTTTTTAAAATGTGTTATTTTGCCTTTTTTTTTAGCACTACAATTTTTTTTTTTTTAAATATAGAGTTTATCCATATTCTCTAATATGTCCACCGGTTATTTTTCTCACTTGGAACGTTTGTTTGTGTCTTTTTACTCTCTAAGGGCATATAAGTCAATCCACAACTAAGCTATCATGTGTAGTGTATGTGAAAATTGATATTATTTGAAAAATTGGGCATATTAGAGAATATAGATAAACTAAAGGTCACAATTAATTTGATTTTTTACACGCAAGGATATGAAAACATGTATCATATAAAGATACATTGATAGGGTTTCACCCTCACTGCTGTCTATTGTGGTTCATTTTCTCAGGCAAGGTCTAAACTAAGACATCACAGCGCAGCAGTTCAAGTTCCAATTGGGTTGGAAGATGATTTTCAAGGCCTTATCGATCTTGTTAAGATGAAAGCTTATTATTTCAATGGCTCAAATGGGTGAGTACATGATCATATGATGTTGGGTTACTTTAATTTGTCATTTAACTTTGTTTTAGAATTTAATTTGCTTACTATTCATTTGCTTTTTCAGTGAAAAAATTGTCACCGAAGAAATACCAGTTGAGATGGAGGCCTTGGTTACAGAAAAACGGCGTGAACTAATAGAAACAGTTTCTGAAGTTGATGATAAGCTTGCAGATGTTTTTCTTGCAGATGAGCCTATTTCAACCTCTGACCTTGAGGTATATCCAGAGACAAAAATTGTATTTCTGAAAGATAAGTAAATATTCATGAACAATGACTCTTCATGCACCTCATCATCTAGTATAGGAACAAGATATCCAACCTCCCAAGTCATTTTTTCCTCTTTCCCCCCAATTCATCAGCTGGCGGGGCTTAACTTTAAATTTTCTGTTTGTCACTATTGTCAAATGTCTCATCAACAAATTTAGTGCTCTAAAATGACTTAATTGCTCCTTGCTATAAATTTCATTCTGTAACTGCATGTATTTATTGTGGTCTTAAACTTTCAGAATTTTTTATCTTCTTGAGTAGGAGGCAATTCGCAGGGCTACTATAGCAAAGAAATTTGTTCCTGTATTCATGGGCAGTGCATTCAAGAACAAGGTATTTTATTTTCTCTACTATTGTATCTTTGGGTCTTGGGTATAATTGATGGTAATTATTTGTTGTATTTACTTTGCTGTTCATTTTTTGTCACCTTTTTCCTATAGGGAGTGCAGCCACTTTTAGATGGTGTACTTAGCTTTTTGCCTTGCCCCCCTGAAGTTAATAACTTTGCTCTTGACCAAACCAGGGGCGAAGAAAAGGTATTTGGTTTAAAAACTTAATCTCAATTTATATTCCCCTCAAAATACTGATCATGGGGTGTGTAGGTTGTCTTGTCTGGAACTCCAGATGGACCACTTGTGGCGTTGGCTTTTAAATTAGAAGAAGGGCGTTTTGGTCAGTTGACATATCTAAGGTATGGCTTATTGCTGGTTTAGTTTTCATTTAATGATGTTACAAGTTTTGCATGAATATGATCTGCTAGATTACTAGATAGTAGACATGTTAACATTTATTATTTTTGTTTTTTCCTGAATGAAGAATCTATGAGGGTGTAATTCGCAAGGGTGATTTTATAGTTAACGTTAACACAGGCAAGAAGATCAAGGCAAGTTTTGGACACATAATGTGATCTGGTTTCTGTTTCATACTTGTTACAATCCTAACATTTTTTCATTGCAGGTTCCTCGCTTGGTTCGGATGCACTCTAATGAAATGGAAGTAAGTTTTAGCACTACAATTTTTTAGGCCCTGTTTGTTTGCTGAAAAAATAGTTTTGTGGTTTCTATGGAAAGTGAATTCTTGAAAAGTAAATTATTTTTTGATGTTTGGTAGTGTCATGGAAAATACTTTGTATAGTTGGTATGAGCTGGAAACTAACTTCTTTTTTTTAAGTTTATTAAAAGAACGAGGACCAAATTCGACAGATAAAAAGTTGAAGGATTGAATTAAAAAAAATCAATTTCATAAAAATAAAGATCAAATTTGACAAAGAAGAAATTGAAAGAGTTTTTTAATTTCATAAATTACTTCAAATAAAATAAATAACAATAGAAAATAGGGATCAAATATGATAGATAAAAAAATTCAATTAAGAAAATGATAAGATAAAAACAAATAACAAAATAAATAATGAGAGCCAAAGTTGATATAAAAAATCAAATAATTCATTCTCTATGAGAATTGAAAAAAAAATCAAAATATAATATATAACAATCAAAAAAGTAAGGATCAAATTTGATATAATTAACAAATTAAAAGATATTTTTAAATACTTTGCAGCTTTTGGAAAGTTTTTTCTGCCCAAAACAGAAGGAAAACATTTTCATGAAAACCAAGTTATATTCTTCTTTGACTGAAAAATGTTTACCAATTTTTCCAATGATAGACAAACATGAAAGTTTGGAAAGTGGTTTCCAGGAAACCACTTCCCATGAAACAAACGGGGCCTTATAATTTGTCCAAACGAACCTTTTGTATTTATTTCAATATGAAAGAAGATTATTACATGTCTTCTGCTATGTGCTCAATACATTTTCTCTTCTTCGGGGAATTTATGTTACAGGACATTCAAGAGGCACATGCTGGACAAATAGTTGCTGTATTTGGTGTTGATTGTGCTTCAGGTCAATCCTTCACGTGCCAAGTCACCATTTGATTTATTTTTATTTTGTTTTTCATAGTTTTTTAAGGAGAATGTCCTAGGCAGGCAGAAGTCACTTCGAGTAAAATATTTGTTGCTGGAAAAAGAGAAGGGCTTACTTCTATACTTGGGCAGGGGACAAATTTTGAGATCCTGTAATTAGTTGGGAAGGGAGCTGAGACTTCCGTATTATGTAATGCATCATTGTTTCTTTTCCTCATTGTTATGCAATGTTTTTCTTATTAAATATTTCTATTTTTATTGGTTAAACAGGTGATACTTTTACAGATGGATCAGTTAGATACACTATGACATCTATGAATGTCCCTGAGCCAGTTATGTCATTGGCCATTCAACCAGTTTCAAAAGACTCTGGAGGACAAGTAAGTGCTAAGGAAATGTATTTTCTTTCCCCTGGTTTTGTTGCACTCAATTTATAAACCATAACCATTACATCAAGGTCCTTGGGGGGAGTTTGGTGCCTCTTTCAAAATTTGCATGGTATGTTATGCCCTCCAATTTATATGCATCTTTGTTTTGGATTTTTTGCAGTTTTCGAAAGCTTTGAATCGTTTTCAGAAAGAGGATCCCACTTTCCGTGTTGGCTTGGATCCTGAGAGTGCTCAGGTTTGTTTTGGTAAAATGTTTACTTGCACTGTTTCTTTAATTCTTCATTAACCTGTTGGTGTAATGTAATGATGCTTTTGTGGTTAGACCATAATTTCTGGAATGGGAGAATTGCATTTGGACATATATGTTGAACGGATTAGGAGAGAGTACAAGGTACTCTGCTTTTATGATAGTTTTTTCCATTTTATTGGTATTCTGACTAGAAATGCTCTTTTTATTAATTTATGTTCTTCCACAACTGTTTCTTGAAAAGGTTGATGCAAGTGTTGGGAAACCTCGTGTGAACTTCAGGGAAACCATTACTCAGCGTGCTGAATTTGATTATTTACATAAGAAGCAAACTGGAGGGCAAGGACAATATGGAAGAGTATGCGGGTTAGTGTTTGGTATTGATTTCTCATGTTGAAATCCAATTGTTTTGGTATCTAATTTGTTCTAATGATGTCCTAAAAAAGTATATGCTTCACCCACCTTTTGGCAGTATATCAATCTATGTTGTAGTTACATTTGGATTTACTTTGTTTATTTCAGAACTACATAATCAATTTCAACCCAAGTACTGACTTTATAAATGTGATCCCTGGGATTTGCCTTGCTATATTTTTCCATGGACAGGTACATAGAGCCAATTCCTGAAGGGTCAATGACTAAGTTTGAGTTTGATAACATGATCGTGGGACAGGTTATACCATCAAATTTTATTCCTGCAATCGAGAAGGGCTTCAAAGAAGCTGCCAATTCGTGAGTAGCTTTTGGCAAGAATAATTATCATAGTTATGTAGTTTTGAGAAGGTTCCTGTTTTATCCTGCAAGTATTTTAGAAGATATTTCTCTTTTAGTCTACCCTTCGGGTCATAACAAATATTCATGTTGAAAATTTAAATGAGAACTTTATGACTACAGTTATTTGAAGTCTTGTCATATGGTGTTAGAATTGTTTGTTTTGAGAACTAGGTTGATGCTACTTTTTCGTTCCATTTGTATATAAAGGCTTGCACCATGTGTGCTTTCAGATGATAAGGTTGTGACATCTTTGAACTTGCATGCACAGTGGTTCTTTAATTGGGCACCCTGTAGAAAATCTTCGAATTGCTTTGACTGATGGTGCTGCCCATGCGGTGGATTCTAGCGAACTTGCATTTAAATTAGCAGCAATATATGCTTTTAGACAGGTACTTCCCTTATCCTGTGCTCAGGGGTGAATTTCTTTATGAATGGGCTGTATTTGGAGGCTTCTAGTTCTGATTCTCTCTTTTCCTTTTCTTTTTTCCTTTTTCAAAATTCTGTTAAATAGTGTTACACGGCTGCAAAACCTGTGATACTGGAACCTGTGATGCTGGTGGAACTGAAAGTACCCACAGAGTTTCAGGGTACAGTCGCAGGTGACATTAACAAGTGAGTTCCTTTTCTTACCATGTATTATCATTGTTTCTCTCTTTGCTATTTCTAGAACTCCAATTGCTTGTCTTGCCATGTGATAGGAGGAAAGGTTTGATTGTTGGAAATGACCAAGATGGAGATGACTCTGTAATAACAGCCCATGTAAGCACAACTTTCTCCCCTTTATTTTCTTTAGTATCTGATGCCTACTTCTGATAAAAGAAAAAAAGTTAAAGGATGAGTGGAAACGTATACCATCATCATGAGATCTTTGGTGATACTTTGACCCCAAACTAGTTGATTCTGAGGAGTTACTGTGATTGACTTTTCAGGTGCCTTTGAACAATATGTTTGGTTACTCAACTGCTCTACGGTCAATGACGCAGGTGACCATGAATGGGAGATGCCAATTTCTTTGCTTTTGGAAATAAGAAGTGTTTCCTTGCTTATTTGTCTGTGCCTGCTGATTTATTTTTTTTACTTTTCTTACAGGGGAAGGGGGAATTCACAATGGAATATAAAGAACATTCACCTGTCTCTCAGGATGTGCAAATGCAACTGGTAAACACCTACAAGGCCAGCAAGGCAACTGAATAGGAGAAGATTTCCATAAAAGCACATGCCCCTGTATTCCTTATACAAGCCCCATGGGATTATTTTTGTATTCCTTGCATATAGTAATATTCGTTGGGTCAGATTCGGTTCAATCAGTTTTGGTATATGACGCGGCACAATTTTTTGAATATTCTTGACAATGTTTATTGTATTATTTAAATAAGTTAAGATTTTTAGGTTTCTTAAGAACAGGCCAAAATAGTATGGTGACTTAAGCTTCATTTTTAATTTGATTGTTGAATGAAGCTGAAATTGATAAATTGAAGGTTTGTTTCCTATTATGTTAAAATTCCATGATAGTCAGAAATTGAAAAGGCCTCCAAGTAAGGTCTGGAAGTTACTGTATATGATTTTTTTATTTGCTTTTTTGATTTTTTTTATATTTAGATTAGAACATTTAGTTTGATTAGTATTTTATTATTAAAAAATCTTAATGCTAGATGAATTTTATAAGTTAAGTAAGGCCTAATTAAAATTATTTTCTAAACATGATTTCAAATCTAAAGCTAAGAACAAATAGGAATGTCTTGCATTTATAGAAGAGTTAGATTATTATTATTATTATTATTATTCAGGTTTTATAAAATAGTTTATTCTTTAAATTTATCTAAAATGTAGGCATGTAACATTAGAGTTTGAGAATACTAGTTGTACACATGCTATATGCTATGTCCATTGGTATCAAAATAGATCGATCTATTTGATAGATAAAGACGGTAGCAATTCATTTTGGATCGTAGGATTGGAGACTATCTTGAGTGTTGTGCGAGTTTAAAAGTTGATGCACGATAAGTTGGAGTAGAATGTGGATGATTATCGTAAAATATGGTGACATTGACTATAAGTATGATTATCATAGAATGTGGTGACACTGACTACAAGTTTGTCATTTGGTTGAGGGAAAGCGTGCACTAAGATTGTGAGAGATGAGTGAAACTTGCTCGGAGACTTATTTCAAGTTAGGATAAACCCTATATTTATTTCAAAATTTGATGAAATTTCTTTTTATAATGAAAAGATTTGTTAGTTAGTTTACATAGTAGAATTTGATTTTATTTCTACAAGTTTCTTGGTTATAAAAAAGTATGGCTTGTCATACATATTTTTATGTGATGCTAGAGAATGATGGCTTGAGATTTCAGAATATATAACTCATATTGGTAAATTTTTAATTTTATCATGGAAAGATTTGAGACAATCATTAATCTTTGTGAAAGAATAAATCCAAAGTTATCTAATCATTTTGAATATAACATTATAAAAAAGGTGTTGATAAACAATTTCAGTCCTTTTGACTTTAAGTTGGTGAAGATAATGACTAATAATAATTTTTTAGTCAAGAATGAAGATCTTGCTATTAAGAATATGGTTAGGATAATTTCTCACAATTCTTGTAAGAATATCTTGAAAAATTATCTTGAGATTTTTTTTATAAAGAGAGGTAGAAATACTAAGTCATAGAATAATGATGAAGTCAAGTTTGAAGAAAATTAATGTGGGAAAGAACTACATGTGAACTTTATAGGAACAAAAAGTATATCATTAAATATGAATAGTTTTCTAACATGTAAACATAATAAATTACATTTTAAACTTTACAAATCAAAGATATTACTCCATGAATATGTTGGCTATAATGTTATATTCAAACTATTTGTTTCTTTGAAGAGAAAAGGTTCCATCATTGATAGATGACTTGAAAACAAGTTTTCAAAAGTAAAAGTGGACTAATGTGAGACATTTTTTTTTTCATTATTCTTGGCATAATAATATTTATTGTATTATTTCATTAATAAAAAAGATTTTTAGATTTTGAGAAGTTTAAGAAAAGCTCAATATACAGTTTGGTAAATCAAGTATAACTTTTATCCAACAATTGTATCGAGCAAAATTTTAGATATGAGATTATGAAGGCCCAACTTTTTGTTAGGTTAAAATTTCATGATGATCAAAAATTTAAAAAGTCTTCAAGTAAAGCCTAGAAGTTACCATATGAGATTGTCTTTATTTATCTTGTTGTATTTTAAATTGATTTTCTAGTTAGATTAATACTTTTAATTTAATTAATATTTTACTATTTAAAACTCCTAATGCTAGATGAATTTTATTAGTTAGGTAAGTTTTGATTCATAATTGTTTTTCTATAAAGGAAACCTGATCAAGAACTAAGTAAAAACATGTGTTTATTGTATTTTTAGAAGATTCAATATAATATTAAGACTCATATTTTATAATATACCATAGTTTATTATCTAAATCTCTATATTTTAAACCTATAAACTTAAGGACAAAGAACCTTAGTATTATTCACATTCCACACAATATGTCGAGTCAATATACGAATAAGTTTGTATTTTCCTATGCCATATAAGTTCACATTAACTCAATCTTTTTGCTGTGATAAAATTTTATTTTTGATATTAGCATATTAAAACGATTAAAAAACATTAAAAAAATATTTTTTTAAATTAGAATTTTCAAAAACATAATTAAATTACAAATAGTACAAAATCAAAATACATGCATCAACCATGAATATCATGCATCTACCAAAGTATATGTGACTGTGAGAAAGAAAATTTAACACTAGTATTGAATTGACTCAATAAGGTGATATTTGTGTAATGAAAATTCAATTCCTGTTAAGCTTTAAGATATATATATATATATATATATATATATATATATATATATATATATATATATATATATATATACGATGCATCATTACTTATACATATCTTATATATATATATATATATATATATATAACGATGCATCATTACTTATACATATCTATTAAGACACACTTGCTTGTCTAATTTAAAATTAGTTTTTATGCTCACACTATAGTATAAGATTTTTTAAAACATAAAAAAAATATCTAGGTACTGGAAAGAATTTGGTGTTATTATCAAACCTAAATACATTCGTCTTGAGATTTGTTTTCACCAATATAATTTTTTTAGTAACATATCTCTTATTTATCTTAACAAAAAAACCATTGTTTCTGTTAATCAAATATATTTTATAGTTTTTATAACAAGTTAATAAAAAATATCAAAATAGTATTTTTATATTTTTTTTATGTGATTTGAAGCTAAAAAGAAAAATTATAAATATGATAAAATCATTCTCAGATACTATTTAAAATTTATAAGAATATAAAAATCTGAACTTATTTTTCATGAACAATTTGTTGCTGCTGCTGCTGTTTTTATACACAATAATTCAAATAAATTAATAAAATTCAAATAAAAAATTATAATGATATTTGGGAACCAAATCAAAACTAAAAAAAGCAAGTGAATAAAGTAATTTTCTTTATAGTGGCAACAAAATCAAAGGAAAAAAAGAAAAAAAAAGATATAAAAGGTCCAGGCCACGCATTTGACCTAATTTGTTTTTAATTTGTTCTATGTTTATTAAGGGTCTATAAATATTTTTTAAAAGAAAATAAAACATAGACAATATTTCATCCGTGTTTGTTTCTTTTGTTCTGTTTTTATCGTCTCTTCCGGCGGTTGGACCTGCAACATCTGGCTGGGCCTATATACACATCAACTAACTAAGATACGATACAAATTTGTTATCAAAATAATTAAATAAATATATTAATTTGGCTCATCATAATACATCTTAAAATTAATTCCACTGAAAAGATGCATATTAACATGAATATAAAATACTTTAGGGATGAATTCTCTTTCAACAATCTTTAAATATTGTTCATAAATAGATTTGTTTTTTTTTTTAAATTTTCAACACCAACATTGCAAAAACCATAAAAAATATTTAAAAAACAAAAAATAATAATATTAAAACAAAACAATTTAAAAAGCGAGTTAAACTGCAAAAAACAGACAAATCTTAACCGGGAAAGTATGCGTCATGTGACATTACATATTATCTTCTTAATCTCCCGTAATAATCAATGAGGTGCTATCTACCAAAAAAAGAAGAGGAGCAATTACATTAATTACCAGATTCACAAAAACAGATTCTTTGCATGCAGCAGTGTAATAATGGTGTATTGATCCCAAGAGGATAAACAAAAGGAAAGAAAAAAAGGGGTCACCTTCCAACCTTAAGAACTACGAAGAATCTCAATCCACACAAGATCTTACAATATTCTGTTCCATTGAGAGAAACAACATCCATTGCATAGACCTGGTAAATCAATCATTCATTCACAGTTACCACATAAGATTATAGTGATGTCATGTTCCAGTAAAAGAAATTACATGCACTGCACAGTTGTAGTAAAATCATGCACTTCTCCATTTCCCATCGATAGCTAGCTATGGTGGTAACAAGCAAGCAAGCATTGAACAGAAGCGATAATACCAAGAGAGGATATCTAAGAGCAGGGGGGGAGAAAGAATGCCTCATGAACATTCAAAATTGTTTCGAGAATACCAGCACGAATACCTGAGACATCGAATAAAAATCCAAATCTCCAAACCCAACGAGCTACTGGTATCTGGTATACACAGATATGTTGCTACAAAATGGCCGATGTGCAGATAGTCGGATCGGACACTTGACCGGAACCGTTCCCTACAAAATTAAGTTACTGTAGAATTACTTGCCTCATGCCCGTGGATCATTGTGCACAAAGCAACGAATATTTGTGTCACTCCATTTAATCGCTCTCTCTCTGCATTTTCTTTGTATTGAACGTAACGCAACCAACGAGAGAGGGAGAGCTTGCTGTGGTAAAATGTAGAAAGACGCACAAGATCAAATGAGGAGAAAAAGGAAGAGAAAGGAAAGGGAGGGCAAATTTTTGGAACATGAACCCCGGTGGTGAAACGTGGCAATATATAAGTGGGTAGGTAGTACAATTTGACGGGATTTGGCTAGCGCTCTCTCTCTCATGCGCTGCCATGTCAGAGTGTAACCCCGTCCTATGACCCCGGCGAAACCGTATCTTTCTCTCTTTCTCTCTCTAAAAAGACTAAAAACTTCTCTCTCTAAATGTATTGATTGTGTGTTTATATATATAGAGGTGGTGGGGGCTTTTTATTATTTTAGTTGACGTTATTGTTGCTGTTGTATCGTGTCTTTGTGTGTTGTGTCTTTGCCTTTCCCCCCGTCTTTGTCTCTCTCTTTCTCGTATCTCATATATCTTTCTCTCCTTAACTTCCAAGCCCTAATCCCCCTCTCTTTCTATAGTATATATCCTGCTCGACTTGTCAATTTCTGAGGATTCTATACAGTAAAGACTGATTTTTTATCCACAATAAAGATTGGTGAGCATGTTTTCTTGTCTGGGCAGAACTTATTTCTTTGATTGAAGCTGGTTTTTTGGCTTAATTCTATGTGTTGCTTTGTTATCATGTGGTTTGAGCTAATTTCCTAGCAGTTTTGATGCTTATATTGCTTGATTTTAGAGTATTGTGCTTGTTATATTGATTGGTGCTGAATTGTTCGGTGATATAGAGTTGTTTCGTACATGGGTTTTGAAAAGAATGTGGTTTCATCAAATAGTTAATGAAATGGGGTTTTGGGTTCTGAGCGAGCGAATGCATGTGCTTGGTTATCTTCGTTCTGCTTGGATTCTTCAATTTTGGCACTCGTATTGGTCTTTTGTTTAACATTTCATGTTTTGATTGTTGAAGTTCAAATAACTAGTTGATTTCACTACAGTGCTTGTTGTGGCTTGATTCGGCTGTGTTCTTCTAGTGCAGAAGTTGGCTTTTGGTTTCTGTATTGCTTGTTGGTGTTTGTTGATGTCAATTCCAGTTGGGCATTAAAAAATGGAGCAAATGTCTGTCATTCTTCTGCTATTAGGTGAACTTGTAGTTGGTTGGTGATTAGTTAAGTCAATGGTTTTTGTTGGTTGTGCTTTGAGTCTGGTTGCGGGTAGATTTTGCAGCACTTACCTTAGGATCATTTCGGCAATTCGAGCCGTGTACCAAACTGAAAGTAAACTACAGGGTTACACTTAGTGTGAAATGCAGATTTTCAACTTTCAATTACGTGACTTGATTCTGCTAGTTTAGTGAGAAGATGCACCCCTTGCTATTGTTAGGACTTAAAGTTTTGATGATCTGGTATCATATCCTGTCCTGTTTGAGCAGAGTTTTAGCTTTCTCCAAGAGAAAATAATAACCTAAGCTCCTTGTTGTAGCAGACATAGATGAATACAGTGATTAGCCAATTTGAATTCAAAACCTTCTTTTGTGCTTATTGCTTGTGCTGCTATCATCAAAGATATCATGTAATTGTGACTTTTTTTATTCTTTGAGGTTTTGACAAGTTCTGCTTGACTGTTTTGAGCACTGATCATGTCTCACACTTTTCTCTGCAGATTGCTGTCATAGCATGTAGGCAATATGAAAGTTAGTCACCAATGTGGTTCATTCTAATTTGTTATTCAATGTTGCTATTTTCTTATTGGAGTTCCTTTAAAATGTTTAACAGAATGCTGAGGGGTTGTAGTGGCTTAGATTGCTCTTTTGGAGCTTTGATGCAACTTCCTCACTGATGCAAGGCATGCTTTGTGGGCATGCTTGTGGTATATATAAAATACAGGATTGAAAGATGAAGGATAACGGTTCAACAAGTAGTAAAATGATTAGCAGAAACTGGGTCTTGAAGCGAAAACGAAAAAAGATTCTGTATGGACGAGTTGTTTCTACTGGTAAAGAAGATAACTCGGAATCTCCAAGGAATACATCTGCTAAACGCAGGCCAAAGAGTGAACAAAGTTCTGAATTATCTTCATCCAAGAAGAAAGGAAATGATGGGGTGAGTTATACTTTTGTTCTATTTAGCTTTCTGTTGGATAGATGTTTCTTCAGCTCAGAAGTATAACTTATGGATCACATTTTTGTAATGTGTTTTGGATTTCTTCTTGTATGCCCAGTTGCATGGCTGTTTATGTTCATCATATGGATCCAATTTGTCTTACAAAATCATATATGAGGGTTTGAAGTCCTATGTGTTTTCAACCAAATTCCCTTTATGAAACAGGCTTTCCTCCATTCAAACTTTGATGGAACTTCAGGCCCTTTTTTTTTTTATCTAGCTCATACCTTTTCTTTGAGAAATTGCAAATACTATTTCATCACGGGTTGGAATTACATGTATATTACTGATATGAAATTTTGAAAAAACAAAACAGCACTTAAACTTTTATCTAAATTTGGCTGTGGAGTATGTGCTGTTAAAAAAAAAAAATCCTCTCAAAATGCTCCTTTCAATTCATGACATGAAGACCCCTTTGGTGTGAAAAATATTTACATGATACATCACAAATTCTTTTCATTAAAATTTAATTTGAAGTTTTTATATAGAAGAAGCTTCAGGTTAAAACCCCTACTCATCTCATCAATTCCAATAAAACTAAGAAAATTGGTAGCAATTAATTAGAAAAAAGCAAACTTTCCTAGCATAATCTTTTCTGCAATTGAACTTAGTTGCTGTCTTTGAGCAGAATAATGATCCAAGGATCCTCTTTTCATTTGCCCCTAGCCTTTCTTGGAACTATAAATTTTAGCAACTTTGGGTCCTTCCAAACTTAAATACAATGCAAGGTTCCCATCTGGTTGTTTTAGTGAGTAATTTTGACTATGGATGACATGCAAGAACAATATGGGAAGTTTTTTGACCCCTTTATATGGAAGAGGCATGTAGCTGTTGTTCACAATCTCTCTCTCTCTCTCTCTCTCTCTCTCTATATATATATATATATATATATATATATATATTTTCTCTCTCAATAATACCATTAGGATTCAAAATCTCAAGTTGAAATCACATGCCAAGAAAGTTCATTTATGTTGTTCCTAATGTAACACCTTATTTCAGTTGTTAGTCCTTGGTGGTTTCATCAAGCTACTTATCTTTACTGCTATATGGAGTTGAGTGTCTTGGCTATGTGTTAGCATTCACTAACACCTTGTTGCCTTTTATTCAACTTTGCCTTTCAGTATTACTATGAATGTGTAATCTGTGATCTTGGTGGCAACTTGTTGTGCTGTGATAGCTGTCCCCGGGTGTACCATCTACAGTGCCTTGATCCACCTCTTAAGGTATTTTCAATTGTATTGAAGCTGCAAGCTGATAATTCTCTTTGTTCTTTTTTCTTTCTGCCTTTTTTGTTGATATCAATGACCGTTCCCTCTTATTTTTTATTTTTTTGTTATTCGTTTCCTGAAGCGCATTCCAATGGGGAAATGGCAATGTCCAAAGTGCTCTAAAAAAAGTGACCCACTGAAGTCCATTAGCTCACTGGGTTCCATTTCAAAACGAGCAAGAACAAAAATAATCACTACAAATTCTAGAACTGGATTTAAGTCATCTGGCATTGACAAAGTATCTGCGCTTTTTGGAAGCTCCATTGTTTCCAAGCGAAGGTCTTCTAGCAAAGGGAAATCAATTCTAACAGTGGGATCCGAATCCATTGAAAAGGAACCAGATTCCTCTTCAGAGGTACTATGTAGCACCAAGTCATGTGATCCATCTGCTGTTAGTTCTGTAGATGGCACTTCATTGCATGTGAACATTGATGGTGAAAAGAAATGTGATGCATCTCCAAAAGAGTCACCTGCAGTTAAGAAAACAATTTCCCTTGCTGATGAATTCTTGGAATCCAAGCCCAATAATGAAGGATCTGGTGAGAAGCATGTCTTGTCTTGTGATAATGGATCTCCAAGAAAGAAAATTGTTCTTGCAATTGGTGCCGCCTCTGAGAACAGGAAAAGAAAGCTTGAAGGCAATAGTGTGGACAGTGTTAAAAAGCCCAGGACCAACAAGGGAAAGCGTACCTCCAAAAAATATAGATCCAAAGTCACTAATGCAAGTTCTGGAACTAGTAAATCGAACCAGAAACGGAAAACCATTAATCATGAAATTTCTTTACTTTTGCCAACAGAAGATGTTGAGGTCGAGAACATAGAATTGCAGAAAAAGGACGAGGTATCTTCTTTCTATTATGATTTTTCATTTTCTGTTAATAGGTTTTATGGATATTCATCTTCCAAGGACATACTCTCAATATTTCTCCTCAATCATACATTACTTTGGTAGATAGTAACAATAATGATTGGTAACAATGACTATGATCCAGTACCTTAGGCTATTTTGTGCTTGCCACATGTTATTGTTCTTGCTACTCTAAATTTTCGCTCATCATTAGTTCTCAGCACTGTGACAGTATACCACTTCCATCTGTCCAGTTTTGCAGTATTTTGTGCTGATGTTATGTGCAGGCTGGTGCTATAGTTTGTTTTTTGGTGGTGTTCCTGCTGGCACCATCTACTGTGAGCAGATTATTTCTCTCCATCACCGTGTGCAAATACAATACTTAACCTCTGCCTACCTAGGATGCTTAGGCTTCACGCTTACAAAACCAATAAACCATGCAATCCGCCCAGCCAGATATTCCGTACACACTCAAGTTCAATATTTTACAATCATTGTCATCTTCTTTATGACAATTGTTTCTTGTCATTTTCAGTACTGTTTCTCTTGGTACTGCCACCTAGTACTGCTCTATGCATATCTTTGGCTTTTTGATTATTAGGATTAAATATATTTGTTTCATCAGAAGAATCTCGCGGAAGTTGCACAACCATTAGAAGAGTCGTATAAAGCAGAGGTTCTTGTGGATGAAACCCAGAAATGTGAAGATATTGTCATGACTGAACTTCAGCAGGTGAATCAGCTATATTCAGAAAATTTGTAGACTTTATTCTATTAATAACTTAGACCTGAAATGTTTTCTTCTTGGAAAATTTGAATTTATACAATAGATTATATCCACATTACAGGTTGATCGGGTATTGGGGTGTCGGATTGAAGGTGAAAATCCAAGCTTGTCATGCTGTACATCTCTTATTTCAAAAAATGACCAGCCTTCTGATGAATTGCTTATATCAGAGACTGAACATGGACACTTGGAGGACAAAGCTGGCAGTGGCACTTATTCAGATCTCAGGGTTGCTGAAAATCATGTTGAGGGTCGTCCTGGTATTACTGAAAGTACTGAGAAGGATGAAAGTGTGAAGAATGACATCAGAGTGAGTACAATACGTGTATACAGAAGATCTGCTAGCAAAGACTATAAAGGTGGGAACAAGGATTTACTGGGGAAGGATGACAAAGATTCAGGTTCTGGAGGCATAAGTGGCAAGGATCAAAATGAATCTGCTGTAACGACAGAATTAACAGTGAAAAAACATGAAAATCCGGTGATTGAAGAAACTACTGATTTTTGTTTGAAAAACTCAGATGCAGATCAAGTTTCTGAAGTTTGTGAAATGCATGTCTCTCGTGAAACCAAGGACACAAAAGAAGAAATGAAAATCAAAACTTTTGGCAGTGAAAATAAAGTCTTGGAACCTGCCATGGAAGAACTAGCATGTCCTAACAAAGAGACAACATCATATGAATTCCTAGTTAAGTGGGTAGGGAGGTCTCATATACATAACAGTTGGATCTCAGAATCCCATCTGAAAGTTCTTGCGAAGAGAAAACTAGAAAATTACAAGGCTAAGTATGGAACAGCTTTGATAAATATCTGTGAGGAAAAGTGGAAGCAGCCCCAGCGAGTAATTGCTCTCCGTGCTGCTGAGGATGGCAGCCATGAAGCTTTTGTAAAATGGACCGGTCTTCCTTATGATGAATGCACTTGGGAAAGTCTGGATGATCCTCTTCTTAAAGAATCAGTTCATCTAATCAATCAGTTCAATCAGTTTGAGCGCCAGACACTGGACAAAGATTTTGCAAGGGATGCTCTACAAAAAGGGAGGCATGATGGTCTGCAAAACGAAATTGCTACTCTGATGGAGCAACCAGCGGAACTAAAAGGAGGTTACTTGTTTCCTCACCAGCTTGAGGCATTGAACTGGTTGCGTAAGTGTTGGCATAAATCCAAAAATGTAATACTTGCTGATGAGATGGGGTTGGGGAAAACAATATCTGCTTCTGCTTTCCTTTCATCTTTGTATTTTGAGTTCAAAGCTTCTCTCCCGTGCTTGGTCTTGGTTCCACTTTCGACAATGCCTAACTGGTTATCTGAGTTTGCACTGTGGGCTCCCGACTTAAATGTTGTGGAGTACCATGGGTGTGCAAAAGCAAGGGCCATGATTCGCCTGTATGAATGGCATGCTAGTGATCCTAATGAGATGAACAAAAAAACCACTTCCTACAAATTTAATGTTCTTTTAACCACTTATGAAATGGTTCTTGCGGATTCCACTTATTTGCGTGGAGTTCCTTGGGAAGTTCTTGTGGTTGATGAGGGCCATAGACTTAAGAATTCAGGAAGTAAGCTGTTCAGCTTGCTCAACTCATTCTCTTTCCAACACCGTGTTCTTTTGACTGGCACCCCTCTTCAGAATAACATTGGTGAGATGTATAATTTGCTCAATTTCTTACAGCCAGCTTCATTTCCTTCTCTATCTTCTTTTGAGGAGAGATTTAATGATCTCACAACAGCAGAAAAAGTGGAAGAATTGAAGAAACTTGTTTCACCGCACATGCTTCGAAGGCTTAAAAAGGATGCTATGCAAAATATCCCCCCAAAGACAGAACGGATGGTTCCTGTTGAGCTGTCTTCCATCCAAGCCGAATATTACCGAGCAATGCTAACAAAGAATTATCAGATGTTACGGAATATTGGAAAAGGAGTTGCCCAACAATCAATGCTAAACATTGTGATGCAGCTGAGAAAAATTTGCAATCATCCATATCTCATACCAGGTACCGAGCCTGATTCTGGGTCGCTAGAATTTCTTCATGAAATGCGAATAAAAGCTTCGGCCAAGTTGACTTTGCTGCATTCCATGCTCAAGATCTTATATAAGGAAGGTCATAGAGTTCTGATTTTTTCACAAATGACCAAGCTTCTTGATATCCTTGAGGATTATTTGACCATAGAGTTTGGCCCTAAAACATATGAACGAGTGGATGGTTCTGTATCAGTCTCCGATCGCCAAACAGCTATTGCACGTTTTAACCAAGACAAAAGTCGATTTGTCTTCTTGTTATCTACGCGCTCTTGTGGCCTTGGAATCAATTTAGCAACCGCAGACACTGTCATTATTTATGATTCTGATTTCAACCCACATGCTGATATCCAAGCTATGAATAGAGCACATCGAATTGGGCAATCCAAAAGACTTCTGGTGTACAGGCTTGTTGTTCGCGCCAGTGTTGAAGAGCGCATCTTGCAACTTGCTAGAAAAAAACTAATGCTTGATCAGCTCTTTGTCAATAAGTCCGGGTCTCAGAAGGAAGTGGAAGATATTCTACGATGGGGAACAGAAGAGCTTTTTAGTGATTCTTCTAGCATGAATGGAAAAGATAATAGTGACAATAATATCAACAAAGATAAAGATGACACAATAGCAGATCTGGAGCAAAAGCAGAGGAAGAGGAGTGGTGGCCTTGGGGACGTGTATCAAGATAAATGTACAGATGGTGGCAACAAGATTGTGTGGGATGAAAATGCTATATTAAAGTTACTTGATCGCTCAAACCTCCAGTCTGTGTCAACTGATGCTGCTGAAGGAGATTTTGAGAATGATATGCTGGGCTCAGTAAAGGTGAGCGCTGTTACTTTATTTAACTGGAATATTTACTTCTGCTTCATCAGAATCTTTGGTAGAAAATATCATTTCCTGACGCCTTGGTGCATCTCTCAAAACTGCAATTTATTTAAATTTTAATTTGTTGAGTTAGATGCTCTGGGCTATGTTCTGATGTTACAAATGGTATAAAATGCCTTTTAGTTTAATCTGGACTTCACTCATCACCACAATTGCCAGTTATAATCACTGCAATGGGATCCAATGAAGTCAACCTATTTGAGATTTAACTGGCTGCCATAATCCTTGTTGCTTTTATGTCAAACTGGATAACCACTCTTCTTGACTGAATGGTGTATTTTTTCACTCAATTTTAGGATTTAATTATAGCAGGACTTCATGTATATTTGACATTTGATTCATTGTAGTTTCTGTTTTAATACGTTTCATTTTATAGGTGGATCCTGTACAATTACTTCTTAAAGCTTGGCTTGTCCTTCTAGAAACTAGCAATCTTATTTCCAGACCTTACATTTTCTGTTGCAACTGTTTGTTGCATCTTGAGTCAAATATGATGAAATGATATGACCAAGTTATGTAGGAGAGAATAGTCCGTTGGAGTCAGTATTTAGTTATTTTCTAGTTTTGCTTGGTTTTATTTAAACTTTCCTTGTTCCTGTTTTTTCAGTCCCCTAAGTTTTTCTTCTTTAAGCTATTTGACGAGACTTTCTTTTGTTTTCAAAATGTTTCTGAATATATTCTTTGTATTGTTTTATTCTTGCCTTTTTGGTTGCAACTTTATCTCCCTCCTCCCAAGAATGTTGCATTTATAATCATTAATTCTAATGAGGGATACCCCAAACAAAATATGTATACTGTTTGTTTCAATTAAATAATATCTCTGCATTTTTCCAAGCAGTCCTTGGAATGGAATGATGAAACAACAGAAGAGCAAGGGGGAGCTGAATCACCAGTTTTGGTTGATGATACCTGTGGGCAAAATCCTGAAAGGAAAGAGGACAATGTGGTAAATGTTACTGAAGAAAATGAATGGGACAGGCTTTTGCGTGTAAGGTAAGGAGCTTTACCTGTGCTCACACTGTCTAAATCTTATTATAATAATACATGAAAAAATGAATAGATTTGGCTGGCAAACATACTGTTTCACCAAGATTGATCTATGTACCCAGGATCTGAAAAAAAAGTGATAATTTTGAACACTCATTTTATTATTATTCAATCACTTAATTGATTATCTATCCATGCCATGTGATGAACATTTTCTGGAACCTGTCAGTCTGTTTCTGAGTTTCTTTGATCAGAAGACTAGTTAAAACTCTTGAATCCAGGTTCTTGATTGGGTTTATTTTAATGAAAAAGTAATTCATTTGGTCAATTGGTAGATGGTGGGAAATTCAAATGCCTTTAGTCATCCCTAGGTTAGTTCGTATATTGATCAGGCTATGAACTGATTATTTCCTGGTTCTTGATCTTGACTTGTTACTCATTTATGGTTCCAAAGTGTGAGCTCAGTCCAACCTAATATATTTATGGGTAAATGTACCAGTTGTTAATGTGTGGCGTTGTTATATTCTGAAATGATACTGGCTTTGTTATTATGTAGCATCTTCCATTAAGAATTGGAGCAATTTCACTTGTTTTTTTTGTTTCAGCTGATTTTGTGACACCTTAAGTAGTTCTGCTCAAAGAATTTTTATTTGTACGAGAATGGATTTGATCTTGTTTGACCTTATCACACTGCTTTCTGTTGTAGAAATCCACAATTAAATTATGGGCACCCTTCCAATTTTGAATTCCTAAAACATGAAAAATTGCTTAATAGTAATTTGATCGTTACTCTGTTTTTATCGTAGTTATTTTATTGTTTTGACTTTTGTTTTAGAAGTGTAATAGATTCAAGTTTCCTTGATGGGCCGAGTTCCAATTGTGTTATAATAGAACTTCAATAATTGAATTTAGTTGGTTCTTCTTCAACAGTTTATAAGTTGAAGTTTAAATTATTTATCATTTAATGTGTTCTAGGTAAGCATTTTTATTTTGTTTACATGGTTCAGAGCTACTAAGAATTTTGATTCTTTTGAAGGAACAAAATTATATGAAAATTTGTTTTAGTCCTGGTGTCGAGAAGTTATCTTTTTCTCTTAATTCCTTTTCTTCACCTTCCTCTCTTCATACCTTCCCCTCTTACGTCTCTTAACTAGAAAAACAGTAAATGCAAATTCCCAATTCTGATTTGTCCTCCCAGGGTTCTCTCCTTCATTGTGCAACAATTGAACATAATTACTCTACTATGCATTAATATTTGTTTTTTCTTTCTCCTTATTCCCTATCAACCACATACATAATTCAAACAATTCACAATATAACTACAATTCCTCATATTCTGTTTGCTGAAACTTATTTCACAGGAATGCTTATTTAAGTTGTATGTTTTACTGGGTTTTAGATGGGAGAAATATCAAAATGAGGAGGAAGCTGCTCTTGGTCGAGGAAAACGCTTGAGGAAAGCTGTCTCATACAGGGAAGCTTATACTCCACACCTGAATGAAACATTGAATGAGGTAATTTCATTTGCTTCCGAGCTTTGTAAATACAAATCTGGTCTATTAAGTTGCCTCTGAAGATTGGAACAGGAAGGTCCTTACATCCCACTTGGTTTTTTATTGGTCTACAGGCTGATTTAGCTTTCCCCTTGTCCTTTTTCTTTACCTTTTTCTATAGTGTTAATACATGTCTGGGTTATTATATCCCTTCCGGATAAGTATTCTAAACTAACCAAATCTCCACTTCCCTCCCAATATTTCATGGGAAGGCATTCATTATAATTCTCCAAAAATTGGAAATGGTCTGAAACTATGGAGTTTGGTAGAATGGCCACTTATTATTTGTGTTTTTTTTTGCTTAAGATTGTCATACTGACCTCATGCATTGAGAACTGAACTTTGGCTGCCATTTTGGTCTTTGATGTGCACTGGAAGCCCCAGTTCAGTTGTTCTTTGCTTCAGTTTTAAGAAACCATTTCATCTAAAAGTTTTACGAAACCATCTCATCAAGTGGAAGCTTTTTGGGCTTGAAACTTGCACACAGATCTACACTACCTTGTGCTTAGTTTTTATCAAATAGAATAAGGATGATGAGATTTGAACTCATATGTGTGCTGAGTCAACAAGGCTCTGATACCATGTTAAAGAACTATCCACCTAAAAACTCAAGCTTTAGATAAGACTATATGATATGATTTATATTATTCTATAACATAATTTACCCTCATTATCACTCCTTTCATTTGTCTTTCTTTTGTCTTCCTTCTCATCATATTTCCAGTGCATTCAGCTTGAAGCTGCACGGATTGAGATTTATTTTACATAATGTTTTTGTTTTAATAAAAATAATTTCATAAATGATTTTTATTTACTGGACTGCTTTTGATTCACTTGCTACTTATCTTTTAAATGGGTCAATGGATCTCTAAAAAATGTAACCTTTCTTGTTTTCCACCAAGCACAATTCATCTGTTTCCATAGTTATTTTCTTTTACTTTTTGATAATGGTTTTTCATAGTTTCAGTTATCAACTTCAACTTTAAATGCAGAGTGGTGGTGAAGAGGACCGGGAGCCTGAAGCAGAGCCTGAGCGGGAATATACACCAGCTGGAAGAGCATTGAAGGCAAAATAGTAAGTTAAATTTGTTCACCCAAGAAATCCAGAATTCTCAACATGAATTAGATAAAAATAGAAATCTAATTGCCGTAATGAGGATTGGTATGGGGTAGAACTGGATCCTAAGTTAAGATTATTACAGGATCTTCCCGCTCCAAAAATAAAAGATAAAATAAAATAATTTGACTTCATATTCTTGAAACACGTGGAAAATGCCATGCGCTACTTGGGCAAACTTGAAGGGAAATATGATTTAGACCTGACTATTTGACATTGTTGTTTCAATCTACTTTGCTTTGACAGCGCTAAGCTTCGTGCTAGACAAAAAGAACGACTTGCTCAGCAGAATGCAATTGAAGTATTTCATCGGAATGAGGGGCTTCTTGTACGTGAGTTGGTTCTTCATTGTCCTCCCACCAACAAAATATATGGGGATCAGGCCATGGAGTTTGCTCAACAAGGCAGAGAGAAGCCTTTTGTAATTAACTTGGAGGATGATGAGTTCAGTCAGCAAGATGCAACAAAGAGAAACGCCAATGCAGCCATAAAGTTGGGCAGCCTATCTAATCATAAATTGAGCAGTGATCTGGATCTTACTATGAACTCCCTTGGACACCCCTCTGACACTATCCTTCCAAGTCACCAAAATCACGGCACAGGCAATAAAAACTTGATTTCTCCCATCAATCAGTTGCCTGTTCTGGGACTCTGTGCTCCCAATGCAAATCAATTGGATTTGTTGCACAAAAGCTCGTCAAGATCAAAGGGCCACCAAAGCAAACCAGTGCCTGGACCAGAATTTCCATTTAGTCTACCTCCTTGCTCTGAAACTTCAATTGAGACGGATATAAAACATCAGGAGACTACATCAGACAAGCCAAAATTGCTAGATGCATCAGCTGAAAATTTGCACCCGCGCCTTAAAAATAACTTCTCAGATGGTTGGCACCTGTTTAGTCAGGTATTCTCTCTCATAGTGCATCAACTTTGTTAACTTTTAATTAGAACTCTATGTATGCATGTGATTGCAATGCTGCATTTCTTTTTTATTTATTGCAATGCTCTATTTATTTTTTTTACTATTACTTTTGCAGTGTCCACCTATACCACAGGGGAAAGATTCTGATCATTTGGAAGGTTCCAGTTCTAGTTATGCTGGTTTCCAGGAAAAGATGTCACTGCCAAACTTGCCTTTTGATGAGAAATTGTTGTCCAAATTTCCACTTCCTTCCAAGAGCATGCCTAGTAACCATGACTTATTACCAAGCTTGTCACTGGGGAGAAGACATGAAGCTGTTAATGACTCTACTCGAGACCTTCCAGCAATGCCATTGTTGCCCAATTTGAAATTCTCCCCGCAAGATGCAACAAGATATAATCAGTTAGAGAGGGAGGTTCCTCCCACACTGGGTTTGGGTCAGATGCCATCCACATTTTCATCATTTCCTGAAAACCACAGAAAGGTGCTTGAGAACATAATGATGAGGACTGGCTCTGGATCAAGTAGCTTGTATAGAAAGAAATCAAAAATAGATGTTTGGTCTGAGGATGAACTTGATTTCCTTTGGGTTGGTGTTCGGAGATATGGAAGGGGTAATTGGGATGCCATCCTTAGAGACCCCAGGTTAAAATTCTCGAAGTACAAAACTTCAGAAGATTTAGCAGCTCGGTGGGAGGAGGAGCAATTCAAGTTCTTGGATGGGTCTGCTTTCCCATTGCCAAAGATGCCGAAGCCAATGAAGTCCTCCAAATCATCCTTATTCCCAAGCATTCCCGAGGGAATGATGACACGGGCTTTGCATGGAAGCAGACTCGTAACGCCATCAAAGTTTCAGTCACATCTGACAGACATGAAATTGGGTTTTGGTGATCTGTCTTCTAGCCTGCCACATTTTGAACCGTTGGATCAATTTAGTTTGCAGAATGAACATTTTGTCCCAATTCCAACTTGGAATCTGGATGAGTTGCGGGCAAGTTTTGTTGGAGATTCTTCAGTGGGACCATCGCATGTTTCCTCTGAAAAAACATTTCTGCTCAATTCTTTTGGAGCAAGCACCTTGGCTTCTTCTTTTGGATTGAATCCCTCAAGCAGCAGCTTTGATTTACAGCGAAGAGAAGAGGAATACAATCCCATGAAATACGGGAAATTACCCGGCCATCTAGATAGATCATTACATGGATTGCATGATTCCCATAACAATGTGGGAATTGGTGAATTAAGCAGTTCAGCATCGTTCCCGAATAAAGTGCAGAATCCATTCAATTCAAAGGGCAAAGAAGTAGTTGGAAGCAGTTCATCGAACAAGCTGCCTCATTGGCTTCGGGAAGCTGTAAGTGCTCCTCCTGTCAAACCAGCTGAACCTGATCTGCCACCCACTGTATCAGCAATAGCTCAATCAGTTCGTGTGGTATATGGAGAAAATCAGCCGACTATTCCTCCTTTTATTATACCTGGCCCCCCTCCCTCCCAACCAAAGGATCCAAGAAGGATTTTGAGGAAGAAAAAGAAGCGGAGGTCACATATGTTCAGGCAGTTCCCACTAGATATTGGTAGTAGTCAGGATTTTAGAAATAGCATCCATGGGAGTAATGTTGCTTCGACCTCTATCCCACAGGTCGCACCATTAGTCCCTGAAACTTCAGGGTGCCCATGGAATGAATCTGACCTTAACCTGCCTCATCCCAGTTTACACAAGATGAATTCGTTGACTTCAACTGCTTATTTAAAAATACAGAAGAAAACTACCATGGGATTGTCCCCCTCTCCTGAAGTTCTTCAACTGGTAGCATCCTGTGTAGCTCCAGGCCCGCATTTATCCTCTGGTTCTGGAACAGCAAGCTCGAGCCTCCATGAAAGTAAAGTACCCTTGCCAAAATCTCCTGACCAAGTTGGAATTTCAGACTCGCAAGGTGCTTTGGAAGAACCTATGGACTCGGAAAGGTTGCCCCCTCAGGTTCACTGCATTCCAGAGAAGAGGCTGGACCAACCTGATAGTGGCGATTCTAGCAAGACTGAGTCAGATCTTTCTCTGATCAAACAGCCTGATGCAGAAGACATATCTTCTGAGGGAACCCTATCAGATCATCCTGTGATTGACCAAGAACCATAGTTAAGTATCGGATGGAACATCATTATTCTTTGATGCAGGCTCTCCAGTTAAATGCTCGAATTTTTGTAGGCATGACTCAACAAGCGATGAACTAGCATATATAGGATCACTTAGGATATCTTGTGTAAAGTTATTGCAAGATAAAATGAAATATACAGTGTTCCTTGCTGGGATTTCTGCTTCTGTCAAACGTGCTTCCAAATCCAAGGGTTCTTCATCCTAACCCCGTTGAAAAGAATCGGGTGGATTAAGGCGATGTAAGAGTGATTCATGCATTATTTCTCGTTGTTCTTTGCTCATCTATCAATCTTTTAACATTTAAACATGGTATCTCGCTTAAACTGTAATGGTTAATATGTCCGCTCGATAGAGGAGGGTTATTACTTTTTTTAATTTAATTATGAGATGATTAAAATAATTATTTCCAATAATTCAAACTATTTAATTCTATAGAAAATGAGTTTTTTCTTTTCTTTTTAGTAACAACTCTATTTAGTTATGCATTTCTTCTTCTTCTTTCGCTAGCGTAACGTGATTTTTTTTAAACAAAAGCTTGAGTAATTAAAATAAATATCCCTAAGAATCTCAATGAATTAAATCAATTAAGATAAAAAAATATTATAGCTAAAACTTGCCCTTTTATAAAAAAAATGTAATTTCTTTTAATCAAAGCATGATTTTTTAAATAAAAGTATATTATCTAAAAAGCAAGTTTCAAGAAAAAAAATAAAAAATTGTATATTGATGATTTTTTATGAGACTGAATAAGAAATAAAAGTATAATTAATTTGAAAAAATCTATATAAAAAATTCACACAAAAAATAGCAAAAATTATATTTTATTTTCATTAAATATTTGCAAGACATTTTTTTAATTGTATATTAAATAGGTTCATATATAATTATTCATATTATCTCATTTAAAAATCATGGAATAATTATATATTTTTTAAAATATTATTGTAATTATATATTTAAATAATTTTTTTTTATATATATATATATATCACATTTTTTATTATTAAAAATGGGGACATTCAAAGAGGTCCATGCATGCCTGTGTAGGTTTGAAAGGACGGCTTAGGCGGTGTCCATACTTGCAAGGCTAGAGAATTTAGGAATGTTTGGAAATTGTTTTTGAAATTTTTTTATATTTATTTTTTATTTTTAATTAAAAAATTTGGTGTTTTTTAGATCATTTTGATGATTTTAAAAATATAATTTTAATATAATTTTGAACAACAAATACTTTAAAAAACAAAATGAAACACAATAGTTACACCGATTTTGACTTTTGAAAATAAAAGCTGAGCGCTTCTAAACCTTGAAGACCAAGCTTGTGCATCTAGTAATTTTTTTATATGTAAAAAAAAATGATAGATCAAAAGTTTTATTTAAGTTGACGGGGCGTCGTTCATTGCTACAATTGTTTTTACTACTTTTGATGATTGGAAAATTGGATTTTGACTATTTGGATTTCTAAATCTCGAATCTCAACATCTTTTCACCTTAACATCACACAATAGTCTTTAGAAGTATGATTTACGTTATTTTAAAAGTATTTTTTATTTAAAAATATATTAAAATAATGATTTTATTTTATTTTATTTAAAATTATTTTTAACACCAGAACATGAAAATGATCTAAAAATATGAAAATAAATTAATTTAAAATAAATAAATAAATAAATTTTCAATTTTTTTTCAAAAATATTGTCGAAACACAAGTGCCAAACAGTCATTAAATCTTAGAAACCTCTATATCCTCAATCACAAAATACAACGTAATCATCCTCAAAACTAAATAAATTTAAAACAAGCTTTTCATATTTCAATCTACTTTTTTTATATGTATAATTAAAGGTTCATTGAATTTTTCTTTTATAAATAAACTTATCAACTCCAACATCAATAATTGTTTTTGCTGTTAATTTTAGTTTTTTAATCACAATTTGTATTTCTTGGTGATTATAATGTAATGTAAGAATAACTTTTATCACGGTGAATGTAGAAGAGCATCCATAGCTAAATATATCCTAAAATGTAAAACTATATATGATAACATGACCATTGAGGATGAAAAAACAAAACAAATAAAATGCACTGTTTTTTTTTATAAATCGTTTTAATATAAAATACCAAGTTAAAATATTTTTAAAAATATATTAAAACATAGCCCTGCCTACGACCAGAACGTAAAAAAAATGGTGTTGTTTAATTAGAAACTTTGAAAACAAAAACAACGACTTCGGTCAAATGCAACGGATCTAATAAGTCTTCTTCTAACAGGAGTAGCATGCATGTAAGCTTTCTTTAATTAATTATGCAAAATCGTCGTCGTGCCTGCCATTAATTATGGGATTTTGTCTCCTCGTACAGACATGTTCATATGTATAACGATATTCTTTATAATTTTACTTCGGAGTTGGTAGCTCACCTTGCACATGTACGTAAATAAATAAATAAACCTCCCACTCCTCCATTTCACCACAGTTTACCTCTTCTCCCATATTCATCACCCCCATGAAAGCTAAACAAAATAAGTATGCATCCATCAAATTAGCATCGCGGGTCAAATTAAAATAAGGTATATATATATATATACCTTATTTGAAGATTCTCTCTAATTCTCAATAGGGATAAATAATTAAATCTTTCTCTACCTAAAAGACTACAACTTGGGATTTTATCATCCATTAAGTACACATTAATTGTGCCCGTTACAAGCAACTGAAACCTAAGATAGATTAACATTCGAAACTAGAAGAAAATAAAACAAGACAACAAAACTTGGGACTTGAATACTAGCTGGTAGTAATTTATCCTGGTGAGAATTAAGTGGGCACTAGTATTCTTGAAGAAGAAGATGTACTGCTTCTTAATGGGTTGGCCACAAACCTTGAAGTGAAAGCGCAAAACTGGTAGTAATCTTCGTCATCTAACATGCCTCCACACCCACTTGTATCAAAGTTGAGAGAATAACTCAATGGATCATACCGGAACTGGAATGAGGATTGTCTACTTGCAGTGGCAGCGCGTAGCATTCTCCTTCTCTTCCTTAGCTTCTTCAAAAGCTTTGTTAAACACCCACAAAAACAGGTTTGGGTACTCCCACTACTCTTTTCGACTATTTTACTGGTGGCGACCTTAGTGGTGGCAGTCGTATCGACACCACCAGCACCAATCTTGGTGGTGGTTTTTGGCCACCAAAGGAGCCATATTTGTGCCATTTTTGTCTCTAGAGTTGTGGTGTTTGCTGTGACTTGAAACGGGGGAGAAGAGATTGGTACTTGGGAGATGCAAATGGGAGGTTGTGAGGTCAGCTCAGTGGGCAGAGCACTGCATATATGGAGTCATGGGAGGTGTAAGGACGCTCCAAGAGGGAGAGTGGACCTTTTCTTTTCTCTCTCTCTCTCTCTCTCTCTCTATATATATATATATATGCATTGAAAAAATGGTTATTTAACGTGGAATTTCATTCACAGCCAGCATAAGTAAGGCTTAAGAAAAACAAAACAAAACAAAACGCCTCGTTTCATTATCCATGTGAGCATGTGACTGAAGGGAAAAAAGTCAAAACGGCATTCAACGATGTTGAGGTGAGGTGATAAGTATGTCTTCATTTGAGGGAGGCCTTTTGTTTTTCTACTCTCTTCCTCTTTCTTTTATTTTGTAGGTTACATCGACACGACAAAACGATGCATGCGAGCACAGCATTTGTCTCTATTCTTTCTTCTTTTTTATTTCCTTTTGATTTCAGCATTTATATCAGGAGTTTCGTGGATACTACACCCCCCCCCCCCCTGAAACTCATCTTAGTTTCTAATTATCCGCATGGTGATCAAGCATCATATCCATATTGCAATGTCGTAAATTGAGCATCTAGGCTTTAATATATATTTACAAGCTTTTACTATTAATATTAAAGTATCAGGAATATAACGTGTCATCTCAGTCAAACAGTCTTTTATTTCTTTATCCGATGGTGACAAGCATCATGCTTATTTATGATTGCGTTGAGCATCTAAGCTGTCTTATGTTGGTATTGAGTTAAATATCGGATTAACCTGTGAATTCTTTATCCGATGGTGACAAATCCAGAAGGTTGTCTGGCTTTGCCCATGAGATTAACGGTCTACTCAGCCGAGGGGTGCTCGAGGATGTAGCCATCGGGGCTCATCCAAGACGAGAGGTCTGATCGGTACCATCATCTTGTGTCCTGAAATTATCCTCCGAATAAAGAAAGAAAAGTCTAAATCAGCATTTTACATCCATTCGAAATTCCTTGCACATTTACTTGTATACTAAATATGCATTATTAGAATATATTATTAGAATCTTGATCTCCATTCTTCTAATTTTTTCTCCTCTTACAGTTTTGTTTTTCAAATCTACCCTTCAATCAAATAAAATTTAATTTTTAATTTATATCCTCGTTCGTTTAATTGGAATTTTTAAAAATCTTTTGTATAATTAATTTTTATTTATTTCTTCCTTAACGTTTGGTTGATTGAGATATGAACTTCATGGTTTTTTCAAATTAGACGCTTCGGGTCTAATGACTCGGGTTTTTTTTTCTTAAAAAAAAGGTTTCATAATCTTCTTTAGTTTTTTTTTTCTTAAATGAGGTTTCATAACCTCATTTTATTTCTTGCAATCCAGCTAGCTAATTAATAGCAAGGAGTCATGAAGATTTTTCTATTTTACCACGAATTGAAACCTTTTCTAATAATCTGTTCATTGAGCTTCGACAAGTCTGTTTGTTACCTCAGAGGGGTTTTTTTTCCAAGTAAATAGAGGCAGCAGAAGGGAAATAATTGAAGATAATCTTTCGTACACCAAATAATTAGTGTCACCTCAAGAAAAAAGGAGCAAGGGTCGTGTTTTGCATAGCAGATCGAAGGGTGGAGCCACATGGATGCCAGAGAAACAAAGCAAGCACATGGTTTAGATTGGATTAGAGATTTGTGTCAGTGTAGACATGAAGATCTACCCTTATATTTCTTGACCCATTTATTCTCTCCTCTAACGTCTGATCTGCTGCATTCTGCAATATTGTCATGGTAGGGTTTCCGAGCAACCAATGGACGCGGTCTTTCTTGCAGCAAGGGCGGTTTCATATACTGGGTTTTTTTTGTTTCTGCTGCATTACTTCTCTTCTCTTTTTCTTTCTTTCTTTGTTCTTTTCTAGATCGGTAATTTAATGGTTTGACTGTTCAGCAACAGCAGAACGTTGGTCCAGTATGTTTTCTTACAGAAATAATAATAATAATAAAAGAAAACAAGAACTAATAAATTGAAGACCATAGGTTCCTTCGATGTCAGAAGTAAAATCCAAGAGGAAAACACCAAATAAAAGATATCACTCGGACCAGATTCTGGCCACTACAATGATCCTCGTGACTTTTTACGAGAGCTCGATCCCCATCATGAACGAGGGCAATGCCATGATAGGATATATATATCTTGAAAATTACTATCAATCGATCTGGAATATTACAGGAGCTGTCTAGGATCGCCATATGACTTTTAGCATCTTGCTATATTTGGATAGATCTGCTGCTGCTTTCAAAATGAAGTTCTTCATGCATGTGTGTGTTTATTCTTTTCCATAGATGATTGATTCGCTGCATGATTATCATGGAAATAATTGAAAATAAAAAGAAATATTGAAAATGGTAGGGGGGCGATTGTAAATGAGAAGTTAATTTCTTGTAAAATAGGGGAAATATTTAATTGAAAAACAAACAAGGGGACAAAAATGCATCGACTTCTTTCCTCGAAAAACTACCCCCACCAGAGTACAGCTTTTTTCATAGCAGTTCTTGCATATCTATTTTAGTTTATATTGAAAATAAAATAAAATAAATCTAACGTTTCAAAGTAATTTTATTTATAAATATATTTTAAAAATAATTTATTTTAATATCAGTACAAAAAATAATAATTTAAAGCTAAATAAATAATAATAAAAAAAAACAGAAATAGATTGAATCACAATGTCAAATAAGACATTATCCAAGAAGATCACTTTGTCAATGTTGCATGTATTTTTTAAAAAACATTTTTACAGGCCAAATAAAGGGTACTGACACAATATTTTTTTATTTCTTTTAGTCACATGTTAGAGCCTATACGCGATGACATAATACTTGTGAATATGATGAGATGCTAAACTTAATTTTCTTGGAGCACAACTATATGCCGAGTCTAAACACAAACAAGATGTTAGATCCAATATCCTTATGCTCAACTAAGTATCAAAATCCGAGGTGGAGTCGTAGAGCTGGATGCCAGATCATCCAGTTTGAGCCTGCATTCAACCTAAGTGCTCGAAAGGGTTTACATGCTCAAACTATAAATGCGGTCATGTAGTTTCGTATCAAAAACTATGTCAAACCTAAATATATGAGCAAATATCGCCAAACTCTTTTGAGTTTAGCTATGTGCTCAAGAGTTTGACAAGATATTAAACATAACTCTCTTTAGCTTGATTATATGTAGAGCTCGAACATATCCGAGTTTGACAAGATATGAGACTCAAACCCTTTAAATTTCACTACATACTAAGCCCAAATACTTGTGAGTTTGACAAGATGTCAGATTTATTTGGATTATGGAAAATATCAAACCCAACATCATCATGTTTAGAGTCATTATAGATCCAAACATTGTGTTGATGGTCTTTATTGGCCTTATGTTGAGTGACAAGGTTATCCTTAAAACCCTTAACATGAAATGGTATGAGCTTAAGGTAGTCATTTCTCTATACCCCTAAATGTGTAAAAGTTTTCTAATAACCAATTATATTTCAATCCACATTAATGCAACAACAATATTATTCTTAACATTAATGTTGTGTATAAAATAAGATAATGACATCATTTATAACTCTATTATTTAACTATCAGCACTAATAATATGAAAGAATAATTCTCATCAACATTAATTCTGTATAAGAAGACATTACATTATTATTATTACTCTTTGAATCACCCCAGGTAAGTGATTTGTGATTTTTATTCTCTTATCATATATTCTCAAAGCATTTATCACATAAAAACCAAGAGCAAACATTTTTCTTTTTATAGTATATGCTTATTTTCTCATTTATTACAATCCTTGTTATAAAATCATTGATTTGATCATCAAAAGTTCTATAAACCCTAAAAAGACCATTGTGTTGGAATTGAAATTTCTACCATCAATCCTTTGCTCTTCTAGTTCTTAGGAATAGAATACTGACGTGAACATATACACTATCCAAACACTCAAACCCTATTGCTGGGCAGATTGGATCCTATGAGATCATCAACTGATCAAAACTCCATCAAATGTTTTTCTATAACTGGTTTTCGACACCTTAACAGCAACTAATGACAGACAAGCAAGAAATCCTTAGGATGAGATATGTTATTAACCTCCTAGAAGTAGTTGACATGTTTGTTCCATTTTCTCATTACCATTTTCTCAACCACAAGCCACCCTCGTTGCTAGCTAGAAGATAACTATTTTATCTAAAAGAGGCAAAACAAAATGATGTGCAGAGCTTTCTACTTTCAAGACTTTAAAGAATATTACAAACTTCAAGGAGACTACAGAATGGTAGAAAGTTTTTGAAGAGTTCATAGCACACATCTTCTCCCCCAAGATTTTATTGCGATCAAGAGAAAATAAGGGTATATTCCTTTACCTTAGGGTTTTTTTTATCAGATAGTCAACTCAATATTAGTCAAAGAAGAAAATGGTGTCATTGCACTTGTCTTTCTAGTTCATAGGCCCCAAGATATATATATATATATATATATATATATATATATAAAGATATCTACCAATCAAATCATTCGAGTGGCCATGTAGATCCTAAACAATCTATTGTTTATTTTATTGATCTTGCTCTATCTTTTATTATTCTGATAGCAAGCTTGACTAAACCTTGTATAAATTAATAAGATTGCGTGGTCCATTAATTTTTGTGAATTTTCGATTGCAACAAGATGAAAATGGTCAAGCGCAGCATCCCATTTTGAATTCATCGATAGCCGTAAGAGGATTAAGAAATCTACTAGCGGGCTACATCAACAACGAAACTTTAAAACTCGCAGTTTATGTCAGGATTATATATATATATATATATATATATATATATATATATATATATATATATATATATATATTGTTTCTTACTTGGTTGGTGATTTTCTTGGATGAAAACTATGATGAGGAATCTCAATCATGTTGGAAAATAGAGTAAAGATGAATAAATAAATAAGTGGTTGTCAATAACAACATTCAGTATCGGGGGGAGTGTTTGAGAAATCACATGATTGGACAGCAATATGGTACCCAGTTTAGAATTATAAATTTAATAATCCTCCATTAGTAGCTAACTGGTTCGGTAGCTCTTCTAAGAAAATAAATAAATAAATTGTGATTATCACCACCATCATATAGTTTAACGGGAAAGTCATGTGCCATGCATATATTCTTCAACCTAGAAATCTGGTCTGCTTCATTAAATTTTTAATAAATAAACTATGGAAAGCCTAAATTGTGAACATGACTTATGTGGGTTGAAAATTATTTAGAAGTGCGAGGGTGAGAGATTTTTTAAACGTTAGAGTCGGTGAGGGAATTGGGTATGCACGCATCTGGACTCCCAACATATTAATTATTATTATTAAGCCGAGATCGTTATCCTATCCATCTCATCATCCCTGCGCTACTGCAAACTTCAACACTGAAAATGTGGCTATCACTAGTTTATTATTTCTCCTTAATGCTGTATTATTGATTGCTTAAATCTAGCCCTTGAAAATTTCAAATATTAATATTTAAGATATTTGTTGGTTATGTATATATATATCCTAACTGTTTAAATTTTTAGATAAAATAGTTTTTTAACATGATATCAGAGTCTTGTTAACTCAGTGGTCACGAGTTCGAATCTCACTACCCTCTTGTATTTGATAAAAATCAAGCACAAAGTAATATGAGTTTGTGCAAATTTCAAACTAAAAAGGTTTTCACTTGAAGATATGTATTAGAAAATAATATATTAGTGGTCACGGGTTCGAATCTCACTACCCTCATTGTATTTGATAAAAATCAAGCATAAAATAATATGGGTCTATGCAAATTTCAAACTCAGATGGCTTTTCACTTAAGAAATGTGTTAGAAAATAATATAAATTATATTTTGAGATCTCACCTAACAACTTAAATTTTTAGATGATATAGTTCGTTAACAATATATATTTAAAAGCAAATCCACCTTTTCTTCCTCCCCTATTTTAACATATTTGCTGGTTAATTATTATCCTCTGTATTTGAGGTTTTGATTTCATATATTGCTTGGAATTCAAGTGGATGTTAGCTTCAGCTTTCCATTTTTCATTTTAGTTGCACCATATGGGATTTGTTAGAGAATAATTTAAATTATATTTTACGATCTCATCTAATAGATTAAGTTTTTAGTTGAGATGATTTCTTAACTTGATATCAGAGCCTTGTTGGTCTATCGGTCACGAGTTCGAATCTCATAATCCTCATACTATTTGATAAAAATCAAGTGCAAGACAATATGTATCTGTACAAGTTTCAAGTGCAAAGAATTTTCACTTGAAAGGATATGTTAGAGAATAATATAAATTATATTTTGATATCTCACCTAATAACTTAAGCTTTTAAATAAAATGATTTTTTAACATAACCTAATATTGAATCAGAAATATGTAGGAGGAAGAGTTTAACAACAATCATCTCCATTGCTATCTGCGAGGCCGATTATGGAAACTAAAGACAATGAAGATGGAGAGAAACTTTTTTTTATGCTTCGATTTATAATTTTAGAAAACTATTCTTCAGATTGTGCTGAGACAAGAAAAGCATAACAATGATATATTAGAGCAACTCCAATGGAAAAAAAATCATTTTGGAGAGCTATTTTTTATATTATTTTAAATATAGTGCAATTATTTTGTATATAGTTTAATTATACAATTAATAAGAGTAGGTTATATAATTAAATAATTTCTTTTAAAAAACCCTCCAACAATATAATTATTAATTTTTTAATTATATTTAAATTAAAATATGAATTTAAAATTAAAAAAAATCTACAACAATTTAAATTTGAAATTTTAAAATAATAAAAAATTATGTCAAAATAGATCAGATATCGATGAACTAGAGAAAGACTTGTCGTAGCAAGCTTCACATTTCCCTTCACCTGTTTCATGGTGGGCGCATTTAATCCCATTCAAATCTATATTTTTTTTCAAAAAAAAAACTCAAATATCTTGAAACAATCAAATTAATATATAGACTTATTCGAGTGAAGTAAAAATTATTTTAAGTCTAGAATTGAATTAAAAAAAATATTTTTATATATTTTTAAAAAATTCTTATTAAATTGAATTAGAATATTTCTAAAAACAATAGATCTCAAATAACAACATTGCTTGCATATTTTTAAGTTCTAGCCCGATTCATTAGTGAAGTAAATCCAAGACAATGAAGAGAGAATCACACCAGGTTTAAATAAGATAAAAAAAATTATGGTTTTTTTATTAGCAACTTGGATAGGGAAAACTATTTTTAGTTATCCAAATACCTTCCCCGTTGGAGAGAAAAAAATTACTACAAAATATTAAAAATATATTAATTTATTTTTATCTTCTCTTATAGCACATCCATTGAAGATGCTCTTAGGGATAGAAATTTGATTACTGTGCACATCCACTGTGTACTCTTTCAACCCTGGACAGAATAATACACAGAATAATAATTAACAAATTAATAATAAAAGTATAATAATGAAAGGATTCTAATACGAACTAGTCAACCACTCATACTTGCTTTCATTACTATTACCTGAACCTGGAAAATTAGAGCAGGAAAACTATGAAAGCATTGCCATTAATGAAAGCTAAAGGATCTCTCCCTCTCCCTCTCCCTCCTCATCATGATAAGTACATGAACAAAAAGGAGCTAAAATTTATTATAAGATTATTATTTTTTTTTTATAAACCACACGATATCCCAGACGCTGACCTAAACTAATATATTCGTACCGGGTGGGTCCTGAAAGGGTGAAAATGCTCCTCAAATGGCCGGTTCCATACAAGAGGAGAGGTTGAACCCCTGACCTCTCTTAAGGGACAAGAGTGCCCTCACTACTCACGTCAGGACCCCTTGATGAACTATCTAATTATGGTCATATGATAAGGTCATTTGTGAACTATCTAATTATGGTGTAAGAAAAATAAAATCTGAACGGGAAAATGGACGTTCAGATATCAAATGTAGTAACTTAAAGTGGGAAGCGTCAAATTAATCCTCAGAATACATGACTTATTTGTTACTGTCACCATTAACGACCATTATCATAAGCTCCTCCTGCCTTGTCTGTCTCTCTGAAATTCAAGAGCTAGCCTTCCGTAGACAACATTATTAGCTACATATCTCTCTGAAATTCAAGAGCTAGCCTTCCGTAGTCAACATTATTAGCTACATATATTTAATCATTTAGTTTTTGTATCCAAACCTGAGATTACCTTGTTTATTATTATTATCAACTGACAGATTTTAAACCTCCACAGATTTTATTACTTTTTTAGGGAAAAAAACATGAGCATAACCTCAACTTGAGGCCTGTCAGCATCCATTACTTTGGATACTGGTATATTTTTGTTTTAATCAACAGGTAAGCTTCTCATTATTTTGGTTGAAAATGGATTGTTTTGGCATGTCACGGCCACCAAGACTCGATGCTCCAGGCTTTTTGCCTTTTTATCTTGCGGGCTTTATGTTCTTATCATTCCTTGTCCAAATCCGTTCTTAATTGGATTGTAAGAATTTGTTGATCCAACCATAAAGCAAGACAAGCATGGACAGATTGACACTTGGTAAGGTAGAAGAAAAATAATGTTTTATAGACACATCTCAGTGCTTCCTGAAGGCCATGTACAGGAGAGATCAAACAAGCTTAACAAAACAAGGTGATAACCAATTAGAGCATTGCCTGAACAATCTATTATTATTCATCCGATAATTAGCTCAGTATTTCTTTGTATTTTAGGTTTAGTTTTCATATAAACAAACAAGAATTCCCTCACTTGAGAAATTCAAGCCTCCACCTAGTTAATTAAAAAAATAAATTAATACACGACGTTAACATTCTTTGCCCTCTTTGACCGCTTATAGATAAAATGCTATACCTTCATCATTCATTCACTGCCATGCTTCTGCACCATTTTGAAGATGCTGGTGAAAAATATCATGAACTAAAATGCATCACCTGAATTTCGGAAGCCTGGATTTACAAGAGCAATAGAGAGAGCTCAAGAGGAATAATCTCCAAGTAATACTTCTATGCAGGCTGTGAGAATCTCACAGCACAGCTATTGGCAATATCCATTTACAGAACCAGGACCTGCCTGCATAGGAAGGGGAGAACAATCAATCTGCTGACGACTACTTGCTTTCTCAAACATATAGAAATCTCAGTGATTCTGAAATCATATCAAACAATACAAGTGGATTAACACATCTTTAAGTTGACATCTCGGTGACAGGTAAAATTAGAAGTAAAGGCAGGCCATGATATCCATAGCATCTAAATACAAGTATACAACCTTCCATGCAATGAAATTAGTTGGTTCAACTTAAAAATAAATGAGAGAGAGAGAGAGAGATACTAGAAGATCAAGGCCACGAGTATAAGAAAAATAACTAAAAGATCACAGCAACAACAATGAGAAAAAGGGGAAACTAAAAGATCACAGCCAAAACAACAAGGTCATGACTGCTTCATAAGCCTCAAACTCAGGGTGCTGTTTCACATAAGTTAACCATATTAAGCCCGTGAAGAAGAAATCAAAATTATCTTTATAGGTTTTCACAAATCAATGGAAAAAGATCAACTAGATCAGGGAGGAGAAGAAATATACTTGAAATGAACCATGAAACCCTTTAAATAAGTAGGTCAAGGATATCAACGCTGTCCCTTTAAAATTCTTTGATTGAACAATAGATATGGAACTGAACTAAATTTTAACAATGTGATAGAATGACAGCAAAAGGGACCTTTCTGAGAGAACAAACACAAACATGCAATGGCATTCGAACTCGGCATGTAGTCTCAGCAATTTCTGGAGAAGATAGAAAAATACAAACCAAGATTAGTGCTCAACTGAGCTTCCACAAACAAATGCAAAACTGCACATTTTAGGCAAAAAAATATGATAACAGACATTACTATTTCAAATCAGGTAACTCAACAGGCTCTTCAATCACATTAAACTCAATATTCTAAATGAGATTAGCACAATCACACTATCAAAAGGTTCTCAATGTACTCAACATTATAGGAAGTGTGAAATATAATAAATTCAGGTATCGAGAACCGATTTTGATATACTATCAAGGCAGTGGCTGCTACATGATCTACGGTAACATCATTCTAAACAGCAGTACATGCCAAATAAACATCAGTTGCACATACTGTTGCATAGAACCACTTCGTTTAGATCAACTATGAACTAACACACATTCCACGGGAGCAAGATAATATAAAGGCTGAGAATAAATGCTTATTCCAGCCACATTTTGAAAAATACAAATATATTGTTAATAAGAGCCAAAATATATGGCCTAAAAACAGAGCTCTTTTCATGTCCTCAAGCTGACATGAATTTTCAGTAAACTGGCCTCCTGGAAAACCCTTTCTCCTTCAATCGAGATCCATCTCTTCTGCTCTTCTCTACCAACAAAGCTCTTTCCCTCTCCTTCTCATGCTTCTCCCTCTTCAATCTCTCATCCCTTAACTCTTCCAATGTCTTCTTGCCACTCTTCTTCCCCACCTCCTTTTTCCCTCTTGTCGACCCATCATCATCACCCCTCGCCTCATTATTCACCTCGTCACTCCGCTTCTCAAGGTACCAAGGCAACTTAACTCCTTTTCCGGCAAGTCCATATCCCAACCTATACTTCTCATCGTCTGCAGTCACAACCCTCACCTCCTCTTTCTTCATCACCTTCCTTTTCTTCTTAGACCCTTCTCTCTCATCACCTCGTTCATTCTCCAATCCCATAACAGGGTCGAAAATCTTAATCCCTTCAAAGAGATTAATGTGGTTGGATTTAGGTTCCGATGTGGAAGCCTCAGCTTCGACCACAGGCTCTGGCTCCTCAGGTTTTTGCAAGGGAGGTAAGCCACGAGCAGTACGAAGGCGCTCAAGGCGAAACTCAGCGTCACGCTTTCTCACCTCCTCGCGCTTTAGTTGCTCATCTCTCGCAGCAGCTTCTTCATCTTTCTTAACTTTCTCTCTGTTGTCGTAATTATAAACATTCCATTTCTTTTGAGGAAGAATGTTTAGACCTCCATGACCTCCCATAATCTAACTAAAAAAAAACACACTTCCAAATCACCTGCAAAGTTTAATTAACTCGAGATTACACAATTCATAATTACCAAGAAAGAAGCAATTTTCAAACCCTAGAGAAAAGGAAATTGATTAAAAATATTAGTAATTGTGCAAGATCATAGAAAAAAGTTTGAATTAGGGGAGTTCAACTTACTCTCAATGGAAATATCTCTGATTGTTCAAGTATCGATCGATCGAATCGAAGCAACGGCAAAGCTATTTGGAATGTGTTGAAGTAGTCTTCCAGGGCGGTCCAGTGTTTTTTGCCTGGTTGGGCTTGGTATTGGAGGCCCGGCCCTGAGCATTAATAATAATAATAATAATAATAGAGATAAATTTATTTCTTTAGATGCCTTTCCTTTCGGACAAAAGACCATTATTCACTAATGCTTGTTGCTATTCTTCATTATCTCAAATAAAAAAATTTATGTTACATGAGAAGTAATATGAACAAAGAAGAAATAAAATAATAAGAATTTATCTATGTAGGATCTCTCTCTTCTCTTTATATATATATATACTCTCTAATTAAATAAAGCAAAAATAGTAAATGAATAGTTGTAAAATAAAAGTCATAAATACCGTATTGGAAAAGAAGATAGATTAAACCATATTTCCTAGTCAACTGCTTTATTTATTTTTTTATCGAGCAGGACTCTTCAAGCTGATTAGATTCTAATTGTTGCTATGAATTCTTTTCTTTCTTTTTCTATTTGATAATCAACGATAAGTACTCTTAAATGAATACTTATATTTTTATGTAAAAATCACTGAAACGGCATCAGCCGGGACAACTGGTAGAGTGATGAGAATTAACTGGTTGCTCCAACGATTTAAAAGGCTACTATTCCATTCGACCAATTTTGATCACGTCACCATGCAAGACAATTTAATTGTTAAGCATCGAGGTAGTCTGGAAATTTGGGATCCTCAGGTAAATATATTGCAGTAAGATATTCTATCTGTCAGCTTCAAGTACGTCGGCCATCCTAGTTCTTCCAATGGCGCGTGTTCCAACGACTATCAACTGCTATCGTTCAAGCAGCAGCATTCGTGGTGATGGAGATGTGGGAAATCGACACGCACGATACACGACTCGATGTACCAGGATTTTTACTCAGGGTAAAGTCTGAAGTAGTCAAATCCTGGCCTGGCACCCCAGAAGAACTGACGGGAAATAAGATCTATTTCATTCAACAAATAATGGTCATTCCAGCATTTCCATTGTCAGAGCCTCCAGCCTACTCTTAATCCTGCGTTGCAAGAAATTGACTTCAGGGGATCCTACGAAATAGTTTGGCAGCAAAACCAGACGCGCACAGTAAAATACCGGGAGTGGAACAGATAGATGGGGAAACTGGGCTGTGGTGTCGATGGGAATCTGAATCAAGCAAAGTTCAGTGAACCTATACCATGGATGGGCCTCTACATAGCAGCGGCTTCTCTGGCCTGCGCCATTGCTATGGCTGCAGATCTCATCCGTGGGTCCCGCCAACAGAAGCTCTGGTTCCCGAGCAAATTCTCCTCCATTAATGCCACTTCACTGACCATAATAGCCGTGGCAGTCAAATTGTCAGTGGATCTAAACGCTGCTATGCCTCGCCGCGTCGATCAGCTCGCAAAACTTAGCAGTGGCACCTTGCTCTGTACAGCAATGGGTAATTCCATGCCTTCTCTAGGAACTATGGACAACAATGATTTATGCACGAATATTATTGCTTTAGGAATACTCGTTGTGACTGTTATTGTTAATACGGGAGTCCAGTTAGGCACTGGAGTAATATATCTTTACTGGAAAGAGCATGCTTTAATTATGTTTCTAATGCTTGTTTTGCTTGTAATCCTGTGCTCTTCGGCTCTAACTGTGCCGGTAAATAATAAATATTTCCAATACAAATATAATAAGAAGTATGATATGGCTCTGAAAGAAGATTCGAATGAAACCAGAAAAAGGGGAGACAGGGAACTTAAAGAAGATTTAACGAAATTCTGGATGATGGCTCATACCTGCAGCCCCCAGTTCGTGGTCGGCCGTTCAGTTACATGCGAGGCCGCCGGTGCATTCTGTCTCCTCGGTGCTATGATTTTAGCACAGGCCATGCTGCGATCTTATTTGATGCCCTGGTCATTCAAATTTTGCACTGGAGAGTCTGATTATAAGTGGTCGACCATCTTAGTTCTCATTGCACAGACCATTGCAGTAGGAGCTGGTACTATTGGCCCAGCAATCAGATGGTTCAATGCTGTAAACTTCAGGTGCCCAATCAGAAGAAAGAAGAGTGGCAAAAAAAAATTGACAGTAGAAAGGTACTGGATCCAGTTGCTTGTGGAGATGAAAGATTGCCCACTAAACATACGATTCCAGGACCGGTTTTGCAAGAAATTTGCCCATGATGTTAAATACAAACTGCTGGACCTCTGTATTGGAATGCAAACTGGAATTGTACTGGGAAGCAAAGTGATTCAGTTCATTTCAGTTTATTTCATGATCTGGATTTTCTCATTCTGTGATTTCTGTAAGAAGTTAAAAACGATAATGCCCAACAACGGCATTTCATCTGACTCACGATCAGAGTCACAATCCACTCCAAAACCAGATCTCAGCCGTTACGTTATGCATCTTGAAGGGGAAGAGGAACTAGTTGAGTTGATGATGAAGAGCAACTTTGATGCCACTGATCATTGGCTGCGAAGGGGGGAAAGGAAACAGCCAAAGCATCTCACAGAACTATTGGAAAAATCTACCTTTGCAGAGGGATTTAAGGGAGTGAGAGAGTTTGACAGTGACCTAGTTCTATCTTTAGGCTGTGAACCTCCTAACTGTTGGGCACTTCCTGTAGTAACTCTGACAGCCATTGCAGTTGCACTTCCAAATGTCAGTGGTAGTTTAATCAAACAGTTGATGTGCAGTGTAAATGAAGGGCTCATGTATGTCAGAATCATAGAAGATAACCTGGACGCAAAGGGAGAACTGTTTAACATCAGGAAAACAGCAAATGTTGTGTGGGTAGGAGTCGACCTCTACCACGAGTGGCTAGATGTCGACCTTCGAAAACTGTCCCTCCAAGAAGACAGCACTAAGGAAATACTCGAGAAACTATCTGATTCTGCAAAGAACAGGTTTGAGGAATTTAAGAAGACACCCATGAGTCAATGTCTGAAGGAAGGACCTTCAAAGTGGCCCATCAAGATAATGGCCGCTAATTCCATGTATAGGATAAGCCAAACTCTTCTGCAGAACTGTGAAAGAAGAAACGATCTGATCAACGAAATATTATTTGAAGCTTTAACTGTCATGATCTCTGATATACTGGGCGCTTGTCTAACTAACTTACAGCGCGTCATGTTCAACTGTTTGGGCAGGACTATCACTGCGAGAGAGCTTTGTGTGCGCAGAGCAGTTTTCATTCTTGGAAAAACAAAAAAGATTCGGAAACTTCTAGATCAGCAGCCTATCTCCACTTTAGATCCAGATCAGATGGCCTACATTGATGGGTGGCGTTCAATGCATGATTTGAAGATCTCTTTGCCCTTCATTCCATCTTCAGCAAAGAGTTCAACAGCCTTATCCACCTCGAGCGACTTGTATATAACCATGGAATAAATTTACTGGTTGCTTGTAGTTGCAAAACAGGAGCAACCTATTGCTTCTATAATTTAAGCATTTCCATTTTGACCAGATCTAGAAACTTCCTTTGTACACTGATCTACGTTGGATCAGAATGTCTTAGCATCATATATAGACAGCTAATGGGGAATCAATATAGCCACAACTGTTAGAGATTTATGCTTAAGAATTTGTGGATTCTGCCAACAGAACTCTGGTTTCCTAACAAATTCTTCTCTATCAATGCCACTTCACTAACCATAATAGGTGTGGCCGTCAAATTGTCGATGGATCTTAACACCGTAATGCCTCGCCGTGTTGATCAACTCACAAAACGTAGCAGCGGTGTCTTGCTTTGAACACTAATGGATAATTCTATGCCTTCTCTCGGAACAATGGACAACAATGAAATACTCACAGATATTACAACTTTGGGAATACTCGTTATTAATGAAGTTATATCAGTATTCAGTTCGGCACTGGCATGATATATCTTTACAAGCAAGAGCATGTGTTTATTATGTTTCTCGTGCTTATTTTGCTTGTAATCTTGAGCTTCTCAGCTATAACTGCGACAACTAAGACATTTAGAGGCCAAATACAACAAAAAGTTCGAAATGGCTCTGGACAAATGCTTGGATAAAATTGACAAAAGGCCATATTAGAAACTCAAAGAAGATCTAATTAAGTTCTGGATGATGGTCCGTTCCTGCAACCCCCAGTTTGTGATAAGACGTTCAGTAACATGCACTGCCCCAGCTGCCTTCTTTTCTTCCGGTGCCATGACTTTAGTAGAAGCCACGCTATGATCATACTTGATGCCCTGGTCATTCAAATTATGCGTTGGCGAGCCTGACTATAAGTGGTCAACCATTATGGTTCTTTTTATGCAAACTGTTGCAATCGGGGTTGGCCCTTTTGCCTCAGCTATCAGATGGTTCACTGCTGTAAAATTCCGATGACCTACAAGAGGGAAGAATTGCCACAAATGAGAATTCAAAGTGGAAAGATACTGGATCCATTTGCTTGTAGAGATGAAAGAGTGAATCTATCCTATTGACTGTATGAATCCAGGACCGGAGCTGCAGGAAACCTGTCCATAATGAGAAAAATCAGTTGTTGACCCTTTGTATTGGAGCACAAACTGGAATTGTGCTGGGAAGAAAAATGTTTCAATTCATTTCTATTAACATTGTTCACTGGATTTTAGTATTCTCTGAGTTTTGCAAAATTATGAAGTTAAACCCCAGCAACCGCATTTCACGTGATTCGTGATCAGTCACTTCCCAGTCCGAAATGGATCTAAGCCATTTCGTTTTGAATCTTAAGGGTGAAGGTGAACAAGTTGATCTGATGATGAGAAAACTGATTATTGGCTGCAAAGGGGAAAAGAAACAGCCAAAATATATCATAAAACCGTTAGCAAAATCAACTGTTGCAGAGGGTTTTAAGGGAATGAAAGAGATTGACTATAACCTAGTTCTCTCTCTAGAACATGACGAGCCTCCTAATTGTTGGACTCTTCCTGTGGTGACTCTGACAACCATTGCAGTTGCACTTCCAAATTTCAGTAGTAGTTTAATCAAGTAGGTGGTTTGCAGTGTACATGGAGGCCTCATGTATGTCAAACTCAATAGAAGATTACCTGGATGCAAAAAGCATTTTGATTACATCAGGAAAGCGGAAAATGTTGAGTAGCTAGGAGTCGATCTCTACCAAAAGTTCTAGAAATGGATCCCCGAAAACTATCCCTCCAAGCACAGAGGAAGTGCTCGAGGGACGTGCTGATGCTGCAAAGGACAGGTTTGAGGAGTTTAATAGAAGCACATATGAATCAATATGAAATTGAAAGCCCTTCAAAGTGGCCCCTCAACGTGTTAGCTGCCAATTCTTTGTATAGAATAACCCAAACTATTCTGCAGAATCATGAAGGCAGAAATAATCTGATGGGCGAAATATTATTTGAAGCTCTATCTGTCATGATCTCTGATATACTAGGTGCTTGCCTCACTAACTTGAAACATGTCTTATGACAGGACCAGTGTTGCGAGTGAATATCGTGAACAGAAAGCAGTTTTCCTCTTTGGAAAAACAGAAAACATCCTGAAAATTATATTGATAAGTGACGTTCACTGAACAAAGTGAAGAACCATTTGCCCTTGATTTCATCTAAAAAGAAGAGTAGATCAACTTTATGTGCCTCACGATTGATTAAAAGTTGCTAGACTGGAGTTGGAAAGTAAAATCAGTTCGTGAACATGCTGTGTAATCCTTAAAATTAATCAGCTCTATGCTTCATGTGTGATGTTATATGTTATTTCTAGCAGATAATGTCAAATGTAATACAAATATCTTATCTAAAAATAGAAAGAAAACTTCTGGATTTTGTGAATTAGAGGAAACACCTGGCACTGCTTTCTAAGTTGTACACGGTATGAAGAAGTGGAAACTGCAATCTATAAGCATAGGTACCATAAAGTGTCAATTTATTGAGCTTCAACTACCTACCAGATGAAACAAGGTTATTAAAACTTAGCACCACCCACGTGGCATTACTCAACAATTAAAAAGAAAATAAACAGGTTAAATTTATTTCAGCCAGAATTCAGATGTTTAAAGTATCCAATGCCATCCATGTAAGGAGGTAACCTTCATGAGAATTTAATAAGTCATTCATATATAACAGAACCAATGAGCATCACCATCTAGATTGGAAAGGAGCTATAGTCAGTTGAAAGGGATTAAAATGCATGACAGAAATGCACATGACTAGGGCACGAGGCAGAATGTGGAAAGAACCAAGTGGATACCTTTGAGAGTCAGGTCAAAGAGCTTGTACGAGACCACCTAGTAGAGCCAAGTATAGCAGTCATAATCTGTGGATACACTAACAGAGAGATCGTTGCAGCAGCACAAGAGTAGGGAATGGAAGTTGTGACTTATGAGGTAGAAAGAGCACCAAATCATCTGGTGATGGAAGGATGCCCCAGTCAAGTTAAGAACCCCTCCATTGCTTGTCAAAACCAATATTACACTCATGATGCAATATGTGAAGGTGTGTGAGTTAGCAGCAGAGAAAGTCATATTCAGGTGAGCCCCAGTGGGGTGATATCAGGTATTCAAACTCTGGAAATTGACATGGGTTATCAAAGGACTGGCATGCTAAATAGACCTATAATAGGAGCATTATTTCTCCAGGTTTCATAAAACTACTAGATGAAAGATATCTCTCCATCACTGGTGATGATGAGGGGAGTTGGCAACATGTAGCCTTAGTTTTTTTTTTTGTATAAACCACGCGGTGTCCTGGGCACTAGCCCAGACTAATCCACACTCGTACCGGGTCGGCCCATATAAGGGTAAAGTGCTCCCCAAGAGAGTGTCTCCATACACAAGGAGGGGTAGAACCCCTGATCTTATTTAAAGGATGAAAGTGCCGAACCACTCACATGTAGCCTTAGTTAAGGAATAGTTCTTTTGTGCGCAAGCTGCCCGAGCACCCCGATTAACAAAAAAAAATGTCTCCAAGAAATTGATTAAAATATATACTGAAACAGCAAAACAAAATTCACGAACACAGGAAAGACATGAATATGTTAGCTTATCCTGTAGTTTTGAGAACCGAAGAGTGAGCCAACAAGACAACTGATGAAAACATTGTTCAGTTCACAATACCTTTTGTTTAGAAACAGAAGAAAATACAATCATTATAAACTAGAACATAAGAACCCAATTTTATTTTATTTTTCATTTATCCTTCTTAGTACAATTTTAAAACCGCAGCAGTTTTATTCAACAAAATAAGAAGCATAACTACTGAAATCGATATCAAGCAAGGCAAATGGTGTCCTGGCAACCCATGCATTTTAAGCATCAATTCAACTTATGCATCCTCAAATAATCAAATGGCGAGCAACAGTACAACTTGCTTTATCATTCATTAATTGCAATGCAAATCACATTTTGTTTTTGCTCTTGTGAAGGCACTCAGCCAATATCATCAATTGCCAGCAGTATGAGACAATTGAAAGACTGATACGAGAACAGAAAAATAAAAATTCTATTAATTCAAGATATTGATTATAGAAAATAAAAAAAGGAAACTGTTCCAATTACAGAACCCAAAACTTTTCTTAACCCAAAACAAAAACCCTCGGCACAGCCTACAATGCATCACCCTCAAAACTCCCTAAACCCACTAAAAAAAATAACAACCTGTGATCCAAAAACAGGGAGTGAGTGATAAAAATCAATCATCGCCTTCTCTCTTCTTGGGCTTCCTATAATTTTCCTCGAAGTGCTTGGCGATTATAAGACCAGTATTCGCAATCTTCTTTACGTTTGGAACGTTGTAGTTTTGAGCAACGTAGACGCCGAACACCGTCCCTGCGATGAACGAGAACCCACTCCGAATGATCCCCATCTTAATTTTTTCCGAATGAAAATGGAAAAAAAGGGGTTTTATTTATTCAGATCTGAGTGGATCGTGTGAGAGAAAGGGGGTTTAAGAATTCTCTCTACTCTTTATGAAAACAGAAGTTAACAGTGATTAATACACCGACGACAACTAATGGAATAATTAACGAATCCGGCAAATATTTTTCATTCTAAAATATATTAAAATAATATTTTTTTTATTTTTTAAAATATCAATACATAAAAATTTCTAAAATTATAAAAAATAAATTTTTAAATTAAAAAAAAAAGCATAACATTAAACAAGACATAATAGTGAAAACACAGAGAACACTATAATAATAATTTTGTTTTTTTCATTTAAAAATAATTAAAGTGTCAATCAGAATAGCAATGTCATTTTCTGTTAATTATTCATTATGAAATTAATCACTACAAATTAGTTTTGTATTTTGTGAAACAATTAAAGCATATTTAAAAACATAAATTTTAAAATCAGCTATTTTTTATATTGGTTTTTCATCATAATCAAATTGATTATAAGATAATTTAGTATTTAAATAAATATAAAAAGTTTTCTGGATACATCTATTTCCTTTGAGCAACACGTGAGTGAGACTCCTAACAGAAAATCTCCTTTTTTCTAAATTATATTAGAACTCTGTATGACTCCATAAGAACATGTAGTTATAAGGATTTTAATTAAGACATAAAGATAAGATATGATGAATTCAATTAAGATGTGTATATCTTGCTATTGAATCATTTTTCGTCTTCTGTAATTACTAATTTAATCATCGGAGAGTCCTCTATTTCTCAAGAGACTTGCTTTTTTAGGAAAAAGATATGATCATCATGTCTAGCCCATCAACCAGAGGCTAGCCCAGCCAAGAATGCATCCATAGAAAATCCAATTTTTATCTTAAAGTTTCTTACAACTTCATTATATACCTTTGTTGTTCATGAATTCCTTAACTTCGTTAGTTAGTGTTTCTAACTGGGCTTGTTTTGGTTGTTTTTTTTTTTTTTGATAATAATTGGGTCACTGTGTCCTTTTAAGGAATAATAGATTCACCAGGTTATAATACAGCAAAATATAAATCCTGACGATGGGTCAATTCAAATTTCTAATTAGTCCAAAATTAATTAATCAATTGGCCACATAATCAATCTCTAATCCCTGCCAAATATATTTTTAATTTATATAATAAAATTATTATAACTTCTATCTACCTCGTACTATCCCATTAATAAGCCCACCTACACTTGTTTTAGTTGGAAGAGATGTGCGAATGCTTAAATGGAAACATGTTAAATTAATCCATTGAGCATTCATTCTCTCTGTGTAGAAAGGGTTCCAGCAAATAAGCTACTGAATAGCGAAAAATATTTTCCCATGTTTGTTTCTAAAAAACGTTTTCCTGTGTTTGGTTCTGGAATACTTTACAGAAAACTAGTCAACGAAAATATTTTATAATCAATTTTAAAAATAAAATATAATATTTATATGATATAATGAAACATATCAACACACTCTATTATAACAACAACAACAACAACAAAATTGAAACCTTATCATCTAAATATATCATTGCTATTACTATTAAAATAATAAAAATTATTAAATTACTCTAAGGGAAAAAAACTCAAAAATAATAACAAAAGAGGAAACAAGAAAAAAAACTACAATTATTATTATTATTTATGAAAAAACATTAAATCAAAGTATAAAAAAAACCTAAAAATGTTAACAAAAGAGAAAACCAAAAAAATGAAATAAATAATAAAACAAAAATAAAAATTATTAGCTGAAAAAAATCATTTGACGTGAAAATAAAATAAAAAACTAAAATAAAGAGTATATGGAGGGGGGAATAATAAATATAAATTTTTAAATGATCATAAACACAAACTAAAATTTAAGAACAAAATATTTCAAAAAAATACTACCTCAACAAATTAGAGACTAATAAGAAAAAAATTACCTAAAAAAAACTCAAAAACATTAACAAAACAGGAAGCCAGCAAAAAAAACTAAAATTATTACTATTACTATTATTATTATTATTTCATTAATGATTGGGGAAAATTAAATAAGAGAATAAAAAAAAGCATAAGAACTTTCATAAAAGAGCAAATAAAAAATTAAAAAAATGATAAAATAAAATAAAATTATTAGTTGAAAAAAAAATCATTTGAAGTGAAAATATATATAAAAAAACTAATAAAAACAAGAAAAGAAAGAACAAAAGGGGGAAATATCAATTTTTAAATGATTATAAACACAAATTAAAATTCAAGAACTAAATTTTTCAACAAATAAGAAAAAATTAAAAATCAAAGTTATGAGCACATATATATAAATATGGACAAAAATAGAGTCTACTTTATAAAAATAAGAAAATAAAGGGATTAAAATAAAAAAAATAAAAGTATAAGGGCTGAAATGAAAACCAAATATATTATCAATTTCAATCAAAGGACAAAATTAAAAAATCAAATCTTCTTTCCCATAAATTGTAAGGGATTTAAAACAATCAGGAAATTAAAAGAATAAGGATTTAGTTGAAACCTACATATATAATCAATTTCATCGAAGGATCTAATTGAAACAAATCAAAACTTACATAATAAAAATAAGGTCTATACAACATAATTTAACGTTCAGGGATTGGAATGAAACAACCATAAAATTGAGGGTTGCCGTGTAGGAGAGAGGGGGGAAAGTTCAACCTCCCCTTGTTATGTCCCCACCCACCGTGTTACGCCACGCGACAAACCATGGGGAAGAGGACACAACAGAGAAGCTACCGAGATGCCGGATGGGCATTTTTCAACACGGGAAAAAACCTCATGCGCCACTTGACTAGAGCGTCACAAAGAAAAACATGGGCGCATGGGTAGGACGCGCCCACAACGCCGCATGAAAATAATAGTTTAAAAATAGTAAATTATTGAAACACCCTTACAGTCAACTCTTTTATTTTGTTTTATTTGGGGACAAATTAGTATTTAGATATTTTTAAAAATATACAATTTCTGAAACGTCCCCGCAAGCAAACCTTTGTCCTCATGGAGTGTAAAATGGTTATTTTATTGTGCAATTGCCGCGACACCCCCTCTTACAACCCTCAATTTTTATCTTATTAGGGGGTATAATGGTTATTTCACTGTACAAATTATATAAAAAAATTCAGAATGACCAATGACTTAGAAATGTGAAATTACCGTGATACCCTGGAAAACTTTTGATTTTGTCTTATTGTAGAATGACAATTAAACTGTGCAAAAATGATAAAAAAAAAATCAATAAAACTGGTGACCCGGCCACCTGAACCAAATCAACTCAACAACTGAAACAACCCAAAAAACAAATATTGTAATCTACTATGAATACACTCCCAAGCTACGGTGAAATATGTGTGTGTGTTTTGCTCCATTATTCCTGGGAACCAGAAAGGATTGGGTCTTGTTATATTTGCTACCACAGAAAACAATGACCTGTGACGAGCACTAAAAATTTGAACTTTTTTTTTTAAATATCATAATACAATGATGTCTCCGTTTCTCCCATTTTAGTTGGAGATTAGTTTGCTATCATTGAAAATTAATGCACAAAATTAAAAATAAATTGCATAATTTAAATGAACAAGAGCTTAAAAATGAAACTTGAATAATTAAAGAGTTGAAAAACCTAGAAGACAAGAATAAAGTTCACACGCTATTTTAAACTTAACTAGTTTTGGTCAATTTTACAAACTATCTCAAATAAAAAAACTGAAATCAAACACGATAGATTAAAAATTCAATCATATAGTAATCAAATAAAAATCGGATTTTAAGGGAAAAAATGGAAAGAAAATATATATAAAAAAACATACAGTAATTAAATAATTGAAGATTAAACACTGTACTGAATATCAAGTCACTAATTTAACAATAAACAAACATTGAAAAGTTTTGATACAGGGTTAGAAGTGGTTTGTAGAGAATATAACACAGGAAACCATGAAAATGACCTTTCAACTAATGCTTGTTGACCGTTGTTGAGATCACGTAAAGTTTGAGAGACAAGATTAGAAATCAAAGGAGGGAAGTGAGAGGATGATTGAAAGATGGAGAGGAAATCCCAGATTTGGAAGCCGTCCAAGTTGTCCAAGAAAGAGTTTTGAGGAACCAGATCGAGCTCCACTAACAATCTGCATGGTCCAAAGAAAAAGGAAAATGGACCAGTTGGCTGTGAAAACGAGATAAAATGGGAGATGGGAGAGACTGGGGGCCTACATTTCAATCACTTTTTGACATGCATGAGTGCTTACTTTTGTGTTTCAGCATAAAAGAAAAGGAAATCGAGGACCGCGTTTTTCTAACGCGAACAAAGACATGGCTTAGAGAGAGAAACAATGGCGGAAACTTGGACAGATTGGATGGGAGAAGATATGGTGGCAAAGCATCTGCTAAAGACAAGCAAAAGGTTGTTTTATTTGTGACAGCAACCTTAACTTTTCTTGCATGCCAATCAAGCCATGTCTTATTCCTCTTTTCTGGCTTCATTAATTGTCATGATTATCTGTTTGATTTGGTTTTAGGGTTTGCAAGTTGTGCAGTGCAAGGGCAATGATCTGCAGCATGCTGATTATTTCCATTTGCTTTGTTAGAAATGTGGGCATGGCTCCTATAGAAAAGAAATTGAAAAGGGTTTATTCGGCTATAAAAAAGAAAAAAAAGATGACAGGTTGGTGAAAGAAAAGTGCAGACATGGCTGGCCAGGCAGAGCCTTGATTGAGGGTGACCCACTTTCCATTTTCTTGCTCGGCATGATCCTAGGAGGAGAACCAATTTACAACTCTGTTGTCCAACCCTCTGTTCTCATAAAATAAGTTATGTAATAATATAAATTATATTATGGAATTTTATTTTAAATTTTTAAATTTGTAGATGAAATGATTTTTTTTAACATGGTATCAAAAATTCATTGACCCAACGGTCACTAGTTCGAATCTCGTTATTTTTATTCTATTTGATAAAAATCAAGCACAATGTATTCCAGCTCTAATGACTTCTACTTGAGGGTGTGTGTTAGACAATAATATAAATTATATTATGAAACCTCACCTAACAGCTTAATCTTTTAGGTGAGATGGTTCCTTAACAAAATACAATGAAAAATATAAACAACACAAGAAACAACACAAAACTGTAAGCATGCATAAATACTGTTTTTAAAAATATTTTCTAAAAAATACTATACTTTATGATTCAACAAGCAGAAACAACAACACTAATAGCAAAAGGAAATAACATCAAACTTTGCAAACACAAGAAAACACTATGTTTTTTTAGTGACACTTTAATTGTAAGAATGTATGGTATATATACATTGTTAGCATGTAATAACCAGACATGAAATATATTAGTGGACTAGAAAATTGTTAAAAATTATGATTTCAGCTTAAACATCAAAAATAAATTATTTCTAGATATAAAAAAAATTCAGAAAATAATTTTTCTCTTACTCAACTCAATTTTAGATGTTTGAACCAACTATCTATTTTATATCAAAACTCACCCGTATAAGCATTAAATGAAAGTTTTATTTTCTAGTATAAACAAAAAGCTCTCTATATGCTCTATGATCCCACAAAATAAATTATATTTTTTCCATCTAAAATAAAACACTTTTACTTTTAGAATAGTATTCATTACGGACAACACGCTCAACCCTAGGAGGTTCATGATCACAAAAGCATTTTGGCACTAGAAAATGAAAAGCAATGAATAGTCTGTCTAGAATTTTGTCTCTCAATCTCCTCCAAGTGCATAGCATGTGGAATATGTATTGTGTTGTGAGATATGGGCTGAAGATCATTTGCTATGAATTTCATGTTTATCGCTGTATATTTTTAAAAAATGTTTTTATTTTTAGTATTTTAAATTATTTTCATATACTATATCAAAAATATTTTAATAATAATAATAAAAAAACCACACTCCAACACAGTCACGTGAAATCTGGTATGGTAAATGTTTTAGAGCCCGAGGGGGGTGGGGGGGTGTTCCCCAAAATGTACTTTAAGTTTAGCCGGAACATGTTCCTCAGTTTACTTAGATTGGAAGCAAAAGGGAGCCACTTATATATTATTGGGAACTCTGTTCAAGGGCTTGCAAGATATATAACCAGAATCACAGCGTGATTGATCTATAGATCAGACATCACTAGCTACCAATTCCTACTTTAAAATTAGACTAGAAATGTTTTCCTCAATTTCAGCAATTTTTCTAGTTAATTTGGAATTTAATTAGTTTTTCCTACTTAAATTTTAGCTTTTTAGTTTGGTCGGTTTTGAAGAATTTATATAAATAATTGGAGTGTGTTTTTATATTATTATTCAGATTGTTTTAAAAAAAACATATATAAAATATCAAAGCTTTTTTTTATTCTTCTACACTACTAAGAGCCTATTTGATAAAATGATAGAAGTTGTTAAGTGTTTATTTTCTTAAAAATCCATCAATTATTTTTAAAATCAGTACATCAATATGATAAAAAAACATCAAGAAAATTATCTAAAAGCTAGAGAACCCTAACTTTTATCTTCATTATATGCTACATTATACTTAACCCCACCATCTTCTAAAAAACTGAACTCTTGAAAATAAAGGGTTCACCAATATTAACAAGAAAATTTCCCATCATCCTTTTTCACCTTTTCATCCACCAACACCAACTATTGGAGGTAAGAAAACCCTAGGGTAAAGTCTTCTTTCATTCCCTATTAAAGCTTGTTCTTTTTTTAAGCTATTAATCCTACAAAAACATAAATAAAATGCTAAAAAAACAAAATAAAAACCCTATTATCTCCTTCACTTATTAACATTCAACAGCTTCCCCGGTAGTGTCCTTTATATGACACCGACAAGTCTGTTCTCGAATGATACAAACACACAATCAAGCCTAAATACAAACTTAAATACATGAATTGCAAGTAATGTACAAAGTGACGTGTTTGATGATGTTATTTACAAAAAAAAAACAAAAACAAATAACAGAATCTCCGGGCTCTTTAATCCTTTTCTTTGAGTGCAGTTTCCTGGAGGCAGCAACTTGGCTGAGTGACTTTAATTGTATTAATATATTTTAACTCATCATCCTTGACCTTCAATCATGGCGAGCCATGAGACAATTATTACAGGTAGTTAACCGAAAAATCATTTCAAGAAAGCGACCTGGAGCTTATTAATCTCTCATCTCACTTCAAGCTGATGAAAGGGAGGACGAACACATTAATCTATTACGCCACTTGGTGGAGCTACAGGACCCCCACACCCCCTTATTATATTGAGTCATTTGAAATTATTTGTTTGGTTTAATAAAGAAATAAATCTCTAACCGCTATCGAGGTTGCTGGCAGGGATTTTTATAGGAGATAGCTCCAAAGAAACCGGCGTTTCTGTAATCAATCAGTTTATTTACATATGTACAGCTGGTTAAGAAATCGAGAAGGCTGTGATTAATCTTTGTTGCCGTCCCATTCCAGGCATCTTCTCTTGTATATTTTGCTAATCCCCTTCCTAATCCCATTTTTGACCAGCTATCCATACCCGAATTAGTTTATCCACGAAGAACTTCCTGCAAAGACTTGACCCTTCTCACTGTGGTAAAAAAGAAAACAAAACTCCTTTGAACTATGTGTTTGAACGATATGATTTATATTTATATTATTCTCCAACACACCCTCAAATAAAAATCTTCTGGGTTTGAAACTTACACAAACTCATACTATCTTGTATTTGGTTTTTATCAAATAGAATAAAAATTATGAGATTCAAACTCGTGACCATTTGATCAACAAGACTTTAATATCATATCAAGTAACCATCTCACAATTCCAGATGAAACTGATTTATATTATTATTTAACAGAGAGATATATGGACGACAAGAGGGCATTCACCAGACAGCCAGCGTAATGTCCATGTCTAACAACTACAAAGCAAATGTGACTAGACATTATGGGATTAAACAAAGCGCCTACAAAATGAAATACAAAACAAGGATGAGAAAAGTAAGAGTTTCAATGATTAGATGTCCAGCAACCAGATCTTTAAAAATTGCGAATTCATTGACAATGGATCTGTAGCACTTGGGAACTCAAATAATGCAGCACTTTGGTGGCGAAAGAAAAGAGAATGACGCGTTACGTGTTCGGTGCAATGCATGTAAAGTTTTCAGACACAAACAGACATGATCATATTCAACAAAACCATGTTATTTTAAATGGTCATGATTGTTTCAACATGCCTTTGCTAATCTTAGGTGTCTTTGTATTATTTTTTTCTTGCCGCTCAAGGTTATGTCATATGATGGCCTCAGTTTATTTATTTATTTATTATTGTTGAAAACACAGAAGTCAGCCAATCGAGTAGCATACTTTTCTAGGTTTGCTTCTCTAAAGCATGTAGGCTATAAAGGAACCCTAGCTAATTCCACTAACAATGAGAGAGACAGAAACTATAATGTAAAGATGTCTTCCCGCAGGGATTTCTAAAGTTGAATGCCACATACTTCTGTTGTAATTTTTCTAAAGTTGAACTAAACAACACCAGAATATATATATATATATATATAATATTGATTCACTGAAAAGATAATCATGTGGTGTAAATTTTTCTGCTGCGCAAGCTCTCCTCTGCTGCTTCAGACATTAGCTACACATCATCACATTTGACAGAACATACTAGAATCCAGGGCATGGCTACAAGAAAGGAAATGGGCTCAAACTAGATACATTGGGGATCAGCAAGAGTTCAGGCAGGCGGAAATTAGAGAGTGCTTCTAAACAATAAGACGAGGAAGGCCCTGGAGAGTGAAATTTACCGTAGTTTTATTAGACAACATTACAGCAATTTGAGTTTCCAGCATTTCGCTCATCCTCCGACGAAAATAAACTCTTATGCCATACACCTTTAGTGAAGGATGGTTGAGCAATGGCAGTACATAGGCACACCTTAACTAACAACAATGATCACAAGAACTTTAAATTACAGCTTTTTATTTTGCACCTAAATGGTCGATTTATTTACTCATTAATGTTGAAGCAATCCAAGACCCAAAAGTGGATATCTTGAGACTCAAATGATAACAGCACTGGAAGTAAATTTCCTTGGTTTCTGGCTTGGCTGATCACCTTATCTCTCTTATCATGCTCTATTGAAACCCCTACATCTCTATTACTTCCTTAAATGCAATGTCAGTAAAAATAGTGACACCGGGGAAAACACAAGAGTACCAAATCAAAATCGGTACACATTAGGACACATAATGCCAAATTGTTCACTTAAGAACTTTAGAATTCTGGTAAGTTCACTTTCCATTTTGAATTCTCATTTGTTGTCAAGTACACAGCAGAATATAACCATCTTAACAGCCACAAAAGAACCTTTTTGCCATAATAACATCAAATTACTATGAAGCAAATATCCATTTCCGAAACAAATCATACCCTAGATTGTCTAATTAGATGTTTTGCTCTACTGGGACGAGATAAACACAAGCAGAGGAGACTCACAAGCTAGACAATTCATATTAAGTCCTTGTAGAGGGACCAACAATAGTACAGAATTTATTGACACAATACCACATTAGTAAATTGAGTTGGAACCTCTCATAAGCTGTGAGCAGACAAAAAAACCAACCTCCTTGCTTGTCATAATGTTACTGCTCAGCATCTCCAAGCTGAAGCTGACATAAGCTCTCTACGCTGCCAACAGAGCACAAGCAATGCCTGCCGCTTCTCCACATGAAATCCCCTCGCTGGAGTCCTCTTCACCACACATTCTGCTTGAGTTTCAGTGAAGTTACTGAAAGTTACAGGATAAAACCCAGCAGACGCAAAGATTGTCTTCCAATTTGGCATCTTTTCTGGTGCACGAAGACGCCCCAACACAGTACTTTCAATCCTAGGCTGGAGCAAAAACCTCTCAATCTTGTTCACAGCATCCGTAGTTGCATTAACAGCATCCAATGATTCCAATAGGTGTACATGAGATTGGAAGGCATGGAGGATATGTTGAGGGAACGGAAGATCACTTCTGTCACACCCTCGGTCCAAAGACACCACGATCTTCGGTGAAAGTTGCTTTATGAAGCGCAGCAGTGACGGTAATGCAGATGGTTGATTTGAAGAGCACCAAATAGGGAAATTCACCACGACAGCCTCATTTTCATTTGTTCGGAAAAAGGGAAGAGAATAACAGTTTTGCTCCAAAGAATCGAAGTTAATCACATCAAGTTCAAAACTCAGACCAATCTCATTAGCAAATTGAGTTAAGTTATCACGCATAAGACCAAGTTCAACAGGATGGTGAGTCGAAGGAGAGGCAAAAGCAGTGGTTTTCAATGACCGGGCACCTCTATTCCGCGGAAGTTCCTGCATGAAAGAGGCCCATTGAGCACCAAATCCAATATCAAAGTCCACTATGTGAATGCTATCTGCATCATCAACTGCTTCAAGAAGAGCCTGATTGCAAGTGAAGTTGACAAATTGGACAAGTGGAGAAATCTCAGATAAGACTTTGTAAGCACTCATTTTGAAGATGACATCAAATGGGGTGGGGCTCCTAGGCGGGGGGGCAGTGACTGAGTTATCATTCATGAGAAGGAGCAATTGAAGAGCCTCCTTGAAGTAGAAAGCTGCCCTATGGAGAGGCTGCTGCTGCTGCTGCTGCTGTTGCTTGAGTTGTTGATTGAGCCGCGCCAATATCCCTTGCGCGTGTAAGAAATTCCCAGACCCTACCAACTCTGCTGCCTTGCAGAGTTGATCCAACAAAGCATGCTGGTGCTGGACTCCTAAATCTTCCTTCTTCACCATCAATGGCTTCTGTTGAAGTTGTTGGTGAAGAAACTGAACTCCCTGTGGAAACCCCAGTTGCTGTCGCTGTTGTTTTCTTAGCAAAAACTCTTGCCCAGGATCAGAGATTGGTAGTTTAGGGATTACATGAGAGATTGGGTCTATAACACCAGAATTGTGGCGCTTGAGTTGGGAGTGAAGCGTCCGATTTTCTTGCTGAGAAAACGGTGGTGGCAAGAAAAGGTTGGGGTTTTGAGTGTGTTGATTATGAGACTGTTGCTGGTTCATCAATACATGTGGATCTAGTATATGTGGTTTCTCCTCCGAGGCCTCGATATGTTGCGGCTGATTATGATGATAAACCATACCAGGATGCAAGGAAATTGGAAACGATACACTGTTAGATGGAGAACTAAAAACTGGGTTTTGCACGCTAGAGTTGTAGCTGTTTCCGAATCCAACATTTTTGTAATTGACCAACCCAGAAAAGGAACCAGGAGCAACTAAACCAGACCCAGCATTTGAAACCCCAGGACCAGGAAAAGGAGCCAAATTAGAACAAATGCTTGACACCCCGCCTGGAATTCCACTTAAGGACGCAAACCCATGTCCTTGATCGACAATCCCCAATCCACCACCGGCACCGGCACCGGCACCGGCACCAGCATTGCCATCAAGTTCCAGCTGATTGTTTCCACTTTGCAACAACTGCTTTAGCCCAAACTGAGTGTCATCCACATCCCCAGCTATCCACCTCAACAAGGATTGTTCTTGGCTCGGCTCTGACAGTATATCCTCCCAATCTTCTAGTCCAAGTCCACATCTTTCTCCTGATGAAACAAACTCTAGTCCACTTGGGATTGGCTGCAACTCTGTAGCCCATTCATCTTTCCTTTCATTGCTCACTGGGTTCACTGCTTTACCTGTTGCCGTGATGCTGGTGGTGTTTCCACCGGCGGCGCCGTTTGAGGAGGACGAGAGAGTCGAAACAGATGTGGGTGGGCTTTGACTTCTTCTCATATGAAGAGCTGAGGTAGGTTCTTTGCTTGCAAAGCTATTAACTAGAAGAGGTTGTTGCTGCTGCCGCCGCCTGTGCGTCCAAGTGTCTTGTTGAGAATAAATTGAAGCAAAACCAGCAATATCTACACCCCCTTGACCTGCAAATGAAAGGGCATCCCTTTTATAAAATACCTAAGAAGCCAAAAGAGTTTGAAGATAGATCAAGAAAAGACACAAGATTTTTGGTGGTGAAGTGAAGAATTATAAATGGCTTTGGCTCCCAAGAAGGCTAACACTCAGATTTGAAAGAAGAAACGAACTTTCTTGTTCTTTAACTCAGATTTCCTTAACCCAATATCATATTTCATTGCATGCCATGAATCTCTCTTCTTTTAACTCACCCATTACAACAAAACATCTTTTTTTGCTAGTTTATGACCATCCACCAATCCTCTCTTTCTCTTGGTGAGCTCCATGGTTTTTATCTAATTTATGAAACTCTCCTTTTCTCTCTCTGTATATTTCTTGTTGTGAAGCTGTGGTTGTGGTTAATTGATTTGTTTCTTCACTTCTTCTAGCCCTTCTGTCTCAACAGTACTAATGTACCGTCATTCTATGTCCTGCCATTGATGCGTGCATCATAAAAAAGGCATTAAAGTGTTCCTCTCCCCTCCTCTCTCAAGTCTCTATCTCATTCTCTTTTTATTTTATTTTAACCCTTTTATATAAAGTTATCTTCTGTTTCGGTATTCGTTTTGAATTTTCAGTAGATAAATTTCCACGTTTCATCTTAAAATTAGTATTAAAATACACACTATATTTATTATCATAAATATCAAACAACGAGATTTAAATAAATTTAATTATATAAATTTATTTAAAAGCAATGCTATGAGTGAAGTAAAGAGTAGTTTTAAAAAACATTTGATTATTGGAGCGGAACAATTGATACACACCCCGTTTATTTTAACCCTTTTCAATTTTTGTATTAAACTGATATAAAATAGAATTTTAAATAATAATAGTATGAAACGAATAATTATTTATTTTATTTTCAAATGTTATCTTGATCATAATACAGGACAGAAACGGAATTAGCAACTTTTCTTTCATCCTCATATTTTGGATGTGTGTGGCAATCAGGATGCAGCAATTAACTTGGTCGAAGCTGGGATAACAACGATAAATTCTCTAGGAATGCCTATGATTATTTTAGGCCTCGCGAGAATGAGGTTAATTGGCTTCGGGTTGTTTGGGATACTTGGTCAATGCCACGATATAATTTTTTATCTGGCTAGCGGTCTTGGGAAAGCTCAGAACAAAAGATCATTTTCGATTCATGTCACCGGATCCTATCTCGTCCCCTTTGCTCTCGGGATAATGAATCTCATCAGCATCTATTTTTGAATGTAATTGGTCAGCATGACTTTGGAATTTTATCGAGTCCTCGATCGAGGACTAATCGACAAACGATGTCTTTAAGTAGCGCGGTTAGTGAGCTCAACACGGGGGGCCATAGCATGGAGACTAGGTTAAGGAGGATTTTATTAGGTATTACAGTATACTTAATTTGGGAGGAGCGTAATAATCGTGTATTCCGCTCGAATCCATTTATCGGTTGGTAAAAATTTTCAGAAATTCCAGGTATTGTTCTATACCATCTTTCATTTTCGAGAAAAGAACCACCTCAATCTGAATTTTGGGTGACGATCTTGATCTGCTTTGGAGTTAATGCTCGGTTCATTGTGAAGAAGATGTCTTCGGTTTGCTAGATTTCGGGGACCGATTGTGTGCTGCCTAAACTTTTTGTTGAGTCATCTGTGCTATCCTGCTGGCTGATTTGCTTTGTAGGCCTATCTTTTTCAACTCTTTTTCCAGGCTTTGTGCTTGTAAAATGAGTTGTCTCCAAACTTTTTTTTTGGACTGGTCCTTGATTGGGATGAGCTTTTTAGGAGGACTTTATTGTATTGTTGCTTTCTTATTTTGTTTTATAAGAGGAAATACAATGGATTTTTTTGAGTGCTATTTTTAGTTTTGGATCTTTATTTAATTTTTTTTTAATTTTGTCGTCCAATACAAGGCTATATATAAATTGGGCATCATGAATTTTTTTTTTCCAATGAGATCATCTCATTCTAATGACTAAATTCATGACTTTGAAAGGTTAATTTGAGTTGATGCTGATTTTTTTACATTTATATTCTTTTAATTTTATCTTTGAACAACATTTTTGTGATTTTCTTTGTTTTTTTTATGCATTGGGGTTACCAAAACTAAAGGTTTTTAATAGTCAGGGTAGGGATTTACTTGAATAGATTATGATAATGACCTGACATGTGTTTTATGACTTAGTAGGTTAGGCTCAAGAGAAGATCTAGTTGCGCTAGACCAATATTGTTATCTAATAACCTAAAAGGGATCAGCCTATTTCACTATTCATTGGATATTTGTCCTCCCTACTTCTCATGTGTATGTGCTCTTTGGTATTTTTTTTATTATTTTTTTTATTTTTTTTTCGGGTTTTCTATTTTTTTTTTACTTTACATTTTTCTCTTTTTCTTTCATTGTATTCTTGCTTTTTTTCATGATGATTTTTTTCCTTTTTTTTTCTTTCTTGCCATTTTTTTATTGTGTTTTTTCTAACTATTTTTTTCATATTTCCCCATAAAATATATTTTTTCTGGTTATATTTTTTTTCTTTTTCGACTTATATTTATGATTATTTTTTTCCTTTTTTTTTTCTTTCTTGCCTTTTTTTTGTTATTGTGTTTTTTCTAATTATGTTTTTCATATTTTCCCATAAAATATTTTTTTTCTGGTTATATTTTTTTTCTTTTTCGACTTATATATATTTATTTGTTATTTATTATAATTATATAAGTTTTGATTTGTTTCAATTTTGTCCTTTGAAAGTTATTTATTATAATTATATAAGTTTTGATTTGTTTCAATTTTGTCCTTTAATTTAATAATAATAATAATAATAATAATAATATCCGTATAATTTAATAATTTTAATTGTTTTTACAGAAATGGCAATGATATTTATTTTTTTTGTTAAAGTTTCTAGGATATTCTTAGTCTTTCATTAATAATAATAATAATAATAATAATAATTTAATTATTTTTCTTACTTGCTCTTTTGTTAATGTTTTTTTTCTCTGTATAATTTAATAATTTTTATTGTTTTGACAGTAATGACAATGATATTTATTTATTTTTGTTCTGTTAAAGTTTCTAGGATATTCTTAGTCTTTCATTAATTATATGTTCTAATATTTATTGAATATTATCTCATAGGAATATATATGTATATATAAGGAGAAGAAAACATAACCTAGGATTTTTTGAATAAAAAAAATTAATATCGGTATTCTTAAATACATTTAATATAATCATACAATTAATAAATCGGGTAACACAGAAAAAAAATTGCCTTCAAATTTTAATTTTATACTTAACACAATAATAATAATAATAATAATAATTTAATTGTTTTTCTTGCTTATTCTTTTGTTGATGTTTTTTTTTCTCCGTATAATTTAATAATTTTTATTGTTTTGACAACAATGACAATTTTTTTTTTGTTAAAGTTTCTAGGATATTTTTAATCTTTCATTAATTATATGTTCTAATATTTATTGGATATTATCTCATACGAATATATATAGGGATAAAAAAACATGACCTTGGATTTTTTGAATAAAAAAAACTTAATATCAGTATTCTTAAATACATCTACTATAATCATGTAATGAATAAATCGAATAACATAAAAAAAAATTGTCTTCGAATTTTAATTTTGTATTTACACAACAACAACAACAACGATGATGATGATGATGATGATGATGATGATGATGATGATAATAATAATAATTTAATTGTTTTTCTTGCTTACTCTTTTGTTATTGTTTTTTTCTCTCCATACAATCTAATAATTTTTATTGTTTTGACAGTGATGACAATGATATTTTTTTTTTAATTTTCTTAAAGTTTCTAGGATATTTTTAGTCTTTCATTGATTATATGTTCTAATATTTATTGGATGTTATCTCATATGAATATATATATATATATATATATATATATATATATATATATATATATATATATATATATATATATATATATATAGGAAAAGAAAACATGACCTAGGTTTTTTGGAATAAAAAAAATTAATATCATTTTAAAATTAATATTGAAATTTGGTACTCTTTTGTTTAGATTTATTTCTTAAAAACAAATTTATAATATTTTAAATATAATATTGCTGGGGAAAAATTAAACTAAAAAAATACAGATTGACGTAGGTTATGTGCAATTAAAAAATATACGCGTCACTTTCCATTTTGATTACATAAATTTTATCACTTATAATTATACTAAATAAATATTAAACTAATAAAATACAATACATATAAAAGCAATAAATTTTATACATAGATAAAAAACACACGCATCGCGCGGGTATACCGCTTCGTCTATAAAGCTAAAAGAGATCGTGGTATCATTGTGGATTGGAATAGTTAAATTATGTAATAATATAAGTATCATTTGTATATAAGGAAAGACCAAGGAGGCTGCATGGCCGAGTGATGAAGGAGTGTGGTGCAAACAACGAATACGAGAGTTCGAAACTCGCTATTTGCAAAACTCATTTTTGAACAGTTTACACAGAGGACTTTATTTTGTACGGCTCCTTTTCTTCTCAAGCCATTGATTGATTGTTATAATAATTAATTGTTTTCTTTACAAGAGACATGTCAATATAGCTCGAGTAAATGACTTGTATTATTTATAATTTTTATATATGTGTGTGTGTGTGATTTTGGTCGCAACAAAGCTCGAGTAAATGACTTGTATTATTTATAATTTTTAAAAATATTTATTGCATGTGCAGCAACACAATTAGTTAATATATATATATATATATATATTTTGACATGACTCACGCCCATTGTGGAGAAAACAATTAATTATTATAATTATTATAACAATCAATCAATGGCTTGAGAAGAAAAGGAGCCGTACAAAATAAAGTCCTCTGTGTAAACTGTTCATGTATATATATATATATCTTCAAAGCTAAAACAGATCCGCGGTTTTCAACAATGTTTTGCACTGTTTACCTAGACTCATATACATTGTGGACTTCAATAGTAAAATTACTTAATACTATTATTATTATTATTTGTATGGTAGAATTGAATGAAGAAATCGTTTGGCCTGGTGGTTAGAACGCGTCCAAGCGAGACGAGGCGCGAGAGTTAGAATCTCCGTGACAACAAATTTTTGGAGTAGTTAAATTATACAATTCTATTATTATTATTTGGATCCTATAACTGACCAAAGAAGTCGCTTGGCTGAGTGGTTTGAATATTTGTAGCTACGACTTTTTGAAATTGCTAAATGATAAACTAATATTATTATGATTTGTATCCTACAGACTGACCGGAGAAGTCACTTGGCCAAGTAGTGTCGATGGCATTTCCATGCAGAGCACGGAGTTTGAATCTTCATGCCAACGAAATGGATTTTTGAGATGAACAATGCTTTTTTTGTCATTTATTTTATTTTTTAATTGCTTTTCTCTTAATTTTTTAGCTGTTAAAAATTCTAATTATTATAAATAAGATATTTAAAATAATAATAATAATGATTATTCGTAAGTTTTTTTCTTATAAATATGTTAGACTAATTATATATTTTGATATTTATTTAATATTAACATCTTAAAATATATATAATATATATAAATAAATAAATTCCCTAGGTTTTTTTAAATATATAATTAATATCAGTATTCTGAAATTCATGTCATCAATAGTATGAACAATAATAGTCATAATATGAATTATTTATAATGACAGCTATAATAATTGTGACAATTTAACAATCATGATAATAATAATGACAATTATAATCGAAATAATTCATCACTTGATGTTATTTTTCTTTAAGGTTGACTTCTGCGGTTTTCTTATGTATGATATTTCATATCTAATATCACATAAATAAAAAAATATACGAAGTGATACGTAGACGAAACAGGTAGAAAATTAGGGCAATTTATCTACAGTGAAAAAATGTACAAGCCACTTGCCATCCACTTCACCGTACCTATAAACAAAAAATTTTAACATGCCAAAATATATTAATAGTCTTAGATTTTTTTTATAATGCTATATATCTGAGCAAAACAATCAGCCTACTAATACAAATAAAAATTCTAATAAAATTAAAATTCAGAACTAAGAGTATAGATACATAAATACAAATAAATTATTTAAAATTATACAAAAATTACTGAAAAAATAAAGGCATCGAAACTAAATCAAGAAATAAAATAATTATTTATTTTTTTGTTATCGCACTTTTAATTTTTTAAATTTAATCCTTGCATTTAAATTATTAACATATTTTGTTTTTATTTTGGCCCATATACTTTTAATTCTTTTATTTTTTAAATATATTTCTAAATAGTCTCTATTTTTATTCATGTTCACCGTGACACAAATCACTATGGACGGCAACAATAATGCTCAATTTTTGGGTCGGTTCGGGTCGGTTCGATTCAGTCGATTTACCGGTCACATCAGTACAACTCTTTGTTGTGATATTTCTGTTTAGTCCCTAAGCTTTCAACTGTGTTTTCTGGTCCTTAATGTCATTATATAGGTTTTGATATATTTTAATTGGGTCATTCATCTGAAATTGATTATATATTATAGTTTTATTTAGGTCCCTGTTCTTTGAATTTTTGAACTGGTTTGAAATCCTTAATATTTTTGGTATCAAAGTTTTGTATTATTTCAATTTTATCCTTCCATTCAAATTTAATACAAATCCTTAATATTTTCGGTATTAAAGTTTATTAATTTTATTTAAAATAGTAAAATAACCAGCTTAAAACATGTATAAAATCATTCAATTTCCTACATCGAATTTAACAGATTATTTTAAGGTTTTTTTCTTATAAATATGAGAGACTAACTACATGTTTTAATATTTATTTAATATTATTGTCTGAAAATATATATACAGAGAGAGAAAAAAACTCATTTCTAACATATTTTATCTATTACAATTTTCCTAATTGAATACTAAAATAACTAATTACATCACGCAAAAAATTTAAGTTTATTTCTTAAGAAAAAAATATTTATAATATTTCAGATCTAATATTACTAAGAAAAAAAGACAACTCATAAAAATTATACGAACCACTTCTCATTTTGATCACATTGTTCTTCTTAGACAGAAAAAAAATTTATTTGTAATATATTTTATCTATTATAATTTTATTTATTATATATTAAAATAATTAATTATAACATTTAAAAAATCAATTAATTTTCTATATAGAAATAAACCCAAGACAACACGCGGCAAATCAGCTCATGATGACTAAAACAAAGTCATGACACTTGATAAAATCATTATATTGAGTTGAAGAGTTTATAAAAGATTCTTGATGCCTATTCCAAGTGACACACTTCATTGATCCATTTCCTAAACAAAATTCCTAAAATTATGCTCAAAATATCCTGTTTGGGTTCATTATTCTTGTTTTTTTAACATTTTTTGTTTTATTTTGAATTTTATATTATTTTTCTTCATGTTTTTATAATTTTGATTTTATTATCTAGCCTTTTTAAAGGAATTGTAAACCTATTTAAGAGGTATGCTTTATTTTGCCTATATTTTACATAATAAAATTATGGACTTAAAGGTTCAAGTTGTCAACTTTTTTTAGCCCAACAATTATATCTTTATGTGCTTATTAATTGTTCTTTATGCTTTTATTTTTTCAATTGAATTATCTTAGTTTCATGATCTCAATCACGAACAACTTTAACTAACTTTGGATTTTCATTAGAAATTGATATTTTTTTAGTTTTATTTTCAACACTGGGTTGAGTTGAATATTAAGCTTTGTAATTTTTTCTAATTTCTTATGTGCTAGATTATCCCGTTCATATATTCCAGGTCACAAGACTTGGTGGACTTGCTATGTTTTGCCGTGTTTCCTTTTTTAGGTTAGTTTTGTAATTGATTTTTTAAATCTCATCCTTTCATATTGGGTTTGATAGTAATTGGGAATCATGGTGTTTTTACTAATTTACACGAGGTTATATCAATGTCATGACTTATAACACAGGTTTTGCATATTAACTCAAGTTCACTTGAGTGGTTTTTTTTATTTCAACCTTTATTATTGTCCTATATGACATAGAATTTGAAAAATGTTTTTTAAAAAATAAAATATTTTTTTATTTTCTTTAAATTAAATATTTTTGATATTTTTAGAATATTTTCGATATCAAAAATTATTTTCAAAAATAAAAAAAAAATCTATTTTGATATATTTCTAAACAAAAAAAATACTTTTAAAAACAATCTAAATAACACTTCAAAACAATTCATTATACTTGAACTAATTATAGTTAGAAATTAATTTTAAGGGTGAAATGCAGATCAATACAATAGATAATATACTAGATGAGAATAAAAGCAAGAGCACTACAGAACTAGCTTTGTTGCTAAAGAGAAAATTCTTTTGAAGGCACATCTGTGATTTTTTTTTTTGGGTTAGAGGAAATTCATCAGATATATTTGGCGGTCTCAGTGTAAAATTTTAATTAATTTTAATTTTTTTTATAAAATAGATATACCCTATTCAAACCCGAGACAGATATGAAAAATATGATCACATGCAATGCAATGAAAGTGAATCAAACAGCAAGAACAGAACTAGCTTTGTTGCTAAAGAGAAGACTCTACTCTTATATCATGACCTCTTTAGCAGCTAGATGTTCTTGACACTAGAACCAGCTCCTGTTCTTCCTTACAGTACCTTCCAAGCTAGCATTGCTCAAATTTATACGCTGGAATGACACATCTATGCATGCATCTCAGCTCTTTGTACACAGTTCTTTCATCTCCACTCATATCAAAGCTGGGAGCTGGGATAAAAGTCATGTATAGAAACTCTACAATTCTCAAAATATGGTCCCGGTGATTCGTTTTTTTCTTTCTTTCCACGAGCAATTTGCTGGCAATCATGAGTTCTGTTGAGGTAAAATATTAATCACAATCAATATAAATCATCAAGCAATTTGCTCCATTTTCGCTATCAACTTTAATTCTTGCATAGCAACAAGCTATCAGAATATTCACCAACCCCTTTCATTTCTAGCAATAGTGAAATTCAATCCCTAGCTAGAGCACCGTATATTGAGATTATTTTTAAAAATATTTTTTATTTAATTAAATATATTAAAATATTATTATTATTTTTTTAAACTATTTTTACATTAAAATAAAATTTTATTTTTTTTCAAATACGTATTCTCATACACCCCCTGTTATTGTCTGAAATCTTATACTAGCATGCACTTTCAGCTATATATATATATATATATATATATCTTCTAGAATGATTTTTTTTGTCTATGTGAATGTGACCAAGAGAGCTGCCACCAGATAAGTTCACGTAAGAAATAATGACAACAGCACATAAGTAAGCGAAATTAGATGGGATGGAATGCATGTTGAACAAGTTCATATAATTAGTCTTTTCACTGATTATGACTGGATTCATACTTGAATATTCATTTGGTGGGGTGTATAAGTAGGTCAGGAGTTATTTTCATTGGGAAGTAAATCCGTCCTGCATGCCATTTTTCTTTTCTTTTCCCGTCTTTCACTTTATTTTTGTCGGAAAATGTTGCTATTAGTAGGATCCACGCCTCAATGATTGTTAATAAATAATAATTTTGAGATTATCACCACCACCAAGTGCTATGCCCTATGCTGTTTTAACTCTTAAATATTTATACACGGTATAAGTTTTTGAAGGGATAGATTTTATCCTACCATGATCACTGCTTCACAGAATTGAAAGACAAGCAGATCACATACAACGTTAAATTCTCAATGTTATGACTTCATATCAATCTACCTTGATCATTTACATGAAACAGAAAGGCATTGTCCAGGTCACTGCTCTATAGAATGTTTTCACTTTTTTTTTTATTTGTTTCCAATTCAGATGGATGATTATTAGAGCCACATATAAAACCTTTCAGCAAGATCGCATGAACCAAGTTGAACATTTCTTCTTCGATAGATTTCGTCAGCATCTAAGTATAACAGAAGATTACATGAATCCCTTCAATGTTGCTGTCGCTCCCTTCTTTTTCTCACTGGGGCCAGTTTAGGGTTATAATGACAGGTTGAATCCATTACTTAGACCTTGTTTATCTGTACCTGATCTTTCAGTCGTTTTCAATCTGGCTACCTTCATCATGCGCGAAGAAAGCGAGCTCCTATTGTATGGTAGCAGGTTAAGACGTTTGCGTATTCATTATTATTATGACATTAATTCCATGGAAGCAAATTAGAATGACTAGAATTTAAGAAGAACACCTTTCAAGTTTCTTTGTCATGATAAATAGTTGAAAGGGCCATTCCACCTAATTAATGCAAGGACCCCCCTGGTTAATTACCACAAAATATATGCATAAATGCCCAGATATGTAAAAAACCTGCTGGTATGCATATAGATCGGTGTTTCCTCGTGTTTTCCACTGAAAAATCGGACATCAACTTCGAAGGTACAATCTTTGTTTGAATGCACTTGTCTTAAACGCATATCCACACTGTTTTTTTTCCTTTTATCATTCTCGAAGTGGGACTGTGGTGGAAGAAACAATACTGGTAGGAACCCGAAGGGCTTTGTGAAAAGCACAGCCAAAAAAGAAGTGTCCCCTTGTCTGCATAATATATTAATTAAGCATCCATTTTTTTGTTGTTTTTGTGTGGAGGGGAAGAGGGGGGACACGCTTTGCTCAATTTGGTATGAAATGTTTACAAAAACCATGATTCGAGCATGTCAGGGATGAAAGCTTAGATTGTCTTAAGCCCCATGTGATGACTAGCAAAAAATATATATTTAATCATGAAATGCAAGGGATAACTCGTGACATGATGACAGAGGATTTGTGATTTATACAACAAGTTTTAAATTCAAGTCAAAATATGCATTTTTTTTAATAAAAAATTTGAGACAATCAGGATTTTAATTGTTCACTTATATTTATAAAATACACTTTACAGTAAATGTGTGATTCCCCGCATTAAAAAAAAAAGAGTAAGTGACAACTCAATTCCTCTTTTCCCCCACTACATTTTCTATTCCTTGATCAATCTCTCATATTTTCATCTTTCTTGTGTTTTTTATGACCGAAGGTTCCAAATAAAATCACGCCCCATCATTGTTTGAAATACAAAATGAAATTCCTACAAGGTTCTTTACTGATATCCCTTGATAAATAGATCGACGGGGAGCTCTTTGCTTTTATAACCTTCCCTGCACACTGATGTTTGTATCCATCTTCGTAGAAGAAGAAGAAAGCGGAAATGAAATAAAAACAAGTCAATTTTGAAAAGTCCAATAATGCGACTCACGTTTTCCTTTTATATTTATGTTCATCATCTGTTGGCTCATAGCCTTGCGTATGAGAAGGATAGTCCATGTCTTTCCTCCACCTCCAAGAAACTATAGCTTAAAAAAATTGTGAGGCATATTAATTGCTTGTTGCAATAGCAATCCCATTCCTTGCTTACTTTTTTGTTATTAATCTCGAGCATGAACGGGATTTAATCCCACTTTGTGAGCTTTAAATGATATCAAAACAAGCTAACTATCCACAAACGAAAATAAGGTATAAATAAATTTTTAATTCTAAATTCTTTGACGCGGCCATCTACGTGTATTTCAATTAATTAATTAATTGGCTTGCTATGGAAAAAAAAACAACTGCAACGTGTATTTATATAAAACGTTGTTATTATAGCATTGTATTAAGAAAAAAAAAAGTATATTGCATATTATTATGTAATTAAATGAAAACAATTATCGCAATAATTGAACAGAGAAAGTGAGAGCGGAGAAAAGCACAATCACCTCACAAACAGTCAAAGACTTTTAGAGAAAAGAAAATAAAAAAGGTCGGTTTCGTTCATCGGCATGATATGTATCAAGCGCATGGGACATTCCTACAGCATTCAAACGACGAGAAAAATGTGGAGATTAATGATAAACATGAATACAAAAACCATCAAGGAAAAATAATATCATGCATGCATTCGGATCGGAGGATGGAAAATCTCAGATCGGGTCTATCTTTTAGGGCACGGTCAGAATTCTAGACTGAATTGAACGTAGTGGTCAAAATAATATGTCATGCTATGGATCCCTCCCCCCTCCCCTCATTCAATCCCATGTAAATGGGGTTTGTTCAAACGTGCAATGATAATGACTGCTCTGATTGTTACTGGAGGGAGGACTTGGACTTGATGTTAAATAATTGTTTAGGAATGGAAACAAATAGTGAAGTGCCTAGAGATGTGAAAGTATTATTTTTAAATAGAAACAAGGAAACAGTTAAATCTTTTAAATTTCTAGAAGAATAAGAAAAAATGTCAAAGTGAAAGCTATGCATTATTTTGTTTTGTGTAGTAACAGGATTGTATAAACTTAAAACAATATAATAAATATTAATGATTATTAATGAAATTATATGATTGTTAATGCAGAAATTATATTTGATTTAAATTGAAAAATTGTTGTTTAGTTTTACTCGAACAGTAACAAATATCAAGATTAATTATGAAAATTAATCTTACTAAAATGTTTAGTTGTCGAGCGTTATTTTTATACGGCTGCGGTTGTTTATGTGCCCTTCTTTAGCACCATTAAAAAACAACTCATCAGTCTTTTATTGCTTTTTACCCAAGACACAATGCAATGTCAGTTATTATAGTAAAATAACATATTTGCCCTTCATTAAGATGATATTTTCTTAGGATTCATTTGATATTATAAACTTAATTTGAGTTACAATGGTCTAATAATCTTTCTAAAATAATTAAATTACATAAATACCCTTAAAAAGTTTGCAAAAAATAAAGTATGAGAGGGTTTCTTTCATCATTTCCTCTTATTTACTTAAAGACAATTAATTCATTACTCTTCAAGTAAAAAAAATAAAGAAGGGAAAAAGGTGTCTTCATCATGGTTTTTTTTGTTATAATATATTTGAATTAGGAGTATATCAATAATAAAACTTATATAAAAAAAAGTGTCGACACCTGTGAACACGTGCCAATAAGTGACCATCACATGTGCCCTTTTGGATTATACTTGTAGTGTCTTTCAATGGCAAAAAAAAAATAAAAAATGAACTACTGTGTCACCTAAAATGTCTATTGAATGTGTAGTTGATGAGGTGATACGCTGAGTCAAGTTCTTAATAGTTCAATATTGATAAAGATTTTTTCTCTCCCTATTTTTTTTTCTCTCTTTTTGAAATGAGTGTTAAGTCAACCAAATTTCATACTTATCCTCATATTGAATTTCTCTTTTAAATGTGGTCCTTCTTCTTTAAATTGGTTTTTATTTGTTTTTTATTCTTTTTTGGATAGTTTTTTTCTTTCAATTTCAAGTTTTTCCACTCATTTTTATTTAATTTTTATATCAAATATGGTACTCATTCCTTCTTTTTTTTCTGTTTTTTTACCATTTTCTTGATATGTTTGTTTTTTTCAATTTTTTCCCTTGATGTTTTATTTCATTCATTCATTTTTTATTTAATCTTTGTCCTCATCTTTTCAATGCACTTCTTTTTATTATTTTTTTTATCTTTTTAATTTTATTTTTCAATATTTGATTTAACTTATTTTTTATCCAATTTTTATCATCATTCATTTATTTGCTCTTTTTTTATATGTATTTTCTTAATTGTTTTTACATTTTATTTTATTTATTGTTTTATCTAATTTTAATCCTTGTTCTTTTAATTTTTTTTTATAATTTTCTTATTTTATTGGATTATCTTGGGTCACGAATTAGTCAGGTCACGAATTAGCCAAGTTAACCCAGGTTATTTTGGGTTTTCTTTCAATGTTAATTTTTTTTATATAAAACAAAAACCAGTTTCATCCTTTGACATTAGACTATGGGGTTTTAATCTTTCTTACTTTTTATGTTCTTTCTTTCTACGGTGTTATCTTGGGTCACGGGTTAGTCAAATTAGCTTGGTGTGACTCAAGTTTTTTTTCAATATTTTTTTATTTTAACTTTAATCTTTTTTCTAGATTATTTTTTTAAAAAATAAGTTTTTAATCTTGATCTGACGTCACGGGTGTCGGGTTAGTAGAGCTAATCCGTTTTAACTTAAGTTTTTTTCTTCAATGTTTTTCTTTTATCATTTAAGATTAGGTTAATATTTTGTTAAAGAAAAAAGATATTAAATTAACATTTCTAGATTTTTTAAAAAAGTTTTTATGTTAAAATTAAAATTAAAATTAAAAATACTATTTTAATACTGAAAAGCATTTTTACATTGCATTGCCCTTTCGTAATGCTATGACTAAAGGAATCAAAACCAGAACACAAAACAATGATCTGGTCTTTTCCTGGAGACAAGTGAAGGTCTCTACACAACTGTTACTCGTAATGGAAATCATCGTTCCCAACTCATGATTGCCATTTTCTACTCACAAATATTTATCACTGGGAGTTCTTGCATTGCAATATTATTTTTTATTCATAAATATATTAAAATAGTTTCTTTTTCATCAGATTTTCTACAGGATTGTTAAAATCTTAGTTGAATCATAAATAAATAAAAAATACAAGATTTTGCCATCTACGTTGGGGCTTGGGGATAGTCACTCTGGACAAAGCCCAGTTCACCAGAATGCAGCCATGGCTTGGACCTTGCCTGCTAGTGCTAGACCATATCCCCAAACTGCGACATTAAAACGAGCCGTTTAGCAGGGATTTATTTCACTTTTCAACAGAGAAGCGCACGCTGTTGTGTGTAATAAAAGGATTCATTTCATTTTACAAGTTTATTTATCTATTAACTTTCTTAAGAAAAAAATTCACATGATTGATTTAAAAATACATATATAAAATTTTATTTTGAAATAAAAAAACATGGAAAATTACTTTAAAATAATTTACTTGAGTTATAAGAAGAAGACCTTGTTGATAAATAATAAAGAATTGAAAGATGTTATTGATAAGAAAAAAATTGAAAATAAATTAAAAAGGGAAGGGAAGGGAAATGATCCAAAGCTTTTAGGCATCTCTAAGTAGCCTACGTATTTATGATACAAGTGATTAACTAATTAGTTAGCTATTTGATTTGTATTAAATTAACATCTTTTGAATGATTAGTGCAAAACATAATTAGTATGAAGATTGCTGATTTTTGGTGATTTTTCAAACTGTAAATCTCATAATTTTTTGCTTACAGTAATTCGCTAGATTCCAAAACTTTTTCAATATAAAAGTGATTATTAACTCTATTGTGTTTAATAAACTTGATTAATTCAAATACCATGAAAATAATATAATGATAATAAGAAAATAAAAAGGACTCTCCAAAGTCATATTATATTATATTATATTATATTATATTATATTATATTATATTATATTATATTATATTATATTATATTATGTATTTAGAATCTTTGAAAAACACCATTCTACCATCACCATTGAGATCTCATATCCAATATAAATCCATTGACACTAAGATTTGCTGCTGGAATATGGCAAGCTGATTTTTTTTTCCTAGTTATGTTTTTGTTAACTTTCTCTGTTATTTTTTTTTTAAATCTAGAAACTAAAAAATGATAAAAATAAAATTTGAGTATTGAAACATAAATTTTTAAAACCAAGTTATAAAAATAAAATAAAATAACTCTAAGAATTAAAGTGAACCTTTTCTTATCATTGTTCTTTATATGGATGTAAACATTGTCTTTGTGTTCTTGTATATAGTAAAATGTTGTCATCAATTAGTATATTTATAATAATATAATCTATAATTATAATTGTACAGTCAAGCTAAAAGAAGCATGGTCTTGTTGTTCACTCACACACAAAGTAGCAAGGAAAACAATGATTAATGTTTTTCTTTTCTTTTCACTTTCATAACTTTTTTTTTAAAATGTAATTTACATTGAGAGACATATTTTTTATATTTATTTTCAATTATTATTTATTTTATTTTATTTACCCTTACTTTTAATCCAAAAAACATACTACTCATATGAAGATATTTTGATTAAAAAAAACACATGAATAGAAAAAATAATTTCTTTAATATCTATTGTAATTATAAAATAAAAATAAAAATTTAAAAATACCACAAGGAAATAAAATTATTTAAAAATTATAATAAAAATTAATCAAATGAGAAAGAAAAAAGGAAAAATATTTTAAAAATAACGTTAGGATGAAAAGAGAAGAAGTAAAAGTCAATGTGATCAAGCTAAATAGTTTATCAGGTGCAATGTGTAAAATAATTAAGTGGATTTAAAAAATATATATTTTTAAAAATAAAACAAGGGTAAAATAAATAGGTATGTCAAATAAATTTATATGTGCAATGCATGCACCAACAAGTGAGAGGTGCTATCTTTTGCATTAGCTTCGAAAGCGTTACATCAAGCTCTCTTCCAGTAGTTAGGCGTGTGTTGGTGGGGTGAGATAAATAGGCTCCAATGAGCTTTTTTTCTTTTCCTTTCTTTTTCTCTGCTCAATCATGTTGGTTATCAAAAATAAAAGGCATCATGCCATTTTTATTGATTTTTTTTTCCAATTCATTACTTAGCATTTGGTTTCATTTAATTTTTATATCAAATCTTATTCTCATTATTTTAATTCTTTTCTTTTCTTTTCAATTTCATCAATTGATATTTGATTTTATTCTGTTTGTATTTTAAATTTTCCCCCATTCTCGTCATTGCTATTTATTTATTTTTAATACTTTTTGTATTGAGTTTTTTTTTTCCAACTTTATCCATCAATATTTTGGTGGTTAGAGATTTAGCTTTTAATTGTAGAATTAGTATGAATCTCATGATCTAAGTCACATGTTTTGAGAATTAATCTAAATTGACTTTGATTTTTTTTTCAAGTTCTATCTGAAATTGATTTTTCTTTCAATTGAATCCTTTAATATTTAGTTGGTTGGTGATTGAGGTGTGTGGAATTTTTTACTTTCTTTTCTATGGTGTCATTCTCGTATCTAGGTCGCGAGCTTAGTGGGTTGCCTAGATTTACTAGTATTTTTTTCCACCCTAAATATTGTGTTGTCAAGGATTTAAGCTTTGTTTTTATATTTAGTTTTTTATATATATAATTATCTTAGTCTCATGAAAATATCATTTATTTAGTAAATTAACTCAAGTAAGCTCGGATTAATTTTTTTAATTTTACCATTTATTATTTTATTTATTAAAATTGAAATTATCTTGCCTTATTATCAAATACGATTATTGAAGTATTTTAATAATATTGATAATTTTCCATAATATCACTAGCTTGTTTTTAGATTGATAATTAATTTTTAGTTAGAAATAAAATAATGCTCCTCCAGTACAGATTTTTCATCAATTTTTTTTATTTTCTTTTTTACGTTGGGACGTGCGGGGGCAACCAATGCGGTGAAAAACTAAGGAACAATTTATTTTCTTTCAAAAAATATTTTTAAAAGTTTGAATTTTATTTATTTATTATTTTAAATTATTTTTTTATATATTTTTTATATTATTTTCATGTGTTAATGTTAAAAATATTTTATTTAAAAAAAATCATTTTTTAATGCAATTATTTTTTTTTCAAAAACAACCGACTTTTGATTTTTTGCATAGATGGTTGTTATGTTGGGAAATTCGGCTCTTCCATGAGCGGATCGGGGGTTACCTGATACTTGCTCATAGTAGGCTTAAGCACACTGACACAATATTTAACGTGGTTCGGCAAAACCGTCTACATCCACGGGAGAGAGTCATTGTATTAGAGATAGAGAAAGGGTTACAATAAATACATATAGAGGAGGAGGATTACATCCACTCTACTCAACTCATCAACTCTCTCTAGCTCTCTCTACACAACACATTCACTTGTGTTTCTCCCTCTCTCTCCACACAACACATTCACTTGTGTTGCTCTCTCTCACATTTTTAGCTCTAAGAAGCTCCTCTATTTATAGCAAGAGTGAGGAGATAATCTTAAATGGTTGGCCACCAAATTTTCTTCATAGTCAAAGGTTGGCCACCAAACTTAGGCAATTTACCATTTTCAACAATGGTGGGTTGGTAACTCTACCATTTTCAACAATGGTAGGATATTGCCACAAATGGCAATATACCTAACAATCACCCCCTTTGCCATTTGTGTGGGCAATTGTCCTCTTGCTTCTTCAGCACAAGCTTGCATTCTGCAGCTCTTCCAAGCTTACCATTATGAGAGCGTTTTCAACACAACATTCCCCTTCGAATATATCAACCATACTCGGTCCGAAATGATTTTTCAAGCCTTACACCAAGGCTTACAACATCCCCTCAAATGAATATTTCCAAGTGTGACAGTCATTGAGTATTTCAATGTGATCACAAGCTCACCACTCTTCCAAGAGTCTACTCATCCAGGAGTTGCGCCTGCCCTCTGTTCCACCCTAGGAACCACGCCTTACTTCTCCATGAGTCTCTCGCTCTTAGTCGTAAGAGTCCAAGTAGCTTTCCACCTTTAACCATGGGGGGCAGCCCATTAAAGGTTGATCCATATTTGTCTTCATACTCTGAGTATTACAATGCCATTACCGAGCTCACTACCTTGACAAGAGTCAACTCGTTCCCGGAACCTGCGCATGTCCTCTGCTCCTTCATAGCAGCCGCGTCTTAATGCTCCACAAGTCACCCACTTATTGTCCAAGGCAAATGTCTTCTAGCTCATTGATCTTTAGCATGGGGGCAATGCCATTACCGAGCTCACTACCTTGACAAGAGTCAACTCGTTCCCGGAACCTGCGCATGCCCTCTACTCCTTCATAGCAGCCGCGTCTTAATGCTCCACAAGTCACCCACTTATTGTCCAAGGCAAATGTCTTCTAGCTCATTGATCTTTAGCATGGGGGCAATATCCATGAAAGTCAATCCTGCATTTGTCTTCATACTCATCATAGCCACTTCATTGGCTATACACTTGTCCACTCATATCTAGCCATCATATTGGCTCTGGGGTTGTTCTGAACTGGGCTCATATCGTGGCCCACACACCTTCTCCTTAGGTGTCTGAACTAGGGCTTCTATCATGGCCCTCACACCTTCTCTAAGGTGTCTGAACTGGGGCTTCTATCACGGCCCTCACACCTTCTCTAAGGTGTCTTCGCCCGTTGTCATGGGGCGGTTTGATCCGGGCTCCTATCATGGCCCTCACACACCTTCCATCTAAGGTGTCTTCACCTTTCATAGGTGGTCGCATCCTCCTTCAACTGAGATGCTTCAAAGTGGATCAAAAAGTCTCTACCACCATGTGCACTTATAGGAGAGATTACTTCCACTGACTACATAGAAAAGAAAGTTGTGGTATACTCCTCGCAATCCTCCACCTCGATTTCTATGTTTGGAGCTTTTGTGCCTTTCTGCTCGACAGCTCCACCTACACCAACTCTCTTTGGTGTCTTCGTCTTTCATCATAGATGGTTGCCTTTTATCACAGGCGTTTGCACCCCCTCAATTAGGTGCCTTTGCAACAGCTCTCTTTCCATCCTTGCATGCATTGGAAAGGTCTTCGCCTGTTGTCTTCATTAAGAGCATAAGAGACTTCCTGTTGTACAAACTTTAACAGTCTCTGCTCTAAGCTTCATCTGGGAACACTTCTTCTCCTTGCACTTGCTGTCTCAGTACAGTACCTCGTTGGATCCTAAGGGTACTCCTGCACAATCTTCGTGTGCCCTCGTGCAATTTCTGTTCTCCAGATTTCTCCCTATTCCTTGCTTATGTTTGACAGCAGCTCATCCTGTCATAACACCTGTCCAAGTCAAAATAGGGTGCCAATCTTTATCCCCTGCTGTATTTCTCTTCCATTATCAAGGTCTTCATCAATTCTCCCCTCGAGAAATCACAGTCACCGAATCTAACTTCTTTGGAGAAATCACCACTTCATCAGATCCTTGATCATACAGAACCCAATTGTTCCCTTGTGCCGCCATCCTGCTAGTCTTCAACTGTTTCATTACAAACTGCTATATATATGAAAATAGTACCGTATGGATAATCCTTTCACTAAGCAAGTTCCCAGGAAAGATTGGAGGGGTCACACTAGTCCCGCTTAAAACCCAATCTCCTAGACAGAACTTCTTAGGCCATATCTATCCATCGTACTGTCTTTCTGTATATACAACCATTTGCTAGCTTTGTCCCGGTTTTTCTTTACAAGTGATCTGGAATATACTGGTTTAATACATGATTTCTCAATATCTAGCGAGACTATCAGTGCTTAGATTCATCAAGATTGGTCTTCGTCAATTTCCACTCTTCACCTCAAATTATCCACATGATCGGGTGTCCAGAGTGTCCCAAATTTTACCTTCCCTCAAGGAAGTTAAATTTCTCCCCACTTAGCAGTTCAACACATGTAATTGGGTAAACATGTGCATCTTCTTCTTCTTTTCTTCAACGACCACCATGATGACCTTCAGATGCCTCTGATCGGGCAATCTTTTTTGGTAATTCGCCACTGCTATTTTTGGTCTCAAATCTCAATGATCGGACCATACCATTGCATCCGGAACGATCAAATTAGCTGGAAACAAGTCTGAAATCGTCCAAATCTCACTTCAGACGGCTAAGATTTGATCAAAACAAGTCTGACCTGATGAACGACCCAGATTCAATCTCAGATCCGGTTGCACGTAGACTCTGCTGCACAGAATCTTAAACCACCAGTGACATGGCACTGTTGACTTGACTGATGATGTGGCGCTGACGTGGCGTTGACTGGCCGGTGACGTGGCATTGACTTTTCTAGTCAAACTTTGACCGGCAATAACTCCTTCGTTTGGACTCCAAATTAAGTGTACTATACACCATTGGAATCGTGGTGACCTCCTCTACAAGATCAGATGCTCAAAACTCATTTTTGAGCACTTTGATTTTTCTGCAAAAAATCAAATACCTATATCAACGACTCTGATACCAGTTTTTGGGTCAACTGGTATTCGGGTCGGGTCAGCCAATTCGGGCGAAGAAGATGCATGGGGCGCGTCTGCGTTCGTGGGCAGATGCCCTGCTGGAGAGTGAAGCCATGTCCGACATCAGTGGCTTCGTCTCGGCCTCCTCTACACAGTGGTATGGTCAAAACACAATTTTGACAATTTTCATTTTTGAGCAAAATCAAACACCCCTTTAAACCATCAGCTCTGATACCAGTTGTTGGGAAATTCGGCTCTCCCATGCGCGGACCGGGGGTTACCTGATACTTGCTCATAGTAGGCTTAAGCACACTGACACAATATTTAACGTGGTTCGGCAAAACCGCCTACATCCACGGGAGAGAGTCATTGTATTAGAGATAGAGAAAGGGTTACAATAAATACATATAGAGGAGGAGGATTACATCCACTCTACTCAACTCATCAACTCTCTCTAGCTCTCTCTACACAACACATTCACTTGTGTTTCTCCCTCTCTCTCCACACAACACATTCACTTGTGTTGCTCTCTCTCACATTTTTAGCTCTAAGAAGCTCCTCTATTTATAGCAAGAGTGAGGAGATAATCTTAAATGGTTGGCCACCAAATTTTCTTCATAGTCAAAGGTTGGCCACCAAACTTAGGCAATTTACCATTTTCAACAATGGTGGGTTGGTAACTCTACCATTTTCAACAATGGTAGGATATTGCCACAAATGGCAATATACCTAACATGTTATTGTTGTCTGAAACTATTAGTTCAGGGTTTGTGTTTTTGTTTTTTATTTTTTATTTTTATATAGGACTGGGGAGAAGAAATGGGGAAGATAACTCTCGAGCACCTTCTCTATATCTGTGCCACAGGAATAGTAGTTGTAATACTGTGGAATGGTCTGCCTTTCCATCCTTTAATTATGTGGCCTTTTCTTAAATGGTTTAGCCCTAGAAAACATGTATTACTGGGATTTAGAGAGGCTTCTATGCTTAATGGTATTGAGCTTTCTCCCTATAAGCTGAACCTAAAAATTGCAGGTACCTTGTTCCAGCTGATAGCAAAAGAATCAGGTTGAGTGCAGAAAAGACAATCTCTATTGTTGTAACCCAATTTTGGGTCATGCCCCCAAACTATCAGAAAATAACAAAAAAATAAAATAAAATGGGGGATGGTGTCGGTAGAAAAATCGAGTTAAAAGTTTGAACATTTTTTGAAAAATCGATTGTACCCTTTTTGTGCCCAGAAATGAAAAAACGCGGATCCAAAGCTAAAGTAATTTATTATGAGATAAATCCGCGTATAAAATAAGTCATAAATATAATTATATTTTTTATGGACCGATTTGATACAGTCGTTGGTTAATATAAAAGCGTAATTATATTCAGGAATTAATTTAGGCGCAGTTGAAGGGTTTAATTAAGCTTGACGACTTAATTATACTTTAAATTGATCAAATTAATTTTATTAAAGGCTTAGTCAATAAGAAATCAAGTGCTTAAATTTAATTCGGGCTCAATTGATGATATTTGAATTTTCGGAAACCAATTTGATTTTTTTTCTAAGTCAATTAGGTGAAATCGGGGACCAAATTGAACAAATTAAGAGTTTAATGGTTGTTTGGAGACTTTATCGCACAGATAAAAATCGCGGACCAAAATAGAAAAGGCGTACAAAGTGAAGGCTAGTATTGAAATTATGAGGAAGGGCATAATCGAACAAAATCATAAATTTAAGTTCAATGGAGGGTGCAATTAAAAGAGTAACTGATTGAAGGACCAAACTGTATTTTATACCCAAAAGCAACAAAACTTGAGCCACTCAAAAACCCCCTATTTTTCAGACATAGCATGCACATTGAGCAACCCACTCATTTTCATTGAGCCACCCGCATAAGTCATACGGTTTTCGTAACCTGTTGCAGATAAAAAGGAAAAAAAGGAAAAAAAGGGGGGAGGGACTTCACGTGAAAACGGGATTGTTTTGTTTAGAGAGGGTTCTGCTTCGGCTAAAGGGAGAAAACAAAGAAAAAAAGGAGGGGGGATTTCACGTCGGATGAACAGAGAATGATGGGGTCTCCATTTTTTTGAAAATTTCCCTCGTCTTCCTCCCGAGCACAGCTTCCCCTGTTCTCGTCTCTCCCTCCCTTCAAACCAGTGCAACTAGTTCCTGTCACTCTCTCCCGATCGGCGCAAGAGAAACGCCACCATCGACCACCCTTTTGGCTTGCTTTCACCATCGCTGATCACCCCCTCATCTCACCTTCAACAAAACCTCAGCGTCCCCATCTCTCTCTCGCCTCTGTCCCTCCCTCTTAAAAAGCAAATATGCGTTTCGGTCCCGCTGTCTCATCCTCCCTCTCGGCAAGCTCTCCCCCTCGGTGCAAGAAAAAAAACCATCGTCGACCACCCTCTTCTCGCTGGTAGCACCAGTTCAGCACCACCATCCCTCCCTTTCTCAGCCTCGGTCTCCATCTCCCTCTCTCTCTCTAAAAAACCTGAAGCTTCCTCCTCTCTCTCTACATTTTGGGGCTGTTTAAACCATCACCTCAGACCACCTAAAACCACCACCTTTCACCACCATTAACTTCCCAAGACCCTCAGCATCTCAGCCCTCATCTCCGGCGAACCAGCAGCAGCAGCAGTCCCGTCGCAGCAACAGCCCCGGTGACTTCAAGTCCATTTTCCGGCGAGCTCAGGCGACCATTTCAGATACCACCACGACAGGGAGAACCCCCTAGACGTCCTCTACAAGAAGGTATTAATAGAATCTTCATTCGTTGTACTTGGAAAATTCGTATGTACTGTGCATCGTCTTCTTCATTTCTGCAAAATATAACAGCTCGTTGAAATACTCGGATCGGCTCGGGCTTGTACCGACCCATACTGAGATTTATGCGACCACGGCCAGACCAGATTTACTGGCCACGCTGCATCGGCCAGAATGTCGGTCAGTCACCACTGAGACCATGGTGGCAACTCAGATTGAACAGGGTGAATTGGCGATCCACTCACCCGAAAATAATATATAATAATAATAATATATATAATAATAATATAATAAAATAATAAAAATAAAAAATGTTTTTTTTTACAAAAAAAATCTTAAAAAATGTATTATTTTTCTTGCATAAGGCCAATACACTAGCATATTTTAAAATTGTTTTCTTAAAAAAAAATATATATTATCTTGGTTTTTTGGGAAAAAGGAGTTTTAGCATGGATTTTGCTAAAAGAAAAATCATTTCTTGCATTTTGAGATTTTACAACATATTTGTAAAATCCAAAGGGTATTGGCCAATATTCAAAAAAATATAAAAAAACTTTTCGGTGATTCATATTATTTTTTTCGGAGTTTGGATAAATTCTATCCAAAATATTCGGAGTAAACATGTAAATATTTTTGTTATATATTTTTAGCAATTATAAGACAAACAAAAACATCAAGCAGCTTACCTTAGGTAGGGCGTACTAGAGGTGCTAAAACCTTCCCTTTACGCAACCAGTCCCTTACCCTAGAATCTCTGAAAGACCAGTATTAGGTTTCCTAGTAACCGTAATACTAGGTGGCGACTCCTTTTGTCAAAAAAATAAATAATTCCCCCGACGACAGTTAATCTCCCCCGCTCCTGGGGACCAGTTGCCACGACGCCGCTCGCCTGCCATTTATTTTTGGAGTGCGACATCTATATTTGTGAACAATGTCCTCCCATCCACAGGTAAGCTCTTGCATATATATATATATATATATATATATATATATATATATATATATATATAGTCTCTTTCATAAGATCTTGTCATCAGTGTCTCTGGATTGTTAAAGGTGCATGGCATTGTCAGCTGTTTAACACTTAATTCAGTCATCGAGTGGTTTCGATTTCAGCCTTTATCTTGAAAATAAAGAAGATATTAATCAAACTAAAATGTCAAAACAAGGTCATGTTGGTCGACTCCAGACGACGATGATTTATCGAGGCCGTAGTGCCAGTCTGGTGCCATGGTCGTTCTGGAGGGATACCATCACTTGAAAATATCTCTGGTGCTATTGCTTGTTTCTGCTGTGGGTCTTGCTGATGGCTCGCACGGCTGTAACAATGGAGCACTGGGCTTCCATTGTCGTGGGATTTTGTCCTCTTATAAAATTAGTAGACTAGCTATGCAATGGAGAAAGAACCCCGGGTCGGCCTCGTGAAAGACAGGAACACTGATCATTGACCCTGTTGTTGAAATAATATCTTGAATGTTATGCAAATTGGCAAAGATTCCTCATCAAATCGGTCTTTCATTTTTATTTTTTTTTATGAATGCTGACAATTTATGATATCATAAATCTCTTCTAGGTATGCTGCAATTAAAAACAATTTTCTGATTTCATAAATTATAGAAAATCCTATTTTCCTTGCAGTATTTCCTTTCTTTTGACTCAATCATTTTTTCTATTCAGTGTAGCTTTAATGGTGAAAGAATATTAGTTTCTGCGTGCTTCAAAAGTGCTTTAAAATTATTATTTTTTTATATAAACTCATTATTTCTAATATATTATTTAACCATTTAAAATTTTATATTAATCTAATTTCTTAGTATAATATTAGAGTTTTAATAATCAAATAGTTATGATTTTAAATTTCATAATTTTATTCTAATTAAAAAGACTAAACATAAAATTATCATTATAAACCTCGCCTAATAACCTAAATAATAGAAAGGATGAAAAAGAACATCAAAGCCATACCCTATTTTCAAACCTTATTGATATGGTAAAATCCCATCCTTTAATCCTCGTGGGGTTATGTTAGATTCATGCGTTATTAAAACAAAATCTACGTTGCCGAGATCAGAATTGCTATATTTTAGAATAATATAAATTATATTATGGGATCTCATTTACAAGCTTAAACTTTTAGCTGAGATAGTTCTTTAACATGGTATCAGAGCCTTGTTGACCCAGCGGTCACGAGTTTGAATCTCATCATCCTCATTCTATTTGATAAAAAACAAGCAAAAAATGATGTGTGTCTGTGCAAGTTTCAAGCCCAAAGGACTTTCACTTGAGGGGAGGTGTTAGAGAATAATATAAATCATATTATGGGGTCTCACTTACAAGCTTAAACTTTTAGGTGAGATGATTCTTTAACAGACTTGAGAAGCAACATCCCAATCAGTAATTTGTTTTTGGATGCAAGTAAACCTCACCTGGAAAGTGTTTTTTATAGGTATAGATGAACAAGTGAAATTTTAATTATCTAAATCTCTTATAAAAAATATTGACTCGAATTCAAGATTTACTGTTCTGATCAATTTTTATTTCCCGTCGCACCCCTTGGTGACCCCAATCATGAATGCTAAGCATTAAAAGTGAATTCCTCAATAGTTTTGCTACGTAAAACCCAGAATTTAGGTTTGGCCTCTTACATGTGGTGCTGAAGTTTCGAAGAATTGAGAGGCACGGCCCCAATAATGAATGCTCAGCATTAAAAGTGAATTCTTCAACGGTTTTGCTACGTGAAACTCGGAATTTAGGTTTAGCATTTTACATGTGGTGCTGAAGTTTCGAAGACTTGAGAGGCAAGACCCCATTCATGAATACTCAGCATTAAAAGTGAATTCTTCAACAGTTTTGCTATGTGAAACTCAGAATTTAGGTTTAGCCTGGCGCTGATGAAGCATAACGGACCTTCAAACTTGTTTCTTAATTTTCAAAACGAAATGGAAAGTGTAGGAGAGGAACTGGCAACGTTAGGATCGCGTTCTTCACAGTGCATCGCAAATGTAAAACAGCTCCCTTTGCAAAGTTGGTTGGCAGGTTTTTCCATGTCATTTGGATGTCCGAATCCTTCCCAGCTGCTTAGGACAAAGCTCCCTTCTCCCTGCTGCAAGTGAAATTGACCCTCGAAAAAACCATGAAACCAAGAGATCACCACGGCATGATTGAATTAAACACCTTGCTTTGCTGGGATGCAAATTGGAGGCCCGAAACTCTGACACGGTAATGCCATGTTGACGTTGAATAGCACATGCTTTACATGCCACGTGGCATCGATGCTCATAGACCCCCCCCGCCGGGGGCGGACTTTGGACCCCTTTCATGTCCCCATGAGGAGGCGCAGGTTATGGTTTAGTCATGCACCCTTGTCTCTCCAATTTCCTGTCCCTACATCCCACTCTTTTTCTATGTCCCTAGTGTTTCAACTTGCTCTTGAGAAGATTTAAGATACCTCTCTCTGAGGCCAGGTTTCACATGGTTTTATATCTATACCTATATATATATATATCTGTGTGTGTGTGTGTGGTTCTGCTGTATAAGTAATTCTTTCAACGTGCCATTGCAGTATAGATAAAACAAAAAACAAAATTGCTAACACTTAGCATGGATAATTGATGATATAAAAACCAGCCACAGCTGTACATCGATATTACTGGGGGGGAAAGAACCTGGTCTGATCAAGTGAATTTGGTGACAGGACAATATTGCCAACTTAAATGGTGATGATGTATCCATCTGTTACATTTATGGTGTTTCTGTTTGCTTCTGTGAATTCCAAACAATGACATGAGAAGTCAGCAGAAATCGGTAAACAAGAACAGGGAGCATATATTTGAAGGACGATCATGTTCTATTGATGCGTCCCAGTCACCGCCCTTCTTCTCCCTTTCATTCGTTTCTTTATGTTTCTTTGTATTCTAGCATGTCATATGAGGTATGGGAGCATATATCCTTCCTAAGATCGTGTTCTGTTTGGTGCTTCGGTGAGGAAAATCGTTATATTATTATGCTTGTTTAATTATTAATTATTATAATGTTCATCGATAAAATGGAAATGAAAAAGATCGACGCATTATTAGTATCATGGAATGTTTGCCTGATAGAAAGGGATATTCTTCCTTGCTTTTAAATTTATCTTAGTTTTAAATTAATTTCGTTTACTATCTTATTTTTTATTGTTAATTTTGTGTGCTTTATCAAAATATTTTTTTAAAAAAAATGTTTTAATATATTTATAAATAAAAAATAAATCCTACCACTATTTGCAAATACAAAATATTTTAAAAAAATAAATCTTACCAAACACCCACAGCACAACAGATCGAGCACTTAATTTGGGACAGCGAAATGAGAAAAGAACCGAGAACTTGTCTGCTCCATGGAAATAAGGTCACCCCTTTCACAAGAGAGATGAAATGCTCCATGGAAAAAAGGTCAACGAAGATAAGAACAGAAGAAGAAAAAAAAACGTTTGTCTCAAGTGAGAAGCTAGTGTCCTGATTAAGACAAGGAACGGAATTCCTCTGTAGAAACACATGGTCGGACCTTTAGATTTTCTTTATATATTGCTGTATATAGCCTCACATATTATGTACTGATAGTTGTTAATCTACCATGGTGGGGATCCTATACGTGCTGATATAGAAAATACAATCGATCAACTTGTTGTCTGGAAGGAATAACACGAAGAGGACATCTTATAGCTGCAGATGGATACAGAAATATTGTCTGCAATGTCAACGTTGTCAAGAAATCATATTAGCTAAGAGATTAAGTTCATAGTTGATATTACAGAATATGATTTATATTATACTCTAACATATTACTTCAAATAAAAGTTTATTGGACTTTAAACTTGCATAGCTAGCTCACACTTGCACAGCTCATATTGTTTTGTGCTTGATTTTTATCAAATAAAATAAGATTTGTGAGATTCAAACTCATGACCGCTGAGTCAACAAGATTTCTGATACCCTGTTAAATAATTATTTGATCTAAGAGTTTAAGCTTTTAGATAATATTCTAAAATATAATTTATATTATCCTCTAACATAATTCCAGAGCGATAAATTTAATTGCCCTGGAATATTGGCACTGCAGATCAGCAGACATTAACATAGTCATGTGGTAAGAAACCATTAGACTAGATAACTGATTGTCTTTGAGGTACAGCATACAGACTGAAAAATACAATTGGTCTATACATTAAAACGTATATTTAAGACTCAAATAACCACCACCATCATGCACATTTTTATTATGTGGCTCCATAATGTTTTCTTTTTTCTTGGTTCTCCACAGTTGATTTTAAATTCGAGGGGGAGAGAGACAAAGGAGGCCCCCTGATATCTTCAATTTCGTTTTCAAGGTCCATCACCCAAACATTTGCATGTTCTCATGTAGAACGTCTCTCAGACCATACAAAGCCTGCATTAAATGCACTTGCTACTAGCTCCAACCAATACAAATACTTGAGAGCCCTGACGACGATGAACTCACCAAACCAGCCGTAATTAACAGCCATTCATTCTGTGACATCAGTTTCCAAGATCATCGATCGCACCATGTCTACTGATCTTATCTTTCTTTTACTTCTCATCTGTTTTTCTTTGCATGCATGCAATGCTCGCTTTCTTGGCCTCTCTGACAAGGAAACCAAAAAACAAGTTTTGAACAAGGTTATTAAGAGAATAAAATTGATTATATGCATTTAAGTTCATTCTGCTCCTGTAAAAAATCTCAATTTTGTCCATACTTTTTTTACGTCCATGATAATTGATGCAGACAGATTTTCAGGTTTTGGTGCAGGATGTCGATAAACTGAAAATCCATAGAGCTACTTCAGCTCCATCAGAGATGATGCGTTCTGATGAGGAGCGAGGGGCACAAGGAAAACAAGTGGTTAGAAGAGATGATATGATCACTCGTAAGATCAGTTTACTTGGTGCAACCACTATGAACGAGAAAGAAACAGAAGCTCCTACGAAGCAAGAAGGCACAAAAGGAGCAACTTCAGGTAATTAATCCTTCAACTCAGAAAGCAACCTCAGAAAAACCTAAATCTTCTACTCCATATTTTTGGAAATGGAGAAACAATGTCTTGTGAATATTTGTTGAACGCTTCCATGTTAAAAATTATCAGAAAGTTTTGTTCTTCGAGATGTATCTTTTGGTTTTATAGTTGCTAATGATATATTGTAATTAATGCTACACCTGCAGGAAATAAAGTCATCGTGTCTTCACAGGCTGATTTGCAGCAGGCGTCTAAAATAATAGAGGTGAGTAAAATACTGATCCATATTATCGTTAATATATTGAAGGATGGTTTTTATGGTTGTCGGGCAGTTATGTTTTTGGTGTGGTACTATCTCATGGCCCATCTTCCTGATCGCCATAACCTCCATCAGGATGGCAACGCAGATTGGTTTGCTCATGCATGCACCATACAAGCAATGAGATCATGAATAGCATATATAGTACGAATTTGCTTAATTACATGTAGTAGCTGATAATAGATAGATTTTGTATGAATATGCATTTATATATATATTCAATAAAATGGATATCTATAGAGATATTAATTTGGTTGATTGTTTGCCCGGGGATTGAAGGGGAAAGGACGATCTATGCTAGGATCAGCAGCAAAGGATACCGAGGAAGCTGTGGGATCTGAGGAAAATGACATGGCAGAGGATGTAGCGGTCATGGATTATGCACAGCCCCATCGGAAACCACCCATCCACAATGAAAAATCCTAGGCCAATATTTATTGTGATAATAGATGTACTTAAATGGCTCTGACCCAGCTCCTCCGAATTTCTGTTTAATGGAAGATGATCATGTTTCCAAGTTTGCATACAATAATGTAAAAATGAGAACAAAGTAAGAAAAAATAAAAATTAAAGAACACTTTTCATATTTTCTGTCAGTAATAAGAGTGATACCTGTGATCGGCATATATCTATAATATTGTTAAGCATTTTAGTGAACAAAATATTCGTCTTCTCTACTGGTTTAAAGGATCGCTAATACCTTCATGATACAACGAGCTAGGGGCAGCAAACTCTCTCTATTTAAAAACCCTTTCAATATTCATTCCAGCAGAACTTTAAAGCCTTCAAAACATCGAGATAGATCTCTGAGGCGTGCCATAATCTTAATTTTTAGATGGTGGCTTCTTCTATCTGTGATTGGATAGCAACGATGACTTAATTTTACATGGTAATTGTTACATTAGATCCAGTTAATGATTCATATTATTTCTTAACACATACCCTCAACTCGTGACTGTTAGTCAACAATGCTCTGATACCATATTAAAAAATCATATCCTCCAACAACTTAAATTGTTATTAAATTGTTAGATGAAATTCTAAAATATAATTTATATTATTTTATGGTATATAAAATATACTTGAATCTAAATTTCTGACACTCTCTCTAACTGACTGTGTAATGTTTCAGTCGCTAGCTACTTCAAACGAGGTGGTTAAGTGATTAAAGTGAAAAGATGGACGGAGGCCCCATTCCCTGTATTTTACGCTTTTGTATTAAGGACATTAGTTAATAAAAGAGACAACCTTGACTCGCCATTGTTGACATTGTGTTGGTTGGTTGGTTGGTTGGTGTTTCTAAAATGAAAGCAAACGTATCTGTTGCAGTTTGATTTTTCAGTTATATCTCTCCGTAGATAGCTGCAATAACGCCTTCTCAAATAAACCAGTGAAGATTTCCAATAACGGACCGAGTTCTCACAGAATCATGAATGAGAATCCTCACCTCCAGGCTCCATGGAAACTGTGAAACATGATGATGATAATACCTAGAGGGCGAAACTGCCAGTGTTGCCCCGTAAGAGATGCCCCTCTATAAAAATAATGAGTTCCATTTACCAAAACCAAAATTTTAAGGGATGATTTACGCATACGCATTCATAACATGGGATCATGTGATAGTTGCAGCTTTCCCCTGGATTATAAGGAAAGAAGGGAGAAAAAAACAAAGAGGGCACTGAACAGGCACACATACATCGTATTAAGGATCATGTATGCACGCAGTTGCTATCATATTGGCAACATGTTGATGTAGACTTTTCCCTGCCATAACATTAGCTGAAAGCAAAAATTAATGTATTCGCTACAGATCTAAAGATCTTCAAACAGAATTTAAATCCCAAGAACCAATGAAGTTCACAGCAAAAGTTTCTACTACTTCATATACCATGGCTGTCCTAAAAAGAAATCCCCGTAAAAACTTGATGGAAATGTCTATTCTTCATGTCCTGAAAACTTCGTCTTCTTTTGTTCATCCAGAAATAATTTCATTTTGGGTTTCATCATGTGCCACTGCAGCTGGCCATGGATGGCTAAACAAAATCAATAAATTCCAAGGTCATTATTGCCAGCTTCAGAGAAACCTCACTACCACGCAACCAGAAGATATCAGGATTCAGTCTTACAATTGCTTCATCCAAAAGTACCTGAGATCAAACCCTTCAAACCAATTAGTAAGAGCACAATGATAGGCATGATTCTCTCACCTCGTGTTTATATATCCATACGCCTGTCTATCAATCTTTCTTGATCCTCCCTGCTAATCTCAAATATTTTTGAAAGACTCATCTTTCCCTCACATTTTATGATGTTCTCTTTTACAAATGTAAGTGCAAAATCACAGAGACAGATACATCTCTACAGCTGTTTGCTGTTCAATATTCCCGGCTAGCTCAGGCCTATATTTATGCGAAAAAATCAACGTTAAGTATCAACCCAAGTGTCAGACTGGAAGAAAATCATTGATCTTGACCACCATTGAAGTGGACCACTACGATTTTTTATCCCAATTTGACAGTATGATGTTTTGAACCGTGGACCACTTCAATACTCAATAGATGGCACAGCAGTTGAGGATTTGTTTAAAGAAAAAGGAGTTCCATGTTAGCTTTCATGATACGAATCAAAAATCAAGAATACTGTTTACTTTTCTTTCTTTTTTTCCCAAATTTTCCATACTGTGTATACAAAACAACAATACCACCCACTTGCAAAACAGGGATAAGTGTCTACCTCAACCATTATTCCTTGGGACAAACTGTCTTAAGTGTTCATGTTGCATCAAGCAAAACAGAGCACTGAAGCATGTGCTGTCCGGAAAACATGTACATGTGCACATTAAGAAGACCTGAGGTAAGCTTTGCACCACAGGAAGTGAAAAAGCATTCAAGTGAAGAATTGGATCAACACCAACAAATCTTGATAGGGATTGATCCAAAATTCTCTTACTCTGGGAATTGCATCAAGCTGTACAGCTTAGCAACTAATTTTCCTTCCATAGATTACCAACATATTTGCAAGCCGGGGGGAGCTTGAAGAGGCGTGGGATGCTAGAAGTTCCATCATGAGATGGGCTATAACCAAAGAAACATCCAAGTCACAATGAGGTGAAATAAAATACTTAACAGAAGCGCTATATATAGCAATGTCATTCCTACTTCCTAGAGACTGTCAAGATATTTACTAAAAAGTGAAAGAACACTTTCCATCTCTTGATTTCATGGGAAAAAGATGAGTATTTATCCGAATGTCTGTTTTCAAGATAAAACGTCACTGCATTGTGCTCATATCACATCAGCTTAGCTGATGTCTCCTCAGGGGCAAGCCTCACTGCATGTTAAAAATAAGAAAAAGAAAACACCATTGCATTGTCTTCTCATTTAAGAATCACATAAAGGTTGATGAAACTGCACTTGTGTTACAAGCCTACCAGGGGAAAAGAGTAAAACACCACCAAAAATGAAGAAGAAAAGGGGGTCAAATTTACAGCAAAATTTGCAACTTCTATGGTGAAAAATCATGCATAAATAAGTATTCATCAAAACTAGTTCCCAGATGATTTTAACTATGTCCAGTCCTGCAGATTTATTAGTCAAAGAAACAAAAGGGCATCCAAACATAACACATCACTAAAATATTTCTATCGTGATGACATTATTCAACACATCTTGGGTAGAGAATGAAGCAATTCTTTCAGCAATTCCTGTGGTAGCTTATGCTTGTTTTATGTTCCCTGTTCAACAAAGTCGTCATGCTAATGACAATTCTTGTTGACAACCATCACCTTCTCAACTTTTCACGATGCTGTATAACTCTTCAAGTATTTTCTTCATAACCATACTTGTGTTCATACAATAGCAGATAGGTAAAGGTGTCAATGACACCCGACATGTCATGTTCATTTTTCAACAAACCATGTCCTCCACAAATCTTGTCTACGTGTTCTAATTTTTACTGACAATAGGCAAATCATGACTACTTATGCGTCCATGAAAGGGAACAATTTTCTTATCAGTCAAATCAATTGAGTTATGATGTTGTCCACAAGCCATTTTTACTTGGACAGACACAGAGGCTAATGGGAATCGAAATTCTTCAAACAATATTTCCACAATCTTTATAATACAAGAGATATCAACTTATGTTAATGATGCTGATTAAAGATAAAGAAATATTTCTGAAATCATGTGAGGAAGCATGAGGTGAGTCAGAGTCCCATCTTGGGATTCCAATCCACGGATATACAAAGTCATGCAAACTCTTTATTATTATTATTATCATTTTGTCAATTAACCATTGGAAACTGATTTTTACTCTTTTTTTCTTCATATTGATGAGGAAACTATAAGAGTATAGTTGTGCATAAGAAGGAAAGGATAATGGAAATAGTAAAACATCAAGAGATATCACTAGCACAATGGATTTGCCATGGCACAGCCCTGTTGGAAACTATGATATACTAGATCAACAAACCAAAAGCTTTGGTAGATGGTGATTTCCAAAGCTACAAGTGCCATCAGTTTATTACTTTGCATCAATTAAATTGAATTACCACTCCATTCTCCAGTTCCTAATGCAATATCCACCCAATTCTAATGCATGACCAAATAGTTAATGGGCAGTTTTTTTAATTGTTGCCCACCTCTTATGCGCAATAATAACTATTGAATTGTATTGCAATTGTTACTGACTGGTGACATTATTTGTTCACAAAGGCATGAGAGAATTCACATAAAATGTATTCATTATGACTTGAAAAATACTTGCAACCTATATTAACCACTCTTTTCCATTTGAAGAATGATTATATAAGTTGTTATATGAGCGTTTATGATCATCAAGAGGATACCAACTTACAATTGATTTTCTTTTTAGATATCTTCCCACCGTTGAGTGCAAACAAATAGTTTATAACAGCTTCAACATTGAATCCTACAGCGTGCTGAAATAAAGGAGGTGTCCATATGTAAGATGCCCAGGCATCAAGTAAACCTGGTATGGATAATTAAGTGGCATTTTGTGGATCTGAAGCTAAGTTTTAGTCTGCAAAAACTCGAGAAAGAACATAGTTCAATACCAAATTACAATATTCCATAGTATAACATTACTCAATTTAGATGTAACTTGGTCTCTCATGATAAAGTGTAGTCTTTACAATAATCTCTGCTTGGGACTGCTAGAAAGTTTTTGTAAAGCGAGCATTCATATGGAAATATCCATTAGAAATAACAGCACTAACCTGCTTCTTCTAATAGTGTCAGTTCAATAATTTTCATCAGTCATCTATATTGGGATGCTTACTGAATAGAACTGCATGTTTTGGCAATTAGCATCAAAGTATTATCAATTTCTTGTATGTAAAACTCATCTTATAAGCCACGATGCATCATTTGCCTACTGTATAATGGAATCATACTACGGAATATCGAAAGTCAGTGTTGAACTGTCTTCTTTTTCAAGTTTTTGCAGACTAAAGCTTGGCTAGTTTTCAAATCCACAAAATGCCACTTAATTATTGTTAATTGATAAATGCATGCTCCAACTAGGTATGGTAATTTTTTCACCAACTTTTGTGAGGTGGTGCATGTGCAGTTAACCTTTTGAATCCTCCAAAGTCCAAATCCCTTATCCCCTCTCCCATTTCTTGCTTCTAGAGCAAAAACTAAATAAGATGCTCATACTCCTTTCCTAATCATAGATATAGACTACAGAATGAGGGGCATGATATTTGTATTATATTACCAAGCAAAACTAAATTGTCTGCAATTGTTTTGTACCCAATACTCAGAACTTTGAACTCCTAACTAGTTGCCACCAAGGAATCTAATATATATCTAACAAAGAATATCCCCATTGAATCTTCAGAGGCGATCCCCACATTCTCCTTTCGCCTGCCCTCTCCTTTCCCATGTTTCCCTAGGCCTAAGCCACGTGATCAGTACTAATAGCACAAAAATAGGTACCCATTCCATCATTATCTATAATAAATCAAAAAAACAATCAATAACTTCCAAAGATTGCATTCATTTCCAATTTCAAGCTCTCATTCCTCCAGTAAAACACACAGGGCATCCTAATTTCATTTGCAATCACTTGAGAAAAAATTCAAAAATGTGTATACTGCAAGCAAAATTTTGACATATCCAATGGAGCATATGCATTTAGCACCATCTTCCCAATCTCTCTTTGATGAATAATCAATCAAATGCATAAAATTTAGTCATCTATTCACACCGAATACTCACTTAATTCCACGAGGGTAACCATATTATAAGCACTTTCTCTGAGTCAAAACTTCCTTTAACTATATATAAAGGTCAGCGTCCAATATAATTTAAGCCTCGGAAACTTCTTAACATTCAAAAACCTCATTGCAGCTTAATAAAACTATAGATTTGACCAAATTAAGATGGCAGATCAAAAAAATAGCGAATGTGATAAATAACTATATACCAAGACGACGGTATTATAGCGGTGATGAATAGAGGCGGCACTGAGATTGTCGAGTCGGGACTTGATATGCCGGTCGTAGTAATCAGAGGAGCCTTAACGAAGACGAAGTCAGAGACACCGTTTGGTCGGAGGATGGCGGATAGCCGAGCTTCGGTGGCGCCATGACGTCGTTGGGGCGGCGGGGAGGTCGTTGTTTGGAGAGAAGAGAGAGGGATCAATATTTGATATTCCATTGAGAATTCCGGTTTGGAGTCGCTCCAGCTCTGCTAGCTGCGGTAGTTCCATTTGCGGATCTCCTCAGACAGTGGCTCTCTCGGTCGAACGGTGTTACTCCGTTTTATGTTGTGATATTCTCCGAGCTTGAGGATGAGAATGCAAGGTACGATATTTTGTGCAGATTGTGGCCGTTCGTATCCCCCAGGACCAGGGGTGTTCAAAGAAAGAAATTAGCAACCCAAAGAAACAATCTTCATCAAGCAACATACATCACTTGAACTTAACTAAGGACATGGTAAGCGTGATTTAAAAGTATTTTAAAAAAATATTATTACATGAAATATAAACTTTTTTATAAAATATATAAATTATGTTACCTTAAAATACTTTAATAAACATTTTAAAACCCGGTACCGTCAGTATAATTTATATTTGGATGGCTAATGTAAGCATGACCACGGAGGAATGCAAGGCAGAATGCTTGAAGAATTGTCCATGCATGGCTTATGCCAGATCAGATTTAAGAGGGGAAGGAAGTGGATGCTTTCTCTGGTTTGATCAAAACCTTATTGATATCATCAGACAGTATACAGTTGATGGGCAGGATCTTTACATTATTAGGATGGCCGCTTCTGAAGCAGGTGATTATAAACTTATTGCATTCCATAATTATTTTGAAGCAAAAATCTAGAAATACCAGTTTATTATCATGTTCAAGATTTCTTTTTTTATATAACTAGCCTCTTAACATGCGAAACCTCTTATCATGTTTGATTTTTGTCCTATTTGAGAGTAAAATAATTATTTTATTATACAATGTAATGTGCAAATTACTGTGGCATCTCCTACATCAACTCGTGATTTTAGTCTTATTAGGAGTAGAATAGTTATTTTATTGTATAAAAAAATATAAAAAATCAGAATGACCCTTAATCCAGAAATGTGAAATTATTGTAATACCCCTGATAACTCTTGACTTTCATTTTATTGGAGGGCAGAATGATTATTGTATTGTGAAAAAATAATAAAAATAAATCAATAAAATTGGCGACCCGGACACTCGAAACCAAACTGACACAAAAATATTATTGTAATCCATAGTGAATACACTCCCAAGCTACTGTAACACTTGATATCTTTTAGTATATGTTACTAGTTAAATTGCAAGCACTACGTTGCGTTGCGGGCCGAGCAAACAATTTTTATAATTATTCAAATTAAAACAATTAATAGATTTTTTTAGTTTAAAAATAAAATATAATATTTATACATGCAATATTTGATATAATAAATACATCAACACACTCTATTATAACAACAACAACAATATGAAAGCTTAACATCTAAAAATATCATTACTATTATAGCCAAAATAATAAACATTATTAAATTACCTCGAAAAAAACTTGAAAATATTAACAAAAAAAACTAGAATTACTAGTATTAGTATTATTGCATGAATAATGGGAAAATAAATTCAATAATTTTTTTTAAATCCCAAAAACTTTAATGAAAGAGCAAATAAAAAAATAATTAGCTAAAAAACATCATTTGACATGATTTTTTTTTCAAAAAAACTAATAAAAAAGCAAAAGAAAGAACAAAGTACAAAGAATATCAATTTTTAAATGATCATAAACACAAACTAAAATTTACTAACAAAATTTTGAAAAAAAAAGTGATTATCTCAGCAAAAGAGAAAATAATAAAAATAAAAAAAACTAAGAGCACATAAATATAAACATGAACAAAAATTGGGACTATTTAAGAAATATAAAAAATAAATGAATGAAAATAAATTAAATTAAAAATATAAGCGCTGAGATGAAAAATAAATATATTATCAATTTAAATCAAGGGACAAAATTGAAAAAAAATAAATCTTTTGTACCGAAAATACTAAGGGATTTAAAAGCAATCCGGAAATTAAAAGAATAAAGACTATAATGAATATGTAATATACAATTAATTTCAATTGAATGACACAATTGAAACAAATCAAAACTTACATAACAGAAATAAGGACCATATAACACAATTAAAATAGAAGAGACTGGAATGAAAAGGGCATAAAACCGAGGGACTGATGTGTAGTTTAGGTTGCAGGAAAGAGAAAAGGGGGGGAGGTTCAACCATCCACCAGCTTGTCCCCGGCCACCTTTGAAGGACACGTGCCACTCCACGAGAGAAGAGGACACGACTACGCAATGACTGAGACGTCGGAAGGACATTTTCCCTCACCGTAATAGGCCGCATGAGCCTCCCGAAGAGGATGCGAGGGCGAATATTGTCGGTCACAAGTGTCAACAGTAATCCGAGTAAAATAATTAAAAATATGGTCAATTATCAGGATATCCCTGCAACCAACTTTTCAATTTTGTCTTATTTAGTGGCATATTAGTATTTAGTTATTTTCAAAAAAAAATGAAATTCTCGTGATACCCTTCCCCGCCAGAGTTTATTTTTGTTTTTTTAAAGGGATAGAGTGATTATTTTATTGTGCAAAGAAATATAAAAAATCAATAAACCGGTGACCCGAACCGAATCGAACAAAAAATATGCAATTACCGTGGCACCCCTCCCCGCATGGGCTAGTTTTTGTCTTTTTTGAAGGATATGATGGTTATTTTACTATACAAAAATAAAAAAAATCAATGAACTTGAGAATTGAACGAACTGAATTGACCCAAAAACTAAACAATACTATTATAATCCATAATTATTCATCTCACATGCTACAAAAACTGAATCATAAGCTATTTTAGTATATGAGGCCGTTTGACCATGTTGTGCGATCCAGTACTACCAAACCGCTTCTCCATTTATGTGTATGGTGATTTGTGAAACCCGGCGCTATGGTCCTGCATGCAATTTGTTTTGAAACGCCGGCTGATTTTCTTGCTGTGATTTGGGGGTGCTGGGTATATATATACTAGCCAATGCCCCGCGCCTCGTCGCGGGCGGTACCATATTTTTTTCAACACAAAAAATATTAATTGTTTTTTTATAATATATTTTTGGTTAAAATGATAAATTTGTGCAGAATTCCTGTGACGTGCAAGTTTTCTATAAAATATATGAATTTTAAATTGATATAAATTTATCTGTTTAATAAGTTTCAACGAAATAACCAACATAAAATTATCATCATCATTAAAAAAAGTAAGAAAATTATCATCATTAAAAAAAATAATCATATTTTTAAGTAAAATAGAAATATGTCAAGAGTGGGACTTGAACCCCCAACCTCTCGAACGAAATTTTTGTCTCCCGCCTCATAAACCCGCTCGGCCACCTCAACATTCGTTCATCTTTCTCGAAAATATATATTAAATTTAATTTTAATGTGGATTCGCTAAAAAGAAATGTGTTGAGAGTGAGATTCGAACCCATGCCCTCGAAGGGGACCTTAATCTGACGCTTTTTAGACCATCTCGGCTACCTCAACAACCGTTTGTCTTTCACGAAAATATATATTAATAGTAGATGTTACTGTGGATTAGCACAGTAAAACTGGGACGTGTTTTATTGTATAGTTAATATATATATATATATATATATATATATATATATATATATATATCATGGCGCAGGAAAAACACTGTAGATTGCTACAGTGTTTTGTGGCAACAGAAAATAACAATAAAAAATTTAAAAATAAAATACAATGTAACCAACATAAATTAAAATTTCAGAGTACAAAAAATAAATGAAAAAAATAAAAACAAAATCTAAAAACACAAATACATAAAATATGGTTTGTTTTTGTCCAAAAAAAACAAAAACACCAAAAGAATATATATATTATCATGGCGCAGGAAAACACTGTAGATTGCTACACTGTTTTCTGGGACCGGAAAATAAAAAAAAATTAGGAATAAAATATGTAACCGACATAAATTAAAATTTTAAAATGACAAGTACAAAAAATAAAATGAAAAAAATAAAAATAAAATCTAAAAGCATAAATACATAAAATATGGATCATTTTTGTCCAAAAAAATACAATATATATATATATATATATATATATATATATATATATATATATATATATTGGCGTGGGGAACAGTGTTTTCCCCACGCCTTTTATATTATAACTAGCTAATGCCCTGCATACTGTCATGAAGCGTACTGATATTTTTTCAATAAAAAAATATTAATTATTTTTTATAATATATTTTTGGTCAAAATAATAAATTTGAGCAGAATTTCTGTGAAGTGCAAGTTCTCTATAAAATATATGAATTTTAAATCGATATAAATTTATTTGTTTAATAGGTTTCAAAGAAATAACAAACATAAATTTGTCATCATCATTGAAAAAGCAAGAAAATTGTCACCATCATTAAAAAAATTAATCATATTTTTAAGTAAAATAGAAATTTGTCAAGAGTGGGACTTGAACCCCAACCTTTAGAATGGAATTTTTGTCTCCTGTCTCATAAGCTCGCTCGTCCACCTCAACATTCGTTCATCTTTCTCGAAAATATATATTAAATTTAATTTTAATGTGGATTCGCTAAAAAGAAATGTGTTGAGAGTGAGATTCGAACTCATGCCCTCGGAGAGGACCTTAATCTGACGCTTTTTAGACCATCTCGGCTACCTCAACAACCGTTTGTCTTTCACGAAAATATATATTAATTATAGATGTTACTGTGGATTAGCACAGTAAAACTGGAACGTGTTTTATTGTGTATATATATCATGGCGCAGGAAAAACACTGTAAATTGCTACAATGTTTTTTGGGATCGGAAAATTATAAAAAAAAATTAAAAAAAATACAATGTAACCGACATAAATTAAAATTTCAGAACGATAAGTACAAAAAATAAATGAAAAAAATAAAAACAAAATCTAAAAACACAAGTACATAAAATATGGATTATTTTTGTTCAAAAAGAACAAAAATACCAAAAGAATATATATATTATCATGAGCAGGAAAACACTGTAGATTTCTACAATGTTTTCTGGGACCGGAAAATAATAATAATAAAATAAAAATAAAATACAATATAACCGACATAAATTAAAATTTCAAAACGATAAGTACAAAAAATAAAATAAAATAAAATAAAAAAATCTAAAAACACAAATATATAAAATATGAATCATTTTTGTCCAAAAACAAAAAGAATATATATATATATATATATATATATATATATATATATATATATATAATGGAGTGGGCAAAACAGTGCACAGTGTTTTGCCCACGCCGTTTATATTATAGGTAATTAATTAATGGGCTGCTGGATGGGATATATATAAATGGGGGCAGGCAGGCGGGTGTATATATATATATATATATATATATATATATGGGGGCCTGCTGGGTGGGATATATGTAAATGGGGCGGTGGGTGTGTCTATATATATATATATATATATATATATATTAAAATAATCTAAAAATTAATGAAAATCAATATAAAAAGTATGATAATCAAACACATAAAATATTTTTTTTTTATTTTGATGGGAGAATAAAAAATAATATTTATTTTTTCATGAATTATTAATCACATTATATTATTATAATTATTAAATTTACAATATTTAAAATATATATATATATATACTCTTTAAACTAATTTCACAAATTAAAAGCAATATGAAAAACTTGGTAACTAAACATCCAAAATTATTTTTTTTCAACCTCCAACTCAACCATAGTTTTAACCAAACAATTCACTGCTTATTTTAAACCACAGTAAAAACGTTTTTTTTTAAACTGTTTTTTTTAAACTTCAATCGCAAAAGCAATGTCGAACACACCATATTATATAATACTTCATTGTTTGTTATTGATATTTATTATAATTTTCTCGGAATTAAATAAATAAAAATAAAAATATTCCTTGACTATTAAAAGCTTCCAATATAAACGCCGGTAGTTTTGAAATACTAGAAAACTTTCCGAGCAAGAATATTAATACCGCCCACAGATTTGGCTATTTTTTCCATCATTCTGGAAGCTGTACCCGAAAAAGTACGCAGAGAACCAATGAGAAACAGATTTGTTTCCCTTCAGACCATTCGTCATAATAAAAAGAAAAGTACGGACACGTTAACGTTAAGCGGACATCAAGTATTCAATGTTTGTTTGAGGAAAAAACAGCCGCACCACGTGATCTGATGAGCCTTCGATGTACAGTCCAGTCAGCGGTTTGACTGCCACGTCACCGTTCATATGGGTCAGTTTCGCTGCTCGATGTAATTTGATCCGACAGGGACGCCAACTGGCAAGGATTGAGTGGAACCTTGAAGTTTGCAATTGAAGGGCATGATACATGTGCTCTTTGAGGGTATTTGGCTTTTGCTCTGGCTCATTTGCCCAAATTCGTGCATTTGCAGCGTCTCTCTTTGATAAAACAGACATGGGTGTTTTTTTTATATAAAAAAATAACATTCATCTCTCCTATTTAATATAATAAATTAGAGAGGTTGGTCTCTAATTTATTTTTATATAATTTTTAGAAATTGAATTTTATTTAGCATAGTTGCAAACATAATATTATCAGTACAGTCATTTTTTTTTATACATAGTGATGATATCTTGATAGTGATATCAAGTGAGAGACGAAAATTGACCTCTACTTTTGTAAGTATGAGATGTTATTTTAATTATGCCTATTTCAACCAGATCACCATCGAGATAACATTTCAAATTCGAAGATGGAAGCTTTTTTTATGATAATATAAAAAATATTAAAAATAATAACCACCAATGAAATTATTAGAAAGAATGTAGTTGCCGCCCATTCACTGCCTCGAATAGGAAGGGGGGGGAAAATACCATCTTTCTTGAGTCTTGTTTGGTTTTACATTAAAAATGGTTAAAAAATAATATCTTAACTTGTAACATCTATCTACGAACCTTATTTATGAGATGGAGAAGAAATGGTGAAAGGTTGATGAGATCATATTTAATCCTTTAGAGGTAACTAATGTCAGTTTCTGATTGGAAGAATACAAGAAATATTTTTTTTAATTATATTTTTGTATATGTCAATATTTTTGTATGTCCACCGAAACCTTTTTAAAACGAGAAAACTCTATTTTTCTGGAAAGTATGTTAGGTAGGTCCAAGTAAATAAATAAAATAATAATTATCTTTGATTATTAAATACACTACAACTTTAACTCAAAATCTATTATATAAATTGTAATTTTTTTATCATACATGTCTACCAAACATCCTCGACACTTATCTCTGAATCACTTTTTTATTCTCTTGATACTCGTGACCTAACTTTTTTACACAAACAAGGCACAACCTTGTATTGTTTTACTCAGAACAAGCACCGCCTTGTATTTAACAAATTTATCCATTCAATATATATATACTACTAGCACAAAAAAAATCCTCACAATGATCTTCATGGAAACACAATTTAATTGTCAACATCATTTCCAAGTCATTCCACTTTTTCAATCAAAGATGAAAAACCTTGGCATCGATCATCTATGTTAGAGTTTGGATTGTAACATGTAAAATAATTTTTATAGATTAAAGATATTTACTACCCATAAATATAGTATTTTAGCTCATATATATCAAATATTTACTATTTACAATATTTATTAAATCAACACACATTTTAGTTTAGAAAATAAATAAATATATAATTATATGATATAATGTTGACTGTAAACATGCTGCTAATTTGCTTTACATTTATTCATGGTCACTTGAAAAGAAAAGAAAAGGAGCGCAATTAATAGAACTTTTAAATAAACAAGATAGATAAAATAAAATCCATTTTATGAGAGAATATAAGAAAATATTTGATAAAAGAAAAATAATAATTGTGGAATGGAACAAGTTGTAGAATGCTCTAGGCATTTTGATCCATTTTAATCAAAAATTATGGTTCAGCCACGAGTTCATGCAAAGCAGGATGCATGCTTCAGCCATTACCGAGTTCCAACCTCGGTGATTCAATTGAAGAAAAAAAAAAATCTACTGAACTGGGTTTTGCTGTTAAATTTACTTATTCAGATGGTAGTCAAATTGCTTCTTCGTCATTTTTCCACTTTCATCTCCTTTTAAAATAAGGAGAGGCTCCCAAGTATATTTTCTTGCTTTGTTTTTTTGAATTGTTTCAATTTTTGAGTTCTTTGTTATGTTGTGTTATCATTGTTCTACTTTTCATTTTATTAGTACAATTTCAACGGTCATATTTCATTTTTAGTTCACAGGAAAAATATGTAAGAATGACTCTGTACATGAAGGAAAACTATTTTGGTTTTCCATTGAAGATCTAAAAATTCAAAAACAGCTAAAAATTCAAAATTTTAGCTTTGATTGCCCATTTGCCCTAATAATAGAAATTGAAAGCTTAGATTGTCCTTAATGATTACATTAATTATACTATTTCAATAATACTAGTTTTTTTCTCTTTTATTTCATCCCAAATGTATTTTAGTTATATGTACAAGGACATTCTCAAATTACATTTTAAATAATTAAAATTATATTATTTCTATTGAATATAAAACATATTATTTACATGTAAATTGATAAATTCATATATAAATTATGTTTTGCACCCTGTTCTCAACAGTTATGGTACAGGAACTACATGAACACACACAAAAATTGCACTTCGCTGTTTCTAAATTAGATAATACAAGTGGACATGTTGCTGCTTGTAGTTGACAAAAAAAATTGTACCTACGACATTGTCGATTTAATTTTATGTTTAGAAACAAGTTATTATATAAGGAAACAAAAAGTTATTTAAGTCAAGACAAAGCATTTATTAATATATTATTGTCTTCATGAGGATTTTTTTTTTAAAACAATGTAGTTTCGCGCTGACAAGCTCATGGAGACAAGAGGGTTTCGTGCATGGACTTATATATTCATGATGACATTGTTGCAAGTTTTATTGGACCATGAAAATAGGATTATAATTTGCAATTTTGTATTTACAATGTATCAATAATGCAATGATAATAAATTAATGGTAGCTGTTTTTTGTTATTTTATTAGCAACACCAATTAAAAATAATATTTTAGATTACGATTTTAATATTAAATTTAACTAGATATATATTTTAATTAAACAAGCTCCAATTAAAAATAATCTTGTAAATCTAAACTTATTTTCAAATCACAACTATAAAAACTAACTAAACACCAGACATACTGTCGGGCTTCGGAGGTGGTCAAGGCGCGTGGCATTTACGGCGAATCTAACATCCCTCCTTGACCCCCACGGCACGCCTCGAGCCTCTCCCCCATTTTCACACATTAAATACTATAACCTCTCCTCAGTCCTCCCTACAAACAAATCATCTCAAAAAGAAGAAGAAAATCTCTCATCTCTCTCCCAAGTCGCCACTATGCAAAAGAGCGCCTCAGCTTCTTCGTTAGGCCCAGGAGGAATAGACCTGTCTCAAATCTTCTTCAAACCAACCCAAAACACATCTACGCCATCACCCACCAAACGCCACACCAAAATTTCTGTTATTGGTACCGGCAATGTAGGCATGGCAATAGCCCAGACAATTTTAACGCAAGACTTAGCTGATGAGCTCGCCCTTGTTGATGCCAAAGCTGACAAGCTCCGCGGAGAAATGCTTGATCTCCAGCATGCTGCAGCTTTTTTACCCCGCACCAGAATTCTTGCATCCACTGATTACTCTGCCACTGATGGATCTGATCTCTGTATTGTTACTGCTGGTGCCCGACAGAATCCCGGGAGTCGAGGTTGAATTTGTTGCAGAGGAATGTGGAGATGTTTCAGGGATCATACCTCCGCTTGTTCGGTCTTCTCCTGATACGATCTTGATGATTGTGTCGAATCCTGTTGATGTGTTGACTTATGTGGCCTGGAAGTTGTCGGGGTTTCCTTCGAATCGGGTTATTGGATCTGGTACCAATTTGGATAGTTCCAGATTTCGGTTCTTGATTGCTGATCATCTTGATGTCAATGCCCAGGATGTACAGGTGCGGACACTGATTGATCTTGTTTGTTAATTTTTTTTGAGTAGTTATGCAAAATCACAATTTATCCCACTGCATTGTTTCGAGCATATGTTCAATCTGGCTTCATGTCACTCTGTTTGAGGCTTTGGTGCGTCAAAGCCGGCGGATAACACTTCGAATTATACAGAAAAGAACCTTTTTTACTTGAATTTTTTTGTAGAATTTTAGAGAAGAGGTAGAAGAACTGTAGATATTTTCACCATTTATCTGTGTTGTTGAAGGGTGTTTTTCAAGTAGAAGAAGTGCACAATAAATGCCAAGAATTGTGCAAGGAGGTGTTACAACATAAATTTTGAGAGATTTGCTGTAGCTAAACCTCCTAAACAATTATCTATAACTAAAAAATAGGATAATCTTCTGATGATATCATGCAATGTTGATGATTCATGCTTCCATTTCCATCTTTTACCAAGCCCCCACAATCTAAAGGGAAGTTTCTGACATTGAATCTGATATAGGTAAACCTAGCTGGGGCGATAGGTTTGGTGAGCATGCCAACAATTTGATCTTTGTTAGAGATAAAATCAACTTTTAGCTGTTCATTTCGTACAAGATCAAGGATAAAATAGAATTCATTTTCAATACGTTTTGTTCTAGCATGAAAGATTGGGTTGGCAGAAAGATATGATGCACTAATGTTGTCACACCAAATAAGAGGTTGTTGTGTAGGTGTGAATCCAAGTTCATCCGAGAGAGTTTGCGCAACCATGTGGTCAAAATTGAAAACTGACTTTCGCTATCCGCGTTTGAATTTTTAATTGTTTACATTGTCTTTTACAGGAAAAAAATATTTCTGAATCTTTACTTTTTGTTTGGTAGGCCTACATTGTTGGTGAGCACGGGGATAGTTCTGTGGCATTGTGGTCTAGCATAAGTGTAGGAGGAGTGCCCGTATTGAGCTTCTTAGAGAAGCAGCAAATACCCTACGAGAAGGAGGCTCTGGAGAAAATTCACAAAGCAGTCGTAGAGAGTGCAGATGAAGTGATCAGTCTCAAGGGCTACACATCTTGGGCAATTGGGTACTCAGCTGCTAACTTGGCTCGGTCCATACTCAGAGATCAGAGGAAAATCCATCCTGTTTCCGTTCTTGCAAATGGGTTTTACGGCATCGGCGAGGATGTGTTCTTGAGCTTGCCGGCACTGCTGGGCAGAGGAGGAGTTTTGGGGGTGACCAATGTGCATTTGACGGATGAGGAGGCGCGAAGGCTCGGGAGCTCCGCTAGGACCATCTCGGAGGTGCAGAGCCAGTTGGGACTTTGAGGTCACCGGAAATTTGTGCCGCTTTGTAGGGAGTGCCTTGGCTTGTTTTCACCCAGAATTGTCCTTTTTTCAGTGTAGATATCCATTGCAGACTTTAAAAATGGCTTTGTTTTGCTGTTGCAACAATTACGAGGAGTAATTGCGATGGTATTGGTATTAGCACCCGTTTGGCAACGTGGTGCGTTCCACGTTTGCCAAACGGGATGCAGTTTCAGTGTTTGGTTTCTACCAAACACATTTTTTTTAATGGGTCCCATTTCATTTTACCCTCAAATCGGTGTTTCAAAAAAAAGCACCTTGGAGGTGCTTTTGAAACGTCGATCCAGTGATTTTGAGAATCACGATTCTCCTCAATTCTGCAACCTCCCACAATTAAACTGTTGAAAAGCAAAATCCCTACCTTATCCTCTCGTCTGCAACCTCCCATCTCAACTGGAAAGTGTAATGAAATGGTTTGGACTAATTGAATCTTGATAAAGCTTTCCTGAACTTTGTTCAAGTATCAGGAAAAGTCACCTGCTGTGGACATGAATTTCATGAGTTCATTCCTCAGAGAACATGTGCTTATATAAGTCAGCATGATCTTCATCACGATGAGATGACAGTCAGAGAGAAGATGGATTTTTCAAGGCTCTGTTAGGGAATCAGAGCCATATATGAATTGTTGGCAGAGTTTTTAAGGAGAGAAAAGGAAGCAGGAATAAAACCAAATCCTAAAATAGATGCATTCATGAACGTGGAGGGGTGTAAAATGGAGAGGACTGGACGGGGGGAACGGCGACCAGGTGGAGAAGATGGAGAAGATAAGAATGGAATGGGGAATGGGGTTTTTATTATAATAATAATTATATAATAATAATAATAATAATAATAATAATTAATTGTTATTGTTAATTATAATAATTAATAATTGTATTATAATAATAATTATATAATTATTATAATAATATTTAGCATAAAAAATAGAGGTTTTAATTTGTAATTAATTTGATTGAATTATTTATAATGAAATGTATTTTAATTAATTATATTTAAACTTATTAGTTACTTGAAATATATTATTTAGTGTGTTAATTTAAGAATTGATAATTATATTTTTAGTTTGATGGGAGAATAAAAAATAATATCTGTTTTTTCATGAATTATTAATTACATTATATTATTATAATTATTAAATTTACAATATTTAAAAAATTATATATATATACTCTTTAAGTAATTTCACAAGTTAAAAGCAATATGAAAAACCTGGTAACCAAACACCCAAAACTGCTTTTTTTTTCAACCTCCAACTCAACCACAGTTTTAACCAAACATTTCACTGTTTATTTTGAACCATAGTAAAACCGCTTTTTTTAAAACTCCTTTTTTTCAACCTCAATCGCAAAAGCAAAAACAATGTCAAACACATCCTTACTCGATCCTGTCACCCAAGTATTGTCATGTGTCGATGTAGTTATATTTTAGAACTTTCTGTTTTCATTTCAAAAATGATTTTAAAAATATTATATTGTTTTTAATTTATTAATGTCAGAAATAAATTTTTTAAAAAATATTATTTTGATATAACATTAAAAATATTTTAAAAATCAAATAGAAAGCAGATTTTTACTTGGCCAACAGTACAAAATGGACCCCTTTTTGGCAAATATAATAATATATAGTATTCATTTCATTCAAAAAAGCTCGAGGTCGTGGAATAGGTAACACAAGGCCGTACATGGAAAAGCAGGTGAACGAAAAAGAGCACTCTGTTCATGAATAAAAAATTAAAAATAAAAGTCTAACATAGCAAATATCCAGTTTATAGTGAAAATGAGTTTGTGTGCAGTAGGGGTACAGTAAAAAAGAGCTATTTTAGTTCTTTTACTATAGTCATAGCATTTCCATAGATGCTATTCAGAAATAAAAAAAAATCAAATTGCTAATATGATTTTTAAATGACATAAATATGATGATTATTTTTTAATTATTTATACTTCAATGTTAAAACAGGCTATTTAGAAAAATCTTATTACATTTTATTATATTTGATACATAACTATTTTAACAATTTAATATGACTTGATTGATTTAAATATAATCCAAGTGATTTTCAATTAAATCAATTAAATATTAAACTCGGATAAACTTGTTAAATTTATGATTTTAATAAAATTAAATTAGAGGATAAAAATTAGTGAAAAAAAATATTATTGGTTTTGACATTTTACAAGTTATAAGAAAATTGGATTTATTTTAAGAGATTATTTTGATATTTTGTTTAGACTTACTCTTAACATAAACATGTCAAACAATCATTGAAAAACTAAATATCATTTTTTATCGAAACTTATTTAATTGTAGGTTGGAATAATTTTTTTCTCTGTTACTAGATTTGACTAAACACTAGTAATCCATGGTACCTTATTTTTTTTATTCATAATTGTTTATGCCAGGTTGATAACCATTTTTTTTTTAAATATATTCAAGAAAAGAGAACTCGAATGTAAAATAAGAAAAAATCTTAAAGCTATGTCAAATTCACTACAAAAGGTTTAGTAAACCTACTTTTACCAAGCAATCTTTTTATTTTTTTAGAAAAATCCAATTCTTGAGTTTGAAAAATGAGAGAGGAAATAGTATAAAAATGATGAAAGAGAAAAAGTTAAAAAAATGATTATTTTCAACAAGAAAATGTATAGTTTTTAATGTCAATAAATTTATTTCAACTTTAATTTATATTTTTTTGTTTTTGGTATTTGTTTTTTGTAAAAGTTTTATTTTTGTTTCAATTTCATCCTTCAATTTCAATTTATCAAATATTATACTATTTAATTTGATCCTTATTCTTTGGTTTTAAATTTCTTTACCTTAATCTTTTTGTAGGAGTTTTATTGCTTTTCAATAAAATTCTTCGATTTAAACCTATGGTCTTATGTTTTCTAATTTAGTTTTTATTGTTTTGATTTTTTTTTAATTTCACCTTTCAATCAAAACATCATTTTATTTATTTTTATGTTATTTTTTTTTTATAAATATACTTGTGGCACCTAAATACTTTACTAGATAAATCATACAAATCGCACCACACCATATTGGGAGCACTAACCTGAGTATGCTACGAGAGATAAACCATTTTTTGTTTATGCATTATTTCTCTATCTCTACCTTTACCTTTTATTTAATTTATTTTTTGTAGTTTTGCCGGAAACGTGGGCCCCTATCTCGACTCCTAACACTCTTTCTCTCTCTCTTTTAAAAATGTTTTTTTTTTTTATTATTTAAATCAAGCTTATTTTTCCACTTAAATTTAAAGGGTAGTTTTAGAATGTTAGAGGGGTTGCATTTATAATCTCTTAAAAATCAGCTGTGGTGAATGATCATTTGATGCAAATGAAAATATTGGACTGAGCCATGCTACTGGGCTCCAGGCCCAAAACATTTATGAAACGCTATCGTTTAACTTACTGTGGTAAGGAGCAACAACTCTTTCTTTCCAATTGCTGAAATTCGTCAATTCACAAACGCTCGGGGAAATCACCAGATAGGCAGTGAAGATTGGCTGACAACAACAACAGTACTTCCGAACGTAGAAGAAGGAAGATCGAGGTAAATCTAAAGCAGAAATGGCAGGTAGATTGAGCAACGTGGCTTCACGGATCATGGGAGGAAACGGCCTCGTTAGCCGCTCTGTCGCCTCCTCTCTTCGCCTCCGTTCCGGCATGGGCCTCCCCGTCGGCAAACACATCGTCCCTGATAAACCCGTTAGTACATATTTACTATTTTCATTTTCTTACAAAAAATCCCAAAACCATACAGAAAACTCGTATGGGGTTTTTATTCTTTCAGATTTCCGTGAATGATGAGCTGACGTGGGACAACGGGACTGCGTTTCCAGAACCTTGCATAGATCGAATCGCCGATACTGTTGGAAAGGTAACCAGTGACCATTGGTTTTATCATTATAACTTGTAAATTTCAATTTCCTGATTTTCCTTTTCCTTCTGGGATTCTTTGATGGTAATAGTACGAGGCCTTGGCTTGGTTATGTGGAGGTTTGGGATTTTTCGCGAGTCTTGGGTTGTTGGTTGTGTGGAATGATAAAGCTTCTACGATTCCATTTGTAAGTTAAATAACTCATATTTTGGTTATTAGAGCTCTCTCTCTCTCTCTCCCTCTCTCTCTCCACTTGGATTTAAACATTTGATTTTCTTACTTGAATGGAATCGATATTTGTTGGTATTTTGGTATCAATTGGTGAATGGGATTTTGTTGCTGTGTTTAATTAAGTGGAGAAATACATTGACTTTCGAGTCATATGGTGGGTTTTGCTTCAATTCAGCTTCTTCTTTTTTTAATGCCATTGTAGAGGATGCACGCATCAGTTTTTGGTCTTGGAGTTTCCTGGAGGAAGATGCATATGGAGTTTTTTTAATACTTTATGAGCTGTTTTTTTTTGGAATTTCTGGCTTGATTTTTATGCCAGTTAAACTTTTCCATTTGAACTGGGTTCATATTTCGTGCAATTAGTGGAAAAGAGATAGCTGTCTCTATAACCACATTTTCAATATACATATACGAGCTATGCTTATGACGATGTTAAGAAACTGATATTCACATTTAATATTATCAAGTTAAGCTGTCAAGCTTGTATAATCAATTTAATTTCCTGGTACTTAGTTGTAGTGCAAACATTAGTCAAAGAGACAAAACCTTGATCTCTCTGGAAGTGAATTTTGACCTGACTTAGGACATGATGAACTTACACTTTCAGTAATGATGCAATATTCCTCTGATTAATGCCAGGCTATCTTGCAAAGTAAATGACCATCAAATGAGGGGGTTGGATTTAAGACCTGCTTGTTTATAGGAGCTCTGGATTGTGGTTGAAATGTTAGTCTAGTGTTTTAGAAGAAAATTGCTTAGAGCATGTCAGGATAGTCGGGAATGTTTAAAATGTTAATAAGACTTAGCTTTGGTATTTGAAAGGAATTGGCATTTGTTGCAATTTCGATATCAGTCTAGAAAACTAGTTCTTGTTATTGGGTTTTGTGATGTGAAAATACATTGTCTTTTGAGTTGAAAAATGTTGTATGATGACATCTACTTCAATTTGATTTTGTTTTGATGTCATGGTGGAGGACATTTTGGTGGGTCTTGGAAGCTCCTGGATGAAGATTTATCAACTTCATGTGATCATATAATTTTGATCAACCCTTTCCTAGTGTATTGTATTTGGGGAAAGCAGATGTGCTTTAATTCATGACAACATTTCCATTGTTACATTGGATAAGAGCTATTAGATATGTTCTTAAGAAGGTGGTATTCATGTAAAATTTATTATTAAGTTAAACTCTTGAACTTGTAATAACCATCTAGTTTCTATAATACTCAGCTTCGGTGCAAAAAATATTGAGAAAGGTAAAACCTTGGTCTTTCTGGAAGCAAACTTTGAGCTGATGAGATTACAAGTTAGGACAAAACATGGTACTGAACTTAGGATTCAGATGATAACACAATTGCGAACAACTGATTCCTCTGATTACTCACATGACCTTGCAAAAATTAGTGATGGGAGCTGATTTCTTTTAATTTTAGGAAGAAAACTCTTCAGTGAGAATGTGATGCACGCGCTCCCAATCTAAAGCCTCACACTTGACAGAGAACCATAGTTTTCCTTTGATGTATCTGTCTTGGGTGTGTCCTTTATCCAATTATAGCCACAGCAAATTACTGCTCAGCCCAGCTTAACTCCCCCAATTCACAGGGGATGAAGAAGTTGAATTTTGATCTGTGCTACATTTGAATACATTGAATCTATTTCCTTATCAGCGCTCAATCACCCCTCTACTTTAGGACAAGTTCTCAAATATCTTTCAAAATGCTGCAGTTTTATACTGATCTGTATTTCCTATGTCTTAAGTATGGGATACATTAGAACTTGTAAACTTGCTGGAACTGCTTATTCTAACAACTGCTAGTCATTGATAGAGTTTGTATACCCTTTCACATTCATGGTGCTAGTTGATACTCGAGTCTGTCTTGTGCTTTTTCTCAGGAAAGCCTTATACTTTGTGTGTTGTCACTGATTCCTAAAGCAAAGGTTTATCTATCGAGCCAGTTGATATGGCTATGGATATATGAAAACTATCCAGTCATTAATATCACACCCTATGTTTGTTGGAGAAAAAAGTGGAGCTTTCAGGCAAAAAATGTCTATCCTTCTAGAAATTGTGATCATAAACTGTGACCACTTCACATGATATAGGTTATTTGAGGCAAGATTCATCTCAAAACTTGATCAGAGCAGTTGAATATCACTAGCACCGATATACTTAGACTGGGTAATTTAAGCCCATGTAATAGAGTGGAAATTTTTCACTTCATCTCATCAGCTGCATGCTTTTTATAACTTCTTGTTTCATCTTCATGTTTTGTTCTATATAATTGTATTTTATGTTTAGCATTTTAGGCATCCTCTTTTAATGCATTTGTGCTGCTTCGGTGCACTTTAAACATTTTTCTTATTCAACACTTTTGGCTTCTGATGCTTGCGCGCGCGCACACCCAACTTCTTTCCTTTTACACATTTAACATCTCTTATGCTGACAACAGTATTTTTTTTTTTTTTTATTCTTTTGAGAAGGCACCGAAGGTGTATCCATATGACAACCTGAAGGTGGAGCTTGGTGGAGAACCGTAGGTTTGATCTAGGAGTGGTAGGTTTGATCTAGGAGTGGTTTCATCCTTCTTGCTCTTTCTCCTGGCTGTCCTCTTTTGTTCATCATTTTGCCTTTGTGAATTGCGATGGTTAGAAATAATGGTTGTGGCTGAAATTAACATCAAACAAACAGCCTTTTAAGTTCCTCAAAGCTGGTTCTCAAACAAGATGGTGTTCTTCTTTTCAGATTCATTTTTAATATTTCTGCCAGTAAATTGGTTTGTTTAAAATAAGGGGTGATCATCTCAACTCTAAGCATGTGTTTTGCGGTTTATGTAATGTCTAACCTCTTGTTCTATTCTACACCCTTTGATTATATTGTGGATTTGTTAGTTTTTCTCTTCCTTTCTTTCCATGGGGCCATGTTTTTTTGTCTCGAGAAAATAATTTTTGTAGTCCTGTGGCCAGTGGAAGATGTTCAAAAGCCGTATTTGCTTATATGGAATCATTTTATTAATGAAGTAATTATCAATCTCTAAGCACTTTGACTGAGAGAGAATCCATGTTCAAGACCCTGATGATTAGAAATTGGATACTTCCCAATTGTGTAAATTGGTCAATGCCTTCTGTAGACCTTTAAAACATGAAAGATATCCACTTATAAATCCATGAGCTATCAGTGCTTGAACTTGAATCTTGATTTCATTAAAATAAAAACCAAAATCTAAATCACTTAGTTCATTGAATTCAGAATATAATTAACAAATAGTTCATTACAAAACAACCCGAGTTAAATGGTGCAAGCATTTAACGCATCATATGAAAAAAAAAAAAAACTTTAGGTTTGTAAGGTGACAGCTCAAAATTGTAATGAAAATGTTGTTTTGACTTTTGATAGATTCTGAAATTTAATAATTAATAAAAACAGTTTCGAAAATACTTACAAATTGTTTCAATAGGTGTTAGATTAAGAAAAAAGAATCCTTAAATTATAGTTATTGTTATTGAATTAAAACTGTCTAATCTAACAATTAAATTTATTTTTAATTAAAAAGCTTGTTTGATAACTTTGGAGGGTCTATGATTTAAGTTGTTTTTCAAAGTGTTTTTTATTTATAAAAATATTAAAATATTTTTTTTAAAAAATTATTTTGACATCAACACATCAAAATTATCTAAAAATATAAAATAATTATTTTTTAATTTTTTTCAAAAATATTTTTAGAAAAACAGTATCAAATATACATTTCTTCCTGGTTTTCAACTTGTCTACTTGATCTCCCACATATCCATTAGATTCCACATCAGCCCTCACCCTCTGGTTTGTCCTGTAACATCGAACAGCTAGCCGGCCTACATGTTCACCCCCCGGATTTAAAATTACAGAAGTGTACGTTACATAGGTACCAGGTTCTAATAGAATTGTAAGATATGCAATTTTATATCTATGTTTGTGTTTTGGTTCCACCTTTAAGAGTAATTTTATATATGCATTGATTGAGATTATCACACCGTATATTACTTTTATACATTAGTTTGGTGCATTTAGAGAGATCATTAAATAGGTGGCCATTTGCGTTGTTAGAGAAATGACCTAGAAAGCAAAACAAATAAAATGTCACGAAGTGACTATATAATGCTTATGTTAAATTATCTAACATAGAATGATAAACAAAAAAGACTTGAGATAACATAGGCTATTTTCAAAATCAATGAAAAATACTATAGAAAATAAATAAAATTTTTATAGAGCCTGTTCTCCAATTAAATAAATATCAAAGGATAAAAAAAAACACGAGCCTATATATAAAAAAAGAAAACTCGAGGAAATCTTCTAAACTCCGTAAATCATGAAATCATAATATTAGAAAATAATTTAAAGAAGCTCAGTTTCCAACCAAATTATTATTGAATGGTGAAACTAGAAAAAAATAATTTTAGCAAATTTACCAAAGTAAAAAATATATCCAGGCTATATATATATATATATATATATATATATATATATATATATCCCTTACAATGATTTTCAAATGACTTGAAATGAAACCCAGACTATAAATCAAAACATAGACTCTTACATTTCGAACTCTGAAATTGATCTGCTATAAAATTAATTATTTATTACCACAAAGAGATATTCAGATTATATTTTTAATTAATATTGTTTCAAATTAAAAAAAAGCTTTGATGGATTAAAGTATGAAAAATATTGCATGTGAGACAGCTAATGATTTAGAAAAAAAACGATAAGAAAGATTTTACTGCATCTTCCACATGCAATTCCAAATCGTGCCAAATTTGTTTCCTCCAATTTTCCCGGCTGCATGGTTCACGTCTAAGGATTTTTGAAAGCCAACTGGTACTTCATCTCCATCTATAAAACGCCTAACGGTCACTTCTCTATTTCGTACCACCGCCTCTCACATTCTTTCTTAAACCTCGCGGAGCTTATAGTATCTCTAAAACATTCAAGAGTTTTAGATATGGGTTCAGGAGCACTAGCCTCCAATGTCCTCCTCTCCTTCTACGTCCTATTTTTGGCTTCGCTGATCTCCGCTGAGTATTGCCCACCATCACCAAATAGCAACTCACCTCCGCCACCACCACCCAAGGTCAAGTCACCCCCACCACCACATAAGGTCAAGTCACCACCCCCGCTACCACCCAAGGTCAAATCACCACCACCAGCACCAAAGGTCAAGTCGTCACCTCCACCACCAATAGTCAAGTCGTCACCCCCACCCCCCCCACCACCCAAGGCCAAGTCACCGCCCCCACCACCAATGGTCAAGTCACCACCACCACCACCACCACCCATGATCAAGTCACCGCCCCCACCACCACCACCTCCATCACTACCACAAGGCACTTGCCCTAGAGATACCTTGAAGCTGCAAGCATGTGCGAATGTGTTGAATTTGTTGAAAATTTTTGTTGGTGAGAAAGAAAAGGCCAAATGCTGCAGCCTCATCGATGGTCTTGTTGATCTTGAGGCTGCTGTTTGCCTTTGCACCCGAATCAAAGTTGATCTCTTGGGCCTTATTAAGTTAGATGTTCCTGTTGCAGTGGAGCTGTTGCTCAACGAATGCGACAGGAAGGTCGCAGAAGATTTCAAGTGTCCACCCTACTAAATCCTCCAGTTTAATAAATCTCCGCTTACAACCTAGCTTTCCTTGCTATCTTCTCCACCTCATTTTGATTTTCTTCGGACTTTAGCTAGGCTGTTTGCTGGAGCGTGCCATAAACATTGCTATATCAATAATCGCTGTAATTTGCAATTACTGTTATTGTTTTCGTGACTAGAAAGGCTCCTTTTGCCTTTCTTCCTCGTAATCTATTTCTATTATGCTGCCATAATACAAAGTTTGATTTATGTTCTCGCTTTTGTTTTCTTAATTCGATTTACAAACTTGTAGAATTAACAATACATGTAATATTCCACGTCAAATGCGAGGCCATAAAGGAAGAAACGAAGGAAATTGGAACCCGAAGATGCTAGTCCTATGCTTATTGTGCTTGAAATAAAACACATGAAGTTTATCTTTCGGACCTTAATATTCATATATATGTAATTGGAAGAAGTAAAAGAAGTAATAATGTGTGTGTGTGTGTGCTCGCAAAACATATCTCATACGTGCATGCAATTGTTTGGGTGGTGGTTATTCTAGCTAATCTCACTCTGCAATAGTGTGATTGAAATTGAAGTCACGAAAATCTTCAGACAAGAATTGAGCGGATGACACTATCGCTATTGTAGTTAGTAAGAAGATAAAAATAATATATAGTCAGTAAAAAATAGCAGGAAAGTATAAGAGAAACTGTATGTCATAGAAACTCTTTAATAATCATTTGTAGGTTTAGAAATTGATGGGCGGTTGATTGTTTGTATTTAGGAGTTCTTGAATAGTTGTTGATAGTTCATGAAATTGTTGAGTAGTTGATGGAGGTTTCTATAATTGTTGAGAGAATGAATGTCATCTATAAGCTGGCATGGCCAAGCCTTTAACGGTTGTAAGTGGAGTTTAAGACTTGAGATCTCTTTATTCTTACATGTTTGGCAGTTACAATACTAGAAAATAACCATTAGTTAGGGGAAAAAAGTGTCTTCATTGCATTCAAAAAATCATGTGCATGAAACATTTATATGCATCACGACTCTTGAAAACTTGAAAAAATATACAGAGATACGAGGAAAAGATTGGAAAAACAAGGTTAGTCAAGGTTTGAAATGTCAGGTTTCCAAAGAGAATTGAATCGATGAATTCTTGATTGGAAAATTGTATTGTATTACACAAACAGATGATGTAGATTTATACAAGAGTAAGAATCCCAAGTTCCTATTCTACTGCCTACAATCTCGGCTAATTACAGATTTGACAGGTAAGCAAATAAATCAACATTTAACTGTAATACTAATTTCCTGTTCTGTGTGAGATTGCGTGATCTTCTTTAACACTCTCCCTCAAGTTGGAGTGTATGTTTATGACACCCAACTTGCTGAGCAATACTTCAAATTGTGTGGAACTTAGTGGCTTAGTGAATACGTCAGCTGGCTGGTCCGTTGTCCGTATGTATTTTGTTTGTATCATCCCTTCTTGTATCTTTTCACGTACTAAGTGGCAGTCTATCTCAATGTGCTTCGTTCGTTCGTGGAATACTGGATTTGAGGCGATATGTATGGCAACTTGGTTGTCACAAAAGAGTGTGACCGGTTGTGTGTGGTTTATTCTCAAGTCTTTCAAGACATTTTTCAACCACATGATCTCGCAACATGTAGTGGCCATGGAATGATATTCTGCCTCTGCACTTGAGCGGGACACTGTATTCTGCTTCTTTGTTTTCCAAGAAATTGGCGCTTGATCGAGCATGATGCAATAGCCAGTTATTGACCTCCTTGTATCAACACATCTAGCCCAATCAGCATCACAGAATGCTCGTAGTTGCAATGCTCCTGTCGAAGGAAAGAGGATGCCTTGCCCGGGTGTGTTCTTTGTTGTAACCCAATTTTGGGTCACGCCCAAAAATTATCAGAAAATAACAAAAAATAAAATAAAATAAGGGATGGTGTCGGTAAAAAAAAATCAAGTTAAAATTTTGGACATTTTTGAAAGTTCGATTGTATCCTTTTTGTGCCCGGAAATGAAAAAACGCGGATCCAAAGCTAAAGTAATTTATTACGAGATAAATATGTGTATAAACTAAGTCATAAAATATAATTATATAAAAGCGTAATTATATTCAGGAATTAATTTAGGTCCAATTGGAGGGTTTAATTAAGCTTGACGACTTAATTATACTTTAAATTGATCAAATTAATTTTTATTAAAGACTTAGTCAATAAGAAATCAAGTTCTTAAAATTAATTCGGGCTCAATTGATTATATTTGATTTTTCAGAAACCAATTTGAATTTTTTCTAAGCCAAATAGGTGAAATCGGGGACCAAATTGATCAAATTAAGAGTGTAATGGTTGAGTGAGGACTATATCGCACAGATAAAAATCGAGGACCAAAATATAAAAAAGGGGTACGAAGTTAAGGCTAGTATTGTACTTATGAAGGGGGGGTATGATTGAACAAAATCATAAATTTAATTCAATGGAGGGTGCAATTAAAAGAGTTATGAATTGAGGGACCAAATTCTATTTTGCACCCAAAAACACACAAACAATATTTATTGAGCCACCCGAAGCCACCCACATTGCAAACCACAGCCCCCGCCACCTGCCAAGAATTGAGGATTGCATGCCAAAAATCCAGGAAAGCCACCTGCAGGTTACCGTTGGTGACCTGCAGCAACTCTATAAAACGGAACCGAGTGAAATACAAAGGGGAGAGCAAATGTTCAGGAGGAAAATAGAAACAGAAGGGAGAGGAAAGAAAAAAGAGAGAAGAACAGGAGGAGCCATGTTAACGCATAAAATAGGAGAAGAAGGGAAACAAAGGAGAGAAAAATAAGAAGAGAGAAGAGTTTTTTTTTTCTTTACAGAGGAGAAGTAAGGAAAACAGAGGAAGAAACAAAGGGAGAAACGAAGAAGAGAAGGAAGATTTCAACATAGGATTTTAAAATTTCGATTCCCTGGCACTTGTTCTCCTTCACCCTCCCTCTGTCGTTGCTCAAATGGCTCTCTCTCTCTAAAATCAAACCCGAAGCTCTCTCTCTAAAAGTAACAGACCCGAAGTTCCACCTCTCTCTCGGCCGGCCAACTGGGGCACCGTCGACCGCCCATGCCCCTCCTGACCACCACCTTCGTCACCCTCACCACTCCAGCAACCAAGGCAGCCATCTCCGGCGAAGAAAACCGAGCAACAACCCCGCACAGACGCCACCAGCCCGTGACTTCCAGCCCCATTTCCGGCCACCACAGGTGGCCATTTCCGACGCCACCACGACCAAAAGAACCACCTCGACGTCCTCTACACGAAGGTATTAATAGAATCGCCATTCATCACACTTGAAAATTCCACCATTTACTGTGCATCTTCCTCGTTTTGTTTCTGCATGCGGTTTCTTTTCTCGGGTCGGGTCGGGCCGGGTTTGAGACTTGGCCCGACCATTTAAAAGGCACGGGCTTCGGCCCGTTTAGGCCGGAAGCTCGACCTGCAAGAGAGAGGCTGGGCTCGTAGCCCCGCTTAGTTAAGCCGGGCCGTAAGCCCGCTCTTTTCCTCTGGGCTGATAGCCCAACCCGAGACAGGCTGGGCTGACAGCCCAGACTGCCAAACGGGTGGGCTGGCACCCATAAATAAATAATAAAATATATATATATATATATAAATAAAAAATATATATTTTTTTTATATCTAAAAAAATGTGTTATTTTTCTTGCATAAGGCCAATACACTAGCATATTTTAAAAGTTGTTGTTCTTTTGAAAAAATATATATTATCTTGGGTTTTGAAGAGAAAACGAGTTTTAGCATGGATTTTGCAAAGGAAAAAAATCATTTCTTGCATTTGGAGATTCTACAACATGTTTGTAAAATCCAAAGGGTATTGGCCAATATTCAAAAAAATATAAAAAACTTTTTCGGTGATTCATATTATTCATGGTTCGGTGTTTGGATAAATAAATTATATCCAAAATATTCGGTGGGAATAATATGCTATTATTCACTATCGGTGTTTGGGTAGATAAATCCTAAAAGGTTGCTATCTAAAATATTCGGCGGGAATAATATGTTATTATTCACTATCGGTGTTTGGGTAGATAAATCCTAAAGGGTTGCTATCCAAAATATTCGACGGGAATAATGTGCTATTATTTCACTATCGGTGTTTGGGTAGATAAATCCTAAAGGGTTGCTATCCAAAATATTCGGCGGGAATAATATGCTATTATTCACTATTGGTGTTTGGGTAGATAAATCCTAAAGGGTTGCTATCCAAAATATTCGGCGGGAATAATATGCTATTATTCACTATCGGTGTTTGGATAGATAAATCCTAAAGAGTTGATATCCAAAATATTCGGCAGGGATAACATATCATCAATATTTAAATATATATTATATATATCAATATCTTAGCAATCATAAGACAAACAAAAACACCAAGCAACTTACCTTAGGTAGGGCGTACTAGGGGTGCTAAAACCTTCCCTTTACGCAACCAGTCCCTTACCCTAGAATCTCTGAAAGACCAGTCCTAGGTTTCCTAGTAACCGTAATACTAGGTAGCGACTCTTTTTTTATAAAGATAGATAATTCCCCCGACATTTAATCTCCCCGCTCACGGGGGATAAGTTGCCACCGCGCCGCATACGCTCATTTTTGGGGTGCGACAGATGTATCTAAGAACTTTATGCGTTGTTCAAGATGTGGCTGCCTAGGCTTTTCCATAAATTGACTTAGCATGTGTACTGCATATGCCAAATCGGGTCTTGTAATGGTCAAATATATCAACCTACCCACAAGACGTCTATATGAGGATGGATCCGATAGCAGTGTCCCATTAGTTTGTGTGATTGATAGATTTTGTTCAATAGGGAACCGAGAGGGTTTGGAACCCAGGAACCCAGCATCATCCAATATTTCAAGTGCATATTTCATTTGGCACAAAGCAATTCTCTGTTTGGACCTTGCAACTTCTATGCCTAAGAAGTATTTGAGTTGTCCTAAATCTTTGAGCTTAAATCTCTTGGAAAGAAATTGCTTAGTGTTCTCAATGTCCTGCAAATTATTTCCAGCCAGTATAACATCATCAACATAAACAAGCAGGGCAATGAAGCTACCTTGACGATTTTGGACAAACAGTGAATAATCGGATAGTGACTGGTGAAAACCAACATCCTTGAGGGAATCCGATAGCTTGAGGAACCATTGTCTGGAGGCCTGCTTCAGTCCGTATAAGGATTTGTGTAGCTTGCACACTCGAGTCTCCCCCTTTCGGCCAAATCCAGGAGGCAAGTGCATGTAAACGTCTTCAACAAGATCACCGTGCAAGAAGGCATTGTTCACGTCCAATTGGTGCAAGTGCCACCCCTGCAATGCTGCCACACTGAGAAGCACTCGGACTGTCACCAATTTGGCTACAGGAGCAAAAGTCTCCCTGTAATCAACCCCCTCAATTTGGCTGTAGCTTTTTGCCACCAAACGGGCTTTGTACCTGTCAATTTTCCCATCTGGTCTGAGCTTGATTTTGTAGACCCATTTGCATCAGATGGATCGTTTGTGGGGAGACAGGGGTACAAGGGACCATGTTCTGTTTGCCTGAAGGGCTGCGAGTTCATGGCGCATAGCATCTCTCCAATTGGGATCCTTGATTGCCTGTGAGAAACTAGTGGGTTCTTTGAGGAGAGAAAGCTGAGTGGTGAAGGCTCTATGTAGAGAGGAAAGACGATGATAAGATAAGAAATTAGAAAGGGGATGGAGGGTACCTGGTGACTGGACGACGTTCGTGGAAGATGATGGTGTGGGTCTGGAAGGGAGTGCAGCTTCGACATGGAAATCCTGTAAAAAAGATGGTGATTTGGTTGGACGGGCACCACGCTGTAAGGGCTGCGTGGGAGGGGCTGTCTGTGGGGAAGAGGCGAGTGGCTGAGGAGAAGATGGATGAGCTGGTGAAGGGCTAGAAGGTGCTGGGGCTTGGTCAGTGGCTGGATCGTGATCGGGCCCGTGGTCTTCAGGGTGTTGGGTTGTGGGTATGGGCTCAGGGGATATATCTTCATCAAAGGTGAGGATAGGGCTTGGGATTGGGTTTAAATTTTGGTGTGCAGCGGGATTTAATTGGTCTTGGGTGTTTTGAAATGGGAATTTTTCTTCAAAAAATGTGACATTTCGTGATACAAGTACTTTATTTTTAGCAAAATCAAATACACGATAACCCTTTTGACCATAAGGATACCCAAGAAAAATACACCGTGTTGCACGGGGATCAAATTTTGAGGGTTTTTGTGCATGAGTAGAGACAAAACATAAGCAACCGAATACCTTTAAATGGGAATAATTTGGAACTCGATGAAGTAATATCTCATATGGTGTTTGACCATGAAGGAGAGGAGTTTGTGTTCTATTAATGAGGTATGCTGAAGTAAGGATAGCATCCCCCCCAAAACCTTTTGGGTAGTCCAGCCTGAATGAGCAAGGCTCGCGCCACATTAAGCAAGTGCCTATGTTTATGCTCAGTAACACCATTTTACTGCGGTGTGTTAATACAGCTAGATTGATGAACAATTCCTGTGAGGGCATAAAAACTTTCAAGTTTGAATTCAGGACCATTGTCACTACGCACAATTTTGACCTTGGAATTAAATTGGGTTTCTATCATGCGAATAAATTTAATGAGAATATCATTTGTATCGGATTTTTGTTTCATCAAATAAACCCATGTGCTTCGAGAAAAATCGTCCACAATGGTGAGAAAATATTTTGCACCGGTAAGAGAAGCAATTTTATAACCACCCCAAATGTCAACATGTATCAAATGAAAGCATGCTTTACTGGAAATTGAGCTTAAAGGAAAGGGTGATCGTGTTTGTTTTGCCAATGGACAAATTAAGCACTCGTTTGTATCACAAAATTTGTTTTTGAAAAAGGGAAAGAGATGAAAAACTTTGTTGGATGAGTGCCCAAGGCGTTGATGCCAAAGACTAGGGGTTATGGTTTGGGCAAAATTGCATGTTCCTTTCTTTGGTCGGTCGAGATAATAGAGTCCCTCCCTTTCAGATCCCATCCCAATCATCTTCCCCGAGCGTAGGTCCTGTATAACACAAAATTGTTTTAGGAAGATTGTGATATATAAAGAGTCTAAGCATAATTTGCTTATGGAGATTAGGTTGAGATGAAAAAGGGGTACACATAAGACATTATCAAGGATAAAATTAGGAGAAAAGATGACTTGGCCAATGTGTGTCACGGAGGCGTATGAGCCATCAGGTAGCTCAACAGTGTAGTTCTCAACTTCCTTAGACTCTATGAGTAAATTGGGATCACAAACCATGTGATCCGTTGCGCCACTATCCAGGATCCATGTATTTGTTTTACCATTATAAACAAGGGAAAAGGCTTTACCTGATAATTCCTCATGAGTTGAGGAATTACCGACGTGATTGGCCATGGGTGTTCTGTTTTTGTTCAACATTTGCAAGATTTGCTTACATTCTTCCTGTGAGAAGGGAAAACTATGTTTTTGTTTTGTTGTTTTGGGCATGCGCCGAGACCTGATTTCCTCTCGGGAAATTGGGTTGATCAACCCCTAATGCTGCCATTCTTTTTCGGCAGTGTTCAATCAAGTGACCCTTCCAGCCACAGAAGGTGCACTTGAGGTGGGCATGACAATTTTTGGTAATATGGTTTGTTCTGTGGCATTTTGCACATCGAAGGCCTTTCCCTTCTAATTCTTGTTCACGATGTGGGTTTCTTACCGCGAAGGTCGCTGCTTCGGTGGGAGAAGAACAAGAGAATATGCCTTGTTGACTGTTGGTAGTGGTTCCAACAACAGAGTGTTGCTGCGAACGGTGGCGTACACATCATTCAAACCCATGAGAAATTTCATGGTTTTCTGGGTTTCAAGGTATGTAGCAATTTTCTTGTTTGTCTCACATTCACACGGGGGGATAGAATTTATCGCATCCCGTTCATCCCAAAGGCTTTTCAGTTTAGTGAAGTATGAGCTTACTGTCATGTTTCCTTGTACACAGCCATGGATTTCATTCTCAATGTGGAAGAGATGGACGATGTTAACATGCGAGAATCTTTCTTGAAGATCAACCCACATCTGGGTTGCATTCTTGTAGTGAATGACGCTGCTGGCTATGTCTTTCGACATTGAACCCAATAGCCATGTTTTGACTAGGTTGTTACATCGTTTCCATTGCTGTAATTCATCAAGATTATTCTCACTTGGTTCTTTGATTGATCCATCCACGAATTCAATCTTGTTCTTGACTGTTAAGGCCATGTTCATAGATTGAACCCAAGTGCTATAGTTGTCTTCTGCCAAGGTCTGCAGCACAAGAACTATGCCTGGTTGGTCTCCATGGTGGAGGTAGAGAGGGTGATTGGGGTTTTCCCATTTGGGTCTTGAAGACATGCCTGTGTCGGTTGTCTTGCCTTCGGTGTGATCTCCCATGGTTCTGTTGCTACGGAAGATGTTTTGTGTTTGATGGGTTTGTTTTGGTTTAGTGCTCTGATACCATGAAGAGAATTGAATCGATGAATTCTTGATTGGAAAATTGTATTGTATTACACAAACAGATGATGTAGATTTATACAAGAGTAAGAATCCCAAGTTCCTATTCTACTGCCTACAATCTTGGCTAATTATAGATTTGACAGGTAATTATATAAATCAACATTTAACTGTAATAATAATTTCATGTTCTGTGTGAGATTGCGTGATCTTCTTTAACAGGGTAAACACATACAACCCCTGACAATCAACATGGGTAATACTGCAACATATATATATATATATATATATATATATATATATATATATATGAAAAATGATATAAAATGTAATCGGTCTTAAAACTATAATTTAATATTTAACTTTATGGTTTCAATAACTTCAAATTTACTAAATTCATTACCTAGTAGTATATATGTTTTTTTTTTTAGTAGAATACATACTTTGGTTTAAGAAATCCCACCCTTTAGGCATGTTTTACTGGCCTGAAAAAGCTAGTAAAATTCTGGTTGTCCCATGACTTTTATAAAATACACATATTTTGACTTGAATTCGAGATCTGTAATGCAAAGCTCAAATTTTTTATTACCATGTCACGTTATAAAATATACATACTTGTCTAGATTATAAAGTATATAGATGTTAATAGTACGTGGGTTAGGTTTTATGTTTTTTGCTCTATCGAAATCATAACGTCTTCGGCTGCGAAATGAGTAGCTGGGAAAAAACAAAACCACACCGTCATGAACACAAAATTATTCTGTAATTGCAAATTAATATGTGACCGTCATGATTTGCCAATATCTTATCCCAACTTTAAATAACTAATTGATATGGTAGTTTAATAGTTATAGCCATTTTGAGTTCACGGTTTGTGGCGTTTCAATTTGGTTACGATAAAATAAAATAAATAGTTGAAGGTTCTTGATGTTTGAGTGCCTAAATTCAAACCTTCACAGTCCGAATATATAGTTTAAAAACATCGATCTATGACTTTGCACAAGAAGCAATGACCTCCCATCAACAAATTAATATGCAAATCCCACACCTTGTGGCCATGTCTTTTCTCATTGAAAGTCAAATATTCGAAGGTATTTGTGAGATGTTTTCATTCCTTGTCGTATTTGTGCCTTGATATCTTCTTGCAAAAGCAATTATCCAATTATTCTTTGATTGATTGTCATTTACGATTTTTTGTTGAATAATCTTCCATGATCTCTTTATATATATATATATATATATAGATCATCATTCAATATTTGACTTAAATCTCATGATTGATTATTAATTAATTAACAAAAACTAAAAGAGATAGTGTTTTTCCTATCTCGTAAATTGCTATTCATTGCAATATTATTTTTTATTATTGCATGCGTGAGACAGCTAATCAATAGATTCTAAAACAAGCCCTCCATTTTCCCCGGCTTCATGGTTCACGGCAAGGATTTTGAAGCCAACTTGTGCTCGTCTAGTCTCCATAAATCTCCTCCTCTTCACTCCGGTGAGATCTACCTCAACATGCATGCCCGGAGGATAGCTAGAGTTGAAATCATGTGCTGGGTTCGGTGAAGCTTGGAATTGGATCTCCACGAACGTATCCTTGCTGAAAAATCTTGTCGATCTGGAAGCTGCTGCTTGTCATCAAAGCTACCGTCTTGGACATTATAAAGCTAAACATTCCTGTTTCTATGCGTTTACGACTGCCACAAAGAAATCTTCATTTAAATTTACGTAGAAAAAACGGAAGATAACGTTATAAATCAAAATCTTTATAATTAAAATCAATAATACTATGACTATAAGAAGACATACAAAATATTTATTTTTATTAATCTAAATCCTTGCTGAAATACAAGCTACATGTACAACTCTATTTATACTAGCTTCTGAATAAAAAGTATAGAATTCCTAAACTAAATAATTTAAAAATTGAATAAGAAAAAATAAAGCTTATAAACTAAATAGGAAAGAAATGAAAAAAACTCCCGCATTAGTCTATGAGTTAGACAAAGGTATTTCTCAAGTTCAAATTATTGTAAGCTTCTTGGTCCTAATATAATCACTCTCTCTTTTTTATGTCATTTTGTTTATGAAAATATCCCTTAAATCAATAAAATAAAAATTAATTTAAAAAATAGATAAGAAAGAAATAAGAAACTCTAAAACACTAAAAAAACTAAAAAAAAATAGACACGCAGGCCTAACTCAAGTGACCCAACATGCCTCGATCTTTTTAAAACACTTGGGGTATTCCAGCTTAAGCTCACACATGTTTCATATTATTTTGTATGGATGGATAATGTCGCGACGGCGATTTTGGTGACGCAGCTTGCGCCCGCCTCCACCCGGGATTCGGGGGACAACGTGCGCGGTGAAATGCGGGGGTATTTTTATAGTCATAAAAGTTACGACTATAATTATTGGGAGTCGCCACCTAGTATTAAGGTTACTAGGAACCTATTGGTCTGCATGAGTCTAGGGTAAGGAGACTTATTGTGCAAGGGAAGACGCATCACCCCCAGTGCACCCTACCTAAGGCAAGCTGCATTGTTGTTTGATTGTTTTTCCTAAATCATTATTTTTGGTCTCTCCTAAAGTTCGACATAGATTTCTCCCCATGAGAGAATCTCTATCTCGTTAAGAGACTAAAAAAATGAATTTTTGCACTATATTTTAAAAATCTTATTTTTATTTATCCATAGGTGTACATTACAGTATAATTTTACACCATGATAGATAGGACAAAATAATTGTGAAATTGTTTTTGACATTTTGGCCGAATGCCAATGGATAATCATAAACTGGTTATGATATCCAAATTTTTGCTTTAAAATAATATGGAAAAATATGCACATATTTTTTTACAAAAAAAAATACAATGAGAAAATACTTGGAATTCGGCCGTATGCCATAAAACAAAATGCCCTTTTTTTTTGAAAATTTTCTTTTTTTTAAAAAAAAATAAAGTTTTTTTTTTATTTTTTATTTTATTTATTTTATTTTTTATTTTTGGTGGTCATGTCGACTGGTGGGTCGACAGACTCAGCTGATGTAGCTGGGCTTCGACCTCGTGAAGCTGAAGCCCGCTTTGCTTGATAGATCAGGCCAGCACAAAGCCCGACCTAACGATCGCTGGGAAGTGAATTAAATTCACTTCCGCATGTAATACGCAGAGAAGATGAACAGTGGATTTCGAATTTTCCGAGTGTTATGAAATGAGAAAGTGTTAATACCTTCGTGTAGAGGACGTCGAGGTGGTTCTTTCGGTCGTGGTGGCGTCGGAAACAGAGATGTGTGGTGGCCGGAATGGAGGTTTGAAGTCGCCGGTGATGGTCGCCTTGTCGCTGCGTGTCCTCTTTTCTTCGCCGTTTGTCGTCCGAGAAGAAGGGAGATGGTTTCGTGACGAGGAGGAAGCTTCGGAAACGACGAGGTGGCGCAAGGTGGTCGGGAGGAGGGCTGAAAGCTACCGGTTCGGATCGTAGTCGTCGTCGGCCGCCCTTCGTTCGTTCTGTCTGCTGTCGTTCGTTGCCGGAGCTGGAGGTCACGACCGGGCTTGCTTGGTGACGAGTCGAGGAGGGAGAGCTCACGGTGGTGAGGGACTTGTGGTGGCCAAATGTCGCCAACGGTGGAGAGAGAGACGCCGGCGTTGGTGAATTTTTCGACCTCTGCTCGTCTTCTTCCCGTCTCCTCCCTCTGTTTTATTTTCAATGTTTACGCCTCGTTGTTTGCTTCCCGATTCGTGGTCTTCCACCCACTTCTCTGTTTGTTTTTCAAATGTCTTGCCCGTTTTCTCTTCCCCCGTTTTTCCTCGTTAATGTTTCGCATGCGGTATTTATAGAAGGAGAAATGACCCTTCGTGCATGTAACCGAGGGCACTCGCCTAGTAACATGGGAGGAAGGATTCCCGAGCAACGCATGCCCATGGGTGGCGTGCCGGCGTGCCTACACTGCATGCGTGAAGATTCGGGAGAGGATGGCGAAAGATCAATTTGGTCCCCCAAATTTTAATCAACTCAATTGCACCCCTAATTGGTTCTAAATTTATGATTTTATGCAATCATGTCCCCGTGAAAAATTCAGAGTTATCCTTAAATTTTGCTTGTCTTTTATTTTGGCCCTTGATTTCCAATCTATGCCATTTGACTCATGATTGACCATTAAACTCTCGATTGTTTCCAATTGGACTCCTGATTTTGTATAGTTGCCTTGGAAAAATTCCATTTAGCCTCCGAAAATTCCCAACTTCTTAATTGAGCCCAAATTAAATTCTCGGACCTAATTAAGCCTTCAATAAAATTATTTTGACCAACTTAAAGTATAATTAAGTCCTTGCACTTAATTAAATCCTTTAATTGGACCCTCAATTAATTCCCCAAACATAATTATATTTTAAAATTGGCTGACGATTAAATCAAATTGGCCCATAAAAAATATAATTATATCCCTCGACTTAATTCTTATACAGATTTATCCGATGATAAAAATACTTTTGTCTTAAATCTGTATTTTCCTCTATCCTGGGGGCAAAAGAGACACGATCGTTCTTGCGAAACACTCGTAATTTCAACATTGATTTTTCTACCAATGTCGACCCTTTTTATTTTATTTTTGTTATTTTGTGGTATATTTTGGGGAGTCACCCAAAAATTGGGTGATGACAGATAACATGTTTTTTTTAATAAAAAAGGCGACACATTACGTTTTGAGATTTAGAATCCAATGACTACTATGGCAGCTGAAAAATTAGAAAAAATGATGTTTTTGTCATAAACTTAATTTCGATGCCATTTTTATCTAAAAATATCTCAGAACAACATAAAACTCTTTATAAGCCACTTAACAACCCTAAAATCACTAAAAAAAACCCTTAAACTAAACTTGATATCTATTTATAAAATTGTAGATAATACAGTATAAAATCACTAAAATATGATTTTTTAGTTTAAGTTTGATAATACAGTATAAAATATTTTTAAATTTCTTTTATTAGCACATTAGGATCTTATAAAATCACTTAAATTTTTTAATTTCAAGTAAAAAATAATTTTAAAAAATATTATGAAAAACATATTAAACCCCAAAAATAAACACACAACACATTGCATATATCAAACTTTGATTGCTAGTTTGCATTTCACATGCAGTCAGTTAAGAATATATAATATATAGGTTATGTTACGTATTATCCTTAAGGGTGGAACAGTCTCTTGCTTTATTATATATACAATTTTTTTTGTATTTAGGTTAAGTTAAACATGTATTTGATATTGTTATTATTAAACTGTAACCTCTTTTTTTAAATATTTTTTTTATGTATTTTGAATTGTTTGATACAGTTAACTTCAACCAATAGTTGGTAGGTTGACGTTGCAAGCAAATAAACAAAAAAAAATGATAAGGGACCGAAATGAGATTAAAAAGTAGAGAGTAAAGTTCTTATTTACTGAAAACTCAGGATAGTGTTCTTTATCAACCGAAATGTAATGAAGGCGTAACTATTCAACGTTGTTTGTGTTCAGGATGAAAGCTGGAAAGCACAAAGGATTGTTCACGGGACTGAAACTTCGTCAAGGACACAAAATTAATCTACTGATTTCTTAATTGGGTGTGTGTGTGTATATATATATATATATATATATAGAAGGTCAAATGACATGTCGTTTCGCATCATGAGGTCTCAAGAACATAAGTATATTATTGTTAATTCAACACGTTTAGGATGGCCATCATTAATTTCTTAAGAAGTAAGCATGGTGGCAAGTTTTGAGTCAAACAAAATATGGAATCTTTGCTTTTTCGTGCACCGGAAAGTTAAACCGAAGGGAAATCAAGTCTACTGTTTTTCTTTTTGCATGTGACGTCCATGAAACGCGTTAATTTGCAAAGTTTTCAGTCACGGGCTGGAATTGCAATTGACTTTATGAATCTTGATCGATGAACTATGGAGATCGAGTGCTGTCTTCGTTCAGACAAGTGAGATGCTGTAGGGTCAATTACTGTCGTGGCTTTGAATTAGTTTTAATTTTCTTCTGGGGATGTGTTTTCGTAACACAATCTTAGTTATATTTAGATTAATTTCTATTTCTTTTCTCTTCTATTGCAAGCCATGTACGATAAATTTTTTATCTCATGTTCTTTTCCAAAGATGGGAAAGCTCCTTCAAGTCTCTCATCAATGTATAGATCAGTTGTTTGAATTTGAAACCTCAACTTGGATAGGATCTAACGTTGATTTGACAGAAAACTGTAGAGCTCTTATGGATTTTTTTCTTAGATCAATGCAAAACAAATGCTCAAAGAGATCGGTGATCTGAGAAAGCTCTTGTTAATATTAGTTGCAAGTGATGGAAATCAATGGCATGATCACCAGTGTTTTTTAACATGGCTTAAACTCGTTCGTATTGGCTGTCTTCTTCGTTGGTTGATAAAAGATGACATGTGTGTTATTATTGAGTTAAGGACCGCATTTCTTTTTGGAAAAGAAGCACTCCATTGGCAGAAGGGTATGACTAGATATGATTGCTTTAAAACGTTGTATATGTGGAACTTATAAAATAAGTTATGCGATTCCTTACTTATCTATCCCATATAATTTCACAACATTTTTGATAACGAGGTAGTTTTTATAGAGAAGATTATGCTTGATTATTTATAAGTATAAAAATTATGAAATGATAAAATATATTTGTACCATACATAGTTAAGTGGATGTCTTTAACATTTTCTAAAATAATATTGTCGTGAAATAATTAATAAAAAATCATTCTTAAAATCTCATCTAACATGTCAATTTTTGAACTAAAACCGTTCCTTAATATTGTTCAAGGAATAAATAGTGGTGAGAATGAGCAAATCTCAATCCCAAGAGGATTTTGTTAAAAATGGCTGCTTGAAAATTATCAATTAAATTAAATGATATTTTCCTTTTTTTTCTCCATGTAATACAATATGTTGGATAAGTTATCCCATATATAGTAATTATAAAAACACTTAATAATATAAAAAATCAGGAATAGACTATCAATCACAAAATTTAAGTATTTTTAACGGATCCCGAACTTAACTATTAGTTTTAGTATATATGGTAACATAAAAAATCCTAAATTTCAAACCAATTGGTAACATCAAGAGGTTGCTAGAATAAATGAATAATATAAAAAGATCGGAAAATGAACTGCTAAAAGAAATGAAAGGGTTTATTATAACAGAAGTTTGGACGACAATCACGACGATCAACTACTAAAAGAAACATTCATTTGGTATAAAAATACATTGGAAATCAAGGAAAACTAAACTTATTCGTGGTAACTGGATAAAAGAGAAAAGCACGTTATAAAACCATACTTCAGAACATGCAGCTGTTTTCCTTGCATCACACAATTCTTAATAGAAAATCGTACTTCAGAACATGCAGAGTAACACAGTTATAAAACCATGATGGAAATATATATATTTATGGACATTGGAAGCCTTTGGGAACCTGCTTTCCGCAGACATTGATAAGCAAGCTTAGGGAGATCGGAATGTTGAGGTTGATGCCCAAGATGTTAGCTTTGATGGCAGTGCAAAGACAAACAGCAGCCTCGAGATCAAGAAGGCCTTGAATGACACTGCAGCAAGGCTGTACTGGGGGCGAGCCAATGGTGACATTAAGTAATGAGCCGAGCAAATCAGCACAAACACCTAATTTCAGTGCATCCTTGGGGCACTTTCCACTAGAAGGGCTTGGTGTTGGGTTTGGGTTCCGGCCTGGGTTTGTTCTTGATTTAGGATTAGGAGAGGGGCAACCACCTCCACAAGCACTGGCTAGGGCAAAAAAGAGGAGGTTGAGTGCAAGAAAGAGAGCGATAGATGTGGTTCTTTTGGGAGCCATTTCTCTCAAACGCTAATGTCTTTCTTTGAATTTAGTAGTTACAGTAGTGCTTCTAGCTAGCTAATAGAAGAGAGCACTTGTAGTGATGAAGGTATGTGCACCAAGGAGCAGGTTTTTATAGGGGTGAAGGAGGTCTAGTCGGTTAATTTGCATGTTGAGACAAAATAACAGGAGAAATGGAAGAAGCCCATGCGCACCCATGTGTGATCCTGCGAAATCAATTAGCTGGCAGCAGACAGGCAGAGTTTTAGGCAAACTGTTGGATGTTTTTGTTTTGACTAGGGATCTGCAAATTGCCATGTTCCTCTGCCCTAGCATCATTACCATGGATCTATCAGGCTAGCCGAGATTTCGGTCCATATTCTGGTTTCATTAATCCTGTGCATCTACAGAATAAAGATGTTCTGGCTGTTTGAGTGTCTCGCGATGGAACAAAGTTGAGTTTCCATATGCCCATGTCCCATGTCAGCTTTCGTGGAGGATTGAATTTCCTTAAAAAGCAAGTTATTTATTTATACTCCATCATTTTATTTCTCTTAAAGACTGTACGTAATTCTTCGCTACTTTCATTCTCATGAAAGGCGTTGCATATCTCTTGTTAGAGTATAGAAGAATAGTCTAGAATAATGTAATGTGTATAAATAGAGAGTGTATACACAACAATGGTATGCAAAACAGAATTCAATACAATGTAATTTCAAATTTTAGTTTCCCTCTCTTTTCTCTCTTCTCCCTCTTCCCCTTCTCTAAACTACTTCTTCTCTTCTTTCAATTATCTGCAAATTCTCTCAATCCTAACATGGTAACAGAGCAACTATGCTAGCGCATTAATTGATCCAAGCTTCGCAATCTATCCTTCAATGAAAAAAAAATCGTGTTGCAGACTTCTTCAATTCGTGGTGGTTGCTCTAGCAACATCTAGCATTTTTCATGCCAAATCAAGGCCAGACTCTGCTTCATCTGCTTCAGCAAGATCCTCATCATCTTCTTCTGCTACTCCTCTCTCCACCGTCTGTACTCCTTAAATCGAACAATAATACTCTCAACTCTTCAGTCCCTGCACAACAAATTACTCCTAATTTTGCACAATAAAAGTGAAGCTCCAACAGAGCACAATGCAGCAGCAGCAGAGCAAGAAAAAAAAAAAAAAAAAACAACAGACCTTGGAGCAGTTGAGCTCAATAATTGCTCAGGAGGTGCACTATGAAGTAAGGCTCGTCGCCGGTGTTAAGACTATTAAGAAGCAACAACATCCTCGAAACAACGATCTAAGATCGATGAGTCGGAGAAGGTGAGGAAAAGCCAAGGCCAGTTTTCAAATGGAAAAGTACAAATTGATTCAAGTACTCGATTACCACCGTCATTGATACTCGGCCAAAACTCATCTCAATCAAAGCTCCATATCATAAAAAAAAAAAAACATTGTGAATCTTGGTGTTGAGGTCGTAGGCATCTCGAAGACTCGTCAACGAGGCAAAGGCTCTCTGATGCTCTGAAGGCACATCGGAGCTGCAGCAAGATAGAATGTAACCGAGAGTAAAATGCCCGAGTTTAGTAAGACGTCTCGCGAATGGCACGGGTTTTCTTGGGAAGGAGATCAAGAGGCGAAACTTCTTGTTCTTGAGCACGCCAAGTAACCTTGGCAACACGGAGGAGAGCGAGCTCGCTTTGAGCTCCCTTAAACTTCTTCCCGATTTCTCTCACAATCGAAATTTGCTCCTCTGTATATGATGATGATGAACCCCGTGGCGAACTTTGGATTCGTTGGAGGCCGTGGTCGTTGTGGACCCTTTATTAATGCTTTCATCGCTGCTTTATTAGGCTCATCCTTTTCCGCCAAGAATAAGAGATCGTCGATGGCGATTGCAGGATCCAGGCGACGAGCTTTGGTGAAGAATTTTATAGCACGACTTCGATCACCAGATTCGAGGGCTTCTTTGCCGATTTTCAAGCATTTCAAGCATCCTCTTTGTTTCCCCAACCGCAACAGGGGCATCTGGATCGGTATCAGCCATTCTTAGCTGACTAATACTCGGTAGTGATTGCAAAATTAACCCGGAGCTGGAACAGGGGAGGGATACAAACGATTTGGCAGAGAAGAGGAGGTTGAGGCGGCTGAGAGAGGAATTAGTAGAAAACCTAGATTTTATGTTTTGTGCTGGTGTCGTTTGTGTTTTGTATGTTGTCGTCTGTGTGCTGTATGTTTTTGTGCTGGTGTCGTTTGTGTTTTGTATGTTGTCGTCTGTGTCTGTGTCGTTTTATGTGTTTCATGCTCGCCATTAAAAAAACAAAAAAAAAAAAGAACAAAGAAGAAGAGAGATTAAGAAAAACTTAATCCAATGAAGAAGAAGAAGAAGAAAAAGAAGAAAATGAATTCTTACACGATTAAGAAATTCATCGGCAAAAAACTTGTAAAAGTCAAGAAAAACTTGAAAAGTCGGAGAAGCCAAATGAAATCCTTCAGAAAAAAAAAACTCAAGTAGATAAATGAAATTCGGTCAAGAAATAGACCAATGATATTCCTTCTCTTCTCTCGTTTACATATTGTTTGTCAAAAGAATTAACTACTCTTGTATTTCATTTTCATTGTTGCAATCTCATGCTTGGTTTATCAAAGCATGAGATTGAGGGGGGATGTTAGAGTATAGAAGAATAGTCTAGAATAATGTAATGTGTATAAATAGAGAGTGCACACACAACAAAGGTATGCAAAACAGAATTCAATACAATGTAATTTCAAATTTCAGTTTCCCTCTCTTTTCTCTCTTCTCTCCCTCTTCCCTTCTCTAAACTAATTCATCTTTCTCTTTCAATTATCTGCAAATTCTCTCAATCCTAACATCTCTCACACACCTCCCTTCTGTAGTAAGAAATCCACATTAAATGTGTTTGGTTTAAAACTGTACGAGATGGGTAACTTCTTGACAATCACTATGCATTTTCTCACTAGCCTAATGAAATCATTATGAAAACAACGAGGGTGCTGCAAAATATAACTGACTCAAAATAAAGGAACTATAAAAAAAATGATAAGAGATTTGAGAAAAATAAAATAAGCATGCGAGGAAACGAAAATGACAATCAACACTCAACTTTCACCGTGGAAGTACTACCATTGATCCATACATATCAGGAGATCCATTGCAGTCAAATCATGCATAAATTCTCCGAGATACTCAAAACAAAGAAATCTCAGGTCAAGCTAGCACATCAAAAAAATTATTTCTGGTGGTTTAAATTTGTTAAGCAAGCCAAATAAATCTGTTTGTTAGTTAGTTTTTTCCCCTTTCAATTAGTGCTCCAAATGTACTATATATTTATGAAAATAAAACATGGGTCTTGTCGATTTATATAAATTTTGTTGTAATGATGAACGCACTTCCAACTTGCCTTATTTGATTCATGTGGAAGTTGCTTGCTGGATGGAGTGTCACGGGAAACCCTAAGACCTACCATCTCGGGCCCACTGTGGATTCTGATGAAATTATGTTCGCTATCAGCCGAAAAAATATCGGTTTTGATGATTTCTTAATTCTCCCATTCATACGTACCTTGCGGAGGCAGTCTTAGCTTTAGCTCCTCTAGCCGAAAAATATCGATTTCAACCGGAACATGATTTGATTTTATTATTGTTTTAATCACAGATCGTTATATGATTCTAATTGGTTTTGGTGAAGATGAATGCCTACGTGATGATAATGTATATCTGGAAATTCGAAGCTAAAACGAGAATACTACGTACGATTTATATCTGTGCTTTCCCTGTTAGAAGGTCGACGGGCACCTCTCGACATTATGTATGTGAAGTCGTGCCATCAGAAAATTAGGGTCTGATCCGTAGGATAATTCTAACTTCTTCGATAGATTCCTGACAAGGGTTTGCAGAAGATTAAATACAGAACAAAACGATATTAATTTGTTACTTGATTGACTCTACAAAACTGTGGGTACGTTGTAAATGTGATCAGAAATTTCAAAAAAAGAGAAGAATTTCCAAATGATTTCATATTCCACTGTTTGGCTAGTAGAGAAGCTAGCTTGAAAGGTTAGTGCTTTGAAAGTCATTGAATTGGATCTCTTGCTTTGTCTTAGATAGCCTGTATATCATTGATTAAAGAATCCTTTGTGAAACATGCACGTCCCAATATTTGACTTTATTGAATCTCCTTAATTAAAAAAACAATCGTTGACCCAACAATTACCTTTCTAAGAAGGCTAAAACTCCACCTATTACAAACACACAAGAATTACATTGAAATTGTTAAGAATATATAATATATAGGTTAGGTTGTTTTTTATTAATTATATTGAAACTGTTAAGAATATATAGGTTAGGTTGTTTTTTATTAATTAAGAGTAGAATAGTCTCTTGTTTTAGAGTTCTTTTGTATTTAGGTTAAATTAAGCATGTATTTGATATTATTCTTATGAAACTCTAACCTTATTTTCTTAATTCTCTCTTTTATGTATTTTGAATTGCTTACTGAAAACTACAATAATAAATTTGATTACAAAAAAAAATAGAAACTCTCGTGAAATACTTATAGATAGATCAAATGCAACTCACCTCAATTTTTTTTTTTATCTAATGGGTATTTTAAGAAAATTAATTTGCAAATTACCCTTAATCATAGACATATCAAAGTAAGAATCATTAAATATATTGGATTAAGTTTTTTGAAATTTAAAATCTAATAACTTTAATTTTTTGTTATAAAAAACATGGTTAATGGAACATGGTATCTACTTATCCTAGAAGGCTAAAAGTAGGAAATTAAATATCTATATCCTACCAACCGGTTACTCAACCCACAATGACCCTTCTATATTGGTTTTGTGTTTCATAAGAAGTGAGATAGGATCAAAGAAGAAAGAAATAATTAACAAGTACCTATTAAAATTGATTTTATAATTTCTTTATCTTCTCGAGCCACTCTCCTCAGTGTTTGCGGGCCAGTGTTGTTCTCTACCCATTTTTTGTATCCTCATGGACCACATGAATAGGGTCTAATTTTCAGAGCCTCTTAGTCCTCTTACTGGGCCAGATGCTTGTGCTCTGGTTCTCCGAACTTGCATTTCGCAGGCTTCCGAACTGCATAGTTTGTATCTCTCTCCGGCCCATTTGTATCTATCTCTGGCCCATTATGTATCTCTCTCTGGCCCATTGATAAAAATAGAAAATCCAGTTTTCTGTGCAATCAAAACGATCTACCTGTGGATTCGCAAACCCCAGCACGAGGTCGAGGGATGATGTTCACGGGGCCTAAGCAAGCCAGCTATCGATCTTGTGATCCGGATAGTTAACAGAAAAAAGAACCCTAAAAATCTAATAATGACAAAAACAAACCTAATATTTATCTTAGAATCTCTTACAGTGCCAGCTAAATTCTTGGCCAGCCTTGCTCAATTCACATGCTCCTTCCTCTCTGGTTGTCGATTTATTTTGTCTTATCGATCGTAGCAAGGCATTCCACAGAGTCCATTCCACTCTATAAAACGCTCATGCATGTTACTTCTTCCACAATACTACAAGCAAATTACTACTTATTTTCGTTGCTAGTGGTGAAGTTCGAGGAGATGGATTCCCAGAATTCACCGGCCGCTCTCTTCCTCTTTCTCAACCTCCTCTTCTTCGCCGTAGCAAGTGGTTGCAACACCTGCGTTAAGCCTATCCCGAACCCCAAAACAGGCCCTATTATTTCAAGAAATAGCTGCCCTAGAGATGCCCTAAAACTGGGTGTCTGTGCCAAGTTGCTTAACGGCGCAGTCGGCGGGGTTGTTGGAAGCCCACCGGATACACCTTGTTGCTCGGTCCTCCACGGACTTGTTGATCTTGAAGCCGCCGTGTGCCTCTGCACTGCGATTAAAGCTAACATCCTTGGCATTAACATTGACATCCCAATCTCGCTAAGCCTGCTTATCAACACGTGTGGGAAGATGCTACCCTCTGACTTCATTTGTGCCTGATCGTGCACTGTATTATTGCCTTGCCTTTCTTTGCCTCTGTTTCAGCAAGTGTTCCTATTCTGGGAATTACTTCTTAGTTATTCGTGTTTTCGTTTTGTGACAAGTGCTGTTCGATAATCTTTCATTTGGAATCATTTTCTCATTGTAACCCAAATTTGAATGCATGGCCTCGTGTGGAGCATGAATCCAACTCATTTTCGCACTTGGATGAGATGATCAATGCATTTTATTACAAAACACCACCAATCATCAAACAAATATAATTCTCTGAAATCTTAATCAAACCCTAACATGCACGAATCGCACAACAAATTACCATGGAAAAAAGTTAGAAAGTAAACACCCGGATAAAATACGTACACTATAAAAATATTTTGAAAATGATTGGGAAGATCAAGGTCTATAGGCCCATGAAACTGCCGATGAAATGCGAGCAACCATATGAAAAAAACCTCTTTCTTAACATTTCATTTGCAGGCTATTCTCCCAGGCCTGAGAAACAAATCTTGTCTAGTGCAAGGGACCATACCCACAAAATATAATGTCCAACTGCCCAAATCTTGGCCTTAAAACTAGACAGAAAATGGTAGTCAGTCTCAGCTATTTGTCCATTCATAAAAGTAGACATGATAGGTTTGACCACATAAGATCTTTTAGGAACCCTCCCACCCTCTCTAATTCATCTCCTCATTAATTGTAAATACCCACTTAGGGCGTGATGGGTTTCGAGCTAGAAACAAGAGTCTTGGTTCATGGGCGGTGCATCTAATCAAAGAGAATGTCATTAAAAAGGTGATATATTGAGGATTACTGTGCTGTCATTTCCTGTTCAAGTACCCTGTCATTGATTAACGTTCGTTAGAAACTCTCTGGTGTCCCTTGTTAGCGGTCACCCCATGCTATTTGGATTATGTAACAAGCCACTCACTTCCTTCACGCAGAATCAAATATTTTTTTGAATATAAAAAGTAAATGTGTAAGATTTTTTTTATAATACTATGTAGTTGAGAAAAAGATTGTCTTGGAGGACATGAATTTTACAAGATCCGACAAGCATTTTACTGTCACGAGTGAATCAAATTTGAGCCCGTGATTAAGTGGTCTCGTAGTTGGGGTTTATCATGATCAAAGACAAGCATTTTACATGCTAGTCAAGTTGCCCCGCACATCTTTTTCAATCCCAGGATCTTTCAAAAGAAATTTAATCCCTCAAGTCTTAATTGTTTTATATCAATAAAATTATAATTTATTTTGTAAAATCGAGGGATTAAATTTTTGTGTATTTAGATGGACAAATAAAATGAGTACTGACCTGGGCTTTTAATAATACCTGGCTCGTCAAAGTAGTCGTATAATCTGTACAGCTTTAATTTGGGACTGATTGTTTATATCAGCAACAAAACAGCCCAAACCCAATCATCAACCGAAGATAGAGTAGATCACAAAATTTATTTATTTAGTTGCAGAAAGTACTATTAAGACTTTTGGATACCACACTTTGCTTTTGGAAGTTTCTTTTAAAACAAATTAATAAAAGGCTGAGCCATTAACAACGTTGTTGTGATCAGCAAAAAAAATATCATTCATCATCAGATGAGGTTTGACTTTAATAAAAAACAACTTTTAAGTTGAAAATTGTAAATCCACCAGGATCAGATTCAGTTATGCATTTCAAATAGACTGCAACTCACCTTGCAAAGTCCATCAGGATCTCAGCTGAGTTAGGGTAGGTTGATATAAATCCAGCTGGAGTTGGACTCTCCCAGTTGACAGCCCTACTCTAAGAACACCATTACTTGTTAAACCAAAAGCTGCAGGTAAGATGATGGCAATACTACATTTCCTTTTTCTTTTATTTCTGACAGAAATATAAGTAAATATCAAAATATATTCCAGCCAATGGCCAGTATAGTTCAAAGAACTGTAACAAATAGAGAGAGAGAGAAAGAGAGAGACTAAATTACACAAATAACACCTTATAGCAGACAATTACGATTGCTACAGGGAAATTGCTCTATCCTGTTCATCCTTTGTATACTGAAAAATTAAGTTGCTCACTATGTGTCGACAGGAAAAACTTTGTCAACCTTGGACTTGAACCTTTGAAAGTGGCTAGAATCTGGAACCCCAACCAAACTGATGTCCACAGCTTGCTCTGTAACAACCTTTCTGCATTATCAATAAGCACACATCAGTTCTAATAGAAGGGCTATAGTCTGTAGTTAGTTTTGATTTCCACATTTTTGCTGCTTGGAAAATTCGTTTTCAACAAGGAATTTCCTATTAATGTTAAACACAGTTTTAGAGGGAACTCTCGTATTACTGTATCAGAAATAAACATTATTTCTAGACTAGGTACATTTTTCTCCGTATTGAATCTTGTCAATGCTTTAGCTTCTCTTTTCACCATAAACAATGGTGCAGCAGCACAAAAAGATTCCACGGGCGATTGATCAAGCAAAGAAGTGTCACTTTTAAAAAATCGTAAAAATGCAGTTCTTAGAGTAATATGCACCCACATCAATTCAAGGCCCTTCAGAAGATTCCACAACGTCTTCATTGAATTCGCCAAATATATTTGGACATCCATCCCAGTTTCCCTTCTCTCGGGCTTCCCAGTAGCCACCAACATAGCGGAAAGATCCATCTTCACCTTCCTTTTGGAACCATCTGGGCTTCCATCCATGATCTTGTATTTTCCTTGACTGCATAGAATGAACGAAGTATAATGACCTCCAATAAGGAATGATCACGGGTCTTTGTGAGTGCAGATATAAGGTTTATGACAATTTCCGCCAGCTCTTAATATTCAAATCTAGCTATGCAAAGAATTCTTAAATATTACTTCTTCCAGATTTAAACTGATAAATAGGGCGTAAGTGATGTTAATAGAAGCAACAGAATCAATCAACATCCAGGCATCAGTAAACTAAAAAAATAAATACATAACAGCCTAATTTTCCGCATCTCCTCAGTTCATATGTAGCACAAGCAACACCATAATCACACTAGTGATATCTAATCTCAAGTTATTAATAGTAATTAAGTTCAAATCTTAACTGAGGAAAAAAAGAAATCTTCTTCCATTACCAAAAGATAGTCCAACTCCACACACCATGTTCATATAATTATTCCAATATATCTGCACTAACATTAAGTATAATTAAGTAAAGAAAGATCAAAAGCTCTGAATATACCATTCTTTGCCTCTTCTCCAGCCGTTGTTTCTCTTCATTTGCTTTCTCATATTCCCCATTCTCCAAATGCCGCTGATCTGGTCTAAGCCTGGAATCCGTGGGCGGGATCTTCTCCTTAATCCGTTATCAAATACCCGGGATCAGACATGGCTATAAAAAACAATTAGAGATGCAAACGTGGAAAAGGAAAATGCTTACTGGAAAATTTATATGATAAATCATCACTACCTGGAGTCCTGGCGTTAATTCATTAAGAGTGATAGCAAATGATGACAAATTGTACCGAGTCAGATTAGGAGGTGGCTTATTACTTTTCCAAAGCAAGGTGGCATTAGATGAGGTAACGCGATCCTTTGGCTTGCCATTGCCATCCCCAGTAGTATAATACATGCTGTCGTCCCACTTCCCAAATAATGAAGCTACTTTATTACCTGAAACATCTTCAACGAACCCTTGGACCTATAAATACAGGACACAGAATGAATTGGAAAATAACTAAAACTAGGACCAACCATGTTGTATTCTAATGTGGAAACCATATATATTAAGACAGAAGACCTGACATCTTCTAACCTGGTGAGGATTTCTGTCAAGAATAGATTGTTCTTTGAATTTGAGTTTGCATGAATACTGCCGATTTCCTTTTATATGCATCATCCCATGGTGATCACAATACACTTTTCCAAGGATAAGATTATAAATCGTTGTTGTAACCTGACAGAAGAAAATATTGTGTCAATTCAAATGCACCATAATGATAGAATTGGAAGCTAGAAGATCAAAAGAATTCACTGGTCATATACTGCACAGACAGTCACATCGAAGTGTATACCTTGCTCCACTGGAAGATTTCACCATCATCAAACTCAAGGGTCAGAACTCCAACAGGGTCGAGCTGAATTGACCGCCCCCAAAACTTTGTGCGGAGGTTGCTGTCACCCCAGAATTTCCACCCTCTTCCTTCGCAATGGCAGGCAATGAGAGTTGGGTGGTGACTGACCTGTTTCAACTCAAAATATCATTGAAATGTACTTCATCTGAAGAGAAAAGCACTGATGACCAGACAGGTCCTATATCTTCCAAAAGAAAAAATGAGCCGTTCAATTTTGTTTAACCCTTTTATTTCATGTAAACGCTTTTTTTGAAAATCACTTTATTAACTTTTTTTCTTCATTTATTATTAAAGAAGTTATTCAATATAATACTCTTCAGTTAAAAAAAATAGCTTGATTTCTATAAAAATGTTAATTTTATTTTGAACATAAAATATTTTTTAAAAGTGGTAAGAATTTAAAAATATCGTGTTATTTATTGATTATATTAAAAATCAAATAAATTTTATTTCCTATTTATTTTCAATTTCTTCCCTTAAAATTTGGTTTAATTTAATTTTTATATCAGCTTATAATTGTTATTTATTTTACTCTTATAATTTTTATTTCAGACTTTTTATCTATTATATTTATTTGAAATAATTTATGATTTGTTTTTTAATTTCATCATCTTTCAAATTTTTAATCTATCAGATTTGTTTTCATTCTTTTTTACTATAATTTATTTTATTTAAAATAATTTATAAAATAATATTTTTTTCAATTTTATTTTATTTCAAATTTTTCTAGCTGTCAAATTTAATTCTTATTGTTTTTTTTTAAAAATAAAACATCAATAAGTTATTTTCCAGTTTATTTTATGTGACAGCCAAATACTAGAAAAAAAATTAACTTATTTTTCATGACAGCTAAATATGAAAAAAAAAAGAATTTAATTTTTAGTAATTCATTTTATATAAAACTTAATTTAAAAAATACTTTTCAAGAAATAAGCAGAAATAAATAATTTCACATGAAATTTTACTCCCAGGCCCTCGATAGTGATTTGACCTGCATCTAGTTTTCTTCCCCTTTGTTTCACTTTATAAGAACATTTAATTCCCCTTTTGGAAAAAAAAAGAGTGCGGTGCAGGCAGGCCCTTCCGCATTTATTAAGACACGAAACATGGTCATGTTTTTCCTAAAACATTTCCTACGGAAAAAAGTGAAACTCTGCCAAAGTACATGTCATAATCTTTCATTCAGTATAGAAAAGAAAACAGTATTTCTCAAAAAAAGATCAGTCAGCAGCTGGTGATCGATTTTAGTTCAATATATATAATTAAATACAGCTTAGTTTAATTCACCCTATTCTGTTGTAAATCTGAGAAGATTACTGACCTTTTCAGAGAAGAAACGAACTCCTTTATCTGGAAAGTCAGCTTCGTAAGTTTCTCCTAGCAAAGGATTAAAGGGTTTACAGTGCCGGCCTTCAGAGGAAGCATATCCAGAGATGGCAAAAGCAGCAACATTTAGGATCCTTAGGACACCGTTCCCCTGAAAAATAAAGCACATCGGAGCAGTAAGGACCAAACAGCAATCCAATAAGATTTTCCTTTTTCATGAATATTAGATGCGGAAAACATGCCAACGAATCCATGAAATGAAAGAAACTGAGAGTTAACAATGCAATTAAGCATGTTACTGCATGTTTAAGATTTTTTATACTAGCTTTTGCCCTCAAATTATAGAATTCAAATGCTATCTGAAATCTATCAACTCCTGCTGGGCAAAAGATGTGAGGGTTTAGCCAGATTCCATACATGGAATTCAAGAGATATTGTTTATTGGAGTCTATTATATATAGTTGGGGGGCACTGGTTTCCCATAGTGATCGACTATTGTTATTTCATATGGAACCTTAACGTACACGTCAGTATCACAGCAAGGAAACATCATCAACAAACAGAGAGGAGTTCAGTTTCTGAAGTCCTCAGGTTTCCTAACTACTCGTAGATATTTAAAATGCTTATAAATACATTGATGTTCGTTACAAAGACCATTATCTGTGAGAAAGTCAGGATATAAAGAAGAATAAAATTTAGACCGTGTTGTTTACCATCTCGTTGTAGACAATACAATTGGAGCGTGCATAATTTATGAATCTCACATGCGAGTGAAAGAGAGAAAAAATTGGACTGCAATGTAAAGAAACAGTATAGATACTCAATAAGGAATTTGCAATGCTAAAGACTCTTGGATATGGGCATTGAGTAATTATGTTCGATATGAATCAAGACATGAGATAGACTAAAAAGCATGTAACTCTTACTGCTTTTCCGGACTCATAGGCTCTGTCCAAAAGATAGGAGTACTCCAAGTCCTCAAAGCACTTCTGAAGAGAGGATATTGGTTCATTAAAGTAAACAGGGAGACAAACTCGTGTGAGATCCTTCCCCACGTTGTCTTTGATCATAGACCACAGACTGACCCCTTTCTCTTTCTCAACCGGGTCAGGAAGCTTTTTTCGCCTTTCAATTTGTGGATATCCAGAACTACAAACAGCATCAACACGCATTTTCTCTTCACTGTCAAGTTGATTAAATCTCCTACGCTTCTCTGAGTACTTCGTGGCTTGTGTCATTGATGAATCACTAACAGTCGGTTCAGTAAAATATTCTTTAGTGTCATAAAAGGAGGTTCCATCTTCATCTGACACTTCCTCAAGCTCTTGTTTCTCAATATCATCAGACGATTCAGTTGTGCTATATTCTGAAATTCACAATAGGACACCAGAGATAAGACTACATGGGAAAAAGACTTGTGAAATATAGTTATTGATGCAGATTGGTTGAGCAGGAAACCTTTTAATAATAAAAACTATAAATAAATAAAGCATAGCAGAATAGTAATGAATTATATCTCAATAAATATGAGACAACCAATAAACATCACTAAAATGAAGAGAATCAAGCAAGTAGTTGTATAACATTCTGTATTTAAAATATTTAAACTCCATGAAAATATACTAGATCCCCTTAAGTCTTTGCTGTGACAGCAGTAGTTAACTTCAGTGATCAGAATAATGACAAATTCAAGTAATTCGCAAGGGAGTAATAATGTGTTTAAAATAGGAAGATGAAGTGCCAGGTGCCATACCACTATATTTTCCACGCCGTAAACTTGAGAATTCATGCTTTGTCAGTTGATATTCACCATCAGGAATACCTGCGGTTTCAGCCTCGATATTAGCTGCCTGCATAAAAAAATTAAGAAAAAAATAAATATAAATGGGGTTATGTAATGCAGGCTTATTTCAAAGCCTGCATACTTCACAAAATAATACCTGCAACCATCCACCTTGTAAAGAAAGCAAAACAGTTGTATCAAGAAATATAAGATATAAAACAAACATTAGAGAAGTCATGGTACAGAACAAAATATTACAATTCAAATAGCTTTTGGATAAACTTTGTCAATTTTCACAGATTGTTCATCACTTGCAAAGCGAAGACAAAAATAAAAAATATAAGTCCTTACTCAACACCAATACTAAGAGAACAAAAGTGAACCTCTATATTATGTTTGGCAGAATATATTAGTGATTCTTTATTCCATAAATTGAAATATATAGAAGCTTATTATGTCCAAGCACTCTCATCAATCACAAAGCATTCACACCTTTCCAATATTCTGTAATAGTCTCATATATATATATATATATATATATTACAAACGAACAGTAGAAATTGCATGAACTACCTGAAAATCATACTTTTTCAATTCAAAACCCTATCGGCATCATGATGTGTCGTTCTATTAACTCTCTGCTCTTGCCCGTGCACTATGATAGTAAGTTATCAAACAAGTTTCGAAAAGAGATTAGAAATCAATATATATATGTTAAAAGAACGTAGGACATATTTTTACCACAAAGGGAATGCTAAGCTGCTACCTGATCCATGCATGAAGATATTGGAGATGCACAAAACCATGGATTTTCTCTAGAAATACGCTAGTCAATAGAGCATTTAATCCACAGGAGCTAGGGTCATGTTTTTATTTTCAAAAAGATGAAGATTTGATTGGCCACCCTTAATATTTTTTTCACTTGAAGACGAACAATTACTGGAATTCATCCTCTCATTAAATAATGTGTTCAAGAAAAGATCGATCACAACAATTTCATCCTCATTAAAATTGACATCATAATGCAATGAACAAAAAAGAACAATTCATTCAGATGTGTAAAAGAACATAAATATACGGAAGAACACTACCAATATCTCCTATAGATTAAAAGTTAGTGGTCATCAGTTACCTCCAATTGCCTTAATGTGTCTAGCAAATTGGACCTTTCTTCACAAAGAACTTTAACTTGTCCTTGTATTTCAGAAAACTCGGATAGCATGATCTGCTCGCAATCCTTTACAAGGTTCTCATCGATACCCTCTTTAAGTAAACGTTCTTTAAGCCTATCAGTTGAGATAGACAAATCATGTGATGCAAGGGAGAGACTATCATTTAGCGATCTTGAGGGAAAGAGGCTTCTAGTTGAGACCAAGGCTTGTATCCAGGCTACCCTATCTCTCCTTGAATCAGTCCTCAGATGTAGTGTCTTTGTAGCTGTGAATATATAAAACCGCCTATCGTCGGACTTGCTCTCACGAAATGATGAGATCTGCTACACCATTTCAGACAACATCCCGATAAACATTCCCAACAATTGCATATCACACTGTTCAGTATAAACATACTATAAATGCTATCTTTATTCTTCATAACTAAGATTGTAGCACAATTGTCTAACTAAATCAACAACAAAATAAAAAATACGGAATACGCTCGAATAATGAATGTGTTCTTAATTTCAAATGGGATAACATTTCAAAGATTCATTTAGATAAGAAGCTATAATGTTGAAGGACAAAGCTCCCCAGGATAAGAAACAAATCACTGTTAACAAAGAAAAAAAAACAAGAGATGCAGTCCTGCCCGCCTTTCAGCTAACCAAGAAATGACCCAAGTTGGACGAAAAGCCTTTAACTAGTTTAGGACACTGACTAATGTTTGGCCACGAGGATAAAAATCAGGTGTAAAAACTCAAAAGCGAAGAACCACCACTCACATTCCAATGTCTTTGTCAAAAAAATAAAAATAAAAACGCTAAAGTCTGTCACTGCTAAAAAAGATGCATAAAATTGGAGTCGGATGAATCTACTGATTATAAAAAATATGCTTTAAAATGTTTTCAAAAAAGCATTATCTGTTTCTCAAGTTAATAAACCCTAGCAGTAAAATTAAAATTAATAAACCCTAGCAGTAAAATTAAAATTAATAAACCCTGAGACTTTCACAAATTGTTCAGTGACTAATTCAATATCAAAACTAACACCTCAAATAATAAAAAAGTCAAAAAATCCAGTAGCTTATTTTATTGTAATAACAATAACAATAATAATTAAAAAAAACTACCCACGTAGCCACTCAAATCCCAAAACACCCACCTCATCATTTCAGTGAGACACGCCATCCCTACCATTTGATCAATGCTATGTTCATTATTTTAAAGTGGAAGGAAAAAAAAAACTAGGTGTGAAAAAAAAAAATAGGACAGTAAAGAAGCTAATGGATTTGGTATTGGATGGGATGTGGGTGAAAAGAAAACTCAAGTCAGTGATGAAAAGCAAGAAATGAAAGATCATTTGATGGTTGTTAAAATCCATCCATTCATTCAACACAGTTGGTGCTACCAAGGCTTTAAATATCTAGACCTAACACCGTACCTTATTCCAGCTATACCTTACCCAACCCACCCACCCGCACCCCAACCCCCTGCTGATGTGACCCACTGTACATTAACAACCAGTTGAAGCTGTAAAAACAAAAACCAAAACACAGAACTCCATTCCAGACATTAAAATCAACACCATAATCAAATTATAAAGAAAAGGAGAAATATTTCCTTGTTTTCTTTTGCTCACTCAAAGATGAATCCAAAAGCAATTTGGCAAAATAAATAAATCCATATAATTGGTAAGGAAAACTCTTTATTTTCAAAAACTTTCCACTATCAGCAACAGTTCCTCCACTACCGCCATAAAAAAAATTAGAAAGAAAGAGAAGAAAAACAGACACGCAAACCCAAACTCGAAATAAAAAAATAAATCATATAAATAAACATATGCTTTCACCTCCTAGATCCATAGATATTGATTTTCCGTTCCAGGTTTTCAAATTACTTATGATACCTTTAAATGGACAATGCCAACAGTTTTTTGCGTTTTCTGTCTTCCACTGGCACGACTATCCCATCTCAATAATCGATTCGTCGATATTTCTCCAATCAATCGAACATCATCGCACAAATTAATACTCTCCGGCGGCCGACGAATCTTCGAGTAAGAAAGCACACCATTTTTCAACAAGAACCACCGCGATCTCCATCCCTTCCCATAATTCGTCCACTTATACAACACCCCAGCCACCGTCGTCTCCGATCCCGCAGCTTTCCTCCCTACATTGCCGTTAGATCCACCGGAAAATGTCGCCGGCAACGATCTTGCTCGAGTCAACGTTGCATCCGGTGATTGGCTCCCGATATCTGGACTCTCTAGTGAGATGCAGCATAGTGGATGCATTTCTTTGACCCTCATTTTTAGAACCAAAAACAGACTTGATGCTAATTTGCTACAGATAATAAAAAGAAAAGCAATCCCCACATCAAGCTAGCACTTGCTGCATTGGCACGCACAAAAAGAGAGAAGAGAATCAAAACAACAACACAACAATAATAATAATCAGAACAGAAATAGTGAAAGAATGAACAGTGTTTGGGCAATACCTTCGAGAGAGAGAGAGAGAAAAAAGGTGGAAGAGATGATTCAGTTTCTGGGCTGTTTATAAAAGGGGTCCTTGAGGTATAAAATATTTATACTGGTACAGAGGAGTTGCAGTTTTTGTGCTATATCTATATCTATATATATATTATATGTGTATGAGTGCGCGCAGTGCATTGAAGGAGGAGAGTGAAACTGAGAGAGAAGGGGTAATAATGGAAGAGAGGATAGTGGCAGAATAGTAATTCAAGTATTGAGCTGGAGCTGCATCTTCTTCTTCCTCCTCTTTTTTTTTTTTTTCCAAGAGAATAGTAAAGAGTATATTAATTTATTTGTTTTCTGAGAGTGCAAGCGAAGATGAGATGGCTGTAAGGTAAGATGACGCGAAAAATCATTGTTATCGTATTCGATGCAGCCATTTATCTTTAAAAAGGTTTGGATTATTAAATTGTTAAATCAATGACGTTTTATATTAAAATTAATTTAATAGATTATATTTAAATATATATATATATATCAATTTTAATATTATTTTTAACTTTAATTTCAATAGATCTTTTAATTGATTTAAAAAAAACGATAAATCACAAAATTTAATATAGTAATCATAATTCTTATATCAAAATTATAAACCAAATTTAAAACCTGAAATATCTAAATAACAAAATCCACAATTTATAAATAAAAAAATAACCAAATTATTTCATTTTTGATTAATTGACATATTAATATATTTAGAAAGAAAATATTGACTTGTAATTGACTTAGTTGAATCCGAACCGGGTTTTATCTAATCATCTAGATCCTTAAAAAACTAGATTAGTCGAACAAATTTTATTAGATCAATCATCTCCTCCCCCCTCTCCCCTCCTTTCTCATTTGTTTCTCTAAAAGTGGTCATGCCATCCTCACAATGAACTATGAGGATATGATCTCCTTCTCCATAAGAACTAGTGAGTGACAAAACAACCAGCATTATCAACGCCAATAATTGTTTCTATCAATCATAGCAATAACAACATTTGTCATATTAGAGGATAGGATCTCCTTCTCCAATCAATTGTGAGCTTCACGACCACTAAATTCAAGATGAGAGAAGCAGGGTGGTTGGTTTCGTATGAGGTCGGAGTTGTTTTTCTAGCGAGGGAGAGAGGCGGCGTCTCTAGTTTACGTGGCGCGGTGCACATGTCAGATCGAGTAGTTCATGGTTCAATTATAGTTGGAGATTGTTAGGCTATACCATTTAATCCCTACAAAGCACTTGGGTGGTGAAAGAAATGAGTTTACACAGAGGCTAGCAAAGGTGGTACTTGGAAGCGGCGGGGTTGTTGTGACCTAATGAATGCAAGAAAATTAGAGAATGCAAATGAAATATGAATGGGTGTTTAGAGAAAATTGTGTTGGTACTCATGGAATCTTGTCGTCGAAAAACTATACATAGGTAATTTCTTATGTCATTGATGATTTATAATACTTACAGGATCATCGACGAAATATTTGATCATCAAAGTATGCCATGAAACATGAAACTAGCGGCGTGATTGATTGATAAATAATCAGGAAAATCGCAACTTATCTATCTAGAATCTTTAAAGCCAATCTCCATATGCTCTTGTTTTCACATTAATTTCTTGATCACACCACGGACGCTTCACCAGCAAACAAAACAATGTTATATCTAGCGATGTTCGCTCGGATCTGCTCTTCTCCCGCAAGCTCGATCCGCGCGTGTGCAAAGAAAAGATTTGCCCACCAAATCAGGATTGGAAGGCACTTCACTTTTATCATCTGCACCCACCATGTTTGGCTTTGGATCCATTTTTTACTGTAGCTTCAATGGACAATTTGAATGGGCGAGATCGATCGTTTGAGATTCAAATTAGTATAGAGGTGGCACAAAATCGGAGCGAAAATGGTTAGAGGAGGAGATTCTTTTTTTCAATTATTTAGGAAAGGGAATAAAGTACGCATAGGTAAAGATGAAAGGAAGTAAGAATAAAAACAAGCTGACGCAGCAAGGCATACTCGAGTCTCGCATCTCTTACCACACACACACGCATACTCTTGAAACGGTGCTCCCTCGATAGTCCATAGAGATGGAGATTTTCTGGGTTTTGATGGTAAAAATATTCAAAAATTAACATCTTTTAATGGGATTGTAATCGGAACCATTCACGGATGAGATTGAAGATTCTCCCTCCACTGCAAGTAACAGGGCCGTGTTTGGATTCATTTAAGTGGAGTCAGTGTCTTGGAGTACGGAGTCACCCTCCACCATCTCAAGCTCATGGCCATGGAGATACCACCTTGCAGGGATTGACTAAATAACAAAAAAGAGAAAAGTGAAGGCAAAGCAAAGAGAGGAGGAAGAGAGGGAACGCGAGGGACCTCTAGAGCTGGCTGTGGCTACGAGTTATGCAGCTCCGATAACTACAGACAGAGCTGAGATTACAGAATCCATAGCCATGGATAGGGCCATTGCTTTATTATACTATCGCTACTCGCTACTGCATTCTTGTATCCCTTGCCTAGCAAATATCTTGACCAGGACCAGAGCGTGCGAAATCAATTCTCAGGACCATTATTTCTAGCCTGTTTATCTTTGACCAGAGTGTCTACTTATTTATTCGTGACAATGACAAATCAATGAGAAGGGTAAATTCCATTTTTCGAAAATTAAAATTACTAAGATTCTTGCATGGCAGTACTTGATTGGACATGTTCCATTACTATTTTGATCATTGCAAAATTAGAAATAAAAGAGAAAAGAAATATATATTTTTTTGGGCGTCCAATAGATAACATCTGTGTTGTGAAAGCGATGCAGGCACGTCAACATCTCAGCAGCTGGGCGCTTGCGCGCTGCTACAACAAACAAAAAGTGAAGAAGAAGAAAGTCGGTTTTTTTTCTTCTTTCACGTGCAGTTATTAATTTTGAGAGCACACCTACAGGTAGAGCCAGCCGGCCCATTAAAATGACCCCCGCTGCCCGTACGGTTCTCAAAGTCATAGCATCCGAGACCAGAGAGTGGTTCGGTGGGACGTGAAGGGGGCAAAATTGGCAGTCACCCCTATTCCGGACACGTGTCTGCTATCGATGAAACAAGAGGAGTCATCACCCACATGTTACTTGTTGTCATTTTTTAAATATATATATATATATATATATATTAATATATGTTAGAAAGATAATAAAAAGATTTTAATAAAATAAATTCAACCATATAAAAAAAATATCATGTGGTTTTGAATAGTAATAAGATATAAGTGTCGCATTTCTCATAAACTCTGTTATTTTAGTGAATGTTTTCATTATACCATTTCAGCAATATTATTAATTTATCGCACTATTCTAAGAGAAATAAATCATACACAATAGTTTCGGTAACCGGGTTTGGCTCACTCTTCCATTCCCCACGCTTCCTCTTTCCATTCTTTTATCTTGTCGATGTCAATCGTATACTTATCCTACGTGCGAAATGCTACTCGTTCTCCATAATAATATAAATTTATATGGAATAAAGTTTAACACAAGCATGCTTCTGTGATTACAAAAATCCATTTTCTAAAAAAAAAAAAAAAGTGCTTTCTAACCATAAAAACAGCACAGGTTATTTTTTATACATTTGTTGACATGGTGATGAAATATATTTTTTAAGCGTAATTAACGAAAAAGCTATAACATGTGGGATAAAATACGATAGCAGCAGTTGACATATATTACTGCGGATTGTAACATTATAACTATTGATTTTGGGAACATTTTTAATTTTTTCATGGAATTGATTGACATTATTTTCCTTTTTTCCTCATTTCTTTGAACAATTGAATTGTCGTTTTACATGTGGTATCGGACACAACATTGTTCAATGGGCAAATCTATTTTTGGTTTGTTAATGTGCAGTGAAATTTCTGCTATACCATAAAATAAAACAAAACACAATGGTTCCTGTGACGGTATTTCTAATTCTTAATCGTTTGATCAATACTTATATTACAAGGGCACCCTCATAAAACCACAAAATATAAGAGCTAGCAATGGGGTGTGTTTGTATTTTCATCTATGTTTTATTTTTATTTTAAACAAAAATTGCAGGCGTGTCTGGCTGACGCATCGACAATTGTCTTCCGTCAGCGCCTTTTGAACGACGCGTGTGAGTTCATTAGTGGTTTAAAATGTTCATCCGTCGTTTCAACGCATGGTTGTGCACGTGTCGTCCAATAATGGTTGGAGACATGTTGGTGGTTGATTGTTCTTTTTATCTCACATTTTCTCTCTCCTGCAGGCATAATTGCATATCAGTCCTATGTGTTGTAGTGTTTTCATTCCAATCCCTGAGCTTTTAATTTCTTTTTTTCTCCTGATTTTTCTATTGAAATTTTGATTTGTTTCAATTGTGTCTTTCAATTGAAATTTATGATATATGTGATTTTTCATTTCAGTCTTTATTCTTTTGATTTTGTTTTGTTTTGAATAGCTATCATTTTTTTGGTCTCGAGGTGTGAATTTTATGCAATATTACCCTTAAATTTAAATTGATCCTACATGTTCTGTTTTATTTTGGCCCTTATTCTTTTGATTTTCTGTTTGGTTTTAATTCCGTTAATTTTTCTTATCCATAGGTTTTGATTTGTTTCAATTTTCTATTTCAATTGAAATTATCATGTATTACGTTATTCATTTCAGCTATTATTCTTTAATTTTATTTATTTATTCTTTCCATTATTTAGTTGTATATATATATATATATTAATTTTATTATGAATAAGGTGTTGAAAATATGGATAAAAATTATTTTTAAAGTATTTTCATAAAAATCTGTTAGTATAATAATATATTTTGATATCTACTAATATTAACACATAAAAACTAATATATATATATATATATATATTCTTTATAAATTCTATTTAAAACTCCACAAATGCCACCATTAATTAAAAAAATGAGTTTTTTTTAATACAATGTTGATATAAGGAGTACCAATAAAAAAACCACTGAACTAAAGTTTGTTGTTTTTTTTATCTCAAATTAATTTAATTTCATTGTTCTTATATATTTTTAATATAATCATGTCAAGAATAAATCTTAAAAAATTAAAAAAATATTCTAATTTCTTTTGAAATAAAAATCACTTTCAATTAAAAATATAACAAGTCTGTAGACATAAGAGGTAAAAAAGAACACATGGATAACAAATCACTTACAACATAAAATATTTTTTTATTTTTTTTAAAAATATCATTGAATACAAAGAAAATTAATTTAAAACAAAACAAAATCATTTTTTTATTTCCTAAATACAAATACGTATATGAACTAGCGGCCATTTCATCCTCTGCAATTAAATTGTAGTGTACCATTTTTACCATTTAGTCGAGTAATTCCTTACAAATATAGTTATATGAGCTGTGAAGAAGCTCTTTTTTAATTTATTTTTATTTCCTTATATCATAATTAATATAGATACTCTAAAGTAATGATAAAACTCTAAAGGAAAATGCGATATCTTTTTTTATTTAAAAGCAACATGGTTTTTTTTTTATATATATATATATATATTATGACCTGTACCTCAATAAAAATGGAGGTGTGTGAAGCACATTACAAGTCATTACGTCGTCATTTACATTATTTTATCTTATTGAAACCCCCCCTCCTCCCTTTTTCTTTGTCTAATCTATTCCTGTCCTCTACAATCCAAGCCTTCCGTGATGTAATTTTTGCGCAAGCCCCTAAATATGCTTTTGGTTTTCCAAATTTTCTGGCGTACGCCAAGAGTTGGACATATATGTCAATCTGGAAGTCCACCCTTGGCATCCATCAAGGAGTGCCTCTCTATGAACTGGTGACCCCAGTTTCGGTTTTAGTTAGATTTTGTGGTTAAATATATGATCACTCTCTGATTTTTTCTCAGATACTACAAAATCTTATTTATTAAAAAGTATATTTTATAGATGGAGATAAACAAGTAATATTATGATTGTTTCAGATTCCGCTTTCATTGAACTCGAGATCTTGCAGATTACAGGCTCAGATTACAAGTTTTTTTGCCACCAGTCAAATCAATTTAGAGCACACTCTGTACACTTTGCCTGTGGCTTAATCATGGACGAGTCAGAAGTCAGCCCTTAAAAGAAAAAAAACCCTGTGATCTCTGCAAGCTAGTCAGAAACCAGGACTGACGAAGAACCCGGATCGCATTTGAATAACTGGCCTTGTATCACCTTATTGTTGCTGATGCCCATCAATTAAGCAGAATCTGAAAGGGATGTGTTAATTTGATGAGTTGTAAATAGATAGAGTTAGAGTTCACCAGGCCCCCAACTTGCTAACCTATCCCCAGGCTTTACTATTTGTGGGGTTGATGAACAGAATAAAAATTGCTCAAGGAAAATGACCATCTCTCCATTTGCTGCGACATTTTCTCAATGAGAAGTCGTTTTGTGGATCGTTTTTTAATGGTGGATGGTACGCAGTCGCGATTAATTCTCATACTGTGATGAGACGGAGATTTTAATATCTGTCTCACACTTTCGACTTGTATAGGTAAAGAAATCTCAGACATGATGTTTGACATAATCTCAAGTGTTTATTATGTCTCTTAAACTTCATCTGTCACCTTCCCTTCCCTTTGATCCGTCACTAGCCGTCATCTTCAATTGTAAACTGCCATATATCCATTCATGATCAATGAAAATTAGAACTGATCGAGCAGAAGATCTGGTTGTGCGGGAAGGACATCAGCCGTCAGCGGAACTGTTTTCACGAGATCCTGAAGTTAATTATGAAGAGGAGCTTCGTCGGCCACTTCCTTTGCTGTTGATGGCGTCTGTCAGTAAACTTGGAGTGTTCTTTGGGGTGATTTTTTTTTTTTTAATTCATGCACAATAATATTGTTGTCAACAAGTTGATATTTCGTATTAAAATATTTAAGTGGAATTTGATTTTAAAGTGTCAATTACTGGTGTTTTTAAAATAAATAACACCCGCGTGCTAAATTTAACATTAGAGAGATGAGGCAGTGCCCTCACGGCTTCCTTCCATTGTTTGCATTTGCGAAAAGCATGAAGCGGTGAATAGAAAGCTGAGATGGGTTTGCGATTGCATGGCTAAGCCAATCCAAGCCAAGCAGCAGAGAGAGGTGAATTAAAATATGAAAAATTGCAAATCAAATCATAAACCCCCACTCCAAGAAATAATGGTGTCAGCTCTTTGTGAGACCAACACTCTCTGCGTCATCCCCTGGCCATGTGTCTGCGTTTTCACCCCCGTAGCTGCGGCCCGCAGATTATAATTGTTTTTTATTTAATATTATATTAAATAAAAATTATTAAAAAACATATTTGAGAAAAATAACGAATAATTATATTCCCGTCGCAAGTCGCTTCCGGGCACCATGTTGAAAAGGCAAGCAAAAGTGATAAGTGTCGCGCAAGGAACACTACGGAATCCCACCTCTTCTTTTATCTTTTATCTAATGATGTCCCCCTTAACTTTATGTAGTAGTCGTTTTCGAAGGCATTGCTTGCACTGATTGACATACATGAGCACAATGTTGATTTTATATATGCTTCGATAATATAAATATAAATATATAAATCGAGGCTTGAGAATAGTGAAGCATGTCCTTCGTAGTGTGACTGTATGCGGGGATCCACAATATGCTCATGTGTCGAAGGAGAGGAGAACGCCTTGACATAAGGGCTCATAGCATAATCTTAAGACCACCACGCCTTGGTGATTTCTATCTTTTGAAAGAAATCGATCTCCATACGAGCATTTAACTCAATAATTATTATTATTATTATTATTATTATTATTATTATTATTATTATTATTGACTGATTACAGTTCTGGAAACCTCCTCCCACCTTTATTTAGATTCAAAAAGTAGAGAGGTGAGAAAATATAAAGTAGTTTATTTAGTCCAACATGTACGTACATGAATTATTTGGTAGAAATTGCAGCCTCAGCTCTATGAGGACAAATAGTCAAGTTATCGTAATTACTAGTGGTATTTTTATATTTTTATTTATAATCTTGAGATCATCTAGGTCTCGACGTATTGTTTGGTATGGATGGTCGATGATACTTTTCAAGATTTCTCAAGTGGGTCCAACCCATTACCCTCGTGAGTTTTGAATGGCTGTCCATAGGACACAATTTCAAATGTCCAGCCAAGCATGCTCCATTTGATGATCTTGTAGCGAAATGAGTTAGATCGCTGCCACAAAATAATAACAAAACACTTTGGAATATTCTAATTAATGGTGTTTAAAGCCTGATCCCCTCAATTGAAGACCAAAGGGAGATTTAATAAATCTTTTTCTGTCTTTCATAACGCAAGGGCCTTCCTACATTAGGCTGATTTAAGGATTTCCCTTTCTAAAAAAAAGATAAGGCGTGAGTGTCTCTGTTTGTCCCGCAGCATCCATTTGGTTTTACTGCTTATAACTTCCTGACCATCAGCTAAAATATATATGTAGCAGCTTATGATGGTGTATTTGGAGGCAAGCAACGAGCTAGGAGCATCGATCATTTCCATGTTATGTGGGATGGTGTACTCTAATAATGTAATCAGAAAATCATGCATCATAATCACGAGAAGCCTTCTCCATGACATGCTTCATCAAACTAAACTAGTCAAGTGATAACGAATCGATCAGAAAAAGAGGACATTTTCTGTTCAAATTCTAGAAATAAATCCATGATAAAAGAAAAACAATTTGGTACTGATGAGCCAGCTACAGAAGGAGACAGCAGCCACCAGATAAGAAAACTTGAGCAGCAAGCAGCGTGGTTATCCATTCTAGGGACCCGGCTTGATTATTTTATGCCATACTATTAACTTGATTCTTAAGTAAGTATCAGTAGTGGCCCAGTGGGTGTCAATTTAACAAGTTAATTTACTTTCACCAGGGAATCTTTTTGGATCAAGGCCTCCCGCCTCCACAAAGGGAGTTGTATTTAGGTGTTAGTGTATACTAAATAAATAGAGGTGTCAATGTCATCACCCGCCACCCAGCTATGGAGTCCAGTGAATATCACACACACACTAACTAAAATACAAAAATTATAGTTTTTTTCACGGTGTACATAAATATAGATTACTGTGGATTCCGGCCACAATGAAACGCGTTAAGTGACTATTGTGTGTATAATAAATCATGAAGCCTAGAAATTTGTTTAGGGTGTGGGGGATGAAGGACAACAATGAAAGATCGAATAATGGGAAACGCAAATTCAAAGGAGAAGGGCGTGGGTCGAGAATTGCGAGGATACCAACAACCTGCAATCACATCCATGTTTCTCAGGCACTTAACATTGAACTCTGTTTTCCCCATGGAGATCACCAACTTCCAGCAGGGAAACAACTCATTGGAGCCCTAGAAATACGACCCCGGCCGGCCCCTCACATCTCCTTGATGCCACCGAGCAACACTTGTACGCTCCCCTATCATTTCAAAATTTATATCGTATCAAAATTGTGCCTCACCAGCACAACATGTGCCCGCCCCTGCACTTCATCACCCTCTCGAGGCTACAATTCGATGTGGGATTTTCTTTTTTCATCCATCATCTTGGTTGGGCTCTATATATTTTCACCTTTGTCAGGGTGGGCTTTCTTTGATCCGAAGAAACGAATAATTCGAAGACTTCCGCTCGATCAGGAATATCAAAGTGGCACGCTTAATTAAAAGACGACTACCGAAGCTGAGTTTGAAAGGAAGAATATTATGGAGCCGGGTCGGGTTTATTTTATTTGCCCGGATTTTTTGAGGACCTGGATCCTGAAAATTAAGAGCTTTGTCACTCAGGACTGAAGTGGAAGACACTAGTCAAGAAGGTGGTGGACCCCCTCAAATCTCAATTTCCCTGTAAAAAAAAAAACTACCTTCTCTATTACTACGAGAAAAGAAAGTATGGAAAATGTGTGATTAAATCCTTGAAAAACAAAAGAAAATGAAATAGAGAGAAGACATTGATTACACATGTACATGACCCACTTGAGTCGTACATGCAAGCTTGATGATGTTATCAACAGAACCCTGATATTATTGAGTGGAAATTTTTCTGGTGTGAACCGCAAATGATTGTCTTGGACTTTCTTTATGAAATACATGAAATGCTAATCACATTGACTAAATGGACAATACAAAGATGTTAGAATTATTGCGTCCTTGAAATTTGAATGATGTTTCTTCTTCTTTTTCAAAAAAAAAAAACGAGGTTGCACTGTACTAATTGCAATTATGAAGCTGCGCGACCGACTTGCACCATACAATAAAGAAAGGTATCGTTTATATATATATATATATATCACATCCCCATGCTTTTTTATTTACGAGGATATTTATTTAGGGTTGTTTTTTAAAATATTTTTTTTTATTTTTTTGATATCAAAATGATCTAAAATCAATTTGATTGCGGGTAGGCTTGCTTGTTAGAGAATTGTTGTGTTATAGCTGTGTCCAGAGAGTGTATACTCCTGAATTTATATTAGTGGACTTACTCTCCAAGGGGGAAGGAAAGTTAAAAGCCTACTTCAGTGTAGGAGGGCAATCATTCATCATGATCTATCCATTTTTCTTTTGCTTTTATCATTGAGCTGTAAACTCATCCTGTACCGGTCCAATATTCTCCTGCATAAAGGAGGAAGGAGACATGATTTCGATCTTGAAGTTTTCTCTCCGAAATTGAAATTAAGGATATGATTGCCCTGGATTCCCTCTTAAGTTCTTGTAGTGACTAAATTAATTTATTTCCATTTACAAAAAATAATGCGAGAGATGTTGGAAGCATGGTATGGGGGTGGCTTTCAACTATCTGGGTTTTTTTTTTTTTTAAAATAAAAATCATCAAGATACAAGGAGAAGGATATAAAGCTACTAAGTCTGATACAAAATATACCAAGATGACTTCTTCTGTCGTCGTGATGGTCGGTGAGACAATAATCCCATAATTAGTACATTAATCGATCAGATTATGCAGTGGTTAGCAGCACATTTATGTATAGATACGTCGTCATGTAAAATGATTGTGTGTATATATATACAGATGACATTCTCACCCACTGGAGCTCTACATTAGCAAACTCGCTGACATTTTCTAACACTACAATGATTATTTCTGAAATAATAAAACGACGGGTGCATGCGTTATGAAGAAGAAAAAATCTACTGCTGCTAAAAAATATACGCAGACAACCCATGAAAAAAGATTTGGTCATCGTAATTCTAAGCTAGCGGGGAATATATAGGACAAAAGTCATTCAAATGATCCACTTTGGACTCCATCCCTTCAAAGCTTGCCAAGATATTTGTCTTCCATTTTGTCAGCCTTTCTCCTCTGATTCTCTCTGCCCAGGTTATCTGACTCTGCCAGCGACGATGACCGAATGGGTAAATAGTCTGGTGAATAATGGAGGACGGGGAAAAAGAAAAAACCAAAACCGTTCAAGTACAAAAATCCAGCCCCGGACCTTCTCTGCTCCGATACCCAATTTGCTCTGATCCCAGTGGTCCTAAATCTTTTTGGAAAAAGGAACAGAACAAAAAAAATTTGAAGTTTGTATGTACAAACTGCAACAACAACAAAAAAAAAACCCGGCTATGCCTCGCATGCTTGCATCACTTTCTCGGGCTTCCACTCACAAGCTAGCACGGATATAGACATGAAAGTTACTGGTCACTGCTATCCATAACAGGCTTTCTCTGAATGGCTTCTGTCCTGAATTTGATCATAATCATAAAAGTTAGATTTGACTGGTCTAACATTTCAGAGGCAATCAGGTGCTAGATCGGTCCATGAATCTTGAAGGCACGTAGGTGAACAACCACATAGCCTAGGGTGCACCAGCCATAAAATGGCCAAAAGCAACAAATCCGTGCATCCTGGCACACTGGCCATGATTGTTTTTGGCTATCAATTTATTTCGAAACTTGATCTGGTGTCAATGCAAGGAAACTTCAAATAATTGCCTCTTAAGTCTCCTACAGTAGGAGAGATTCCTTGTTATCTTATCATCTGCAACTCTAATCTTATTGTAGGACAGTGAAATGAAAACTTGCCCACGATATAGAAAATGACAGGGTTGTTTTTGTGTGGACTTAAAAAGTCGTCAAACTTGATGTTTCATGTCGATCGTAGTAGCAGTGCAGGTGGGCTTCTATAGCCTGTTTATTCATATCTTTCTGTAAACTCTTAAAACGCCATCGGAGCGCTTTGGCCATTCAATCTCACTCCACTCTACGAGACTGGGGCATTTGTGTTCCTGAAGAGTTAAGGGTGCTTGATTCAACAGGAGAATCAAGAAATGGGAAAAGAAGAAAGTAAAGCACATACAGATGCAGCTGTCATTTTCGCAAATTGACAAGCTCCAACAGCATCTCCACAAAACCAGAGCAAAATTGCGTAATCATCAAACAGCAAGTTGCCAACCTTCATTTTCGGTCAATCGTTGATCTGGGGACCAACCACATTGAAAGACTCAATATAGACAAACATGGCAACAGGTCACAGATTCAAAAGGCTTAATTTCCATGGTAGGACCCTTTCATCAGCAGGCTAGATAGAGACCATCTTCAGATTCTACAGTGACAAAATGTGATTGCAACTCAAAACGAAAATTGCAAACATGTACAGAATTCGAAGAATCATATGCTTATCTTTTTCAATAAAGCAATTAGAAATGGACTTGAAACACAATAATGACACGGATCATGTTAAACCCACCATCCAGAAAAGTATTCTACAACCTGCTTTGCTTTCTATACAGCAAGCTAACATGCATAAAAGTATATCCTTTTGATCCCCATTGGCGTTACCAGATGTCAGTTTCGCATGTTAGCACAAAGTATTGGAGCTCTTTATGCTTGGATGCGTTCCCCATTTCCATCATGACTCTCATACAAAAACAGCGATGCAACGAGAGAAGTTTCAACAATCATTGTCAGCACTAATCTTGCAAGTTTACCTTGTCTCTTTTCCTGATTGACTGGCTAAAAGCAGCACGAAATACATCAATCAATCAATCAAACAACAAACATTACCTTATCGGATAGTGTTATCTTATCATAGCTAGATCAAAAACAAAACAAAAGCAAGTTTTGCAATTACATAAATCATTGAGCTGACTACTTTCTAGACTTTTTCATTATTCTTTTTTTTATCGTCCCAAAGAGACATTATCCTGCCAGAAGCCCCCCACCCCCACCCAGTTTTTTTCTTTTTTTCCCCGTTTTCGATAATGAATTAAATCCCCATTAATCTCTTCTGCAACTAGAGGAGCAGTTCCAAGCAAATGCTTCTGCTTCATGGATGATACACCCAAAGAGAGCCATGCTAAACCTCAAGTGCTCCATTGAGAATTACAAAAATTGAAAAGCCGCGCAAGTTCAGCCTCCAGTTCCAGTTCCAGTTCAATACTTCCATCTGGGGTCTGCGTGGCGAGTTGGGAGTCTATTTTCCTCACTTCTGTACGAAAAGGCATGTCATCACAACTAAGTCCATCAACCATTATGGGCCGTTATATTACCTTAACTGAAGCAGACTATGATTTAAAGGGCTGGCCAGTTTCAAGTTAAACCGGCTCACATGGCAGTCGAGGACAGTTGGAACGTTTTTGGGCCGTCAACGACATTTAGACAGCATTACAACCCTTTCTTTTAGCCTCCAAAAGATGCATGCATTATCGTTCTGAGCCCTGAAAGTTAATGCACTACTAGGCCTTCGCATCAGCTTTATAGTGGACTCATGAAGACTCTCGAAGAGTAGATTTTTCTTCTTCTTTTGCTGCACCTGAAGTGGATTTGAAAATATTTAATGCCAGGTGCCATTGAACCACTTCCACTAATCACAGAATGATAATATTGTGGTGGAAAACAATTACATTCAGCCAAATTGAAGACATCAGATAATCATATTTAGTGTCAGGTGCCAATGAACTGTACAAATTGAGACAAAACAACGATACAAATTAGTTTGGCTGCATGCCAAAAGCCAGCACCAGCACATTCCAGTGTTCTATTGTTTCAGTGAACTCGCACTAATCATCTCAGAATTCTGGAGCTTCGCATCAAGATAAATTCGGAGAGGTCCACCTTGTGCGTGTTAGTGCATTCAATGGACAATTTACTGGCGCACAGGGAATTGTAAGGATGGAATGGAAAACCCATATCAGTGGAGCTGGTATTTCCTGGAAAGATTTAAGAGAGAGAATGAGAATGAACAGAGTGGAAGTCCAGGATCAAAAGTCGAGCATTGCTCGGGATGGCCAAGACAAAGACTAGTAGTAGGGGTTGAGAGGGTGTTTAGGAAGTCCAAAATCCGCTCAAGCATGGATTTGAATAGCAGGGTGGACTGAAGTCTAAACGTGAGTGATCTGCACGAAATGGATTGCGCTCGCCATTGCTTTTCAAGCCAAGATGAAAACGTCACTCTTAATCCAGTCTACCAGTCCTGGAGATCTAGTGACGCTAATTGAAGTAAATGCTCATTTTCAATTCTTGAGCACAGTAAGGTTACTGTTTCTAGAGCGGGCTCTAACTTTATTGTGCAGGCTAGTATCCACTATCAATGGGCTTGCATTTGGGCTCTTTAAGCAAGAAATGGAGTGGGCCTTCTTGGTAGTTTTGCTTCTTAAATACTGGGTTGATAAGGAAACCCCTTTCGTTATACAGTTTGAAAAACAAGGGGCTAATGGGGATGGATAGTCTTTGTGCAAGAAACGCACGGACAGCGAATGACTGGTAGCAAACGGTGAGGATACTAAACAGGATTCCTCCCTGGATCAGGACGAGCGAGTAGATTCATTTCTCAGGCAATGATTTGTTAGCCATGAAAGACAACGCACGATTCAATGATCAAATGGGGGGCGGGCTACTGAAGTATTTTAAAAAAAACCCTATGCTGAGATCGTGCCTAAACATGGTGGTGGTAGGGAACAAGATGGCCAAACAAGATCTGCTGTCTTGGGAGGAAAAACATGTCAGGAATCGAATTTGATCACGAGCTGCTCCATTCATTATCTATTCTTGATCATCACATGACCAAGACGACGACCTATCCTTCTGTGTAATTGACTTCCATATACCTTGTGAAAAGAAAAGCTCGTCGGCACCGTAAAACCTCTTGAAATGAGGCCTAAAATCTTGCCCAGCCCCGCAACAATGGCGAGTCAAGGTTGTTTCTTTTCTTTTCTTTTCTTTTCTTTTCCACCACCTCAATTCCTGTCTGGTTTATTGATGCGGGGTTGCTGTTTAGTGCGACGGTTGCTGTCACTACTGGGATATTTGAGCTTGCTTGCAAGTCTTCTTCTCCGATTAAATTAATTGTCATTATACTTGTATGAATTAATAAACAATGACGATGTCCTCCAGTTTCATTTCAACTAATTAAAAAGTGTTTTAGGGTTAAAATTAGAGTTATTGAGGTTCATACCATAATTCTTTGCCTAATTTTAAACAAAAATAAATTGAAATTTAGGTTTTGAGACTCAAGATAAGTACTCATACCCTCTTTCTTTCTTTTTTTGTCATAGTGAACAACATATCGTTTATACAATTTAAAAACCATTTGGTTATACCATAATTAATTTGCAAATAAATTATTTTGTGAATAATCATATATGAATCTAATTTGTATATTTTTTATAAAAAAATCATGAATATTCAATAACAACCATTAAAGATAATAAGATATATGTATTTTAGTTTAATTTTTAATAAACTTTTATCATATTAATTATTCTTTTATTTTACATGTCGTCATTTAAAAGCTGGAAAGACAATATTATTTTTTATTAAATATTTTTTTGTTTTTTTTTAAATATATTTGAAAAAACCATAGTGCTGATAAAATAATTTTAATGAAAATAAAAAAGGCATGCATGAATAAAAAATATTGTGTTTTTTATAAACGAATATATTTTAGTGCTTGCTAATACAGATGTTAGGGTTATCAAATGCTAGTAAGGGGTCCCATGTTACTCAGAAAAACTGAGGCTGGATGACAACGTGGCATCGAGGGGAAAATTCTAAGCCGGCATTTATGAGGGTTTGACTGAGAAATGTAATGCAAGAAATAATATCTCATTAATTGGGCAACGAAGGGAGGTCTATATGCATTTAAGTCATTTGCATTAGCTGGCCTCAAATGCATTGATTATTGCATGGCTCGAAGATGCTCGAAATATGCATCAACTCTCTTTAATATTAGTATATTAAAATAATTTTAAAATTATATATAAAAATGTAATTTAAAGTACAAAAAATTAAATGATAATTAAGTGTTTTCAAAAATATTTTTAAAACTTAATAACAAACAATCACTTATATAAGCCTTTGAATATCTTTTATTTGGAATGTTTACGAACTTATTACATTTTTAAAAAAAAAAACCTTTTTTAGTAAACCTAATGATGGGGTGTCATGATATATACCTACAATCTATTTATAATTACGTTTCTAAACATAGACTCATGTAACATAAACTCATCATGTAATCCATGAATGTCCATAGAAATCCAACCCGTTTGAGTCCAAAAAAGTTTGAATAGATCATGTTTATAACTTGCGAAATATAAATGAACGTGAATCACGCACAACTACATGTATAATTAAACATCTCTAATTAATGGTAAAATTAATAGAGACTACTGCTGAGGTAAAAGCAAAAGCAAAAGCAAAACCCAAACCCGCACTACGGGCACAAAAGTTAAGAGGTGAAATCATTAATTTCGGTCTCGTCAGTTTATGAAGAAATTAATATGGAGCTAAAGGGAGGAGGAGTCATGGCTAATTAAACAAGCTTCTCCGAGAAAACTAAAGCATGCATGCCATTTTCGAAACAAAAGTGGGGATTCTGGGGGCTTGTTAAAAACCAAGCACGCCACCTTGAACGCAGTTCCCGGAGCTCGAATAGATTCTGCAGGCGTGAGAGCTAAGGCTGGCAAGTCGACCCAACCCCAACCCCACCTTCACCCACCCATATTTAGCTTTTATGCACTAACCATTTCCATGCCAAACCTATTGCACTTCTTTTAATCAAATGACCGTATGGAATTCATTATTACCATGTAATTATCAAAACTTGCTGAGGTATTGCTTGAATATTCAAGTTTTTCTGCTGCAATAACCTAATGGGTGGCCATGTCAGTCACCCATTCTAAAGAGTTGAGCCGTGTAAGTACTGTTTGGCATGGAAAAGATGGATATAAAATCATTGTTAGGGTTACACAGATCAATGCTGTCGCCTCCTAACATAACCGCTAGCCACTATCCCAATGAGTACCAGACATTTTGAATAGCGACTTGCTACCTATCTTATGATATCAGGAGTATTATAATCCTAAAAGAAAGAAAATGTGGAAGACAAATTGTCGTTTTACTAGTTTATATTTCAGTGCTTTTTAGATAATATTGCATTCTCTGCCAGCTTCCATTCTCTTTCTATTCTTCTATTCTCCATCACCTGTACCGTTCCAAACTCCAATGAAAGATTCCACCTCCCTCCTTGGCCCTCCATGCTTTTCTATCTTTTTTTAACGCAAGGAGTTCATTTTTAGATAAGAAGAACCACTCGTTATGTGGTGACTGGAACAACCCGGATAGTGGAACTTGATTGCCCGGACCCGATAATCAAAATAGAAAATTCTTGAGTCACGCTGCATGTGAACACAATGGGGATTATTGCTTGTAACGCGCGGAGGGACTGCCCGTAAGAACACCATTCAAACATGTCTCCTTAACCAAGATCCAACAAATTGTTTCATTCTTTGATAGGTGCGGGTGAGTCAATGATGCATAAAGAACAAAACGAAAAACTGGGAGGGGTCCCATAGGGTTTCCTATTGCATTGAAACTTCAGCCTCACCAAGAAACCTGTGTGTATCGTACTGGATTCGAAGGAGAAACAGTGGTAGATGAAAACCAGGTGGCAGAGCTGGCCTTCAATGGAAAATGACTTCACTGGATTGAGTGCTGACTAATTTACACCATATCGATGCAAAATAATTAACTTTTTTTTTTTTTTTAGGGCAGATGGACGGTACGCCCGAAAGGAAAAGTGATCATGAATTTCAAGCTACTCGGCATTTTCTAATAAAAATGTCCAGATCAAAGTTAAAATGAGAAAGAGACAGTGTATATGTATATGTATATGTATATGTATACACTGCTGCTGCTGTGGGATTCATTTTTTATCATTAATTATAATTTTCTTTCTCGCTGAGTAAATAAAGATCGATCATCAAAATGTTATCTTTTTTTCTCTATGTGGTAGCTTTTTACAAGTTTTATTAGTTAATGGTTGTGTGATGTTTGTTTTCAATTTCATCCTCATTGTTTGAATTTTTATTTTGTTTAATTTGTTTTTGTTTTAGAATTGATCAAATCTTATTATCTAGATCATGGGACTTGATCTTTTTTTATTTTTTCAAAAAAGGAATTTAAATCTTTTTTTTCCTTGTAATAATATTAATAATAATCTGACCTTAATTAGAACATAGTGCGTTGGATGCCCAGTACTTTTCTACAACCATTTCTAAGATTACGCAGAACTACTTCACACGGACAGCATAAACGAAATTGTACCGGAAAATTAAAAGGTTCTGATAAGATGAGATCCTCTCGCCAAAGCAACCAAACTTCTTTATATGTATTTAGATAGAGAATACTTAACTCCAAAAGATAGGGTGGTGGCAATTACATTTCCCTCCTTCTCAAGATTGAGAATAATGACAGCATTAAATTAAAAATGGGGAGATGATAAAGCAGGTCTTAATAAAAAGTTTAAACCCTTTTACTTTCCACCCCAAAATATATACTTGTCGTCAAAAAGAAAACTAATCTCTCTTCTTCTTCTTCTTCTTCTTTTCTTTTTTGGTTAACGGCCGGTGCCTGAGACCGCAGAAAGCAACGTTTTTCTGCTCCTTTTCTATTTATCACGTCGGGAAAATCAAATCAGCGCGCGCACGTGGGCAATCAAAGACCAGCCCCATCTAGGTCACTATCGTCATTTCAAAAACATACCCGGTGAGCGTGTGAAGGGGGCAGGGGCAGAAGCAGTCCATTTAATATATCGCGCCATGTCCCTTCCACGCCGTTCTTTACTCCCACAATACAAACTCCTCGTCTCTGTCAAGAAAAAGAAAACATAACCTCAACATCCCAAAAACTCTAACCCGAGAAACTCAAGATAGAGAGAGAAAGGCAAGAATTCAAGAAACTCTCTCTCTCTCTCTCTCTCCCTCTCCCGATCCTGTTTTCTTTTCAATTCCTTCAACCTTACGACAAGTCTTTGTTTTGTTGGAAGAAACCATTGGTGTGCAGGCTGGTCCGTTCAATGGCGAGCGGGTGGGTTAAGTCATTGCAATGTAAGTCAAGAGCATTTGACGATGTTTTTAATCCGAACCCAAAACACCTCTTACCCAGTTCCAGCTGCAGAAAAACCTCTTCAAAAATCATTAAAGATGTCATTATTGAAACCAAAACCAAGAAGCCAAAGCCTAAACACCATCCTATTAGTCGGAACCAACAAAAGCTCAAACCTGAACACGCTTCTACACCCCCATCCCTTTCTCGGTCAGCCCGCAACGCTGACCCGGTCTTCCCTTCCCTCGCCGAGCTGCCCGAGGGACACCCTTCAAGAAATGTGGTGCAGATTATCTTTCACACGAGTTGGAGCAATAAATCATTTCCGGGTCGGATCGAGATGATTTTCAAAGTGCAGAACGGGTCAAAAACGGTGACCCGATTTGAAGAATACCGAGAAAATGTCAAAACCCGAGCCGGGTTATCGGGTGGGACCACGTGGGAGGAGAATGCGAGGTGCGTCGCGGATGGAAACGAGATGATGCGTTTTTATTGCTTGGGTCCAGCTGGTGGTGTACACGACGCGCGCGGTGTTGCGTGGATTTTCCCGGGGGGGAAAGGGGCAGTGGTTTGCACGTTTTCCGGAAGTGGTGTAGCTCATGAGAGCGCCGGTGCCGGTAGGGGAAGGAGAGCCATGCTTGTTTGTCGGGTAGTAGCGGGTCGGGTTACAAAGCAAATCGGTTTTGATTCGTTGATAGATGACTGCCGGGTCGGGTTTGACTCGGTGAGTGGGGATAATGGCGAGCTGCTGGTGTTCGATAGTCGTGCGGTGTTGCCTTGTTTCCTTATTATCTATAAATTGTAAAAATACGTGGAAATTATTTTCGCTCTTTTCTTTTTATTTTGTTTTAAATACGGTGCATTTTTCAACCCAATTTCTCTTTGCTTTTTAATTTTTAAATGCTGAGCTGTGGTTATTGTGAGAGAAATTGGGTTGATAAATGCTAATTAATCTACCTCCCTGTTTTTGTTTCAATGCACGCATAATTGCCATGATTCACCCCACCACCTCTTGTTCTTTTCTAACCCTTTTTGTTTTTGTGATTGGATATGAGAGTTTGGTCAAAGAAATGTTTGTGAGGGTCAAAAAGGAATGAGTTTTCTTAATTATGTATTTCTCTTAAATTTTACAAAAATAGTTTTTTCATGAGAAATATTTTTGCAAGTAAGAATATTTTATGATTGTGTGTGATTTTTATCAAATGTTAATTATAAAATTATTTTAGAGATTATACATATCATGCTAACATGTGATTATTCATAAAGCAATTGATTTTATTATCATAAAATAAATCATAATCTTTTAAATATTATCTTAGTAAATTACTTCAAATTTTTTTTTTGTGTGAAAAAAAATAAAGGGGTGTCTAAGAAAACGGTTAAGCGATCCTGGCATAGGTAAAAAGTCCACGGTCGTATGTGCCTCGTTTTCTTTTTCAACGAGCAGATGACAAATCCTATAAATATATAAGAACCTCAAGAAATCCATTTCATATCCCTAAATTCAAAAGTGTTAATGAGTTAATGGGGAGTTCATCAAACCACAAAAAATGATCGAATCTTAATTTGATCTTCACACAAACCCTAAATAATCATAAATTATTTTTTAAAAAAAAATATTGTTTTCATTGTGTTTATGAGTTTCAGGAAGCCTAAAACTACCTTCGTTAAATCTATCTCTCCAAGAAGAAATTATTATCACCAAGATCAATTTGTTTAGTGATTGATCGTCACCATGAAACCCTCATAATTGAGAAATAAAAAATAAAATAAAGCAACAAGAATCCAGGGGCCAAATTATAGTGTTTTTGTGCCCCATGAAAGATAAAAAGAAAAAAAGAGGTTGTTTTTCAAGTTTTTCATTTTTTCATTTTTTTGTAATTGATTAATTTAAATTCTATTTCTCAACATCAAGCTTCAATTTGATGTCATAACATTTTTTTCATCTCAAATATATTGTAGCATGTGAACTGAAATAAACTATGTACACATTTCGCATCTAAATTACATCATTAACTTATAATATTTAGCATGCTATCTTTAATTACATAATATTAAAATGTTTGATTTTTTTAACATAAAATCAAAATGTCAAACTTGTAGTCCTATAGTTTCATTAATGTAATACTGACCCCCTACTACTCACGTCCCTGCCTACTTGTCTTGGTAGCTCAAGTAGAGATTGTAACTTCATAGCTGGCACAAATTTCATGGCACAGTTGCTTGGCTATTCAATACGAGAAAGAAAGAATTCAAAGATTTCCAATTTAGACTTTCGAGGTTCAAGCAGTCCATATCCAGTTAGATCCCATTGGAACCAGAAACTGATCAAGACAATTCAGGGGCCTCAATGTTCACATCATAGAGTATTATTCTTTTCATTTATAATGCAGAAAATTATTGTTTTCAAGGTCAATCCAACCTGGAGCAACCCCACAATGACTTGAAAGTTCGAAAGCATTGAAGCACAGCTCTACACAGTTTCAGCTGCTACAGAAAGAGAGACCCGAGCCCTAGGGGGGCTGGGGTTTGAATTTCTGCACATTCATTTACTGTGAATCTGCAGAAATTCATTACTGTGGAGCAGGTGGTGCGAGCGCCCTCAACTCCTATAATAAATAGATAGGTACTGGGAAGGGAAGGAACTGATGCTGCGTGCATTCCCAACACATCAACAAAACCCATATATATATATATAGATAGATATAGATATAGATATATAATCTGAAGTGAATATTTGAGCATCAACGTCTTATCATGCAAGGTTTTTCCTCTCCGAGAAAGAAAGAATCCTGCTTTTCAGTCTGCGAACGTCCACAGCAAACTCTGGAGTGGACTCTACAAAATCCATCCATTCTAATTGAAGTTCACATGATGGAGAGAAGAGAGCATGGAAAGCACTGTAATTTTTGACCCGGTTACGTGATTTCCATTCGTTATGCCTGCTGCCTTGTTTGGCAAAGAATAATTGGATGGCATCATAATCTCTGTTCTGAAAGTTCAAGCCTGGACCTCGGATGAACACAGGATAGGTAAATTCATTTTCCCGGTGGAAAAAGAAAAGAGAGATTCCTACAATCATTTCCTTAAATCAAGCCCTGCACATAAATTCGATGTTTCTACATTACATGGTAAGGATCTCAACCAACATGATTTATCAAAAACTCGCTAAGAGTCAAAACAATTGGGCTAAATGAAAGGAAAATCCCAGCTGAAAAATAACCAATGATATCCCTCTAATGTACATTTATCATTCTGCATCATCACAGGAGAATTGCATCATCTGCCATGATTAATGGGACTCCACGAGCACATACAATGGCTTGCCATTCAATCGCTCCCGACCCTGAAACATCAGACCCATTAATGTGATCATAGTGCCATTTTTGTAACAGAGAATGGTTTTTGTCATAAAATGCAAAAATGCATTCATGAATGAGAATTAACACACATGTAAACAACAAACTGAAAAGACACATTAAGGTGCAACTTCACTGCATGGCATCTACATGCCAGTTTCAAAGCATCAACAATCTCAGCAAGATAAGCGGCACTACTTTTATACTAGCCACTAGAGTTTAAGAGCAATGCCATTGCCAATTTAAGCACTTGATGAGCTTCAGAAATACAGAAAAATCAGCTTCTACATCAAAGTCATGCTGTAATGCTACTCCAACCCTGCTTACAGGAACTTCATCTCAAGTCTATTTTCCATGAAAACAGACAAGGAAAAAACTAATTTTCCTTGAAGCACCTACGATTAATAGGCGAGACCCTCAAGCTGTGCATTATTTGGAAGAAAATAATTATTGGAATGCATATACTGCTCAGGTTAGGTCTCCATTGACCTATTATTTCTGGACACGGTGGAGCTTTTGGAAAGACACGATTAAGGCTATGCATTATCCGGAAGAAAATAATTATTGGAATGCATATACTGCTCAGGTTAGGTCTCCATTAACCTATTATTTCTGGACACGGTGGAGCTTTTGGAAAGAAACGATTAAGGCTATGAAGTGGTAGCCAGAACCTCTTTAAAGATTTTTTCCATACTTTAGAAAACTCACTTCTTAAGAATCCTCTTCCATTTGACACCATGAAGTCAAAATTCAACTCTCGCAAGGACTAATTTCACTTTTGAGCATTAGATCCCTTGTAGACAGGATTCGAACATGATGGTTTCACCCCCATGCAAAATCAGCCGAAAACTTGCTTAGAACCATTAAATTATGCAAGCCTAATTCTGCCACGGAAACTCAAAGGTTCAACTAAAATATTGTTCTCAAGATTGTGAAGGTAAATAGCTTAATCTATCTTGTATAATTGGAAATGTATTTATATACCCCTATATTTGAGTCCTTCATTTGTATTGTATCTAATTCTTCGATATAACCTTCAAGTTTTTCCACTCAAACTGACAAAATTATATTTTTCATTCCAAAATTAACCTTCAGTTATATAAGGATATAATAGAAATTTTCTCAAAATGATTTAAGAATAAAAGAGTTTTAAAATTACTCAATCATTATTTTTTTAATTTTTATACAGTTTAAGGATAATTTTAGAATGAATAATATAGTTATATTAATTTGGATAGAAATACTTAATAAAAGGATATATTAGAGAATTTGATATTATAGACATAAAGACGTGTTGAAGACCTGACGAATTGTACAAGGTACACATGGTAAGTCCTATTTCTAAGAGAAACTCCAAACATAAAGATCAACAGAAAATATAATGAAAAATAAGAAAATGAAGCATACACACCTTCAAATCTGGTAATTCAATTACACATGCACACTCAACCACTTCTGCTCCAGCACGTTCTGAAAGATGATTTAGTCGGGACGTGCACTCAATTAGAACAAAGATTTGGATAATAAACGAACAGAATATATCACAAGGAATTGGACCATGCTTCAGTGAGATTTCTGAGAATGCAATCAACAAGGAGACAAATTTAACAAACAATCAGCCATTGATCAGGCCATGAAACTTCTCTCTCACATGGGAAGCAATTACCCCCAGGTGAAAATTGCTGTTCAGTATCTTCTTTTTTCTAGTAAATGGATATTCTGTTTATGAAGACTTGAACAGCTCTGCAACCAAAATTTACAGCATGTATAATGCAAGTAAACGTATCCCTCCTACTGTAGATTATTGCCATTAAAACTTGATTATCATTCACTTCCAAATAGCATGTTTCATTGCTAGTTTATTGTGATTGATTGACATTTTCAGCGTCCCACGTCAGTGGACCAGAAGCTGAATTTGTATTTTAATCAACATATAAACAATTCAATTTTTTTGCACTGTCACATGTAAGAATGATTAGGTCACTATTATAAAAGAAGGGGTTGGCTAGTCCAAATATTTAGAAAAATTACTAAAAAAGGTAATCATTTCTCTACTTAAATAAATATGAACATAACTCGTTATGAAAAGATATTCATCTCAATTCTATGTATTAGCTTAACTACAAAGATATCACGTGGAATATCACGTTGATTCTAATAATTGAAGTGAGCACTAAAGTAATTGATCCATAAATAAAAAAATGAATTCTGATAAGTTTTACTTTTCATTCTACAGAAAAAATAAGATATCCTTGCATATTTTATAATCTATGGTCTTTATATAATAATTGTTATACAAGCAGCTCATGTAACGACCTAAAACACACATGAATCTTAAGTATTTTAACAATAAATAGGTTTACCGAGTAAATTCATGGCAGCACACAGAGTGCCACCTGTGGCAATCAAATCATCAACCACCAAAGCACGTTCCCCCGATTTGACTGCTCCAACATGCATCTCAAGACAATCTTTTCCATATTCTAGAATATACTTTTCTGAAATAACTTCGCCTGTCAAGACGACAATAATTATTAACAAGATTGTAAACATAGAAAATATAAATTAAGTATCACACATTGTATCTTTGAAGCTGAGATTTCTAGTCCATATAAAACAGTGACATCTACAGAAATCAGTGACATCAATACTTATGTGTCTGAAAAATTCTCTAATGTGATAGATGATTCGGAGAGTGAAAATTAACGTGGACAAACTCATTCCACATCCCTGAAGCACTTGTAAGAACATCAAACTGATTGGGTGGCTAACAGGGTGAAGAAGACAGGCATTCTGTGAATACAGCAACCATATCAACTGTGAGAGATTTATTTGATTCTTTACGCAGAATGGACATCCACTATCACACCTAATAAGGATAGAACAAAGTCCATTGGAACAGGGTGCTGATAGGCACAATAATTAACACTTTAGCAACTGTAAGAGTATAAAATTAAGATGTAAATCTGCGGATGATTATTGCTTCACATGAGCGTCGCTCCATGTAGTTCATGGAGTAGTGCAAATATCCACTAGCAAAAGCAAGATGGGTGAGGTCTCAGTTTCAAGATACAACTTCGTCGATTTAACTTCATTAAACATTGTGACGGGCCATTAAAACAAATAACAGTATCATATGTAGAGTCCCAGAGCATGCAGAGAAGAAATAAAATGCAACACAGTGATCAAATAATGTACGATCAGTATATCAGAGGACTAGCTTGCTATTTATCATGGACGTACCAAGTGCATCTTAGAATATAAACATGTTCATGCCACTGTAGAAAAGCTATCAGTGAAGAGATGAGGAGAACCTGGCAGCTTCCTTGGTTTTCTCAGAGGAACAAACTTTGCTCCAATTGCCAAAGCAATGGGAGGTCCGAATATAAATCCCCGAGCCTCTATTCCTGAAAAAGACAATTGCTCACATTTCAGGATTACTGACTTTGGATATTTTCTAGCTTGTCTACGTTGCATTACCGAACAAGAGTACTGGTCCAAAATTCTTATACGCTAAACACAATGCTGAGCTCTTTTATCAGTAAGAACATCAGTCTTGTGAGCGTGTATTAGGGGGGAGTATCCATTTATTAAGCTTTCAGACCTTGAAATAGTACCTCACATGGAAACTACTCAAAAGTCAAAGAATCTTGACCGCTTGTAAGTAATAATAATAACAGGAACAGTAAGCAAATACAAAGTTTGTGGCAGCAGTTAACAAGATTTGCAGGAGAGCATCAGCACAGGCTACAAGACATCTTATCAAGAAACATATTTAAGATTTCATCACCATGGAACTTGGAGTACTTCAAGTTATGAATGAAAACCATCAAATGCCCCTGGCAGTTGAACAACACAAAAGCTAGGACACGCAAATGACGCAAAGGAAAACATTCTGACCAACAGAATGTTTTTATCAGAACTTCTATTAAGAAAAACAATAATATGATCTGCAAAACATTATATAGAGTTTTGGAAGGCTTAAAAAAGCCACATCTAAAATATGATGAATTGGACTACGCAGAATAAATCATGTGATTATTTTAAGCTCAAGTGGCAAGATTCAATGTCCATGATCCTTGAATGTGACATAAACCTGCACTAGAATTTGATAAGCTAGATCTCCAGCTGACTAAACACGGAACACATGCACTAGAGCTAATCCAGCGGTAGCATCAGTAGACTGGTGATAAGGACGAAAAACACAGATAATCATCTGGCAAGGAAAAGGAAACGATTTCACGTGAACTATAATCTCCAAAGAAGATTCCACCAATGTATAAGGTTCCACATAAACACAATAAGACAAAATCCATCCGCATGGTCTAACAAGGAGACAGATTCCAATGCCCACACAATGGGACAAAGCAAAGTACACTTTAATGCTGACCGAATCCTTCATGATCGAAAAGCAAAATCAATATGAGGTCTAGCGGCACTATCAATAAGAGATCATCAAACCTATTCAACTTTGCACGGTTCGCTATTATTTGTAAGTGCAAAACAACACATTACGTGCTGCTAAGGAAATATCACTCGTGAGCAACTTGAGACAATACAGTTTCTGAATGAACACGTCCCTGTTAACCAAAGAGGAATACGACCGTCGCCATCTTACAAAATCAACCAATGCAGGATAAAACCTACAACCACTATAAAAAACAGCAGCTCGTCGTTTAAAACCTCACAATGCCATCAATTTCAGATGCAAAACTGGCTACTGCAAAAGGAAATATTGAAGGACATGACTAACAAACAACAAGAGACTGAGGTATGGGATCAAAGCATCAAACACTAAGATGGGGAAACCACGTTACAATAGAGCCTAATGAAGCCGGCCCATCTTAACTTGGCATCATTTGGGTCCCACGAATATATTTTAACAAGGTGGGCTGCCATCACCAACCACAATCCACCCAAATCAGATCCCAGCACATGCCCACAACAGCTACAATTGAATTGAGAGATGTAGAGTGGTCAGATGGGAGCCGCTGGGGGGAGGGGGAATGGGCAGAGAGCAATCAACGGCACACACACTAACAAAACCCACTAGTCAAACAGGAAATCACTCCCTTGCAGAAAAAAGGTAAAGAAAAAAGAAAAACAGATGAATATATAACAGAAATCATCACATAAACACAAACAGTCACTTCCATTGATAACGGTGGATAGTATTTTTAAAAATATATTTTTTTTATATCAAAACAGTTCAAAAATAAATTATTTAAAAAAAAAATCACGATTAAACTAAGGAAGATTATGGGGGCGTTTATGAGCACATCGAAAAGCCATTCATAATAAAAATAAAAATAAATAAATAATTAAATAAACATTGGTGCATTTTGCTCTGTAAGCAAAAGGACCCACCACTTTTAAACCCAAAATCAAAGTGATAAATGTAGTTAAAAGTCCTAAAATCAGATCTTCTAAGAAAATGAAAATCAGCCAAGGAATAAAAAGCAAAAATGGAGGCTTTCACTCTTTCTTGCGAGTTTTGTTTTGTATTTTTTTTTACCTGCAACAACTGAAATGTTTTTGCCTTTGTATCTCTCAACAAACAAATCAATTGTGTCCTTGAATGCTTTAGGATTCAGTAATAGGGTGGTGATATCTTGAAACATAATACCTGCCATAATAAACCATCACTGATAAACTTATAACCAGAAAAGAAGCATAGCCATAGAATCTCTGCATTTTCAGTGCAGGTAGATTGTTATATACATGGAAAAGCACGTACAGTCTTGAATCATGAAAGCTTAAACGTGTTTTACCAAAACAACAAAAGAGCATGAACATTCAGTGCAGTTCAAAATGGAAATGAAAAGAAAAACTCAAACAACTCGGTGAGAATTTTAAAAAGGACAAAACTTTGAATCGAGAAGAAACTTCATATGCAAAACCCAGTTGCAGCAACCGATTCTTGAATATAGCTCCAGAATTTTGAGATCATAGAGCCATTTCCGCCAAGTCCATGTTTCTAAGCAACCAAGCAGACCAGATAAAAAAAAACAGAAAAAACCTGGTTTTGGAAAATTGGGAACAACACGAATCCTAGTTTTGATGTCATGAATACGAGGATCTTCATCTCTGTAAGCCGACATTGTAATGTAGAGTAGTGGCGGTGGTATTTCTAACAGCTTTGATGTGTCTTAAATAATTATGATTCTATCACAACACGGAAAGAAAGAAAGCCTGTGTGTGTCTGCCTCAGTGTCTCTCTTTAGCTCATCTAGCTGTTTTTCATGGTATTAAAAAAAAAAAAAAACAGGGAGAGAGGATTAAAGGTGCGTTAGAGAGGCGACACATACAGAAAGTAAAGTGATGTATTTATAGAAAGAGATGGGAGGAGGCGGAGGGAGCTCTCTGCACAAGAAAAGGAAAGACATAGAGACGATTGATAAAAACATAAAAGAGGTAAATGGAGGGGGGGGGGGAATCACGAGGGCTTCCTATTTATTTATTTATTTTCTTTCTTGTTATTTTCCTTTTCCCGCTGTATAAAATATAAATAGAATAATTATCCAATTAGGTTTAAAGAAAAGATAATTCGCTTTGCAACTCCTTCCTTTACAGATTTCTTTCTTCTTTAACCCTTTTAGGCCCCGTTTGATCATAATATTTATTTATTTTTAGTCAGTACACGTGGCATTCATTTATACCCTTGTCTAATAGCTACAACACCACCTCGATCTCTCCTTTTTTTTTCAAGATTAGATGTGAATTTTTTGAAAATATTTTATTTATATATATTAAAATGATATTTTTTTAAAATTATTTTTGATATAATTATATAAAAATAATCTAAGTATATCAAAAAAATTAATTTAATTAAAAATTAAATATATTTTTTATTTTATATTTTTTAAAAATATTTTTAAAACACAATATGATGTTTTGATATATTCTCAAGATAAAAAAATTTAATAACTTGATTTTAAAATTCAAAATTGAACCATAGATTCATGTAAAAACAAAGGTTTGGGTTTTAAGGTGTCATTTGGTAAGAGGGTTCAAAATGAAAGTAAATTATTATAAATATAATTTTCATAATAATAATAATTTTTAGGGATATAAAAGTTTGATTTTAAAAATATTTGGTGTGGTGAAATATTAATACAGATATTAAAAGGTAATTAAATTATTAGTGGGGGAGGCGAGAGAGAGGTGTTAAATTTGAGGAGATGTTCAGTAACAGATTAGGGTGGTTTTAAAAGTGTTTTATTTTTTAATATATCAAAATATTTGTGTATTCATATATTAAAAAATATAAAATTACCATAAAAAATTAACACAAAATAATGATAATTTCTAAAATATATATATTTTAAAAAACAAACAAAGAAAAAATCATGAAAGAGACTCTTACCTTCCAGATGTCAATTGTACCTTCCCTTGGAAAGATCACCCAATTCAAAAAATTATTTCAATCTGGCTGGCTAGCTTCAATTTTACAAGGACAAATTCTACCGCTCCTGCAAACCAATCCTTAAGGAAAGAGATTCAATCACTACACAGTTTTGTTTTTTGTTCTAATTAGGCAGTAATTCCATAATTCATCACTTCAAGTGTCCCTTTTATCATAATTAATCAACTAATTATGATTTAAGGGATAGACTTGGCGGTCAAGGAAGCTGACGGCAACCTTTCACTTGAAGATTAGTTTAAACATTCTCGAGATATCAGAGAAGATCTAACCATCTACGCTCATGTCTCCGGTGATCGTGAATACAGATCACCGGAATACGTTCAGGATATGAAAAGAAAGATGACCGGTAACCTTCAATGTCTGCTCGCACGCTAATAAGGTATGTTGAGATGAAATAACATCTCATGTGAGGTCCTACCTTGTGATATTTGCACTCGCCATGCCTTTAGAATTCATGTTTCAACTCTCCGGCCCTCTACCAAGCAAGGTCTCCGTCCCAGTTCAGGTCGTTGCTTTCAGATGGGTGCCTAAATGATTCTTACAGGAGGGTCTCTTAGCTTCCATGACCAGTTTGCTTTGGCAATACCCAAAAGATATATTGATGGTGAAAGATAACATAGACGTACAGGAATCTGGATCTCGTTGATGAGTGCTCCTTGATTTTTTTTCTCGGAGAGCAAAGGGAAAGGAGGGATGCGGGAGAATTCTCGAAAGGGTTAGGTCTTTTATCAAAGTTATTGATTCCGTTCCGTTCCAATGCAAAATTCGGGACAAAACGGCGACGTTTTTGTCCCGGTCAAAATTCCGGCCAGATCCGGCAATTCCGCCGAACGCCTGGTTCGCATGCAGGCGTTCCGTTCCGGGTTATAAAAAAAAAAAAACTCAACCTATAAATTATATATTAGTAAAAATAAAAAATTAAGATCTGAGTCCTAATAGTGTTCTTCCGCATCGACGTTGCTCAAAAGTAGAAAAGAGAAATGCAAATGGCAAACTCGCGCGTAAAGACGATATTTTAAGGATGAAGGAGGGCTTCACCGACATTAGCTTCCCTCATTACCGTAGTTCGTCTTGTAACATGGAGTCGAGCGAGGCTCCGTATATCAAAGCTCCAGAAGAAGAAGAAGAAGAAGGGATTGGGGGGGTAGAGAAAAAAGGGATGGGTAGGGTTTTGTTTTGTTTATTAAAATGAAGGGGACAAATGGGTGGGGGTAGTTTTTATACTAATTATTATATAATAATAATAATAATAATTAATATATTAATTAATTATTAATTACTATAATAATAGTTAACCTAAAAAATAGGGGTATTAATTTGTAATTAATTTGATTGAATTATTTGTAATGGAATGTATTTTAATTAGTTATGTTTGAACTCATTGATTATTTCTTAATGTGTTCATTTTTTTTTTAAGTTTTTCTAACATTAAAAAATAATAAGTAACATTAATTAATTTCAAATACAACAACCATAAAAAAACATAGAATTACTTGAAAACATACAATAAGTAGCTTAAATTTCAAATATTCTGTATCTTTTAATTATAATTAAATTCATTTTTTATTTTTTATTTAAAAAATAATAATTTTATTGTTGGAATTTGAGAGATGTTTCTAATTTTGAGATTATGTTTGTATTGTATAATTTAAATTTCATTTATCTTAAATTTAAATTATACTTGTTAAATTAATATTTTATTTTTTTTCATATATATAATTAAATAAAAATGAACAGTACAAACCGAAGCGGTACTCGAACGATACCGAACCGAACGTTCCGTTCCAAACACAAATCCGAACGGTACCGGGACGGGATCAATAACTATGCTTTTATGGGCTCCAGCCGCATCATTTTTTTATTTAATCAAAAGATAATGAAAATACACGCATTCATGAAAATGATTAAATAAAATAAAATAAAATAAAATAAAAAATATCACGCAATGATACACATATTAAAATAAAAATTTAATTATAAAAAGCTTATTTAAAATAAAAAAATATATATAGATGAATTAAAATAATCTTCCACCCGCACCAGGACTACAAAAATTGGTTTTTTACTAGTGATGATCATCACCACATAGGCCTCTCAAAGGGCATGGCATATATGATGTTCACTCGCTGACGTGTATATATCACGTGCCAACAACGTTTTTTGTGATTTAAGATAATCCCACCCGTAAGAAGAGTGTTCTCTCTTCAAGAGAATGCTCTGGCATACTATTATATTTTATATACAATATATTTAATTATTGATCTGTAACATGTACTTTTTATATTAAAATAATAATTCCTTATATTATTTTATATAAATCATTTTGATCAAATATTTGCACCTGAGAGAGAATAAACACTGAATTAAAGAGGCAGGTTAGCCACCCGATCACAAACTGTGTTCTATGTAATTTACATGCCATATTCTACTCGTCTTTTGTCCAGCTTTAATAATTGTTTTTGAAAAACAATTGTACATGTATTTCTTTTTTAAAAAAATTGATTAAAAATAAATAAATAATTATGCATGTATTTGATTAAATAAACTAACAACTATTTATGTCAATAAATACAAAGATAAAATGTAAATTCAATATGTCTCACTGAATGATGAGTTATTTTTTTTCTAGGGTAAGAAAATGAACATGTAAATATTATTAACATATTTTTAGACATCGTTTAAGAAATAAAATCGACAATGCAATATCCTTTTCAATCGTGATACAAGAACATTTTGTCCTCGAAGCTATGATCACGCAATGGATTAGAAGATTACTGATTTTTATTCAATGATTGCTGGTTTTTCCTGCAATTTTGGCCAACAAAATCTTTCTCATCTCAATGTGCTTGAATTTCTTCGAGATTTTTTCAATTGATGTCTGGTATGATGGAACATACATCGAAGATAATTCTTTCATGTAGTTTAGACAAAAAAAAATATATATTTTTGAAAAGTAAAAAATAATATTTAGATCATTAATATATTTTTATAATGTTATTAATCTTGGTAAAATAATATAAAAAATCACAAGTGAACTCGGGCTTGTTAATCTCGTCTCGTTTCAGCTAAAATGACCGAAACGTTTCGTATCAGTCAAAAAATCGAGATAAAAAGACGTCGTTTTTGTCTCGGATTGAATTCCAATCCATACAAGAATTTTTAGTCCAATACTAGCCGAAACGCGCCATGATCATGTTGGGTGTGCCTTTTTGGCCATAAAAAAAAAGGGACTAAGCTAAGCCCAACGACTTAACACAATAACACCCTGACAACCCTTTTTCCCAAATCAATTTCACTCAAAAATCAAAATCTCAAATCAAATCTCTAACTCTTCTCTTCCCCAGTCCTGTCTCTCACTCAATCAATATTTTTGTGTTGTTAGCTTGATGTTTTTTTGTCGTTGCCATCACCAACTTCAGCAACTATAGTCTTCGTCATTGTCTCTGTCGCTAGCAAGAGAGAAACGAACGACACGTAGATGGAAGGGGAGGAAGAGAAGAATGGAGAGAGTTGAAACTTGAAACTTTTCAAACCGAATCTTAATGATTTATTGAAACAAACCAAGAGACACTCCATTTATTCTGAAAGATCATAGGGTAACCCTACAACTGAAGTAAATACTAAAATAGTTAATATTCGCCTGAGAAGATTTTTATATTATTTGATCTCTATATTTTAAGTGATTTGATCTAATAATCATAATAAATACAAACTTGTTATAACATTTCAAAGAACATTATCAAACTTGAAAGAGAGATATGTAAAAGAGAAATATTCTCAATTAAATAATCTTGTCCCTTCTCCACTCAGCAGCAGGAGAAGAAAAACAAATCTAAGTAGATTATGATAATTAAAAATAACATAATTTTGCTATAAAAAAATGTATTGCATTATGTTTGTTAAATTAATATTTTAATTTTTTTCATATATATATATATAATTATATATGAATACTATAACGCCGAAATGCTTTGAAATCGAAACGTTCTGTGCCAATAAAAAAACAGAACGACAAACTGAACAATATTGACAACTTTGACCGAACTATTTATTTAACTTGAATTTTAAATTAAATTGCGTGAAAGTCATTTAAACGAAATATTGTCAACTTTATCAATTCTAATAAAAAAATCAACAAAGCAAAATAAACTAAATTCATCATCGTCTATTTTAAATTAAAATAGATGTTATTTTTTTATATTTGAATAATAGCATGTCTTTTGTAGTTAGTATTGTAATTTATTGAATAGAAACTAATGACAGCTAAAAAGAATATTCATAAAGCTTTTATTAATTTGAAATTAAGAGGAAAAGTGTATCTTTTTAGTCAAAACTTTAATTTTTTTTTGTCATATTCTCTCTCTTTCACACACACACAGCTAAAAAAAATTTATTTATACCATAAGTATTATTTTTAAATGATATTATAAAAAATAATTTAAAAAATCATGAATAAGTTATTTGTATGCACTTGTATAAAAAAACAGTACAAGAATAGTAAGTAAATATATATATATATAATAAACAAATTGTGAGAACTTTAAATATAAAAATTAAAACTTGAGGAACCAAATTGAAGTTTTTTTTTTATGTCTTTTAATGAGAAAAAAAAACTTTGTTTTTAATGTCAATTATGGTGTTTAATATTACTCTTTATGTTTCAACAATAATCTAAAATTTTATTTCATAAAACCAATCCAAATGGCATCATATATACATTCCCAACATCATCTGAATATCAAAACAAATACAATTCCTCCCAATTTTTGTAATCATGGCCGGCCACTAACATTTAAACTCTTGCATGATTGGTCTTTAATTCATCCAATTAAATCCTTATTTGTGTAACATCACGATTAACTAATCGACAACACAAACCAACACTTCTCCTAACAAATCACATAAACCCTAAATCTCCTAATTCGAGACTTTCCAATCTCGTAGTCAATAACAAGAAGAAAAAATGGATTTAATTACAAAAGAACACCTTACTAATGTTTGCTAGTCCAGGTTTGATATGCCTTTTGCACAATCTCAAGAATTCGATAGATTTTAAAGACAGATGCACGGGGAAGAGAAGAATCCCAAGCCTCCCTCTCTCTCGGTGTCGTCGGCTTCTTCATAACAATATTTATTTATTTTCTTCTGCCAACAAAATCAATCGATACAGTGAAATCTAGAAAACAGACACCTGTCCGACGTGATGGGGATTGGATGGCTGGATTTGAATAAAGAGTACTAATATAATCCAATCGAACCGTTAATTGCGGGAAGATCATTCCAAGATTTATCTGGGATGCCAACGAACTCGTATAGAATTCCATGGCCAATAGAAATGACAGTGTACTGAGGCTGTGACGCCAGAAATGGGTCCTCTTCGAGACAGCACGATCTAGTCAGCGTTGAGGTGACAGAGAGGGTGGGACACGTGATACACGTGCACATCACACGCATGGATCCACCTGGTCATTGTTGGGCTGTCTAACGTGTCATGAACATGGATCCTGTCCGGGAATTGCATCGACCTTGATGATTCTGCTTGTCAACTTCTACTACCTTTTAACGGCTCAGATCTTCTAGCCCCTGTCAGCAGAATGTTAATCAGCGGTGTTCGGAGTTTAAAATGTCCATTCTACCCACTCGAAAAGACATCTCATCGTCGGTTCAAAAACAATACCATAGCAATCCCTCGGTCAAGCTTTTAATTGTTCATCTCTTGAGTTTGCTCTTTACTAGTTATAATTTTGAGTTTCCTCTGGGACTATTGAAGATTCATGTTGTGAAACTATTCGAGATGTATGTAAATTAATTTGGACACTGATGTTAATAATAATAATAATAATAATGTTTTATTTTCTTAAAAAATAAGTGGATAAACTCAAAGTTGTTGATATATAATAGCATCTTGTTCATTTTTTTATAGGTTTATATTATAGATCAATATAGATTATTTCTTGTATGTAATTTAATAATTTCAAATTGAAATAAACCTTAAAAGAAAATAAGAAGCAGATAATATTTTGAAATGAGTTGACAATTTCAAGGAATCTTTATTGTTAATTTTAGAACACAAAAGTTTTCAAAGTCACTTATAATCTTCAACTTCAAAAAGAATAGGATTATGTTTTTTTTTTCAGCATGACTTGATACTGACACTAGTAGTCATTTTTATTTTATTTTATGTCCTAAAAACAATTATGGTGCATATCATGTTCATATAAGAAGAAAAACAGATGGGGTAGAGAAAATCAAGTCAAAGATACATTAAAAATGGTAAACATATCTTCGCTTAAACTTTCTCTCTACTTTTTATATTTATTACTTTTTTTTAAAAAAAAATGTTCAATGGAATAAGTAATATTACCTCACTTGTTTTTTTATTAACACCAGGAGATTATTTGATTTAATCCATGTTGGGTTCGCATTTTGTCTTAAAATGTTTGATGACTGTTTTTGTGAGATTGAATATATTTCAAGAATTTTATAGAAAAATACTGCATACATGAAATTGTATTATAATAAGTTTCAAATCAAATTGATTTGAAAACATATTATTTTAAATGATCAAAATTACTAGATGAATCTTGTAATTTTGCCAAACTAGATTTTTTGTACTATTTAAGACATGTCTAGAGCTAAACGTGAGAAGTTTTATGTTATGACAAAAACTAAACATCTCAAATTTCCCAACTATATAGGTAGAACCAGTGATTCATTTAGATAAAAAAGAACAACATGTTTGAAGTCAAGACCGAGATCTATCAAAAAGATGTGAAAATAGGATATTCATGCTACATAAGTAAAGTTTTGCACGAAAAACTTGTTTTCATGATGATTTTTTTTTTATCTAGTGTTGAATAATTAGATATTGTTTAAATATTTATTTTATTATTGGATATATGTTTGTTGATTACTTGAAAATAGTCTATCGGGGTTAATTAAAAAAAAGAGACTATATTGTGTTTTTTTCTTCTTCTGAAGTTGTGAATTTTGGCAACATATAATTACTGGAGGTTGATCGAAAAAAATCCGCATTATTATTATAAAAACATTTCTCAACTTCCAAATATTTAATTTATTTTTACCTGGTGGGATGTGTGTTTGATCAAGTGCAAGCAAATGCTGTTTTATTTTCTAGCTGCTGGAGTTAACGCCACAAATTTATTTCTTCATATCCGTCCAAGTAAATGCATGGACGTGTTTTTAACCGTTTTAAATCTCAACAACACTTTTAATATAAATCCAACCAAACACCAACTTCTTATTTTTACTCGACATCACATGTAAACAAACATTAATCAACACAACTTTCTTTTAAGGTACTCTACCTCCACCGACAATCATGCTCCATTTCTAAACATAGCTAGGCAGGCAAGGGAAGAACAGGAACTTTGTAAGCTTGAAAATAAAACAAGAAATGAAAGACAACAGAGTTAATATATAGCTTTTAGGGGCTGCAAAATACATCTCTCTCACGAATAAATCTTAACTTCAAGGGTATAATTAGTGGAAAAATAAATAAATCAGGAGCCTTGGGCTTCTCAAAGGGCACTTCACTGTATTGTTTCCTAGTTCCGCTCGACAGGAAGGCAAAATAAAGACACTGTTATTTTCATCCGAGATCGCTCCTCAAGATAAAAAGGGCATGCCATGCGTGTTTTGTCTCAAGCGGCGGCAGAAGTGCTGTTTTTGGTGTCCTTTTGAAGTGCAATATTATTGTATGCATGAATGCTGGGTTAGGTAGGGACTGTACATTCCTAAGAAGAAAAAAAACTGTCCCTCCCCAAGTCCCAGCCGACAACCTCCTGTTCCTCAATCTTCTCTGCGCTAAATGTTAGGGAAAGAAACAGGAGAGGCTTAGAAAATGATCATGGATAATATTGTTTCTTCGTTTAATCCCGTAACATGCAGGCGAGCATCACAAGAAGGGTTTTCACTGCTAACAACAACGATTTCCTGGTTCATCAATCTTGTTCTTTTCAAATAGTTTTGAGGCTGAGGATTTGATTGTGAGCTCTTCCAACCTTCAGCCATCGCTGCTTTAACGCTTGATTATTTCCAGAGAACATGATGATTGCTGGTGCTGGTTTTTTATTTCCATCCTGTTGATTACGAATCTGGGTTTTTTTATAAATCATGTCGTCATTCCCTTTGCTATGTTCTTGACTCGCAGGAGGGATTTGAATCCGAACGCCGACCCCCCTGGATCAAACCTGCCCAACCCGCCATTATCTATAGCAAAGGGAAGGACTCATTACCCTACCCCAATGTTTCCCGAGTCCTAAGTCCTAACCCCAGCTTAGTGGTAGGACAGGCTCGGGTAGAGCAGCAAAGCACAGTAGGGTAGTAGTAATAGTACAATGTAGGATAGAGTGCCCTAAAACTAGATTGGCCTAAGAGGGGGCTGGATTGGGTACTTATTAAATGGGATATCTCCTCGGAAGATAGTCCAAAGATCCGGTGTCCCCACTTTCTTCATCCACTTATCTATCAACAGCCCACCGATCTATGGCCACCATATGCACCTTTTGCTGTCTTTTTGGGCAAAATATGAACACATGCTCACGCAATGGACAGTCCCTTGTTGTTGCTGTAATTTATTTTGATTCTTTAATACTAGTTTTGCATGTTTAAAAATAAATAAATAAATTTAATTTTTTTTATTTCATAGTTTTAACTTTCTAATATAAGCCCAGATGTTTTCAATAAGTTTTTATTTAGTCTTTAACGAGCCCCGATGTTCACGTTTCATCATGAGCCAGATAATTTTGTGTGACTTTAATTATAGACCCTATTGGGTCAAATAAAGTAATTTTATTTTGTTTAGAAGAAGAAAAGGCGACACCAATACATGGATAAAATGATAAAAAATGCGATACAAAACCTGAGATTTTTTTTAAATGACATAAATGATGTAGCTCAATTGAACATGGAAGGACATAATCAAGTTGAAATTAAAAACAATTTGCCCGATTTAACCTAAGTTAGGATGATAAACCTATAACCTAATAACCTAAGTAAGAAAAAAATAATGATATCAAGTCATGTTAACTCTTTAAACTTGTGACTCGAGTTATTAGATTAAAAACACAAAATCTTGAAAAATTACAAAGCTCATTTTCCAATAAACTAAATAATAAGAAATGAAAATAAAATAAGATATTGAGAAATGAAATTAAAAAATATATTTGATTAAAAAGGATTAAAAACAAAACAAATGGGAATAAAAAAAATGTGTATCGAATTTGACATATGAAAATGAAAAAAACAAATTCAATATTAATTTAATGTAAAACAAATAATAAGGACTAAATTGAAATGAAAAACAGATGGAAGGGTAGTTTCCGGAATCTTGGAAGGTCAAACTTAAAAACCAAGTAAGAAAAGAGAAAAGAAAGGGAAAAAAAAGAAAAGAAATCATGAATATGAAACCAGAATTTTGTTGACAACATGCATGCACTATCCAAGGATGAAGCTGCCTGCCAAGAGACACCGCACGTATTGCCAAACATGTGTGCGACATGAAAGTTTGTCATTTTTTCATCTTATAACATTATTAAATGAAGTGAATTTCAAGTGAAATCAAGGGCCATTATTAACTGGGGGGTTAAAAAAGGGGATGGCTGCCACGTGCTACCTGACCAGTAAATAACTGTATTGGATTCTTGGAGAAGAGTCAAACTCAGCAGTTGCCAGCACAAACTGAGAAAGGCAAATGCACGGGACGGGACACTTCGGCAATCAATTCTCCTGCACGGGGCAGGGCCCGTGTCTGAATCTCGTAGAGATAAACTCATTCCTACTTGAAGAAGATCTCCTTCCTGCCTGTAGAAAATTTTCTGGGGAAAAAAATAATGACTCGCAGAAACTGACAAAATGTATCATTGACTTGGAAATGTCACCTATTTATGAAGTGGTCCTGGAAATTAGGTGCGGGGAGTAATGGCGAGGATCTTCGCAATCTCATTCTTTTGTAGTTTGCATTGCTTTCGATGCCATCCATCCCTTCCTGCTTCTACCACCTTGGTGCGGTGGGAGCATATCTGGTCTACCTTTCTTTCCTTTCCTGGCAGAAAATAATCAAAATGATGATCATGTTTCCACAGGAGCAGGAAAAATCTAAGACCACAATCATTGATTCGATTAATATTAATTCATTTAATAATATAGTTATTATAAAGGAGCTCTGGATGATGATGATGATGATAAAATGCACCAATGGTGTGACTAATTGAAGAATATATTTGTCAGTATTATGGGGAAAAAACTCTATGAGTATTGTCAAGAACATGTCAATGATATTATTTGATAACAAAGTAAAGATCAAATAAAAATAAGACACCATGAAAACATAAAATAAAGAGTACTCAAAACTCATTTTCCAATAAAGCGAACGTTAAATGATGGACCGGAAAAAAGAGTTTCAAAAAACTTTTTTTAATAATATGAAAAAAACCCATAAAAAAAACTAATGACTAATTGTAAGAAATAAATGTCTGTCCATGTTATGAAAAGAAACTGTCTACATATTCTTAAGAATTCTCAACAATCTTTTTTATAACAAAACAAAAATTAAAGTAAAATAGGATAGCTTTATAAGGATAAAAATTGATTTTCTGTAGTTTGTTCTTCAACGTTTGTTTTGCTAGTAATTGAGTTAGCAAGAGAAAAAATAAATTTTAAAAATAGTTGAGTCAACATACCAAATTCATAGCTTAATTATGAAATGCTTGACATGAAATTCAAGGTGAGAAAATAGAAAACTTGGATGAGAAAAAAAAAATCCCTCACACAACTCTAATGCGTGGTGTAAATAAACCTTACATCAACATTAATAAAGCTGATGATGATATCTTCCAAGCATAGATATATTGGATTCGTACCAAACTGGTGACATGAACACTTGATAGTTCGATACATTAGCAACCGACAGACATCTTACCGGCCCTCCAATACTTCCCTGTTCATGTGCGAGGAATACAAGGCTTTACAAAAGTCTAGGGTTACATAAAATATTTATAATATATGTCAGCAGGAAAGGTGCTTGCTTTCTGGGACAGAAGTAGCTGAGACACGCACGCTTGTATTTTAAAGAAGGGCCAAGTACTAAAAAAGAAGGATGGAAGAGGCGTACGATATTGTATATTGGAAGAGAGAATTATTAACAAGAGTTTTCTCTTCCAATTTATTTTTCTTCCGGGACATGATTGCTCAGCAGGAACTAAAATGTTTATGAACGTTCTATTTCCATCAGCAGCACATAAAATTCCCAGTTGGAAGCGACATCCAAGATTTTTTTATTTTTTTTTTGCAGATAACCATCACAGATACTAAATTTTTAAAGCAAGAATATATTTTTCTTCCTGCCCAGCAATGATGGGTTGTTTCTTGTTGTCCAAAGGTATTTTATTCAAGCATGGGGACGACAAGATGTGTGTTTCAGGAGTTGTTTAAAACCTGATAGTGCTGCCTCTGCACCCAGTTAATTACTTTGGTCTTCTAGCAGCGATAGAAGTGGAGGAAGAGTCGTAAGTGGAGGAAGAGTCGTAAGATCTTCTTTATTTTTTTGCGAATTCTCTAGAAATCGTATTTTATAGCTCTAATGCGAGTAAAATACTAGCTGTTATAAGTTATTACAAAGAATGCACATTTAAATTTAAACTTGAAATCTATTTGTAGATCACATGCTCTTTGTTATTATACCAGACACTCACTGTTCCAGGTTATTACAAAGAAAATATAGTCTAACTTGAACTCCATGTCTACGAACAGATTATAAGCTATTTAACATCAAGCCATTGGACGAATAGTCGTAAAATTGATAATTAGCCGCACAAGAAAATGTAGGTTCAAAGCATAAATGATAGTTTATGGAGTGTGAATGATGGAGGGGTCGAAAAGGGCACTCATTGTCATACCCTTTGCCCATTACCCAGCTACTCATGAAAAGATTAAAGAGTAGATGATATGATGGACCTACCACCATTGCAAAGCATCACCAGTGGCTGAGAAGAAACAGCACAGGGTGGTGCTTAGCTTTAGAGAACATCTTCTACCGGCACTCCTCATCTTAAGTCATAATCCACTCATGCTTCAATCTTGATTCATCATTCTGTAAGCTCGGTGATGTAAGAGAGTTTTCAACAACAGGAGTGAAGATTTAACCCTAGATTCTTCACGAGAGTTTAAGGGTATCCAATGGCGCTTGGAAACAAGCAATTTTCTTAGCAATGTCCAAGATTCAGTTTTTTACATTACACTTGGCAGTGTCCCCAGAAAAACTACACAACCCAAGAGTTTTGTGCACCAGAAATTCTCCTCCAACAGAGTATATGCAACTAAATATTATTTTATCACGAATATTTCAATACTTTCAAATCAAAGATGACGAGGTTTGGATTGTTGATTGAAAAACTAATTAATTAGGTTTGGACGAGTACTAGTAGGGATGGGTCAGTGGCAAGTAGCCACGCCTGGATCCGGAGAAACTCTTGGGCCTTTTACCATTAAATATAAATGACCTGGCCCTTTCGAAAATTGTCCCTACGTAGCTAAACAAAAGGATTTCGGCCTTTATCGCTACCTTATGAACTAATTTTTTTGGGGAAAACACTTCTCTTCCAGAAAGATTACTGCTCTTCTACCGTAAATTAACAGTTTTTTTTTCCCATTTCCAGTTTTATCACATAGCTTTCTTAACTTTCAATTATATTGAGTTATATCAACATGGATTTATTTGCTCTTCTCTACTTATACTTGCATGTTCACCCGTGTTTGATTTGTCATTAAATATTTTGTGAGGAACACTGATGAGGTTGAGAGCTCCTGAAATACAAATACCGTGAAGCTATGACAGAGGAGCTAAACAATCGAACGAAGGCTCAAAAGATGAAATTTCATGGTAAATTTCTGGAGGCACAAGACAAAATTCCTGGTTGAGTCTTTCCTTAGAAGTGAAAGATACTGGAAAACCAAACTAGAACCAATCAGTCATGCACGCATGAAGCAAATCAATCAAACTTTATTAGGAAACCTTGAGAGTGCATACGTACAATTAGACCTGATAAACCATTGCTGAAGAAGCATATAGACTAGAAGTTAGAAATAAGGAGCCTTAAATATGAAGCTGCTGAAGAAGAACCTTAGCTTGCAGGTGCACGGTCAGTTCCAGCTTGGAAAATACGGGCGTCCTTTGGTTTGCTTTTATTATCAAATAGGAAGAATCTGTCGGGACTGGGAGATTGAAGTGCAATTTTCGAGTGATTATGATCCCCTTCATAAGACACAACTAACATGGTAGGATCCTCCCAGCTTCTTTCTACTTGTTTTCTTGCAGGGCATCCCCTTAAACTGCTGCATTTGTAGTAGCTTCTGTAACACCAAGAATGAATGGTGTTAGTAAGAAATATAACTTGTCAAGATAGCTTTGCTCTTAGATATGCGAACATATGAACCCGTGACAGCAAATACAAGTGCGGCTTTGACTGGGACGTTGATGTGGGGGCAGAAAGAAGAAAACAGTAATGATTTGTCTAAAGTTTCATAAATCACAGATGGTAAGCATGAAGAGAAATGACGAGTTAGTCCACTCTATCCTGTTTCTGATATTGCTACATTAATTTATTTGCTACCAAGGATAGGGATGAAAAAAATTCTCACAAGTTTTCCTCTACCAGCAGCAAAAGAGTATCGGCAGAAGGCAATGTTAGGATGGAAAATTACCTGGGATATGGAGATCCTTTTATAGGCTTTTGTCCATATTTTCTCCAATAGTGATCATCAGGAGGTATGTCAGCAAGTTCAGTACTTGGAGCAGGGACCTTAATTACTTTCTTGATCCTCAATTTCCTAGTGGATAATATATCGAAGATGGAATTAGAATATTAATTTCCTCGACAACAGATGGAAACATTTGATTCTTGAACAAAATTAAGTACAGGATTATGATATCATGAACACTAACATCATAACATGAAGTAGAAGTCTGCAAAATAATCTCTCCCAAAATCATAATCCCATTGTTTTCTCGCTATTAAGTGAAATAAACAAATTATTTATACATAGAATGCATGACAAATCGAAACAAGGACTTACCTTCGCTTTGAGCAGTGACATCCACCGGTTGAGGCTAGGCATTTCTCTTCACTTTTCATTCCACTCCTGCTCTTGGAAAATATACAGGAATAATCTTGAGAAGGAAGAACTTCTGATGTTGAATGGTGAATCATCCTGCCACCTCCATCTAAACTTGAAAAAGATGTGCTTGGCTGTAAGGGGGAAAGGTTGGACCCTAGGATGAAATTAGTTTTGACGTCTACGTTGTCTTCAGTCTTCTGTTTTTCCCTACACGAGTTGATTCCATTGGCACGGATCAAAGAAGTTGTTGACCGAATACTCTGAAGAGGGAATAACTGCCTATTGGGTTGAGAAAAGCTGTGGTCAGGACTCTTAGGCACAGAGTAGGGACTGTCCATTAATTCAACTGGGTTTATGTCATGGGGATGTGGCAAAGGACCTTTCCTGATCCTCTTACACTCTGAGTGCTCTGATCCATCAAGGAGTCTAACTAGACTCTTGAATTCATTTACTGTATCTTGTGCAATCAGGCTTACTTCCTGAATGCTTCTTTTCTGGTTTTGATCAGAGATACAGCTAAACAGATGATGAGCCTGTCTGAAACTACTTTGAGCAACCTCAAGAACTCTGAAATCCCGTCTTGGGCTCATTGAAACACAGACACCTGAAGCTTCCTTCATATTTAATCTGGGGTCTGGGCTACCCTATCTACCCAATAACAGGCTTCCAAGGTGGCTCAAACAAAGCATTTAGACAGCGAAAGCCTAACAACCATGGATGGCGAGATGAGCTATAATCTTATAGACAAGCTATATCTTACTAATAGCAGGTGAACCACAAGCAATTAAACAAGCAAAATGTTCAAAACCCAGTAATGAAGATACATATATTTTTTTTCATGTACGCAACTGATATTCAAAGATAGTCAACGGTAGCTTGGGCTACAGAATTCGTCTAATCAACAGACAAATGATCGTAAACTAAGTTTGAAAAGGTGAGACAAAGGAGGAAGGAAATAAAGTAAAATAAAGAAGATTTGAAAAGAAAAAAGAAAACGTTAGATTAGAAACAAAGATGACTGTCATCGCATTCTCAAGTTGCACAGTGCCGGCTTTATGTATCATTTGAAACAATAATGCAACAAACCTCGGTAAAGTTGTTAGAAAAACATTAACATATTTCTCATCAATTATAGAAGATGATGTTTTTTTCATTCCAAACACCAACTGTAGCATCAGAGTGATGACATTGAATTAAGCTGTTAGTAACCAAGAATCTACAACTTGCATGATGAAACATCAGATCACAAGAGAGTAATACAAATGAAAGAATAGTTAAACATGTGATGTTCTTTCTTTCCCTTTTCCATCATGGTTAATAACGAACATGTAGTGCTTATTCTTACATTTTAATATTTGATTTATTCTTAAAATAAATAAACAACATATTTATGTCTGATTAATTTTACTTCTGAAGTCATGGTCTCAATATAAATTCAATAGAATTTCCCCAAGTATGTGCTGGTAAAAAACAATGATTCCTTACTAGCTGTATAGTCAAACTTATTATGATCCATTTTTAAATTAAAATATCCACCATCCCATTATATATGTGGATTGTGGGGGCAAGTTAGTGCATAGGAAGACACACAGATTCAAATATTTAGGGAAGAATTTCGGTTGCATGTGGCCTTATTCCACTCCCCCATGAATCTAATCCACTAACTCAGCCGGCCAGCCAACCGAACATTGCAATTGCAGTCACTTTCACTCAAGAACTTGGACCATTAGCATATATCCTTTCTGGGTTCATCATTGAAGCATGCTTGTTCCCAAAGGATGGCTTTTGGTGCATTCATCTTCACTCCTCCTATTATTGATTTCTGTCAAAATAAAAAAATCACATCAGATAATCATTCTTACCTGCGATCATGAGGATCAGGTTTGGCCTCAGGTTATCAAGAATCACCCTATCATCGCTGATATCAATAGAGCTGGTTTTCGTAAGGATAGTCCCAAATTCTCAGTCAAAATATCTAAACAATGGCTTTAGAAAGACTTCGCTCTCTAATTCTAATATACAATCAAGAGGCAGGCTCTCTCAAGTTCACCAGAAAAGAGAGAGGGAGACTCAAGGCATCCATCCAAATTGATTTGATGTGCTATTTTCTAATCTGATTCAGCCAACAGCCAATGAAGTAACTCCGTTAAGCTGTAAGTAGGGTTTCAAATTGATTTTTAACACGAGAAAAGAATGTGCATGCATGCATTGTGAGCGAGTTTTCTGACATCATAAAAAAAATTAATCTGTAATTGAAAAGTTGATGTTTCGGTTAAATAAAAAAAAAAAATGAGACTTATATAAATTAATAAATCATAAAAAAAATTTACTAACAATAATAAAAAACTAAAGTAAAAAGTTAAATAATACACACGCACATATATATAAATATATTTGATCTCGTGATTATGAGGTGATCTTTGATTTTTTTTTTAATCTAATTGTATGGAAATAAAAATGATTTTTATACTAAAAAGTAATAATTTAATTTTGTAGAAAATAATGTTATTGATAGTATAAATTCTACTTTTATGATTAATTTATTTTTTCGTAACAAATATATAATCTTCTTTTAGCAATGTTGTTTATTGGGAAAAACAAGGAAAGCGAATAAAATCAATAACCAAAATAACTCGATGGTTTGAATTTAGTATAAAATATATTTTTAATCAAAACCCCTTTCCTTTACTAATATGTTACTTCTTTTTAATAATTACTTTAGCTTAAATATTTTTTTAAATCAAAGTTTATTATAATTTTAAAACACCGTTTTGATAAAAAAAAAACCAAAAAAATAATGAATTGATAATTTAGACGTGAATATATTAAAAAATATATAAGAATAAAAAACTTGGAAAGATTTATTAAGAAATTACCAAAAAAGAAGAAGAAGAAGACATTCCATCAATATTTAAAATGTGATGCATATCATATTCACATATAATTATTCAAAAAGCAATTGTTTATACTATCATAAAAAAAAAACTATAGAATTATTTGAAAATAACGTGAAGAGAGAGAAAATATGATAATTATTTAAATAAAAATATTTTTATAAAATTTAATTATAAAATGTGAAAAGAGATTAAAAAAACCAAGTGAAAAAAAAGGGGGTTCTACCCGTTTTGTTTTTTAAAAGTAAATGATACACCATTCACCCTTATTATTATTCTTAAGCATATGGGCGATGTGTTGTCTCTTAGCAGAAGTTGTCTTTTGAGATTCTAAATTTAAATAAATAAAAAAACACATTTCGACTGGTCCACAAATCTAAAATCAAATAAAAAAAACTTTTATGAGCTCTAATCTATTTTTAACTATTTCTATTAAATTAATCCCTAAGAACTGAGTTTTATTTTTTTCTCTATACTTTTATAATTATATTTGTTATCCTGGTAAAATAACAGTGTAATTTATAAAAAATACTCAGAGAAAAATGAAATTCATATCAAGGGTTTTTGTAATTATCCTTAATAATATTAATAATTAGCTCCAGGTAATTAAATCTTGTGCAGTTGCTACCTGCTGAAATGTTGAAGAATAATATAAATCATATTATGGAGCCTCACCTACAAGCTTAAGCTTTTAAGTGAGATGGTTTCTTAACATGATATCAGAGCCTTGTTGACCTAGTGGTCACGAGTTCAAATCTCACCATCTCCATTCTATATGATAAAAACCAAGCACAAGGTGATGTGGGACTGTGCAAGTTTCAAACCCAAAGGACTTTCACTTGAAAAGGGGGTGTTGAAGAATAATATAAATCTTAGGTGAGATGGTTCCTTAACATGGAACTGACTAGTGAATGCCATCGCATAAATTTTGTTTTATTTTATTTGTTTTTTTAGTAGAAAATTTCATTTACGAATTATTTTAGTCTATTACAGAAAATACATATTGATTTGAATTTAAAATTTGTTGTGCAGATTACAAGTTTTTGCGGTAATAATATGAATTTTAATGACATAAATGCTGCATTTCAACAACTAAAAACCAATCTTTTTATAAGGCTATTGTAGTGAGTGTCACCCTAATAAAAACAAAATGCTGGCTAACCATTAATTTGAGGTGTCCTGCCAGTCCACTATAATATGAATTAACTTGATTTCATGTATTAAATTATTAATTTTTAATCATAACCTAAACTGAATTAAGGCCTGGGGATGTGGATTCATTCAAAAATAAATCACTTTAGCCTATGGACCACCAAATCCACATCCTCCAACCCCCCCGTGGTGCTACAGTACAGGAAAAATAAAACTTATTTTATCTAATTTTTTATATTTTATTTATGAGTTTTTTTTAAAATCATTATTAGAGACAAATAATATCTTTAATTTGACCTGATGTTTCTGTATATATTAACATCTTAATTTATTGAACCATTCAATAAATTTAATTATGGAATGAAAATTTGACCTCGAACAAACTCTCAAATTTACCCACTAAACATATTTATTCAATATCATATACTAAATTCATTTTACAACAACAACAACAATAATATTATATTCTTGTTCAAATTCTAACCATTGGTGGTGGTCAAATAATTAGGCTTCAAGAAGTTTCAGTTTGTTTTAACCTAAAATTATTTCCAAAATTAAGAAAATATATATATAAGAAGTCATTCTCAATCTTAAGATACCTTTTAATTAGCTTAAAATTGTAAATTAAACTAAAAACTGTTTGGGTTTTGATGTATTATTTTCTCATGTCTGAAGATCAAAACCATAACATTGAACTCTTCTCTCTAAACCGAACTTATTAACATCAAAATCAATATTTGTATGACAATAATGTTGTCAACCGAATTGTTTCTCAATTGTTTTTACCCTTTTAATGATTTCCTTTTTCATTTGTCAATATTCAAGGACTTAAATGTGAAAAATAAAGTTTAGCACCAAACCATAAAAGTCCAAAACAATATAAACGATGTGTCGTCTACATATTAGACAACACTTTGTATCCAATTAAAAAAGATAGCATAAAAATAGAGAATTGGCATGAGGGTTTTGATCATTTTCTTTATGGACCAGACGTGATGGCCTACCTAGACCTGCCTACCTAGATTATTTTAATGAATGTCATTCAATTCATAATTCTTATTTACTAAAATCATAATCCTTTTTTGTTTTATTATCATATTCTTTTTTAAAAAAAGTTATTTGATCACTTTCATATGCATGCTTATTTTTATTATCATATAATTAAATAAGAAAATAATCTAAAATAAATAAATTTATTAGACTCATTCAAATCATATGGTTAACAAATTAATTTGGGTTGATCCAAGCTATCATTGTCTTAATATTAAAAAATATATATTGAAATGTCATCATTTTGAGATTTTTTTCATGTTAAATTGGGTTTTTGTTGGTTCTATCAAGTCACACTTTCACCCATTTAGTTAAATGAGTCATATGAAGTTTTGACTTGATTTAGTTAAAAAAAAACAAGTCATAAACAATAACATTGACCAATGAATTTTTGTCACAATTATTATAGTTGTCATTATAAAATATTATTATACATAATTGATATTCTAATTATTATTGGTCATACTATCGATGACATCGTCATTGTTGTTTAAAAAAGAATTTTGTTTATTTGTTAAGATTTATTCCTCATATTATTATATTCAAAATATTTTATAATATTGATAGTAAATTATCATTTCTTGAAAATAATAATTAGGTCATTTATATATATATATATATATGGGGTTAAATTTTTATTTAGCTATTTAAAAATATATGTGCAATAACCTTAATGTTCCTCGTGGTTCTTGTGCATTTTTGTGTTATTCATGGGTATTTGGTTATTTTATTGTGCAAAAATACGGGGAAAATAAAAAAAATACCCCCAAATAATCTGGTAATGTTAACTAGTCCCTTGGAAAATTCGAAAATACCCCTGATCCCAAGGCAAGGACTAAGGCGCACTAAGAGCAAAATCGTTAATACACTGTTGTAATCCACAATGTTTTGTGAGTGTGTGCAAAGTGTTTGAGCGAGTTGTTTTAGCTTTTTTCTTAATAATAATAGTCGTGATACGTGTAAGCTGACCCGAACACCCCAGTTATAAAAAAAATGTATAAGTGAGAAAAAAAGAAAAAAATATAAAAAAATGGGTCCTTGCTTAAGTCGGCCCATACACCTCGGTTATCAAAAATAATATATGCAGGAATTCTGGTGCGCGTAAACTGACCTGGACACTCCGGTTAAAAGAAAAAACATAAAAAAATGTACAAATGGCAAAAAAACAGGGAAAATGTAAAAAAACTAGGTCTGGAGATTACTCGCGGTGCGCATAAACTGCCCCGAATACTCCGATTTTTAAGGAAAACAAAAAAAAATACAAGGGGAAAGCACCTTTACTGTTAATTATTGTGATTTTCACTATTCATTCTTGTTTGAAAGTAAGCGTAAGCTAACCTGGACACCCCGGTTATAAAAAAACAAAAAATGTATAAGTGGAAAAACAAACATGCAAAAAATGTTAAAAAAAAATGGGTTCGAAGATTAGTCGTGGAGTGCGTAAGTTGTCCCGGACACCCCGATTATGAAAAAAAAAGCTCAGTTATAAAAAAAGTGCAAGGGGAAAGCATTATTTCAAACAGTAATGAGAAGAAAAATCATGGTGCGTGTTAATCGACCGGACACCCGATCATGTAAACCGACTCGGTTCATTAAAATCAATGAACATCATTGTACATTACTGTAAAAAAAAAATGGTTCCAGAGATTCGTTGTGGTGCACGTAAATTGCCCTGGTAGCTCGGTTATTAAAAAAAGACAAAAAGTGCAAACGGAAAGCACCTTTTACCGGTCATTACTGTAATTTTTACTGTTCATTACTGTTTAAAAGTAAGCGTAAGCTAACCTGGACATCTTGGTTATAAAAAAACAAAAAAAATGTATAAGTGGCAAAAAAAAGGAAAAAAATGTTTTAAAAAAAGTAGGTGCGGAGATTAATCGTGGTGCGTGTAAGCTGTCCCGGACACTCTAATTATAAAAAACAAACAAAGAAGGAAGTTCGGTTATAAAAAAAAGTGCAAGGGGAAAACAACTTTTCAAACAGTAACGAGAAAAAAAATCATGGTGTACGTAAATTGACCCAGACACTCCATTTATAAAAAAAACAAAAACAAATATACAAGTGGCAAAAAAACAGGAAGAAAATGTTAAGAAAATGAGTTTGGAGATTAGTCGTGATGCATGTAAATTGTCATGGATACCCAATTATAAAAAAAAAGATTAAAAAAAGAGGAAAAGACCCATTTGAACAATAATAAATAGTGAAAATCAATGTTCATTGTCTGTTCAAATGGACGAACTATTTTAGCTATATACTAGCTTGATTGCCCACACTTCGTTACGGGCACTAAAAGCAAACAGACAATATAGTTAATATATTTTGTCGTTTAAAAAATAAAATATCATATTTTGGACAATTGCTTTCAAACATTTTTTATCATAAAGTTGGAGGAAGATATATCATTCCCCTAACGCTTTGTTTTATATACATGGTTTCATAGAAATAGAGGATAAAATACATAACTATTGGAGCATACTAACATATTAAAGCATTAACAATATCAACACAAAAACCTCATAATTGAAGATATGAAAATTGATAACCGATGCAAAAATCAAAGGAGTGAGATGTTGATGCCCTTGCAATTGAAGAATGGCATGAAGTTTGGGGATCATTTGATTGTGGTTGATAGCAACCAAGCTCTAGCTCATGATATTTTTGCATTTCAACGATTTCATGATCATTTATTAGGATCGAATCAAATATATAAAAGCTTCATTGGCGTTATGAGGCGAATACAAATTATTGTCATTGTGTTGCTTTGGTTGCAATCTTTGCCGACGACTTGTAATTACACCACTTGTTTATAGGTTGGAAAAATCCAACCTAGCAATATATTAATTCTATTAAAAAAGCAAAGTAAACATATATAATTGATTAAAGGTAAATAAAAAATAAGCTAGCATAACATGCTAACTACATGATATTGTTCTATACAAAGATGATCAATCATTATTTTAACGGGAAAAAATAACATGCTCACTACATGAAAGTGTTTTATAAAAAAAGAAGCTTTACCTTAGGTAGAACACGCAGAATTTTCGTTGCGGTACTATGTATTAAAACACCTGTTGGATTCATTGACATTGCAAAAAAAACTAAAGAAAATATTGACAAATTCACACCTACAACTTGTCTATAGGCAGGAAAAATGAATCTAAGAAACATGTCTAGGTTCTTGCGATACATGGAGAAAAATTCTAAAAAAGCAATGCTTCACCGTGTAACTTCTTAGGTTATAACTTGAATTTTAATTTAACTTTAATTTGCAGTTGTATGATAGTAAATGCTAAATTGCATCAACTATAACTTTTTTTTTTCTATTTTCATCAGTTTATTTAAGTTATTTGTCATTGCAACCTCAACAACATATAAGGGTATGGTATAATCTATAACTTCATGATATTAAGCACACATATTAAGTTTTGGTAATAAAACGATGCCATTGATTTGCTGGTTCCATGGATAATCAAAGAGTAAAATTATTTGTCGAAAGTAAACAAAACAAAGGACTGTAGTCAAAATTATAAAAAGCTTCATCGACGTCATGAGATGTGCACAAATTGGTGTCATTGTGGTGCTTTGGTTGTAGTCTTGGCCGACGACTTGTCATTACACATATATAATTGATTAAAGGTAAATAAAAAAGAAGACAACATAACATGCTTAGTACATGAAAAAGAATGACATGCTCATTGCACTAAAGTGTTTTGCCAAAAAACTAAATAATTCTTAGCAAAACTAAAATCAAAACTTCAAAATAAAACTAAATAACTCAAAATAAAGATAAAGCAAGCAAAGGCAAGAAATCTAAAACTTCCACACCATTGAGCATATACAATAATTCTCGGTAAGCAATAATCATCAATAATTTTCTAATGTGATAGCTAGCTAAAAAGAAAAATTTGTTGTCAAAGAAAAAAACAACATAGATTCCAAAAACCAATCTTCTAATCCCATAACTATTTACAATACAAAACAATGGATTAAAGGCAATGCAGCGCAAGAACTTGTAAAAATCTGTAGTATAAAGGGGGAAAAAATGTAAAAATATAATGAGAAATGGGTAAAAATCCTAAAAAAACAACCATTCTTATCATGAGCTAATGGCAAAGAAGCCAAGGAAATAAAGAAAAAAAAACTTGAACAACATTAAGCATATACATTATTTTTTCATCAAGCAACCGAAGGCAAACAAAACACAACACCGAATCAAAACATCAATCCCATAACAATCTATAGCACAGAAACCATTTCCCAGCGCATGATATTCTAAGTTAAAACAACAACAATTGCAATTTATTGTTGAAATCCATAGCGAATGAAAGCTTATAACCACAAAACCAATTCTCTAATCTCGTAACTATTTACAACATAAAACGATTGGTTAAAGGTCATGCATCGCAAGAAGCTGTCAAAAATTGTAGCATAAAAAAAAGAACCTGAAAAATATAATGACAAATGAAAAAAAAAAAAACAGTCATGGTTATCATGAACCAATGGAAAAGAAAAGAAGGGAATAGAGAAAAGAACAAAAAAAATTTACACCGTTCCAGGGAAAAACCTAGGAAATACCAAAAAGAAATTCGACAACATTGAGCAAATATATCAATCTTCGCAAACAAATCATTGAGAAAACAAAAAATTAATTTTCTAATTCAATCACAAATCAAAAATATAATTGTTCGCCGAAGGCAAACAATATTAATACTTAACAACGCATTGACGACAAATAAAAAAAACACAACAACAACCCCATCAATTTATTAACCTCAGCTAATTATACAGAGAAATTATCGGTCGAACACAAAAACATCGATAAATGGGAAAAAACATCAAAAACAACCAAGTTATTCTCTATAGTTTAAGCATACATCAAATCTAAAATAATTTTATCAATAAAAGGTTTTGATTTTGATACTTTTTTTTGTCTGGGAGAGCACACTTGCAAGAATTATCTATAGAATTTCGATGTTATGCACTTATTATTCCAAATTGTTTGCATTGCTTTCCTTTTCTTTTTCTCCTTTATATGCTTTTAATAATTTTGTATTTTCTGCCCACGACCATTATAGTTCCAAAGAAGAAAATAAGAGTTTCTTTGGTGGAAAACCTTATCTAAAATCATTGTTCACGAAACATAATTGTTCGCAGAAGGCAAAAACAAAAAACAAAAGCAAATAAAAAAAACAAATTTCCACAACATTAAGCCCATGCATTATTTTTCAGCAAGCAATCATCGCCATTGATTTTCTAATTCCATAACAAATCAAAGATAAAAATTGTCCGCCAAAGGCAAACGAAACTAAGCAGCCAATCAAAACATTAATCTTGTAATTTCATAACTATTTATATAACAAAAACATTTTCTAAAGGACATGGATTGGAGGAAACAATAAATTTTAAAGTATAAAAAAGACAGTCAAAAAATAATGACAAATGAAAAAACAAAAACAAAACAGTCATGCTTGTCATCAACAAATGGGGAAAAACCCTAGGACATTAAGCACATACATCAATCTTCACAAACAAATTATTGATAAAACTAAACATTAAATCTAATAAAACAACTCAACAATATTGCAAAAACAGCTCACAAAAGCAACACAATGCCCATTACCATTAAATTATGCCCAATGAAATCCGAAAAACTAAATTCCAGCATAATGAAAGCGTAAAATCTATACGCAACTTTGAAATATATTATGAACATAAATAATATTTCAATTGCAGAAGAAGACATACCTCACAAAAAGAGTTGCAAAGAAAACCGAAAAATAGCAGCAACCACAACCCGCAACCCCTAAAAACCTCAACAAATGCCAGATCAACATCAAAAACGAAAAATCATTACAAAAAACAATATAACATTTTAAAAAAAAGCAACAAAAAATAACTTTCATCATACCTTGAAAAGGAAAACAACAAAGAAAGGTAGAAAAATAGCAATCTACCTCTGCATAAAAAGACTGGAAAAAATGAAAAACATGATCTAAAAAAGAAGGCAACATAAAACTCACCAGTTCATCTCTCTTTTAGCCTAACTCTCTCTTAGCTTGGGAAAAAAATCGAGAGGCAGGGTACAACTTATATGCAGCTGATGACAGAAAAAGAAATGAAAAAAACACAAAATACTTGCGCACCCAACATCATCAAACAGTAACTACAGTGCTAAGGACATAAAAAACAATTATTTATTAGCATTCATATCCAAAGGAAGTGAAAGAAAACAATAAATTAATAACCAAACCCATACTGCCCAGATGAAAAAAATCAGAATATAGCTGAAATTATTTGGGCTAGTACCAGTAGTTACTGGGTGCATTTAATGCAAATTCGTACTCATGAAAAATCTATCCTAAATGCACACAAAATTCCGCACGAACATACACGACATAAAAGAATAATAAAAACAAAAACATAAAATAAGCGACTACGTCATTAGCTTTGTACAATCTGCGACATATAATTGTTGTTATTTATGGCCAAATTTTTGGTGAAGTCTGCAGCTTCTCAAAAGGCTTTAAATAAACCTCTCAACCGGAATTGCACTTCTCAGCCTCCTGCACCATCACCTCAATCTCTTCCTTGCAGTAGTGATTTTGCAAAGAAGATAAGAAAACACTCAGCACAACTGAAGATGGAATGAAGATGAAATAAAAAGATGTTAATTGCAACTTACCCATTTCTTCTCGCCAACAAACGACCGAGAGCTGCTCCCATGCACTCGAAGCTTTTCTCCTGGAGATGAAGGCCCAAACTCCCTATTGAAACTTTGTTCCCAACTCTTCGTGGCCCCCTTTCCTTCAGAGCTGGCGAAGTTCACCCAAGAAGAACTCCCACCTCAGCCATGGTGCATATGCTGGTTGAAAAAGAGAAAATGAAAGTAGAGAAAAGAAAAGGAAGCAAATGGCGCCGCCCAGAAGAAAAGAAAAGGAGAGCAAAAGAAGAAAAAAGGAAAGGAGAGAAAAGAAAGAAAGCAAACGACGCCACCTAGAATCAAAGAAGAAGAGAAAAGGAAAGGAGAGAAAACAAAAGAAAGGACACGTGGGGCCTAGAAGAAAAGAATAAGAGAAAAGGAATGGAGTTAAAAGAAAAGAAAGGAAACGGCGGGGCCAGAAGAAAAGAAGAAGAGAAAAGTAAAGGAGAGGAGAGAAAATGAGAGAAATCAGGCGTGCCTAGGAGAAAAGGAGTGAAAACCTAAAACAAAGAAACGGAACCGAGCAAAAGCTAGAAAAAAAAAAGAAATGAATTGATATCCAAACCTCTACTATTACAATGAACAGGAAAAACACTCACAATGAACAATATATCTCTGAGCTCTTTTAGATTATACTATAATTAATAGTAACTAGTCTCCATGAATCTTTATTTTTAATTGAAACTTATTAAAATATTAATATCATTTCTATAAACTTTTTTTCCATTAGAAATATACTTATGATTTGACCCACGAAAATCAACGATTGATTGTAATAGTAATTCTTACTATTTATTTCCTTTAGTTTTTTCTACTCCGTTTATTTGACATTTTTCTTTGTTTTCATCCTTTTGTGGTGTTAATTGAGGAATGATGTTGATACTTTATTTTGCTTTATTTATAGCCTGTTATCACTTAATCAAAAACACATTTCGACATTGTGGAGCTTGATTTAAAAAATGATTTGGTCTAATTTTTTTTTTTAAAAAAAAAATAGGAATTAGAATTGGAATTAGAATTGGAAGGGATTGAAAGATGCAACCTTTTTTTTACCTAGCAATGTTTGTCTAGAGCTTTTTGGGGGGCAGAATGCCTTTTTTCATGCTCTATTTTGGATCATTTGGTTTGAAAAATGATTTATTTGATCCAAAAAAATTTAGTCGTGTTTAAGCTTTTAAGTTTGAGAGAGAAAAGAGAAGATCATCACAAAATAGGAGAGGAGGAAAAATATAATTGGTATAATTGGTTGATCACAATCCAAAAACAAAAAATTAAAATATTTTTTTTTCTACTAGAAAAAACGATTAGAAATTATGATACGAGCCATAGTGTAGTGATAGCCACTACATAGCTAAAAACAAATATTCAACTTTATTTTTCTAATAAATATTTTTTCTAAGTTTTTTAGAGTCAATATTTAGTTAGAATTAACATGTTTATTATCATTTATTGACAGAAGGTGAGAAAATCACTAACAACTCCCGCGCCATCAGCCTAGTATAATATAAAAAAAGATCCAGCAAACCGAGTGAAGTCATCTTGTTTTCAGATGACCTTTCTCTGTAAGAACAAAAATCTAGCTGAGGACACGAAAGATGGGCCGGATGTTTGTCATCCAGTAGCATGCCCACGATAGGCAACAACAAATAAGGTATAAAGTATAAACTGCAAGAAAACCATCGATTGATTAAATTATCTGGGAGAAGACTACTGCTACTGTTACGTGCCCTGCATCAGAGAGTAAATTATCTGGGAGAAGACGCTTCTATGCGGTGGTGACAGAATCCGTTAATACTGCATGATCCATGAAACTACAGAAGCTAATCATTATACATGTGGGGGCAATAATCGCAACGCACAATATGAAACTTCTAGAATCCGCTTCTATCAATCGAATAGCATAGCATATAAATAATAAAATTTCAACTTTCTCGCTTAATACCGCACCGAGGGAAAACAAACATGTAGAAGTTGCTCCGATGGGAGGGGGGGAGGGGACAGAAGCATTGAAGGTGCTGAAGACAGGGGTGCGTGAAGAAAAATATTACTGTAGTAAGCTTGGAACAAAATGAGATGACCAGCCAACTATTTGAAGCATTGGGTTCTGTTTTTAAAGCTAGGAAATGAGATCGAACTGTGTGCTACCACTATATATGCAAAGATGTTCTATAGACCTAGGATGGATAGGATCAGTTATCAAGCTGTGAATGACTTCTAGTTGAACTTCATCAAGCAACTTCTCCGCCCAACATGATTGAGTCTTGACCGTCTACTTCTCACTAGTGGAGACCAGTTCTCTCCATTTGTTGCCATCTTGCCTCTGATTTTGCGGTATTCTCTTGATCTTAAAACTCCCTCGATAATGTTTATATCTTCATGAATTTCATGTCTAGAAAGAGATGCCAGAGCAGGCAGTATTTCCTTCTGGAAATCTTTCATTCTCCTTCCTCGTCTCAGCTTAGAACCAAAATCTTTTGTTTCCATGTCATTTACTTCATATGGCTTTGATGTCACAGAATTTTCCTCCACGTTGCTCTCCGTTAGATCCATAACCATTAATTCAAAAGAATCGCAGGTGTACTGTGGCTGCTCCCTTGTCTCGTTTCTCATCTCCTTGGACCCTTCTTTGGCAAAAGAATCTTGATAGCAAACTAAATTCTTGAAAGACATATCTAGAAGTGATTCAGCAGCTCTTTTCATCAAGACATCAACTTTAGCTGATTCTTCTTTCTTGTCATCGCTTTCATTTTTCAAATCACCACTGTCAGAAGTTCTTAGGCCATGCTCATCTGATGAGGCATCGGCAACTTGTGACCCTAAGAGGGTTTTCAAATCAGTGTTCACATCATCAGACGTACTGCCAAAGTGCACTGTCTTTCCACTGTTTGAATCATTATCATAAATACCAGACTTGCATGAAACAGGAGATTGATTGCCATGTCCATCATTCTGACACTGATCAATGCATGAAAAGACAGCATCTTCCACTTGGCTCTTATCAAAGCTCAGTTCTCTTGTATCTGTAGGCAATTGATTTAAATCATGTAGAAGACAATTTGTGAGTTTCGCCTTCATCATAACATTATCATTCTTGTGGTCGCCAGTGTACCTGTCGAGGTCTTCAGAAATGTCTGCAGGGGAGCAGGGTATGGGCTCTGGGCCTGTAGGGTTTGGTACAGTACCACTCATTCCATCTGGCTCAGAATTTACGGTCCAAACATCTGTACTCCTAGTTGTGCTGTTTAAATCTACTTCAGTAGCATTTATGAAATTATTTTCTGCAAGCATGTCAGAAATTTCATTTGAGCAGCTATTGACCTGTTTCTCCCAAACTGTGGTTAGGCAGTTTTCTTCCTGCATGCTCCTAGTAACTACCGCCGAGACACCAGCCGATCTTGGTGGTGAAGGACATGCAACTAAAGGATCGTTTGAGAAACACGACGAGACATCAAAGTGAGTTTTGTTGAGGTCCAAATCAGCTCCTTTATGTGAAGAGGACTGTTGCATTTTGGTGGAAAGATTATTGCAAAGGTTATCATCACGGCACTCCATAATTCCTGCTGGCAAGACCGATAAAAAGAGCTAAATACATGGTGGCAGATAATTGTTGCACAAAATCAAAATCCAAAAAAATACATCCATCCATCCATGGACAAAATGCTATAACTAATTTCAAGTGGTTGATTATCAGTACCTTCATTGGAAGAGGTCTGCTCTTGGCAGCATTCACTATGTTCTTGAAAAGAGTTGCTTTCTGAATTGTCGACAGGTGGGTTTTTCTCTGCACCAGTTGAGAAAATTAAACTAGAGAAGGCAGAAACTTTTGACTTGTACTTCCCTGGGGAACAAGTTTCTGGAGTAGCACAGCCAACAGAAGGTGTGCATTTTACACTGTCATCTGATATCCTCTCTTCTGATTCCAGATCAATAACAGAACAGTACTGATGAGTTCTCTTATCAAACCAAGTCCTCAATGTACCTTCTGTTCTTCTATAGTCATCTCTAGCATTGAGGGTAAGCTTCAACTCCTCTGTACCTGAAGAGTAATTAGCAGAGAGAGGATTCCATGCATGTCCTCTGTTTGGGCTACCCTCCTCAACATGGTTGATGAATTCGTTAGCAGAAAGTTGAAGATCTAGAGGCCTCTGCTTAAGCCTATAATATGTTTCTTGGCGCCCATGTAACAACTCATTTGCAAAAGGTGCTGAACCCACCTGAAAGACAAGCTCCTTACATTAGCACTGTGAAAGTGTGTGTCGTCATTTTCTGAAAAGTTTTTTAGATGTGGTGCATCATGAGTCTGTTCTTGATGAGACAACAAACACATCTTCTCTGAAGGACCAAAAAGCCATGAACAATCCAATCAAGGAGACCATTGAAAGGAATTGCAAGTACATCTCTACTGAATCTATTGCCAACAATGATTGTCATTGTTAGTGGCCAGACTTTCATATGGCATGTCAGAGAAGACTAGGGCTTGTGCACAAAACACCGAATATGCCAGAAAATCATGATTGAAAAAGGAAAAAAATTGAAACCCTCCTCTCCCCCCACAAAGGATCGCTTTCAATAGCAAGCTCATAGTTGGAGGCTTCATTTACCTTGGAAATTGAGGAAATTCCTGTTTCTTTCACCAGTGGTTCAATTCTTGAAGGATTTGGAAAAGGTGGTGAAGATGGTTGTACATTTGCATCCCATGAATTATATCTACCACAACCCTTACTACCATGATCCTTCATCAATGTTTTTTGTGTTTTATATAACTGATGGAGTTCATGGACCTGGAAAAAAAAAGTAACAATAGAGATAAGAATATTGCAGCAAACTTCTATGATTCATGCCATCAACCATGATGCCATGATTCACCTTTAAGACAAGCCATTTCTAGCAAGTATAATCTCAGAGCTCTGCTTAGCTTAAACAAGTAGTTCAAGCTACATGATAGAATTGACCCAGCATTTTAACCAAACTCTAAGGAACCATATGATGCCGGAAATAGCTAAAAAGCTTATTATGATGCAATGTTGAGGTTAATACCTGAGTCCTAAATATAACCTCCTGCTTGAGAATTGTCTGCTTTATAACTCCTTTAAATGAATCTGCATATCGATGTACAGAGTTCAGATCAAAATCTCCTTGCATCAGCATCTTCTTGCCAGGATCGAACAAGTCCATCATATCACACCACATGTCGTATCCTTAAAAAGCTGCATTTTGCAATGATTTGTCTCTAAAATCTGTATTCAATCCAGCAAATTTCTAGTTATGAGATGGGAAACGCCAGCAAGAACCAAGATGCCATGCATTCTCCATCCCTGCATTTTTAGAAAGAGTTGATACTATGAGATGCACACCATCAATCAAGCAACTGGCTATTCTATGAAAGACCAAGCGGCACCAATCAAATAAGCTTTCCCTTATTAAAGCACTTGCAAAATCAAGATAAATACCAAGCGGCACTCATCATTCACATAAAAAGTAAGCTCCAGAGAAGCAATTTATGCATAAAATGAGAAATGATGTACATATCAACTGCATGCCGGGAAATTGAAATCATCACCTGAGCCTCTTATATTCTTGCAGGCTCAAGATTCTGTTTTCAGCACACCCAGACGTAATAGACCACCAGCAATTAGGCGTGACCCACAGAAAGGAAATATATGATCTGACTCGCTCTTCCTTGATCACTACTCGCTAACAAACAAAGTTCAAATTCGGTAGAAGCCAATGCATACATGGGCATAAAATTTGACCAACAAAAACCCAGATATGACTCGACACTTGGGCACTGTTGCTTTCTCAAGTTTACTGTTCATGCAGCCAGCCCCAAATGAAAGTAGCTCATTTTTCCAAGCCACAAGGGATGGCTCTGATGCCTTCATATCTAATCAAGGTTTAATAAAGCTTTTAGATTATGAGACTCGTGTGCATTGAAAACTAAGCCAATTCTAACACAAAAAAAACGGTCCAATGATTTTCATTTAATGAAATGGATTTGCATATCATCAACAGAAATAAATTTTGTTAATGACTCATGAACCAAGTGGAATCTTAACATGTGTTCTTTGGCACGTAAAATTTACAGCCTGAAAACATTTTATCACGATCTATACTCGGATATTCAACAGATCAAAACTCCAATTTCATCCAGCTCATACACAACCCAAGACACACAAAAGAACAAACATTACACAGCAAAAACATGATATCAACAAACAAAAATGAAATAAAATCCCAAAACACGTAAAAAAAAAGAGATAGAAAAGGAAAAGGAAAAGGAAAGTACCATGAAGCAAAGAATCCGTTAACAAAATAGTCTCCTGCTTCTTCTTTATAAACCCAGATGGCAAAAAAGAAAGTAAAAATCATACAAACCCATCATGAAAAACAAGTCAAAAGGAAAGGGAATCAGATCAAAGGGAACCCGGTGAGAAAGATGAATTCTTTTTCCTCTCCTTTTTCTTTTTTCTTCTCTCTCACCGAATATAATGAGAGAGAGAGAGAGAGAGGTGAGGAGGGAGGGAGACTAAAGATGAGCTACTAATATAGGAGCAGCTAAGAGTGAGGGTTGTGTTACTGGCTTACTGTACTATCATTTCTTTTAATGGTTCGACTTTCTGTCTCTTTCTATCTTTGCTTGCCTAGTTATTTTGTTGTGTGATTGTGATTCCAATTCCATATCTCTCTCTCTCTCTCTCTCTATATATATATATATATATATATATATTATGCCAATCAGATTTTTGGCTTTTGAAGAGATTGACAGTTTCAACTGCAAAAGCCATGGTGCCGCTGCTGGATATTTATTTATGTCCTTTTGATTCTCTATTTTACCTTTTTGTCCCCTTATTTACTGTTTTCTACCCGGAAGCCCAACTGCTATGCCGTTGTCGTACAAGGATACTGTTTATAATTGGTGTTTTTGAAGAAGAAAAATATTATTATTATTTGTTATTTTTAATTAAATATTTTCAATGTTTGCAGATGTTTTTATGTGATATATTAATAATAATTTTAAATAAATAAATATTATTTTAATATATTTTTAACAAAAATAACTTTAAAAAACGATTTGCATCACAACTACAAACAAATTGTATATAAAAAAACAACTTGAAACAATGAGTACGAGACAATAGAGAGGAGAGGAGTTATTGTTCTATCATAATTCAACCATCAAAAAAGAAGATTTTTGTGTCAATGGATTTCTCTTCTTGAGAAAAAAAAATCACTGGACCTCCAAACATGGCATCAAAGAGAAATCATGTTCATTTTTTATTTTATGGATTTTTTTTTATGGGATTTTGATATGTGTTTTATGATGTTTTGAATGAGTGAGAAAAAAAATTTTCTAGTCGCCGTAGTGGTGGTTGGATTTTAGAAATGAAACGACCTCTTGCTTATTTAATCTAAGCAAAAAGTAAAAGATATGTCATCCATTTTGTTTAGTCAATGTAATAGACTGGATTTAATAAATTATTTCTAATAAAATATAATTTTATTGTTGTAAAAACCTCTTTTTTCTACTTTAATTTTGATAGAGTTTCTCATGTATTTATGACATCCCAAATTATCGACAACCTAAACATTATCCAAAAATATATTTTGTATTTTATCCAATCATCTAGGATCATTTTTTCATATCCATGACACAATTATAATTCTCTAAAACATTGTTTAACTTCTACCTTTTTATAATATTTACAAAAATATCATGTAATTATACTTATATATACTCAATCTAAAATGAAAAAATATAAAATAACTTTAGATTTCTAAATTAATAAACCAATTTTATATTGTCAACTATACTTCTCAATTTACAACATCTGTAACAGTTTAACGAGGTAGGGGTTAAGAAAAAAAAGCAAAAAAAAAAGAAGGGATTAGCTAATATTCATAACTTAAAAAAAAAACATAACATAGTCATCAAATAAGGTTACACAATATTTCAGTTATATGCCATCCCAGGAGTTGAATAAAGATATTGGTTAACAAGATGCAATAACTTTTATATTAGATAAGATCTAATTAATTTATAAAAAAAAATAAGTGTTTCTTAGCCTAAATGTTAATCTTGTCATGTCTAGGATAAAACCTGTAATTAAACATATAAATTAAGAACCATAAATTGGCTTATCAATTTTTTTTTAATTTGTTGATTGATAGGCTAAATTATTGTTTTAAAATGCTTCTTAGTATTTCCAAACTTTTAATTTACTTATATAAACATATTATTTATGAGAATATCATTATTAACTTCCATTACCCATAATCTAGTTAAATCTTTTAATGCCCATTTCTATTCAAAATAATATTATTTACCTAATTAAATCGATAAATATTGATGTCATCTATCATGATATCATTTACAACCAATAACTTCGGTAATGTCAATACCAGTGCATCCTCATTAACATCATTAGCCTTTATAATCTAGAAATGACTAATCATGTTGTAAGACTATTGATATCAACTTAGCCTTGTTGATATGTCCATGTCCATACTTCAAAAGGTAATTTAATTTTCATGTTAATGTCGATATTATAAACCCCTATAATCTAGTAAGTTAATCAAGTCCTAGTCATTGCTAATATCAACATATTCCTTTCGATATCATTATCATCTATGGGTTGATAGCCCAATCAAGTCTTTTCAAACACACTCATTGCCTTTTTTAAGGATAATTGTTGATGTCAATGAGTATTATTAGTTTACACTTATATTTGTGTGTGTTTCTCGAACCAGTAAAAAATCAATAACCTCACAAAGAAAGTTGTATTATCATTAACTAAAGATAATCAACTTAATATTAGTGATAATTTGGAATTCTTCATCACAAAAAATGTTTGTTTATACTTGTTAATTAAGTCACTAACAATGTAACCAAACTAAGATTTACATCAGTTTTCTTGGTAGTCATCGACATGAATGACCAAATACTATATTCTTCACTTTTAACTATCATTTATGGTATTCACTAAGTATTAAGTCATATATCCCTAATTATTATCAACACAATCAACTAGGTATCAAAACACCTCGTGAGTTATGTCGACACGGTTAACTAATATCAACAACATGCCTTTAGTTATTGTCAACATAGTTAATCGAGTATCAAAACATCTTTAATTTTATGTCAACACGATCATCTAATATCAATAACATATCCTTAGTTATGTTCATACTTCCAACTACTGTACTAATTTAACTCATTAGTGTTCCCCTAAAGACATACCTTACCACTTTTATTTATATATGTCTAAATAATAGACTTCATTATTCTTATTAGTCTCCTAAACTTTATTTAATCTTGTATAAATGAATTTTGAACACCTAGCCAGATAATTATTTTAGCTTTAAATTGATCCCAATCGAGTTTCCACTCTCATGACCTTTATGAACTCCAATTTTCCTGAAATTTTAACCCAAAATATATAATATATTATAAGACTCTTTGTAAATTTTTAGTATGATCCAATGATCAAATTGATAGTTATGCTTGATATCATAAAATTGGACATTGGGTAATGTTTTTACTCTAAAATCTATATTTGCATATAAAATCATACATTAATTTATTTGAAATCCCGTTACATTTTTATCAATTTTACCAGCCCAAATTTACAAAAAAAATATCTTCCTTTAAAATAATTATCCTACCCAACTAGGATGTTTACGAGATCTATTCGTTGTTAACATTTCATATACTAATTTTATTACTTATCTTATCTGAAATTTAAATTAATTTACTGGATATGTCCAACCAAATCACAACAATACCTCTTCTAATTCATTAGTTTTTAATAGAAAAATACCTTATTTAATACTAATTTATCAATTTTTGGATTGGGGGTTTACATTTATACTTATAAAACCCATTTTCACCTTAAAACACCTCATAAATGTTGGAACCGATTTAGTAGTTGAAATTGTCAAAGTTGTTTGTTAAATAATCCTCGATTAGTGGGACACGTAGTCCTAATTAGTGGGACACGTAGACTAGAATTTCTCATTTTCTGTTTGTTTACCAATTCCAGATTGTTTACCACGTAGTACGTGGGCTGCTAATTATTTCCCTTTCATGTAAGGCTTATAAAAGGCCACCAGCTTTCCTTTGAATAATACAAGTGGGATAATCAGATTTCACAGTACTTAGAATTATCAACATTTGGTATCAGAGCTAAGTACACGATCTGAGTGTGAGAGAGTGATTCTGGGTGGGTGTGAGAGAGAAACAGCAGTTTCTTACAAAACACAGAGAGAGTGAGAAGAGTAAATAAAACACTGGGGTTCACAAATACAACAGGGATCACATACACAGAGTGAGACGAGTGAGATCTACGTGTGTGTGCAATTTCACACGAAGAGTTACAAATGGCAGCTGAAAATTCATTTGTTCAACCTGCAATTCCCAGGTTTGATGGCTTTTATGATCATTGGTCCATGCTTATGGAAAATTTTCTTCGTTCAAAGGAATATTGGAGCCTGGTGGAGAAAGGGATCACTACAACAACGAAGGTGCAGAAATCGGTGAAACTCAACGTCAATCAATTGCGGATCAAAAGCTAAAAGACTTGAAAGTGAAGAATTACTTATTTCAAGCTATTGATCGAACCATCATGGAGACTATTCGAATAGAGATACTCGCCAAAGACATTTGGGACTCCATGAAACGTAGTACCAAGGCTCCATAAGAGTCAAAAGAGCACAACTACAAGCTCTCAGAAAGGAGTTTGAAATTCTGCAAATGAAGGAAGGTGAAAGTGTTGATGCATACTTTGCTCAGTACACTCATCATAGCCAACAAAATGAAACTTCATGGTGAGAAATTACAGCAAGTGGTGGTTATTGAGAAAATTTTGAGATCCTTAACCTCAAAATTTGATTATGTTGTATGTTCGATTGAAGAGTCTAATAATCTAGACACTTTAACCATTGATGAATTGCAAAGCGACTTGTTGGTGCATGAGCGAGAGGATGAATGGACATCACAGAGAAGAGCAGGTATTGAAAGTGAGCTATGACTCTAGGTTTGGCAGAGGAAGAGGCAGCCAAGGTCGTGGAACCTTTCGGGGCAGAGGCAGAGGCAGAGGCAGAAACTCACAGATGTTCAACAAAGCATTAATTGAATGCTATAAATGTCACCAATTAGGGCATTTTCAATATGAATGTCCTAAATGGGAAAGGGAAGCAAACTATGTTGAACATGAAGAAAAGGAAGAATTGTTGCTGATGGCATATGTGGAGCATGAACCAATAACAGAAGATGTGTGGTTTCTTGACTCGGGGTGCAGCAATCATATGTGTGCAAATAGACAGTGGTTCTCAGATTTTGATGAGCAATTCCAGCAGACTGTGAAGCTAGGAAATGACTCAAGAATGACAGTGCTGGGAAAAGGGAATATAAGGCTACAAATTGCTGGAATTACTCAGGTAATTACAGATGTCTTTTATATACCTGAGTTAAGAAATAATTTGCTAAGTCTTGGGCAAATGCAAGAGAAAGGGGTAGCTGTTTTAATTCAGCAGGGAGTCTGCAGAATCTATCATCCTAGGAGAGGACTCATTGTGCAGACAACAATGACAGCAAACAGGATGTTCATGTTATCTGCAAGAGTTGTCTTGAAAACCTCAAATTGTTTTCAAACAACTCTTGAAGATAATACAAACCTATGGCACTGCAGATACGGGCATCTAAATTACAGGGAACTACAAACACTACAGTACAAGCAAATGGTCAAGGGGCTACCACAACTGAAGGAAACATCAAAATTATGCACTGACTGCATGATTGGAAAGCAATATAGAAAACCAATCCCAAAGACAAGTTTATGGAGAGCATCTCAAAAGCTACAACTAATTCATGCTGACATTTGCGGTCCCATCAAACCCATTTCCAGCAGCAACAAGAGGTACTTTATAAGTTTTATTGACGATTACAGTCGTAAGGTGTGGATATATTTTCTTACTGAAAAATCGCAAGCATTTATTGTATTCAAAACTTATAAAGAATGTGTTGAAAAAGAAGCAAGAGTTCCTATATGTCGTCTCACGCATGATAGAGGAGGTGAATTTACCTCTCGTGAGTTCAACAATTTCTGCAAGGATCATGGCATTAGTAGGCAGCTCACCGCAGCCTACACTCCGCAACAAAACGGAGTGGCCGAACGCAAGAACAGGACCATCATGAACATGGTCAGGAGCATGTTATCCGAGAAGCAGGTGCCAAAGATTTTCTGGCCAGAAGCTGCAAATTGGTCAGTACATGTGATCAACAGAAGTCCTACACTAGCAGTGAAAAATATGACTCCCGAAGAAGCCTGGAGTGGTGTCAAACCAAATGTTCAGTATTTTCGAATTTTTGGATGCATAGGGCATGTTCATGTGCCAGATCAAACAAGACGAAAACTTGATGATAAAAGTTTTCGGTGTGTGCTACTAGGTGTGAGTGATGAATCAAAAGCATATCGTCTCTATGATCCAAAATCAAAAAAAATCGTGATAAGCAGAGACGTGGTCTTTGCTGAAACTGAGATGTGGAATTGGCATGACACTGATGAATCAACAACAGATATTCTTGAATGGGATGGTGATGACAGTAATCACGATGAAGAGGAAGAAGATGACTTATCTGTGTGTCATGGAGAAGAAGGCTCATCTTCTCCGACCGGTGGAGACTCCTCACGGTCATCCACGGAAAACCCATGTGTGGGTCGCACCATAGTCGCTGTGATGCATCGAAGACTCAACAAGGAGGGGCCGATCTACAAATAATAATGCCATTTCAGTTCAACAACATGAAGAAATAGAAGAATTTTTGCTTGGAGGAAACAGATCTGCCCAAGAAAGCTTACCTGAGAACCCACGGTCACAGCCCGAACAACCCTCGGGAACGAGAGCTGGCACAGAAGGAACACAACAAGGAGAGCATGGATCTGCCACAGACCGATCATCGGAGAACAGATCGGAGAGGAGGACCAGACAAGTGCTCTCGGGAGCGAGAGCTGGCATAGAAGGACCACAACAAGGAGAACATGCATCTGTCACAGATCGGTCATCGGAGAACAGATCGGAGAGGAGGACACGACGAGTGCCGTTTTGGATGGAAAATTATGCAAGTGGGGGTGAGTTCTCAGACGGGGAAGAAGAAAGAGACATGGAAGAGGAGAGAAATTTGTGTGTGGAGAGACACGGGAGACACGGGGAAGAGAGCATTTTTGAAGAAAATGAAATGGAAAGACATGGGGACGAGATGCACGGTCAAGAAAATTTTGTTTTATTTTCTTCGGCCACAGACCCAGTCACATATGAAGAGGCAGCTCAAAGTTCAAAGTGGAGAGATGCGATGAGTGTGGAGATCAGCTGCAATTGAAAGAAATGGGACTTGGGAATTAACGGACTCGCCTGATGGGGTGAAAAAGATCGGAGTAAAATGGATTTTTAAAACAAAATTCAATGAAATTGGTGAGATTGACAAGTATAAGGCGCGACTTGTAGCAAAAGGCTATGCACAGCAACCAGGTATTGATTATACAGAAGTATTTGCACCGGTGGCTAGATGGGATACAATACGAATGGTGGTTGCTCTAGCAGCTCGAAATGGGTGGACGGTATATCAACTGGACGTCAAAAGTGCTTTTCTGCATGGTGAGCTAAATGAAGCAGTATTTATCGAACAACCAAGGGGTTTCGAAAAGAAGGGTGAAGAGCACAAGGTGTACAGGTTGAAAAAGGCATTATATGGCCTTAAACAAGCTCCTCGTGCATGGTATAGTCGAATTGAGACATATTTTGTCCGGGAAGGTTTTGAAAGATGCAGCTGTGAACATACCTTGTTCATAAAAACAGGAGACGAAGGAGACGAAGGTACAATCCTGATCGTTAGCTTATATGTTGATGATTTAATTTTTACTGGTAATAGTGAAAGTTTGGCAATCAAATTCAAAAACTCTATGAAACTTGAATTTGATATGACTGACTTGGGGAAAATGAGATATTTTCTTGGTGTGGAAGTGCTTCAAACTTCTAGAGGCATTTATATTAGTCAGAAAAAATATGCAAATGAAGTGTTGGAGAGGTTTGGAATGGAAAGTTGTAATAGCGTGAAGAACCCTATTGTTCCTGGTGTCAAACTCATGAAGGATGAAGATGGAGTCAAAGTCAATGCTACCATGTACAAACAACTGGTTGGCAGCCTTATGTATTTAACAGACAACAAGGCCGGATTTAATGTATGTGGTATGTCTCCTCAGTAGATTCATGGCAAATCCAAGCTGAGTTGCATTGGCAAGTCGCAAAAGGGTGTTGCGATACTTGATCGGTACTATAGGTTTGGGAATTTTCTATCAAAAGGGGGGCAATAAAGAATTGATAGCATATACAGACAGTGATTATGCAGGAGATGTGGATGATAGGAAAAGTACTTCTGGATATGTGTTTCTACTAAGTGAAGGAGCTGTAGCATGGTCTTCAAAGAAACAACCAGTTGTGACATTATCAACCACCGAAGCAGAATTCATCGCGGCTACATCTTGTGCATGTCAAGGAGTATGGATGCGAAGGGTATTGGAGAATCTTGGGGCTTCTCAAAACAAGTGCACCACAATACTATGTGACAATAGCTCCACGATCAAGCTATCAAAGAATCCAGTTATGCACGGACGTAGCAAACACATTGACGTAAGATTTCATTTCTTGCGTGATTTAACTAGAGAAGGAGTGGTCGAGCTGAAGCATTGTGGCACACAAGAACAAGTTGCAGATATTATGACAAAACCTCTTAAATTGGATGTGTTTCTGAAATTGCGCAAATATTTGGGCATATGTGAAGTACCAACATTAAACTGAAGTGCTACATTCAGTTTAGGAGAGGCATTGTTGGAACTGATTTAGTAAGCTGAAATTGTCAAAGTTGTTTGTTAAATAATCCCTGATTAGTGGGACACGTAGTCCTAATTAGTGGGACACGTAGACTAGAATTTCTCATTTTCTGTTTGTTTACCAATTCCAGATTGTTTACCACGTAGTACGTGGGCTGCTAATTATTTCCCTTTCATGTAAGGCTTATAAAAGGCCACCAGCTTTCCTTTGAATAATACAAGTGGGATAATCAGATTTCACAGTACTTAGAATTATCAACATTAAAATCCTAAATAAACTCATTTTCATCCCTAAAACACTTTTTAATTACTCTAAAAACAAAAACCAAATGAGTAAGAAAACTAAGCAGACCCCGATCCATGTTTTGTAAAATGTTTATAGGAAAACACAATATTTATTGAACTCCTCTCGAAAAGATCACAAGAACCAACCCTTTTGATGAACATAAAAATATGACAACTCGAACATTCTTATTATCTTCTTAAAGTTTGTTGGTGACTTTCTTTCTCATTTCTAAACATCTTATGACTTAATTGTGAAGAAAATGAAGTTCAGTGTTGAAAATGAATTACCAAAACAATAGAACCAAATGATAGGAAAAAGTAAATTTGAGGGGTTAAAATAAAGTATCCGCTCCAAAATCTAACTGGGGCATTTTTAGTTTTTTTATTTTATTTTGCAATTTTAATACCCGTTCTTTTAATTTTAATTTCTAACCCCAATTAAATTTTGATTTTGCAAAATCAAAACCTAATCCATCAATTAAATGTCTCTCGGAACTCAGCTTATGTGAGGTATGCAAATTGAAAGGAATGTCAACAAAAATATCATGCGAATGCAATTTGAAATGATGGAAGTGTAAAGAATAAAAGTTTGATGGTTGAAATGAAAGAAAAAAAAAAGCCCATTAAGTTAACGAAAACTGAAATGATTAGCTATTTTTGTTTTTCTTTAATTAATTAATAATATATCTGTACTAACAGAGAATTCAATACGCAATGTGTGATGGAAAGCCATGCTAATTTATTTGATGAAATAAATTTAGTGGAGAGATGGAAATGTGTGAACCGTCCTGTTTTATGAGTGATGTGGGTGCCGGTTATGATCGAAAATAACAATTGAGTGGGTCCCATGTCCCATTATCATTGATGTGATCTAATGTTGACAGCTTCTATGTCCTGTGGTTACTGTACAACCGAGTGTGAGAGCACTTGTAAAGTTGTTATCCTGTGATTGTCCATTCGGATGTTGTCTGAGTATTTTATATTTTTTTTATGTTAAAGTGTTTTGAAGCACTGATGTTTAAGAAAAATATTTTAATTAACTTATAAAAAATATTTTAAAAAATAATCTATTCCACTCTTAAACAAGAATTTCATTATTTAAAAATAGAATTATAATATTTTATTAATTGTGTTAGATATATTTTCATTTTTAATATTAACTTAAAACTTGGTACAGTAGTTTAGATTTGAAAAATCTTGATTTTACTATTTGTTTAACTTGAATTTTAAATTAATTTATGAAGGAGTTGTCCTGACTTGATTATGAGATAAATTTAAATATTAAAGAATAAAATTAATAAAAAAAATACATAAAAATAGTCAAAACACCCAAAAGAATTAAAATTCATGTTAAATAATGAAATAAAAAAGCAAAAAAAATATATTTATATATTGGCATGATTTGCAATTTATATGAACATTTAAAATCAATTTCACATCTTTTGGTTGTGTTGATAATGATTCCATTAAATCATGTGTTCATTTTTTTAATGGCTAAATAGCAGGCTGTGCCATGCCATGCCATGCAACGGGTCCAAATTTTTCTATTGCAGAAAAATAATACCCAAGTAATGCTAGTTCCCGTGAGTCCGTGACCCATCAGTTTGGCGCTGATGACTTTTTTTTTCCCTTCTTAATTTTCGTGCATGACTTTGCAAGAGTTCAATGCAGCCTCTCAATTTGTTTCATTTCATATTTGGTCTATGTTCTTTTTATTATTATTTATTTTATTTTAAATAGTTCATGGAATTAGATTTTTCTTTCAATTTCATCCCCATTTAATTTTTTTTATCTATCAAATTTGGTTTTCTTCTTCTTGTTATTCTTTTTTTAATCATTTTCTTAATGAAAATGAGATGTTAGTCTAGGTTGATTGAAGTCTTTTGTCATTTTTTTCTTCTTACAATTGATGTTTTTCAATTTTACCAATTTATTGGGTTATCCTAATTTAATATGTCAAGTTGCGGGTTTCACAATTAATTTGAGTTAATTTAGTAAATATTTTTTGTTTGTTCTATATATTGTTGTTGTTATCGTCTTTTATTATCATACTATTAAATTAACTGAGCTTATTATTAAATTAAATAAAATCAATCACCCAACTCTCATATTTATCTAGTTTTCTTAAAAACATTATCCTGATAATTCTTGTTTTGCATTGAAAAAAGTTTGGCCTGGCAGTATAGGACAATCAATTTCGTTCATAATATATTTGACACGTCATCTGGTTGGTAAACTTTGGTTTTTAATTGTTAGCAAATTTAGGTGACTGGATGACATAAATGGTTCATAATATATGTGACACCTCACCTGAGGTTACGACAATGACTTGTCATAGGATGTTGTTAGACCCCCAGTCAAGCCGGTTGTTTCAGAAGATTATTTGCGCTTTATATTTTTATCAATTCATTAAAAAAGCCCTATATGCTATCAATTCAGGCAGTTAATCTATGTGTATTTTCAATTTGAATCAATCAAGAATACTTTTTAAATATTAAATTCTTTTCTCAACTAATCAACCACTTCTCTTCATTACATGATTTACTAAGGAAGGATTTTCTTTTTTTAAAAAAGAATTAAATATAACAAAAGGTGTATATAACGGCTCCAATCAAGGAAATTCAATAAAAACCCAACAAATGCTTTGATGAAAATAAAAATAAAAAATAAAAATTTATAATCCATTGATGAGACAAAATATATCACTCTTTAGACATATATCAATATTCATGATCACTATTTATTAAAATAGTGTAATCATTATTTTATTTTTTTAATAATTACACATATTACTATGCATTCAAACAATATAGTTATTCTTTATCTTTTCAGCGAAAAATCGTTAACCTGCTTTTAGAGGTGATCTGTTTTTTTTTTCTCCATATCATACACTACTTATTATGCAATTGTTTGGGGACAATTTGATTTATTTATTTTTTGCTTTTTAAGAACACAATATAAAGATTATCGTCATCTTCTCGTATCTTCATTATTTTAATTGCTATTTATTTTATTTTATAATAATAATTTATAAAAGTTAAATTTTCTCAATGTCATCGTTTTTCATTTTTTTCACTTGTTACATTTCATTTGCATTGTTTTCAAAAACTTAAAAAAAAATTACAGCATTAATAATTTAGTTTTAGCTTATTTTCAATGACAACCAAAAGTGAAAAATATTTTTCAATTTATTTTTATGACACTACAAATAGTTTTTATTTTTTTTAATGACTTTACAACAAACAAATAAGATCTAAATATAGTTATACATATCCCAATTGCCCATATAAAATTCTCAAAAAACAAATAACACAAAAACGCATGGATCATGGACGATCAAGATAAAACAATTGAGATAAATGCAATTATGTTTTGTGCAAAACTAAAATTTAGCAGATTTTTAGGACATTGGAGAAATAATGAGGAAAAGAGATGTTAGCAAGAATGAAAATTTATTCTTTACTTGATGAATAAATTCCTAAACTAACTTCGATTATATGATTTTTTTTTTGTAATAATAGATAGAGTATGCATATTAATAAATTAATTATATATTTAACTTAAATTATATTGAATAAAATATGAATATTTAATTATTTTATCATATATATATATATATTATAATATATATATAATAGGCGTGGGCAATCCACTGTGCACTTAGACACAATGCACTGTGGATTGCAACAGTTTTTTGATTTTTTTTATTTCTTCTTCTTCTTCTTTTTTTTTGTTTTTTTTCCTAATTATTCCTTTTCTTCTTTTTTTTCCCTCCATTTTTTGTTTCTTTTGTTTTTGTATTTTTTCCTTATTATATATTTTTATTTTATTTTATACAAAACTTGAACTTCATAAAAATTATATACAAATTTAAAATTTATATATTTTTATACAAAACTTGCACTTCATAAAGATTATATACAAAGTTATTATTTTGTCTAAATTTATGCTATGATAAAAAAATTATACATAATAAATATTTTTTATGTTGAAAAAAATATGATTTCGCCCGCGACGAGGCGCGGGTGCCATGACTAGATGTTTTCTTTTATTTTTATTTGTTCTTTGTATTAGATAATGTTTATAATTTTATTATTTGCACAATAATAATGATAATTTTAGTGATTATTTTTTTATAAAAATATTTTGATTTTTTAAAGATTTTCCTGAAATTTTAATTTATATCGGTGATCATTTTAAAAGTAATATTACTCTATTTTTCCCTTTATTCTTTTTTTTTTTCTGTTTCTTTATTTGTTCTTTAGATTATATGATTTTTATGATTTTATTATTTATGCAATAATAATGATAATTTTAGTTATTATTTTTTTATTGTTGTTTTATAAAAATCTTTTGCTTTTTTTTTTTAATTTTGCATGGCAATATAATTATTTTAATTGTTTTGGCTGTAATATTAGCAATAATTTTAGCAATGATAATGACAATAATGTCAGGATGATTCTTCAATCTATGTTTTCTTTTTTTTATTGATAGAAAATTAACAACTTATTTTTTTATTTGATTATTGTAAGTATTTTCACAATTTATATTTTATTTTTGTTTGATTTAAATTGAATTATATAATGAACTAATCTTAATATAATGAACTTAATAATTCATATATCCGAGTTTTCTTGATTTTTTAATGATGATGATAAATTTATGCTGGTTATTTCGTTTGAAACTACTAAACATATAAATTTATATCGATTTTAAATTCATATATTTTATAAAAAACTTGCATTTGACATGAATTCTGCACATATTTATTATTTTAACTAAATTTATATTATAATAAAAAATATATACAATTAATATTTTTTATATTAATTTTTTTTTTACCGCTCACGGCGAAACGCGGGGTATTTTCTAGAAACCTGATCTGCAAGGCACCTTACCATTTCTAGAAGTGAGTTTGTTTCTAGGCAGTGGCAACCCAACTTTTTATACACAGTCAGACAACTACAAGCCCGGTTTCAGTTAGACAAAAGTGTCAGGCCCATCAACCGGTTCTGACAAAACTCAGAGGTCGCACATCGGTAGGGACCCTGCTGACGTCATCATTTGTCAAGTGTCCAGAAAACCGAACTCTCTTCCACCGCGACAACGCCAACCAAACATTTATCAATGTCATCACCTCAACTTCCTCCAAAAATCTCCCGCCACGTGGCGGTGATAGGTGCCGGAGCCGCCGGCCTCGTTGCTTCCCGTGAGCTCCGGAGAGAGGGTCATGATGTTGTAGTCTTTGAAAGAGACAACCAAGTAGGTGGAACATGGGTGTACAATCCCCGAGTCGAGCCTGACCCGTTAAGCCTCGACCCGGATCGACGCATAATTCACTCCAGCCTCTATAGATCCCTCCGCACCAACCTCCCAAGAGAAGTAATGGGTTTCAAGGACTATCCTTTTATAGCAAAAAATGATAAAAAGAGAGACCAGAGAAGGTTTCCGGGCCATCAAGAGGTGTTGTTGTATTTACAGGATTTTGCAAGTGAGTTTGGGATTGAAGAAATAGTGAGGTTTGATACTGAAGTGGTTCATGTGGGGCCTGTTAAGGATCATATTGGAAAGTGGATTGTGAGGTCTAAAAGGAAAATACTTGGATTTGATGTTGATGAGGAGATTTATGATGCTGTTGTTATCTGTAATGGACATTACACTGAACCTCGTATTGCTCAAATACCAGGTATTTTTTTTTAATTTATGCTCTCGAAATTTATATTATTCAGGACTGCTTATGGTTATTTTGTCGATTGAGGTTAGTATAATTCTACGAAGAATGCTCATGTTTGGGTTGACCGGTGTTTCTCTCTCTCTTCTCCCTGTTTGATTTTATGTTTTAGAGGGTATTTGATTTGAGAGTATGTTTTAAAACAGCAAATAATAAATAATTTAAAATTTTATATATATTTGTTTTGATATTAATGATAACATAATTTTTTAAAAATAAAAAAAAATATTATTTTGATTTTTTTTAAATATTTTAAAAAATAAAAAACACTATACTCTCAAACCACTTTATGCAGTGTGATTGGTCTCTTTGTCAAGTTTCATGCTTTGCGTAGGCGGAACTCTAGAAACGAAGTAATAGAGCGATCTCTTTACTTTGACTTATTTTCAGGGATCAGTTCGTGGCCAGGAAAACAGATGCATAGCCACAATTATCGTACTCCCGAGGGCTTTCAAGATCAAGTATGTCTCAAGTTTCTACTATTATTTCACGAACTTGCTTTTCTGTAACTCTATATTGCTCAAATTCTCTAATAGCATTCGACTTGTGTGCATGAATCTATAGTTTCGTGGTAGAGAACTATCTGAATGCTTAGTTTATATATGTAGATGTGTAGAGATACGCAAATATTAACACGAAGGATGAAATGTTACTAGTTAGGGGCGAGATTTTCTAGCCACTAAATTCATTCTTTTGAAATGAAAGTTCTGTTGTAATGAGCTTGCACCAAAAGGGTTGATAGTCGAGCGAGTCTCGAGGACAGCTTCAATCCCTTATTGATAGTTTTGTGAAAGATGCATAATCCCTTATTGATAGTTTGCTGTGAAACTGTGGCTCTTCAATTTTGTCTTAGGTTTGTGATCATTTCCTTTGTTTATAAGGTTGTTGTGTTGTGCATGATCATTCTTGGTCCCGCTTCTTGCAGCAACTCCTTTTATAAGATATCTATTTATATTTCCTGGTTGATCTTTTTTATTTCCTGATGGAACAGGTGGCAATTTTGATTGGAAGTTCAGCTAGTTCTTTTGATCTATCCAGAGAAATTGCTGGAGTTGCTAAAGAGGTCCATGTTACCTCGAGATCAGTTGCAGATGAGACATATCAAGAGCAGCCTGGATTTGATAATATCTGGCTTCATTCTATGGTAAAAGAACTCACCTGGATTTAGATTGGGCAACTGTTATGAGAAGTTTGCGAGAAGGGCTTCTTCTAAGATGCTTGTATTCATTCAAATGATGCAGATAGAAAGTGCGCATGCTGATGGTTCTGTGGTCTTCAGAAACGGGAGAGTTGTCGTTGCTGACATTATTATACATTGCACTGGGTACTTCTCAAATATTTCAACGCTAAATTGTACATACTTCTGCTCGTAGAAAATAATCGATGGCTGAATGTTTTGTTACAATTGTTCTTGCCTGTAAGGTACAAGTATCACTTCCCTTTTCTAGATACCAATGGCATTGTGACCGTGGATGATAATCGTGTGGCCCCCCTGTACAAGCATGTTTTCCCACCAGTTTTGGCCCCATGGCTTTCATTTGTTGGGTTACCGTGGAAGGTTCAACTCTGTTAACGTTTTATTCCTTTTTTTTTTGACTGAACATAAAATTACAATGTTATAATAATTTGTCCATGGTTGGTGCTAGGTTGTCCCTTTTCCCTTGTTTGAACTTCAAACCAAGTGGATTGCTGGTGTTTTATCAGGTCATATTGCACTTCCGACACCTGAGGAGATGATGGAAGATGTTAAAGCTTTCTATCTGACACTAGAAGCTTCCAACATACCCAAATACCGCACTCATAATTTGGGTGTCTGTCAGGTATGCCATCTGTACGGTGTACTTTGTATCCCATTTTCCATATCAATTCAGCAGCTTGTTCATCAGAATGCATCGGTGAAGCTCATTGGTCATCAGGGTTTATAGTTCGAAGGTTACTCGTGTAAATAATCCTCTTTTGAGCTTGTTGGATGAATGATAAGGATGGAAAAGTCATCAAATCTTCACTTTATTAGTCATATATATATGTTTTCATGGATCATTGTATTCCTATTTTTCTTCTGAGTTTCGGGGTCCTTGCATTTCTGATTGTGCATTTGGTGATTTGTAGTATAGCATAGCTTTGTGTGGTCATTTTTCCTGGCAACGTGTCCCTCCTTTTGCAACTTTTGATTATTCATCATGGATGAGCTAATGGTGTGATGTATTAATCCAGAAAGGTTACATAACCCTTTAAGAATGTTCCCTGTATGACACTATCATGTTCATCCTAAAATACATTGAAATTAGTTGAAAACATAGAAATAAAGAAAAAAATATTATTTTTTCAAAAATTATGAACCTGTTTTTAGAATTACTTTGATTACCAGATTTTGCATCTCTTTTTTATCAGTTCGAGTACGACAACTGGCTCGCTTCTCAGTGCGGCTGCCCAGGGATCGAAGAATGGAGAAAGCAAATGTATGACGCAGCTGGCAAGAGTAGGCTGCTCCGGCCAGAGATATACCGTGATGAATTGGATGACGATGACCTGGTCTTGGAAGCCTACGCGGACTTCAAAAAGTACACTTCAAAAAGTCAGAGCAGCAGCTGCTTCTCTCAATAGAGGTGTTCAAAGGATACGAAAGGGAGGAGAGATTATTAGGGTGGCCTAATTGTCAATACCTGAATTTGTGGGATCAATCATCATTGTTAATTTGTACTTTGTATTTCCATGATTCGCAGTTCTTTGTGTGAATAAATTAAGCTCTTGCCTTTCTCTTTCTCCCGCAGCCTCCATCAGCTTTACCACATAATAGCTGTCATGTCAACCAGGCAATAATTCATCCTTGGGAAAAACTGATAATCAACAAAGATTCCGTGTACCTTCTTACTTATAATTTGTTTACTGCTCCACCAGCTGGTGTGCCTGTGTGCACATTCTCCTTGCTGGTTTCAGAATCCTTGAATTTGCAGAGAAGAATAATATATTATTTGATTGCAACAAATTGGGCTATTTTATAGCCTTTACAAAATGGAAGGAAAATAACGGACCCACGCTTTACAAGCTATAACGTGGCAACTAGAATAGAAAATAAAAACAAACTTTATTCTCCCTGAAGACCAGCTCTTCCTAAAGACTAAAGACTTCTTCTCTGACTTAAAGACTACTTAAAAACAATTATATCTAACATTCCCTCCCTTAAGCTAATGCGTCTGCACGTAGCTTACTTCAGTTACTCCAAGCATTCCACGAAGCTTCTCAAACTGCTCCAGCTTTATAGGTTTTGTCATAATGTCTGCAATTTGGTTTTGAGAGTTGCAGTAGCTTAGCTCAACAATTCCTTCATTCACCAGGTCTCTTAAGAAATGGAATTTTACATCAATGTGCTTGCTCTTTCCATGAAACACTGGATTTTTAGACAACTGTATAGTGGAGCTGTTATCACACATAATCACAGTACCTGATTTCTCTTCAATTCCAAGCTTTTCTGTCACCCTTCTGAGCCACACACACTGACATGCACACAATGCTGCTGCTATATATTCTGCTTCCGTGGTAGAGAGAGCGACTACTGTTTGTTTCTTTGAGGACCAAGAAACAGCCCCTGACCCCATCATAAACACAAACCCTGATGTACTTCTCCGATCATCTAAATCGCCGGCATAATCACTATCTGTAAAAGCCATGAGGCTCAACTTGCTTTCCCCCTTTTTATAAAGAATTCCAAAATCAGTTGTACCTTTTAAGTACCTCAAAATTCTTTTTGCCGCAAGCCAATGTGACATAGTGGGACTGGACATAAACCTGCTTATTAAACTAACACCATACATCAAGTCAGGTCTAGTTACAGTCAAATACATGAGGCTTCCAACCACCTGCTTGAATAGAGTTTCATCAACCCGAACTCCTCCCTCATTCTTGGATAACCTTGTACCTGGTACTATGGGATTTTTCACTGCATTAGCATTCTCCATATCAAACCTTGCTAACACTTCTCGAGCATATCTTTTCTGACATATGAAAATGCCATCTGCACATTGTTTAACTTCTACTCCAAGAAAATGTTTCATCTTCCCCAAGTCAGACATATCAAATTCTAGCATCATTGATTTTTTGAATTCATCAAACATGCTTTTATCATTACCAGTAAAGATCAAATCGTCAACATAAAGACTTACTAGCAATATTTTACCTTCTTTCGACTTTGTGAACAATGTGTGCTCACTAGGACACTTTTCAAACCCTTCACGTGTGAAATACGCTTCAATTCTGCTGTACCAAGCTCGAGGTGCCTGTTTAAGGCCATATAATGCTTTCCTCAACTTGTAGACTTTCTCTTCCTCTCCTTTCTTTGTGAATCCTTCAGGTTGTTGTACAAACACCTCCTCTTTAAGCTCCCCGTGAAGAAAAGCACTCTTCACATCAAGTTGAAAAACTTCCCAGCTGGATTGAGCAGCCATTGCAAGTATCATACGGATGGTATCAAATCTTGCCACTGGGGCAAAAACTTCAGTGTAATCTACTCCATGTCGTTGTGCATAACCTTTTGCCACCAGCCTTGCTTTAAATTTTTCCACATCCCCATTTTCGTTAAGCTTGGTTTTGAACACCCACTTAACTCCAATAGGTTTAACTCCTTTAGGCAACACAGTGAGTTCCCAAGTCTGGTTCCTTTCTATGGCTTCAATTTCGGCTGACATTGCTTCTCTCCATTTTTTGCTCCGAACTGCCTCTTCGAACAAAACTGGATCATTTTCAGTCACCATCATTGCATTCAAGTTGTCATCTTCAAATAATCCCTCTCCTGTTTCATAGTCTGCCATCCACCTTGGTGCTCTTCTTCCTCGTACACTCCTTCCTTCAGTTAATTCTCCATGTGTATCAGGATTTGGCTCATTTGGAGGTGATTCTGTCAGACTGCTACCCAAGCTGTTTGTGTTGCTCTCAGAATTGTCTTCATACATTCCATCATGTAAGTTGCTGTCAGAGTTGTCTGAAGAAGTTCCACCATTTTCTTCATTATTCTGGTCATCCTCTCCATCACTTTCATCTTCATCTTCCCATTCTAATGTGTCTTGCTTGATCTCTTCTTCTGTTTTGCCCCAATCCCATTCTTCTTCTTCTTCAAACACAACATCTTTGCTGATGAGGATCTTCTTTGAGACTGGATCATATAATCTCCACGCCTTGGACTCATCGCTAACACCTAGGAAGACACATTTTCTGCTCTTGTCATCCAGCTTGCTCCTCCTTTGATCTGGTACATGAACGTGTGCTATGCATCCGAAAATTCGAAAATAATCCACCACTGGTTTTTCACCATTCCATGCTTCTTCTGGGGTCTTGTTTGGAACTGCAGCTGTTGGGCATCGATTTTGAATATGCACACACCATCTTGCTGCCTCAGCCCAGAAAGCTTTAGGAACTTTTTTCTCAATTAACATGGACCGAACAGCATTCATAATCGTCCTGTTCTTTCTCTCGGCAACTCCGTTTTGCTGAGGAGTAAAGGCTGCTGTCAACTGCCTTCTAATGCCTTGTGATTCACAAAACTCTTTAAACTCCTTTGAACAGAACTCACCACCTCTATCTGTCCTTAAACAAGTTATGTATGCACCTAATTCTTTCTCAACACAGGCTTTAAAGCTTTTGAATATAGCAAAAGTTTCAGACTTTTCATGTAAGAAATAAACCCAGGCTTTACGAGTGAGATCATCGATAAAGCTTAAGATGTACCTTTTTCCATTATTTGACGCTGGCTTGATAGGACCACATAAATCCGAATGCACAAGCTGAAGTTGCTTTGATGCCCTCCACAAACTCCTCTTCGGTATAGACATTCTATGTTGCTTGCCTGTTAAGCATACCGTGCATATCTTCTGTGAAGATTTCAGAGAGGGCAAGCCAATCACCATTTTATTATAAGAGAGTGTTTGCAGTCCCTTGTGATTCAAGTGCCCAAAACGACAATGCCACATATAAGCTTCTTTCTCTGACACATCTTCAGCTTGTAAGCATAGAGAGTTTCCTGGTATTATGGAAACTGACAGATAAAACATTCTATTTCTGCTCATATCAGTTTGCATAATCAGTCCTCTCTTAGGATGAAATACTTTACAAGTTCCATCCTTAATTAAAATGGCTAACCCCTTCTCTTGAAGTTGTCCTATGCTTAATAAATTATTTTTAAGCTCAGGAATGTAATAAACATCAGATATTACCTGAGTCATGCCATTCAATTTCACCCTTATGCTTCCTTTTGCTACCACTGCCATTTTCATGTCATTCCCAAGTTTCACTGTCCGATTAACAACTTCTTCCAAATCTGAGAACCATTTCTTGTTTCCAGTCATATGATTACTGCACCCCGAGTCAAGAAACCATACCTCTTCTTTCTTTGTTTGATGAAGCTCGGTGTAGGACATCAACAATAGCTCATCTTCTTCTTCAAGCTCAGCATCTTTCTTTGTTTGATGAAGCTCGGTGTAGGACATCAATAGTAGCTCCTCTTCTTCTTCCAGCTCAGCATAGTATGCTTTCTTTTCCCAGTTTGGACACTCGTCTTGAAAGTGTCCCAACTTATGGCATTTGAAACATTCGATGAGTGCTTTGTTTAGAGGTTGTCTCCCTCTACCTCTACCACGTCCTCCTCTAAACACACCTCGACCTCTTCCTCTTCCATATCTATCTTCCTGAGCCACTTTCAGAACATGCTCCTCCTCTTGTTGTCCTTGCATTCTTTGTTCATGGACAAGCAGACTCCCATGCAATTCATCAATGCTCAAATTACTCAAGTCATTTGACTCCTCTATTGAACAAACAACATAATTGAATTTGGGGGTCAAAGATCTAAGTATCTTACTGACCACTGTGCTCTGTTCAATTTTCTCATCATTGGACTTCATCTTATTCACCACAGTTAAGGTGCGTCCCACGAAACTGTCTACCTTTTCTCCTTCTTTCATGGCAAGTAACTCAAACTCCCTTCTCAAAGCTTGAAGTTGTGCCCTTTTCACCTTTGTAGACCCTTGAAATTTCTGTTTCATGGAGCACCAAATGGCCTTTGATGTCCCCTTGTCAAGAATTGTTTCTAGGATTTCTCTTCCAATTGCATGAAACAAGTAGTTCTTGGCTTTCATATCTTTGAGCTTGGCCTCCTCCACGGTCTTTCTTTGTGCTTCACTTGCAGGTGATGTCCCTATTGCTGGTGCGGGGATCCCTTCCTCCACCAAACTCCACAGCTCTTTGCTTCTCAAAAAATTCTCCATCGTCATTGACCACCAATCATAGTGGCCATCGAAGAAAGGGAAAAACTTGTCTGGGGTTGTCATTTTGATCTCTCTGTTTTTCACTCTCACTCAAATTTGATCGCTCTGTGTTTCACTCAAATCTCTCACAATTGCTCGCACACACTTTCACTATCACTCACGCAGATCACTCACCCACGCACTCTCTGTGATTCACTCGCACACACAATGTTGGGCTCTGATACCAATTGCTGGTTTCAGAATCCTTGAATTTGCAGAGAAAAATAATATATTATTTGATTGCAGCAAATTGGGCTATTTTATAGCCTTTACAAAATGGAAGGAAAATAACGGACCCACGCTTTACAAGCTATAACGTGGCAACTAGAATAGAAAATAGAAACAAACTTTATTCTCCTTGAAGACCAGCTCTTCCTAAAGACTAAAGACTTCTTCTCTGACTTAAAGACTACTTAAAAACAATTATATCTAACACTCCTTAAATCCAATCACAACCGTACTATTTCATCCTCTTGAATCATCTTCTCCCACATGATCGAGATCGGTGCCGGAGTTGCTGGTATTGTGACGGCACGCGAATTCCGTCTGGATGGTCATGAGAAATTGAAAGCTTAACAGATAGGCGACATCTAGGTGTTTGATGCACGAGCCGAACCTGAACTTATTGGGATAGACCCGACCCGACCCGTATTCCATAACGACCTCTAGGAGTTCCTCCGTATCAATTTGCCAAGAGAGACAGCGGGTTTAACGGACGGGCCATAGAGAAGAAAGTGGTGATGCATTTGCAGGGTTTTGCAAGGGAGTTCGGGATTATACAGACGATGAAGTTTGAGCGTGGAGATGGTTGACAGTGGGAAATGCGATGTAAAAAAAGAAAAAAAAGAAAAAAAAGGATGAGACTTGAAGGAGATGATAATATTGATTAGAAATTATAGATTTTAAAATTTATAAAAAATCAAATATCATTGGAATTAGTAAAAAAAAGTCAAATATTATATTACCAGTTTTTTAAAACATTCCTTATGGAAGTTATCTCTCCAACTAAATAAATAAAATTTAAATTTTATTTTTCATTTTCATTTAAGATTCTATACAATGATTGAGAGTATGATTAATAACATATTTGTTTTTGTGCTTTTTATTGTTTATGTTCAATTATTATTTCTTAGTGCTCTAAATTATTTTAATATTTAATTCTGATATAAAAAATAAATTTTAAAAATATTATTTTAATATATTTTTTAACAAAAATCAATTATTTTTTTTAACAAATGCTATTGCTAACCCCGCATATAAATACCTCACCTAATATCTTCTGGTATTGCTCGGTAAGGTCCGTGTCAAACATGCAAACATCAAATGCAACTTCGCTCACCTCCCGCCACGTAGCTGTCATCGGTGCCGGCGCATCCGGTTTGGTGGCGGCACGTGAGCTCCGGCGTGAAGGTCACGAAGTGGTTGTCTTCGAGAAAGATAGCCAAATCGGTGGGACATGGGTGTACACTCCGCAGGTCGAAACCGACCCTCTTGGGCTAGACCCTACCAGACAGATCGTCCACAGTAGTTTATACAAGTCCCTCCGGACCAATTTGCCGAGAGAGTCGATGGGTTTTATGGATTATCCATTCGTGCCCCGAGCGGGTAAAGGGAGTGACCCGAGAAGGTTTCCGGGTCATGCAGAAGTGTTGAAGTATCTGCAAGATTTTGCAAGGGAGTTTGGGATTCAAGAAATGGTGAGGTTTGAGTGTGAAGTGGTTAGTGTGGAGCTGGTTGATAATGAGAAATTGAAAGTAAAGAGTAAAAGGATGAGACTTGATGGTGATGATGATCTGCTAGATGAGGTTTTTGATGCTGTTGTCGTTTGTAATGGACATTACACACAGCCTCGTATTGCTGAGATTCCTGGTATTTTTCGCTTGTGCTATATTTTTTTAAAAAAATTCTGCTCATTTTCTACTAAATTGAATTATGTGCTTAAAATATCGGGCAATACCCGTGTCTCTATTTTGGGCCATCTCCCTGTCTTTATAAACCGGCATGATATATGACAGCAATACATAATGCATCCTCGAAAATATTTTATAATGGTGTCTTAGCTGTGTCTTAATCTTCTAGTTTGCAATCGTTTCAGGCATCAACTTGTGGCCCGGAAAGCAAATACATAGCCATAACTATCGTACACCCGAGCCTTTCAGGGATAAAGTATGTATGAAGTTTGATATGTCTCTCTACCTTATAGAGTGCTTCTACGGAATGTCTCTTGAAGTTCTTTTTTAAAACTTAATTCTGGCGTAATTCTCCTGTTTGGATTGGTTAGAAGCCGAACTTCTTTTCTTGAGCTATTGCAATTAAATGGATAAAATTGATCGGTTTTCCTAGATGACAACGTGGGAGTACCTCGAGCTTTCAAAACTTAACCACAATTGTCTCACAAGCCAGGCAAAAGGGGACATTCTTCTTTTACACACTTAAGATGCTTTCTGTAACTTTTATTTCAATATCTGTCTGTTTGTGTGTGTATTTAATTTTCATTTCTTACAATGCATTTTGCTTTTCTGCTTATGTTTTTCCATGTCAGGTTGTAATTATAATTGGCAGTTCTGCAAGTGCTATGGATATATCCCTTGAGATTGGTGGAATTGCCAAAGAGGTGCACATTGCATCTAGATCAGTTGCCGATGATACATACGAAAAGCAGGCTGGATGTGATAATATATGGCTACATTCTATGGTAAGAGTACCAACCCATGTTGAGAGTGAATGCAAGAGAGCTATCATTAGAAAGTTTGCAGAGACCCTGGTGCTAGGAGATGTCTTGATCTAAAGAGCTTGTCCCCCCTCAAAATTATGCAGATAGAAAGCGCACATAAAGATGGTTCCGTGGCTTTCCGAGATGGTAACTCTATCGATGCCGATATTATTCTGCACTGCACAGGGTAATTCTTACACCTTGACTTTGTCTTTGATTTGGTATGGTTTAGGAACAAAATCTCTCTCTCTCTCTGTTTTATTTTTTGCATGCATATTCATTCTGAAAGTGAAATTTGCAATTTTTTCATGTTTATCAAGGTACAAGTATTGCTTCCCATTCCTCAAAACCAACGGCATGGTGACTGTGGATGACAATCGTGTTGGACCACTCTACAAGCATGTTTTCCCACCCATTTTTGCCCCGCAGCTTTCCTTTGTCGGACTTCCCTATAGGGTTGAGCTCTGCTGTGATATATGTCCATTTCTTTTTAGTGGAAGCTAGCTTTTATTGCTGAAGTTAATCCTTTGCGTACCATTTTTGCTAGAATTTACCTTTCCCAAGCTTTGAAATTCAAAGCAAGTGGATTGCTGGTGTTCTATCTGACCGAATTGTGCTCCCTTCACAAGAGGACATGATGGAAGATGTTAACACCTTATACTCGACACTTGAAGATTCTGGTGTGCCTAAGCATCACACTCATAACATTGGGGACACAATGGTAAGCCTTGTGTTTGTGCATGTAGAAATTTTATCCTTCTTTCACCATAGTTTTAGTATGGCACCTGTTTCATTGCTAGAAATTAGCTTAACTGAGCAGGAATCATCCTAAAGGCCTTGCACTAATAAAAATCATTAGCCATCGTATGTTGTCTTCAATTGATATGTTAGTGATAATTAACACTGATCTTTTCTTATTTTTTTCCATTTGAGGATAAATTATCTCTGCTTCAAACGTGGAATCATATTTCACTTTGTCAAAAACTTTTCCAGCAATCTCCACCCCTTTTGGAACCTTCATTTCCAACTAAAGGTGTTTTGCATTTAAGTCTGCCACATAAATCAACTGAACAAAAGACCAAGTTCCAAACATAGTGGCTAAACTCAACAAAAGCCTATGTTCTGAGCTTAGTGGAAATAAGACAGAGACTAATCCAAATCGATTGCCTAACTCTTTGTTGCATCGAGCATGTCAATGCTAGTGGTGCCAGAATACTTATTAAATGGAAACTCTTTTGCTCCATTCTATCTGTAAATAGCTACGAATCGCATTTGCAACTTTCCTCTTGAGTTTTTCATACCAATGTGATTTTTATGTTGGGCTTGTGACCAATCTTCAAGTTTGTTTTGCTTAGCCATACCATTTGCATGCATTGCAACCAGAAGTATGGTACATCTGCTAAAAACAACCATTTTGCATCCGCGTTTATTACCTGATATACCTTTTATTTGGGCTGTAATTTTTGCAGATCGACTACAGTGTCTGGGTTGCTTCTCTTTGTCAGTGTCCTTGCTTTGAAGAATGGAGAATACAAATGTTCTATGAAACGGTCAAGAGATTGCATGCCAACCCAAAGACATTACGGGATGAATGGGAAGATAACAACCTGCTCTTGCAAGCCCGTGAAGATTTCAGCAAATACATCTAAAAACTGTTGCTAATGGTAGCATCAGTGAGTGAAGTGATTCAAATTGCTTGCGTTATAAGCTGAATGTAATCACCCTTGCACCATTCCAATTCCTGCTGCTTGTTTCAGTGGATGATTCCTGTTAGCATGTTTTAATATTGTTCTCATTTATGGTGTTTCTGTGGTTTTCAAAAGAAAAGTTTAAACTGTACAACCTCAGTGGCCTAATTCTATTGATCATGTAAACACCATAGAGAGTTAAAGGAGAACTCATGATTTTCTCCATGTAGTTGTGAACTGATCTATTTAATAAAAGACTAGCAGAGTTCCTTATCTTTTTCAGGTTACTGAGTGCCGATGATATCAATTGTAGCTTCCTCTTCTGTTTTATCAGAGAGATGGCAAGCGTGAATCTATAGCAGAGAATACTACAAGCAGAACACAGCTACATGGTGGAGATGACATGCTATAAACTTGCACAAACAATTAATTCATGCTGAAATGTTCATCATCGACTTCTCTACCCAAAGCACAAAATAATTTCATCTGCTAAAAGATAATATAACTAACACAAAAGGCAATAATACCCTTATATCGTGACAGGAACTTGCGTCCAGATCAGTAACAAAACTTGTAGGATCCTTTCTAGGCGAATCAATGACAGTGATTGTAGTATGAAAAGGATCTCAAATGCCATCTTCACCTCCTATATATAGGAGGGAGACTCTGGTGAAGAAGACTAACTTGAGCCCATCTTGTACATATGGACTCGGGTCTTAAGCTTAGTAAGCCTAATCTAGAAGGTTGGGCTTAAGCCCACCCAAACTCAAATACATGTTTGACAGGACATCCTTTCTTGTTCCTTAAGGCGTGTTTTACAAACACGACCTTAACGTATTTTTTATGCCTTTGGTTTTAAGTTAATGATGTGTTTAATAAACATGTCTTGTTGTCTTGCCCTTTGAGTTTAGCTTGTTCTTATTTTAGTGTATAGCAAAACATGCCCCAAATAATTTTATTTTAAAATCCAAAACATTTAGGGGTCATTTTTAAATTATTTCAACACTATTACCTAATATTATGTTGTAGACTTGCAATGTAAGATATTGACCTAATATTAAAAAAACACTTGTTTAAACTCTTTGTCTGAAAATTTTGAAAAAAAATCAAAAAAATCTTCTTATTTCAAAATTACGTATTTCTTAAAAATTTAACTTGAGATTGGATTATAGACATACATTGTAAAACAATAACCGTGTATTAAAAGCACCTTGTATTTCTCTAAAATTTCAAAAACTACAAAAATAATTAAAAAAATCCTCATTTTAAAAACACAGAATATGTGTTATATTTGCGGGCATACAACCAATTTCTAAAAGTTTTTCATGTAAATTTTTATAAAAGAAATTGCATTTTTATCATGTTTATAAAAGAAATATAACAATATGCATCATAATCAATTTATGATTGGATAAAATTCCAAAATATTACAAAAATTGATTTGTTTAATCAATATATAGGATATGAATTTTACAACGTAATGCACGCTCCTGACACCGAATTAAATTGATTAATAGCAATAATATTAGTAATTACATTTTAAAGTATATTCGCATATATTAAAGATACAAAATAAAAACATATGCAATGCTAAAATTTGAGTTGTAAAACAATTAGGATTTAGCTCGATAATATAAATACTTTCTTATAAAGAGAGATCAACTTTAAATCTTATATGAAATTAACGAATATAAACATGTAACTTACCATAAATAGGGTGTATCGGAGGTAATGAGTCTTGGCTTTACACAACTAGTGTCTTTACCTTGACTCTTGTAATATTAGGTCACGTCTCATTTAAAATCATAATTTTAGAATTAATCCCAAAACTACTCAATCGAGGAGGAAGACTCGCTATTCAATGTCGTGCACATCACAACAAACTTGTATGTTTACCTGGCAACCTAATAACTTATTGTATTATTGGTGAAAAAATTGATGCACTTAGGTGATTGGTAAAAAGACTGATATTTTTTTTTAGATCAAATGTAAGTATATTAAAAAATCAAAAGTGAAAACAAAGTTGAGAACCAAGTGGTCAAAAATTTCAGGTACGTAGAAAATGAGTTTGTTCAAAAGAACAAGCAAAACAAGAATAAAACCAGCTATGAGACAAGCAAGATCCAGGGGACAGGCTCCCTGGAATAAGCAAACTCAATAGATACTACACAGCAGGCCAAGCTAAGCAGCATAAGCAATCGAGAATCCACCATTGAAAGATCCCTGTAAACAAGAACCCAACAACAGTTTGCTGGCTCTACAAGATCAAATCAGCAGTAAACTGATCTCCACGGCAGACCAGGAAAGCAGGCAACCAAGAACCAGGTGACTTGCTGGTAGTAATAGATAGCCATCAGCAGGAAGTAACATTTTCTAAGAAAAGAAAGAGAGGCATTGCCGTTGAACTCATAATTCATGCATAAACATAACGTTTCTGGAGATTCCTAACTTTGCGTTGCTGGTCCATGATCTAATGGCAACCTAACCCCCAACAAAATTTTGGGCTCTAGAGTCGATAACTTGACAGATAGTGAAAGGAGGACCCTGTGCATTAAAACCATTTCCCCCACCAAACCGCAATAAAGAAGAAAGAAACGACGAGTTGCTGGCTGGATGTGATTGGAAGAACGTCTTCGAATTTCAATTGATCGCAGACTAACTAATCAATTCCATCGCGGTTTCTTGCTTCGTGATCATCATGCCATTTATAGAGGCTACAGATTTAGTAATCTAGCTAAAACTTTCTTGCCTGCCAACCTGCCATGCCAACGACATGCTTAAATTTCAAGACTTACTTCCCCACAAAAATTAAATTGTTTCATACGATATTAACACTTTGATTTTATAGCGCTAGTTGTATTAAAATTAAAGCGAAAGATTAACATGGCGCTCAATAATTTTGCACCTGTCATTTCTCAAATGACAATTAAACAAACATTTGAAAATACAAAAGAAATTAGGGCAAAGATGGTCGATGTCGCAGGGAATGAGCTTGATTAGCCGGACAAACTCTTCTAACTTTGAAGGAGAAACATTCAAGTGGAGAAGGCATGTAAGAAACCTAAACTATCACTGCACTCATGTGTTCTACGTTTCAGTGGCTGCAAGAACTGCCACCCAAACTATCAGTTAACATTTTTAGCATCTCCAATGTTGGGTGTGATATTACAAGAGGCAAAATTAAGAAAATATATATATTCAGTATTTTTATGTATTTTTGTTTCTTTTTAACGAAAAAATTATTATAATAGCCAAGATAATTTGTTCTTATATGAGATACTATTTGTAACAAAAAAACCATAATACTGTTCAAGAGTGAATAAAGAAGTGCAAGGCTAGTTGGCAGTTGTCTGATGAATTCTTCGCTCTATATGACCATTTGTCTTTAAGATTTAGGCCAGTTAGGTTATGACATGTGGATCTGGACTATGCTGCTTGCACCTACAACACAACTAAGTTGTACTTGTTTTGTTTTGTATTAATTATGATAATGTTGTGAATTTTTATTTTATATTTAATTTTTTTTATTTAAATAAAATTAAAAAAATTAATAATTATAATGTTGGAGGGTTTTTTAAAAGTAATTATTTAATTGTATAAATTACTCATATTAATTGTATAATTATATTATATACAAAATAATTGCACTATATTTAAAATGATATACAAAAAATGATTCTTCTAAATGACTTTTACCATTGAAATAGATATAAATAAAAAAAAATATTTACACAATTCAAAAAGTTATTTTAGAAATTTAGATCTCTAAAATAACTTTTTTCATTGGAGATGTTTATGCCTGAAATTTCTGAATAAAATTTTATAAAATCTAAAACTAGATTCAACAATCATGTTTACAATAAAACATTAATGTAAAGTTTATTATTACAAATCGGATCTTTATTTGAAAGTGTAGTTGGAATTATTTTTGAAAGTATTTTTTATGCAAAAATACATTCAAATAATATATATGTTTTAAAATATTATATTCGATATTAATATATAAAAATGATCTAAAAACATTTTTTTTTAAATTTAAATAAAAAATAAAAATATTTTTTTTAAAAAAATATTTTCTTATTACGCAATGCCGAATACAAGATTGATTAAACGTACATTACCAGAAGTACCCATTCAATCTCTTCTTAAATAAAAAAAAAAGAACGATAATAGATATAAAATTTAAAAACCAAAATTTATTTTGATGTGGAATGGTTTCACCCATGTTATATATGTACTAATTAAACCCTAAAAGAAATTTAAAAAAAGGTGAAAATTTGCCATAAATAATGGATAGTAGCACGCAGGGAACGTCTGTGAGCATTGTAGCTGTTTTTTTTTCTTATATATTTTTTATTATTTCACCCAACAGACAACTAAACCACATCGATTGTATCGACAACAATATCAAATTCTTTAGAAATTGAGAAGCAGCATTGCGTTGCTTTCATTGGTTTCTTCACAGGAAGAGGGGGAAAAGTATTGGAGTTTCCTCAATTTGGGTTTGGCATCATCGCCCTCACTCACTCTCTCTGTTCTGTTTTTCCCCTTAAATAAACACCATTTTTTTTTATATATATATATATTTTTGTTGAAGTCTCATGGGCTGTAGCTCTGTGTACACTTGTCTTCTCATTTTGTTGTCTCATATATGAAGCTGCAAACCAGCAACAATAAAAGATCCTTGCTTCATTTTTTTTCCACTCTTCAAAAATAAAGATTTCCATTTTTTGGTAAGAGAGTTTTTTATGGCAAATTCATCTGGGTTATTTAGTCCTTCAGTTCCAAGCCTCAGAGGGAAGATTAAGCCTTCAATAGGGGTTATTGGATCTGGGATTTGGTCCCCTCAAAGAATCTCAAAGAGAGTGGTGTGTTCCGGCATCATTGAAGGCTCAGAGAAGATCTCCTCTTCTCAATCTCGACTGCCAAGGTCAGTGTTTTGGTTATTGAATCACTTTTACTTAGAGTCAATTGGCAAATGGGTGTTTAATGCAAGTGGGTTTCGATGAGCAATGTTCTTGGTTGTGTATTTGATGGTGAATATTTGCATGAAGTGGAAAAATCTTGCAGAGTTCGCAGCTTAATTGCTGCTGCATGAGCCCTTGCAATTGAAATTTCAATTTCAAGTGGGATTGGCTTTGTTAATTTCGTAAGCTTGAGTTAAATATGGTAATAGTGTGCAAGTCTTTTGTTGAGTCATTAGTTGGATATCAATTGCATGGTGATTTTTGAGAGGATGGATTTCAATGGTGTCTTTAAGTGACGATGAAGAAGGATTTTGGTTTAAACATGTCGTGGAAAGTAAGAGAGCTGAAAAAACTATCTGTTGAGTTCATAGAAAATGAATCCGTAATGGAGTTTGCTGATTATTGGCTGTACAAGGTGGTGCATGACATTCTACTGCCATGTTCTTTTTCAGATGAATCAAATAGCAAAGCAACTTGAAGAATTGTGTATATGATGAGGGAGTTCTGGAACGATATCTCTGATTGGTATAGCAAATGGTGAATAGTTAACTTAATCGACAACATTGAGGTTAACATAGCATTTTACTCTGCAAGCGAGCAATGGCTGATTTGAATTGATCAGCTGTCTCACTGAGTATCAGATCCCTGGCATGCTAACTATCCTGTTCAAATAGTCTGGTTTTTAGGAGGCTAATGTAATGGCACTTCAAGTAGTGAAAATGAATTTATTGTCTGTCAAAGCTGCCTAGGTTTATGCCAAATTAGTAGGGATTACAGATTAGAGTTTCCTTTAACAGAACATGTTATGACACAGGCGGAAAGAATCAACAAGCACAAGAAACACACAATTCACCACTTAAAAACCCTAATTCAAAATTTTATCACGGAATATATCTCTTCAAATAGTTTATTGAAATACAAGCAAAACAACCTTACTTGTTATAGTAGTCTTAGGCCTGAACAGAAAGGGAAAAAAAATCCTAAACTAAATAGGAAAAAAAATAAAAATACATGAAAGAAAATTATTTTTCAAAAATAAGTAGGAATCTAAATAACCGAGGAAACAAATAATTTTTCCTAATAATCCTCTTTCATGAAGTTACATTCATCAGATTGACTTTGTGAATGACTGAAGGTTATTGAGAGTTTCAAGAGGAACATGGAGTCTGAAGGCAAATGCTGCTTTGTTTCCTCTCTGTCGTTGTTATTTCTTGTTGCTATTTTATTTGCAGAGTGCTTCTGTTTGGTAGCCAGCCTGATAAATTTCTGATCCTCTGTTGATAGTGATTGCATTGGTTGTAGGATCATGCTCATCTTTTGGATTGATTGTATAAAAATTCTAGTCACTCATTTTTTCTCCATTCTGCACTATTTAGGGTGATATTTAAAATTTAAATTCTTTCTTCATAACTTCAACCAATAATGGAATGCAGTTGCTTAATTTACCGTGTTAAAAGTTTCACACAATCATAAACATTTAACAATCTTTGGCTCAACAAACAAGTTGATCATAGGCTGTCCCTTCAGCTAGATCTTCATTTTTTACTCCTTCATGTGTCTTTCATTGCTTACAGAGATTCAATGGTGTCATCATGAATAGTGTTTGGAAGAGTAACTAAGCTTTCATTTGAGAACCACAGATTTTGGTGCAAATCATAGATATATTCATCAACAACATATTCTACTTAATCTCTTTGTGGACAGGCGTGAGCTGTTGGTTGAAGCTTACTTATATTCCAGCTAACAGAGTTTAATTACCATGAACTCTGTCTTGCTTAAGCTCTAAAAGATTTATCATATTGGTCTACTACTGTTTGTCATCTGCAAATTTTGGCATTCTGGTTTCTTAATGTGTCTATTAGTGTCAGTCTGTACCTTGAGTCCTGCCTGGGCAAGAGGCACCATCAGGCTGGATGTTTTACATGATCTAATTTGATCAAAATTTGTGTCAGAAAAATAACCTTCCAAGTTATTCTATTTACACAGGCTTGTCAGTAAAGGCTGCAAATTAGTTGGATGTGGTTCAGCAGTACCAAGTCTTCAGATTTCAAATGATGAACTTGCAAAAATAGTCGATACTTCTGATGAATGGATATCTGTTCGCACTGGCATTCGTAATAGACGAGTTATTACAGGTTGGTTTTCAACTGCATGCATTTCAGTGGTGTCATGTATTGGATAGCTAAGAGCATTCTGGATGTCTCTGCTTGCTTTACTGCGGCCTCTTAATGACAATATTTAAAAAATGCACTTGAGGCTAGACAAAGGGCAATCGTTTTTAATGAATTTGAGGGAATTGCAAAATTTTACCTCATCTTGGTCGAATCATGATTGTGTGATGCCATTTTTTATTTCCTGCATGGTGATATCTTTTGAATACATCATTCAATCGGGCATCTCTTGCACTATTTTATTTTTCAGGGCAAATTGCCTACATCTCATTGTTGCTGAATCACAAAACATTTTGTTGCATATGGTGGTTATCAACTTATACTTAGATTTTCCTTGCATTATTGCCCATATCATCCATGCAATGATTTTACTTTGTGGAATATGCTTTTACTTTTTTGCCGCAAGGTATCCCTTTTGTTGCAAATGTTTTAACATCTTGTCATCACTATTACAGGAAAAGACAGCTTGATTTCTCTATCAGTAGAGGCTGCAAGTAAAGCTCTTCAGATGGCAGGGGTTGACCCTGATGATTTGGACCTAGTCTTGATGTGCACTTCTACTCCAGATGATCTTTTTGGAAGTGCTCCTCAGGTATCGGATTTATAGGATGCATAATCCAAACTTTAACAAGTATACAGATCAAACTATTAATTTTCATACTTGAGGTTTGGCTTCATGGTTGTTCAATGTTCAGGATGGTTTTTGGAAATGCTCAAACAAATTTGCAGTCGCACATTTTCTTGTGGAACTCTTAAAATTTGTTGGCTATTGATTTCTTTGCTCTTTTACTTGTTTGTTGATTTCTACCCCTATCTGTAGCATGATATCTTTGGTTTTTCAGATGAAATCTTATTTTGGTGTTACATGAATATTAAATCTCAAGAGGGTCATGCAATCTTGTATCAATGGGGCCTGGGCTTGATATTTCTGCTTTGTTTGATTTGAGAGATGGAAAATAAAGAGAAAATGGTTTTCAACTCGTATCCTTGATAGGAAGGAAGAATTATCAGATAAAGAGAAAAAATGCTTAAGTATTTTGCCATCATGTCTTTGTATGTGAATATATTACAATGCTTTAGCAAAGGTAAAACTTGTAAAATCTAACACCTTCAACTGCAGCTCTTCCATTCAAACTTGTAACAGATATGGTTCAAATGCCAACATAACCTTATATATTTTCATCCTGTTTTGTTTCCTCTTTGCCAGACGATGAAAAATTAGTTTCTATTCCATTCTCTCCCATTTTAAATCTTCTTGCATTCTCCTTCTTCCAAGCATAGAGTATAATCTGCACCAGTTAACTGCATTGTTTCAAATAAGTTAACATATATCCTGCTTTAGGTCTCAAAGCCTTAGTTATGTAATTTTCCATGGATGATAGTGAGCTGCACATTCCTGGGTATCCCATTGGGAAAGAGCAACTTTAAATTTTTGCATGGCATAAATACTTTGTTTATGACCTCATCTGACCAGCGTTTTGTTGTGATCATTTTAAGACTCTTCCTTGCTCTTAATTTTCCTTTGAATTCTCAGGTCCAAAAAGCTCTGGGTTGCAAAAGTAATCCCTTGGCTTATGATATTACTGCTGCATGTAGTGGATTTGTGCTTGGTCTAGTCTCGGCTGCCTGTCACATTAGGGGTAACAAACTTGTTTGCTTTTCTGTTATGAGTCTTGGCTTTTACTTAAATGGTTAAATGATATGATTTCACTGATGTCACTTACAGGAGGTGGGTTTAAGAATGTATTGGTTATTGGTGCTGACACTCTTTCTCGATATGTTGACTGGACGGATAGAGGAACATGTATTCTCTTTGGGGACGCTGCTGGTGCTGTAGTTGTACAAGTAATGTTCTTTTATCTCGACTTTTTAACCTGTACCTCTAGATGAGTAATTACAGTAATTCAAGTATTGAGTCATGCTATTTTGGAGTCTAGTTTTCTTGATAATGATGGGTGGGGCTTGTATGTCCATGACTGTAAATTCTAGCTTACGTTGAGGTTTAATCATATTAACCGATATTTGAAAGTAGCCAAGAGTTGTTAAGTACCTTGCATCATGTTGGTATGGCTGGAGGTTGCATTGACTTTTTAGTTTCAAAGAAACATAGGAAGAGAATCAAACAGTTTCTGTTCAACTGTCTCTTTATCAGACTTGTTATTATAGGAACTGATGGCTAGATTCCATCTTCCCTTGAACTAAACAGGTTTATGTAAGATAGATTCATAGCATGCTCAGAAAAATCACAAGCATTGTTATATTGAATTCTAATATTTTTCTTCTGCTTAGTGCATGCCCTCAATTACCAAGCTTCGACAGCACTCAGGCTGGAGAAAAGTCTTATATTAGTTTTATGTCAGATTTTGTTTTGTTGAAAGTAATTATGAACTCAAAAGGCACCCACGATGAAAAACAGTTTAATTCAATAGTTGCTTATAAATGGGAATACACACGTGTACATTATTTTGACATTTTTATAATCCTTCAGGCCTGTGATATCGAGGATGATGGTCTTTTTAGTTTTGATCTGAACAGCGATGGTGAAGGTCGAAGGTAGTGCTTTTTATTTTCCCAAGTGAACAAATCCCATACTTCTTCTGGTATGTGATGCAATGTGTTTCCTCCATTTTTTTTCAGACACTTAAACGCCTCCATCAAAGAAAATGAAGTTGATCATGCAGTGGGTTCTAATGGCTCGGTTTTAGACTTCCCTCCTAAACGCCGTGTCAACTTTTCCCAAATTCACATGAATGGAAAAGAGGTTTTCCGCTTTGCTGTTAAATGTGTGCCCCAGTCTATAGAATCTGCTCTTGAAAAGGCTGGTCTCAGTGGTTCAAACATCGACTGGTTACTGCTCCACCAGGTATGAGATGTGACATAATTCATTTACTAAGCGTAGAACTCTGATTTTAATCTTAAACTCAGTCATACTATCGACCTCCAGGAGACATTTTTAAGACCTGAGCTTGGTACACTGCTGTTTCTTGTTGTATCTGGTATATGATTCTGACCTCATCATTTGTTCTGCAAAGAGGTGAATTTAAAATTCAAATTTGGCATGATATATCATTTTTCATCTGCCTTGTGAGAATGATTCGGCAAATATGTATTTATGGTTCGAAACCTTCAGGTAGGGTGATCATGAATGGGATAGACACAGTGGTTCTCAGATTCACTTCCATTTGTGCCTGTAGGCATTAGGAAGAGCTGAAAGCACGAGAACGAACTTGATGTCCATTAATTGATTAATAATTGGATATTTAATTTGCAAATGTGTAAAAAAGCTGTTGGTGCAAGTCAAGCACAAGGTAGTTTACACAGACAAAATTTCGAATGAAATCACTTGCAAATTACAAGAAGCTTCTCCAAAGTAATTCTTTTGAAGTTTCATAACGGAATGCTTATAAGTAACAGAGATTAATTTCTGCAGGCAAATCAAAGGATCATTGATGCAGTGGCAACACGCTTAGAAGTCCCGCCGGAAAGGATCATATCAAATTTGGCTAATTATGGTAACACGAGTGCTGCTTCCATTCCTTTGGCATTGGATGAAGCTGTCAGAAGTGGGAAGGTGAAATCAGGCCATACCATTGCAACTGCAGGCTTTGGAGCCGGTTTAACCTGGGGTACTGCAATCATCAGATGGGGGTGAAATCTTGCACATCCAACCAATAACCGTACAGAAGAGAATAGAGACTCCCCTGTACCGTGCAGTTCCCCATTTCTCCCATCAACTTCCATATGTATTTTGCACAATCTGCAACAGCTCCGTTTTGATTGTCATCTTATTGTTGCTTTTATCTTTGGCACCTGCAATATTTTTCTTTCTTCAATTAAATTAAATGCCCTCTTGTACCATTGTTGATTGTCTTGAATTTCCAGTGACTGTTAGCATCTCTGCAGAACATGATAGCGTAATTTCCTTCAAATTGAGTAGCTTACATTGTTACAAATACAAATCATGTAATGTTCTCTCCACCTAAGCAATAAAGGTGATCAAAAGTGAAAGCAAAAACAAGAATAAATAATAATTACAACAGCCAGAAATAACAGAGTTCTGGTCATTGATCAAAATCACTTCCTTTCAACCTAGAATCGATCCTCTGCAAAGCACCTTCAACTGCGATGTCGAAGGCATCCTTTCTAGCTCTCAAACCGGATGAACTCCCATGCTTCCTGTACAAAACTCTTGGTATCAATTCTATAACTTTCTCCCTCATCCTCAGGACTTCATTTCTTGGTATCCCTGTCAGCACATCCAAAATCCTCAACCCTTTAAGCACAACATCCTCCTTTGGTATAAACACAGCAAAGTCCTTGTACATTTCTTCTGGCAAATGCCAGCCATATTGTGACTTTGCAGATAGTTCTTCAAAGAAAACTGGTATACACCCAGCAAGAATCCCATCAAAAGTCGACCTCCTAGTGGGTGTATCCCCTGGAGGCTGCAAACAAAATGTTGCTTGTAACATTGGCCTCATATACCTTATTGGATCATGCTCACATATCCCGTTGGAGCAATCCACTATATCACAAACTTTCCTCGTCTTCGGGTAATCGAACCCTTCGCCATTATTGGCATAAATGTCACTATTGCTGCTAAAGTTGCTGCTTTCGCATTCATTCCTGATACTCCTCCTGATATTTGGAGTGGAACCAACGCCACCCCCACCTGCAAAAAGCATCAAAGTCGTCCTTTTCGACACCTTGACACGTTTAATCCAAGACTCAAGAAATCCTAAATTTGGAGGGTGAAACGATGTTAAATAGGGAACAGCCTGTTCTTGCCAAGGCCAAGCCCTTCCTTCAACAATCAAAACAGTAACATTATAAAACTCTGGCAATTCAAGAAATGAAGTGCCCCAAATAGGAGGATCAACATCTACAGCTTGAGAGAAATCCCAGGCAGGCCTTGACATGACCAGGAAATGATCAGCCCCATGATTCCTTGACCATATCCAACCTTCGTTGTCTTGTAAATAATCATACAATTCAAGCCCATGTTCCATGCTGTTATTCACTTCAGGACCATATAAATACCTCAAAGCATCAATTGCTGCATAGTAAGGTAAGTAAATGGCATTGGCTTGATTGGGATCTGATGTTAAACAAGGGTATTCAAGCATCCTATGGTGGAATATAAGTTCCAATAATAAAGGGTTTGAACGATACCAAGATTGAGACTTGTTGTGTGTTCTGGGCCCTAAACCATGGTTTGCAAGGTGAGGACAGAAATTGTTAAAAAGTGAGTATTCAGAACAGTTTGCAAGGAGATCAAGATTGAACCTTGGTGGTAAACTTCTGACGTGGATCCAACGGTTACTGCAGTCTGTTTGCGTGTCTGATATGTCCTGAGAAACGATTGAATCAATGGAGATGAAAAGGAAGCAGAAGCATAAGAAAGAAATGGTTTTGCAGGCCATGGAGATAAGAGAGGAAGAAGAGGAAGAAGAAAACTTTTGGTTAAAGAGGAGAGTGAGCAGAGAGAGAATCATAATCACATTTAATAATGTCTTAGGTGTTAGCAACATTTTTTTTGTGTTTTAATAATGCCTCTTGTCTATAGTTTTGAATTTCCAGTGTTAATCACGTAATTTCCAAAAAAGTTTTAATAATGGGATCACAGTTTTTATTTTATTGTTTTTACTTTTCAAAAAACATATATTATTTTTTTGTATTTTACAAGCTTTCAATATTTTCCTAGTTTATTTTGTTTTTTTTAAATATATTTTTTAGTACTTTATATTGTTTTGATATATGTTATCAAAAATAAATTAAAAAAATATTATTTCAAATTAATAAATATTTTAAAAAATAATTAGTTTTTTTTAAATATCAAATTATAAGAGGTAAAGTGGGATTTCTAGAGTTAAAACATAGTTTTCTCTTAAAAATTGGAATGAGAAAGATTGTTTTAATAAAAAAAAAAAAGGGAAATTATACGAAATGTAATTGCGAGAATAGAAAGTAATTTTGTCGGTGGAAAAAGGTTCGAACATCTCTTGTATTAAACAAAAAATCTACAAGTGGGTTTGACTTTTTGGGTAAGCAATTTTGTCGGTGAAAGATGGTCGTGGTGAAGTGGTGAGCACCATCTCCCAACATATGCGGCGTCGTTTTCTATTACTTTCCTATGAGGTGCTTTTTATTTTTTATTTTTTAAAAAGAGGAAAACAGTAGAATTTCTCTAATCATCTTTCTTCTTCCACAAAACTAAAATTGCTTTGTAATACCAGTTCAGAATGGGAATGGATAAGAGACATGATTGTCTTACATAATTTAGCATAACCATTCACTTTACATTGGTATTTTATTTTCTTTAATCGAACTTTAATGTTTATTAAATAAGTCAATATTTATATGTTTAAATGCCAATGAGAAATTACGTATAGAAATTTAAAAAAAAAAAACAATTCTTTTTGGGAAAGAGATTGAATTTATCAACATAGCCAATAAAAAAAATGATAGTTTTTCAAAAAGGTGTTGTGAGATGATGATGATGAAGATACCACAAAAAAGTATTTTTTTGTTTTAGAAAACATAATATAGGTTATTAATTTACGTTGATATTTTGTTTTTATTTATCATTTTCTTTAATATATCTTTAATGTTAATTAAATTAGTCAATATTTATATATTTCCATGCAATGAAAAAAAGATAATATAAAATTAATTAAAGAGAAATTGATCAAACCCAAAAAATATCTATTAAGAAAGGTGTTGTTTTTAGAAATTGAGTTTATGAACCTTGCCAATGTTTACCAGAGCCAAATTGTTTTTAGAAAGGTGTTGGTGTTGCAAGAGATGATGATAAAGATGATTGAATAAAGTAGTTTCTATTTTAGAAAATATAGTATAAGCATTCTCTTTACATTAGCATTTAGTTTCCTCAATCATTTTTTTTCTATCAAACTTTATAGTTAATTTAACTAGTCAATAATTAAAATTTTCAATGCAATAAAAAAACACCAATACAAAAGAAATGCCAAAACAAATAAAGATTTCTTTTAAGAAGGGATTGAGTTTACAAACCTAGCTAATATGAAGATATATTTTTATTTGATATAGATGTTGTCATTACTAGAGATGATGATGACGAGGAAGAAGTCGAGAAGTGTTGCCTACAAGTTTCATCCACAAGCAAGAAAATTGGGAAAGATCAAACTCATTTGCAATATGATTTTGTTTTTGAAATTTTAGCATAGTTATGCAATTCACATTAATATTTTGTTTTCATTTATCCAACTTTAATGTTAATTAAATTAATCAATAATGATATGTTTCGATGAAATAAGAAATATCAATACAAAATTAATCAACAAAAATGATCCATTCCATAAAAAAAAATTCTCTTGAAAAAAACCAGGTTTATAAACCTAGTCAATAAAAAAATCATATTTTTTTTTAGAAAGTTATCATTATAAGAGATTAAGATGAAAATGTGTGAGTGATGTATTTTATGTTTTATAAAATTTAAGTACTCACTTGGTTGTCTTTTCCAAGTTGATTTGGAAATTAAAAAAAAAAATACTCTAATACAATCTATTTTAATTGGTCCAAGATAGTTGAAAAATTGATAAAATCCCTAGCTAGTTTAGATATCACTAGTTGTTTTGCAAAACCATGTTATTTTTATTTCTATTGGGAGTGAAAATAAATATTTATAAGAACTTTAATTCTATAAAATTTAAAGTAAAAAATATATATTTTTAAGAAAAAATCTCTTTTTTATTCATGTGTTACTTTATATTTCTACAAAAATATGTTCGTTTTATACATAAAAAATAAGATTTATCATGATTTCAAAAGAAAGTTTTAATAAAAAAATCAAGTTTCAATAATTTTGATGTATTGTATGAAAAATTAAAGAGTAATTTATTTGAGAAAATTATATAAAAACTAAATTAAAAAAATAAAGTAAATATTTTATTTTCACTGGACATTCAAGATAGATATTTAAAAAAAACATGTATATATTACACTCATATATAACTATTTATAAAATAATTGTCAATACTATCATGAAAACCATAGTCTTATTTAAAAAAAATGACGTAACCAAATAACCTTTCAAATATGATCATAATATTTTTTTCTGGGAAGATTTTTATTCTAAAATTTATAGAGAAAATAAAAAATAATTTATTAAAAAAAATGTAATGAGCTAATAAAATAAAGCTAAAATGTGTCCAAGCTTCAAAAGACAAGTTAGGCATGCACAACTAGTCATCTATTTTATTATTATTCTAAAACATAATAGAAAACATGTCATCCATAAATAACATGTCTTCCATTGTAATATTCATCGATCACCTTGATGAACATAAATTTTATGTCTAATAGACATTTTCCAGGATGAATCATTAATACCAGGATCCAAGATTAAATGACCTTAATTAAACTCTCGTAACCAAGATGAATCATTAATACCAGGATCAACATTTTTGTAGACAAAATGTGGCTCGGCAAAACTTTATCTCTTTTCTCTCTAAATGCATTGCTCATCTCCATAGCTACTGTAATTATCTTCCTCCACAAATAACTACTGGTAGTACAATAACTACCCTCCAAGAGCCAAGGAATTGCCAGGGAGCTTGTTCGTCCAACTATCAAAGACCACCTTTCTAACCATTCCAGCATTCTCTCCAAGAAAGCTCATCAAGATTCACTCTCATCATCTTCTTCTCCAAGATGCCAGGCCCCTTCTCTATCTTTTCTCGCAGCAACACCACCAAACAAACACCTATCCCATTCAAAGACTACTACACAAACTGGTTCAGCACTCTCAAGAACACACTCCTCCCTCTCCTCCATCATTCCCTTTCCAGCTCTCCTTCCTCCCCTACTCTCCTCTCCTCTCACCTCCACCTCACCCTCCACCACCTGCTCTCTTACTACGAATCTCTCGATCTTGCTGCCACCACCAATACCAAAAATCTTCCTTACCTTCTTTACCCTTCTTGGAGAAACTCCCTTGAAATACCCTTCTTGTTTCTTGGTGATCTTCACCCTTACGCATTCACTAATCTCATCAGGTCATTTCTTGATGAAGCAGACAATGATGAAGACACCGAAAATGACCGTAAAGTTTTAGTCTTTGATAGGCCTTGTCATGTGGTGATGGCATGGAAAGACCCTTCAAAGGATTTGATGATCAAGATTGAGCAAATTGAGCGTGGACTAAGGTTAATGGTACCTGCACTTCTTGATAGAGTGAAAAAAGCACAGTCAGGATTTGCAGGGAAGATTGCAGAAGAATGGATGAATTGCGAGAGAAAGGAGAAAATGGATGTCAGTGAGGCAATGAATGCTGAAATGGAGGAGTTAGTGACTGTGTTTTTGCATGCTAATAGGTTAAGAAGAAGTGTGATATCAGAGATTGTTGCTGCACTGAATGTTTATCAGGGGGCTTTGTTTCTTGAAGGATTAGCCCAATTTCTTGTTGGGTTTCAGGACAAGAGTTTGCTCCGTGAATTCGAAAGATGCAAAAATCCTATCAGTGAAAGAGATGGCCTTTGATTAATTTATCTTATACTCCTTTTCTGGTCTGCAATTTGTGCGAGTATTGAAAGACTCTGCCTCATTTGAACTCCATGGTAAGATTAACACATCAGTTCAATTTCTGTTAAATTATTGGGATTTGAGACTAAATCTATGTTTTGTATTGTTTTTCTGCTGTTATTGCTCCTGATAAAATCTATATCTATCTATCTATCTATCTATACTGTTGGCAGGGCATTGCCAAGAAGCTTGAGTACCAGCCGCGATTCCTTAAAGGGAGTTTATGTTAGATTCTATATCTAGTGAGTGATTCACTCAATTTTTCTTCTCTTGAATTTGGTAAGAACAGTTGGAACTTCGATTCATTTGTGATGTAAAAAGACAGATATTCGATGAATGATGAAAACAATCAGTATGATTTCTAGAAGGAATTAAATATTGAATGTGCTCGTGAGATTGTTCGACTATTTTATGAATTGAAGTTGTGAATGGCATGCAGGATGAAAATTCATCAACTGTGTCTACTCTCTGGCGTGTTGAGGTTTTGAAATTCCTGTGCATGTCTCTGCTTCCCTTTTGTTTTTGAACTATGAAACCTCTCAGAAAGTTGGAAGGCAATTTCCTTTTTTCAAGCCCCTTCCCGACAGGGGATTTAGAGTTTGAGAACAAAAGTTGGAGTAGCTGCCAGTCAATTCTGATAGATAAACCTCAGTGTATGAGCCATTTCTCAAGACTTGAGAAATTGAAGCGATCTGTGTTCCCTGTTACTGCAATATTCTTTCTGTGTACAATTCTATAATTTAAGATCTCCTTCGTCTCAAATAACGGCCATAATCAGGTTCAGGTTCTGGGCTGTTTTGTTACGAGCCCTCTTATGCAATATACTAGCTGGCCTTTCTGGGTGTCCTATAAGCTAACTTGTACTAAATATATCCCAATTTATTTTCAATTTCAATCAGGACGGCCCATGAACTGATAAATCCTATTTTAGCAGATAGCCTCCCTCACCTGACGTTCCTCCAATTTGCCAGCCCACACAGTCAACATTCCTATTTCTTCTGGTGCTTTATTTAAACTATCATTCCGGTTCCAAATTCTTGATTGCATGCATGGATCCGTGTCCAATCCTCAGAGATTATCTCTTACGGGAGCAGGTTAAAGGGCTGCTAGCAAAGCAACATGTCTATGAAATCAATTTATGAAAAGGGCAAGTTGATCGCAAAATAAAGTGTCGAAGCATCAGCAAGTGGGAACCTCAAGTATAGTTAATTAGTAATCTTTGATTTTATATACAGAAAATAAAATGCAGCTTTTTAAAACCAATCCTCTGTTGTTAAAACCAGATCGAGTTTTTAAAATTACTTAATGAATTATTTTCGATTTTTCATAACATGAAACATAAATTACTTTCAAATGCAGTTTCTGAATTTAAAACCAATCACTCTCAGAAATAAATAGATCTAAAATGATTAACAATAAATGTAGGAAGCAGCGACTTCTCAGTTAAGGGTTACCAGTCACGCTCTCTCTCTCTCGCGTAAACTGGTTGTCAAACCTATAAGCTAAACGATGAATTTTATTGGGATTAATAACCCCTCCCCTAAAATATCATTTATTTTAACCCTATAAAAATAAAAATACATAATTTTTTTAAATAAAATTGGGCGTTAAACCATAAATCATATAAAACGAAACAAAATAAGTTATAATATTTATTTTTTAAATAGGTTAATATCGAAATAGAAAAATATTTCTAAAAAAAAATTAAATTCTCCAAACCTGCAAATAGGCCCATGAATTTTATAAAATTTAATAATATATTTTTGTAAGACTCTTTATAACTATATATATATAATTACATAATAAAATTTAATTAAAAAAAATACTATGTTGCTATGAATTAGTTCAATCAATATTACCTCACCAAACTAGCAAACTCGATCATTAACTCTTTAAAATATGATAATATGTTTTCTAATAACAAATTATAATATTCTAATATACCACCATAACCATATAAAAAAATAAAATAAAAAATTATAACTCTAAATCCCAATAAATACACAACATAAATCTAAATTAAAAAATCAATAATTAAATGAAAAAAAAGTGTCAAGATGGATAAGCTTTTAAGTATAATAATTGCGCAAGGAATTTGTTTAGGGAATTAAGACAGACAGTTCAGATGTTGTCTTCCTTCTCTTTAATATCTTATCCTTTGACCAAGTTGCTTATATTCTATTCTGTCACCAAAATGAAATTGCTTACAGCTGATCTTCTAGTTGTCCTTGCAGCATGATTTCCTCCATCTTCTCTCTCAAATGGATTTTTCTTTTTTTGGTATGTGTGTGTGACTCAGTGTGACAGAGTTCCTAAAAATATTGTTTTTTTTTTTTTTTACAAACACAAACCAGAATTGATCAAGGAAAGTTGTCAAATCAACCCATTAATGTCATCAAGGGCCAAGAACTTGCATTGTTAGTTTTTGCCCTCGACTCTAGCTATAGTGTAATAGCCATTTAACTAGCCGTGTTAATTTCTGCAAGTATAATTACTCTAGTAGTCTAAGCACTATTTAATTATCAAGTTGTCAATGGATCCGATTGAACATGCTTCACGAGCTTGAAACCATTTGGTCGGATCCTCATTAATAATTTAACGGTAGCATTTTGTCACATGACGAGAGTATACGGTGGCAGACTAATGAACGAAATGGCCGACAGCCTCAAGTCCATAAAAAATAAAAAAAAAGTGATAAGAGAACCATCGTGACAAGAGATTGAACCTACTATGGATTCAAGCAGTGTTTTTCGTTGCCAATCTCTATTTCTCACATGTCTTTTCGCGCGAATGAGAGATGTTTCCAGCCACACTTCTCGACCCCTTAGGCTTCTTGGCGTCTTTCCAGCGACTTTGTTTGGTTCAGGTTCGTGTTAACGTGAGCCAAGAACTTTGTTTAGGGGGTGGTTGCTTTGGGTTCATTAAGTTGTTGCGTTTGGCTATATTTTTGGCGGGGTTGGGTTGGAATTGCTTGATTGTGACTGTGGTTTGGGTGTGCTGTGGGCCTTCCCCTTCATCAAGTGAGGTGTGATATCGTTGTGAATGAAATGTGCACCCCCCTGATGATAAGTCCTTCTCTTTTATTTTTGGTTTCGTTTGTTTGTTGTTTTCTATTGCAATTGCTGGTTCATGGGCTTTTCGTGTGAGTTTCTTGGGTGGGATTGATTCGGATGTTGGTGTTTTGAGAACTTTGGGTATTGTGCTTCTTCTTTTTTTGTTCTGTCTCGTGACTGAGTTTTCATCTCTGTGAGAGGGTATATAGGTTTTTTCCTTTTGGTTTTCCTCTTATTAGACAGGTCGATCCTCTAAACCTCTTTATTTGCTCCCTGCTCTTTTCAAGCTCGTTATTTATGCTCTCTTTGTAGTTTTCTTCTTAAATTTTCTATTCTTTGTAAGCCTGCTTACGCTCTGCTCTCTTCTTTTTTTTGGATTTTATATGGTTTTCTCAGGTTTTGGATCATTACTTTGAAGGGGATGCTTGGCTGGGTTGATTATTTATGACTCTCTTCAGCAGACCAACTCATTGTTTTCCAAGGTTTACACACGTAGTTTTACAAGGGTTTTTTTCTCTCCCTCATATTGGAATACTTATTTGTGATGATCCTGGTTTTGAAAATGGATGGTGCAAGTTTCACATAGTAGACTTTGAGTGTTTCTTTCCATAGAAATCCAATTGCATTCATTCTTTTCCTTGGTTGCTTACCTAATAACTGTTGAGCTTAGATTTTTGGAGGAATCAATCTTTGTTTCTTTGACTGTTTAGGTTGAGTTTGATTGTTGGTTTATGTTAAATGAATGGTGTTAGTCTCGCATAAAGACATCTTATGTATATGGCACCATTGTCGATGGTTGGGGCCATGTTGTTTCGATAAGGCTAGAATGTAACATGGTTTAGCCTGCCCTTTTTAGGTCCTGCACTCCAGATGTTTGATCGATGTTTTGTGAGGAGTCTATTCTTCATTTTCTTCCTAAAAGGTTTTGATCGGTTGATGCTGTATTTTGTTAATTAGAATTAAATATTTTGATTTTTGGAGTATTTTAGCCAATTGTTTCATAGTTATATTGTTTATATGTGTATAATTAAATATATTAATTCAGAAAAAAAATCATATCCAAAAATAAAATTATTTAGAACAGTGCAATTTAATCTTAAAAAAGATACAATAAAATAATTTTTTTAAACAAAATTATGAACATGTATAATATTACGAGAATATTATCATTAATCTCACAAAGTTATTATATTCTCTGATTGCTATGAAATTTTAATATAATATATATAAATATATCAAGAGACTCCTTATATATGATTGACATTGTAAAATTATTCATTATTTTAAAAAATATCATTTGACCGAAATAGAATGGACGGAACGAAACTAGAACGTTTCAATTGATATTTGGCTGAAAAATACGAAATAGACCAGAATTTAAATTGAGTTGAAAAATACAAAATAAATCAGAATTTAAATTGAGATAAAAATAATATTTTTTTTTATCTAATACAAAACAGGCAATAAAAAACAACTTTTATTTCCAATGGTGTTCCTTTTGGAGATGACTCTTCTTAATTATGTTCTTCTTATTATTATTAGAGAAGGAGTAATAAATTTACACTTTTGTTGCTCAGCTTCTAAAAGTTGTTTTCGTCTTTGAACACGTTACCTTTTGAGTTTGCCTTTTGATTTACAGGGAAAGACTTGGAAATTGATGGAGCTCTGCTTGCTTGAGCATCTTGACTGCCCTTCCAAACATTTTTCTCGTTTTGATGAACAGCTTGGCCACTGGATTTCTTGCGCGTGCCATCCATGCAAGCAGGGGCAAGGAGATGATTTTCCCCTGACTCACCCACGAAGACTCCTTTCTAAAGGCTTAGCAAATGTTTTTCTTTTTAACCGGTATATCCAGTTAGTTTTCACGCACCACAATTAAATCATCGCTTATTAAATATTCTGCAAGCCAATGAACATGAAAGCACCACACAAGCCTTGAACCGGGCTTAGCAAATGTTGATTGACTGTGTTTTTGAGTGGTGAGATGGCACTGTTACGTGAATAAACGCCAAGTTTGATAACACTGGACCACCATTATCAAAAGAGAGGAGCTGCTTAGAAAACAATTAATGGTTAATGAATGGGAACAATGATTTTCCTGTATATAAATTAACGTGGATTCATTAATCAATCTATTTTTAATATTATGAGGTATATTCTTTCCCAACTCTTTTGTTTTAATTCTTGTTTTCTCGTTTATCCTTGTATATTCATATCTTTGAACAAATTAAATGAAAATGTCATACAACCATAATTAAAAAAAAACAATTTTAAAAAACTTGCATTTTTTTCTTACTTTAAATCACTTTTAAGAACATGAAAAAACACACTAGAAATGACTAAAAAAAAACAATTCCCTACCATAGCTAATATTTAAGGAAATAACATGTTTTTGGCAAATCCATGACTGACGAGTCGCTTGAAATTCCAAACGAACCAAAACCTCAAGCCCACCCCCTCTCCTCGTCTCCCTCAGAAAATAAAAAATAAAATAAAATAGTCCTGTACGCCCAATAAAGAGAAGACTTGCAGTGTCGACATAAATGGATGCCCTTTCAAAAGATGCCTCGAAGGAGAGAGTGGTTGTTGAATCTACACCACAACTTCTTCTTCTTCGTCGCCGTCGTCGTCGCCGCCGCCTGCATTCCTTTCTTTTCTCTAAAAATGACCATTCACTCACTCAAAGTCAAAACCACAGCTACGGCTGCCCCCTCCAAATTTAGTAAAAAGGGTAAAAATCCGAGTCAGCAGCAAATCATGTCCCCGTTCATGACGTCATCAGACAAGCCTCTGTGTGCTCGAAACCGTGGGCCCCTTCCTGTGATTATTATTATTATTATTATTATTATTGAGCCATGGCGATGGGAACCCTGTGCGTCCCCATCTAAAATTCGTTTACACGTCAGCACGTAACGTCAACGATTATACGACCGAAAGCCTCCGCGGCTCCGCCAGCCTTGTGCGATTTTTTTGGCCGCGGGCCCGAATTCCGTTTTGTCTTTTAGGCTGAAGACAAGGTCTCGCCTCATCTTGCGTGGCTGCATTCTCACTTTTAAATTTTAATCAATCAAAGGTCCCTTTGATTTGGTCTACACAGTCAATTCACCCATGCCTTTTCTTATTCATGCGTGCGCTTTTATCATCGTTATTACGGGCTACTGCCATAATTTATAAAATTAATAGAATAGATATTTCTTTCTCTCTCTTATTAGTTTGACAATATCAAGGTTTCAAAAAAGTAATATAATTGATATCTTGATTGTGAAATATGATATCCATCAATTACTAGGAGTAATGAATTTCATAAAATAATAGTATAACTTGATTGCCGAGATGTTATCACTGAAAATGGTAGTGCTTTTGCTGCCTTCATATGCGAGTTGCTTTAGTATTCTTCTCATCCACACGCCCTGGCATGAACATGTTGCAGCAGCTATGAATTCAATCTTTGTTGTACTAAGAGTAACAATTGGTTGCTTTAATGATAACCAGGCAACTGCTCCAGAACTTAAGATGAAAGTATAACCTGATGTACTCTTTCTATCCTCCAAACATCATGCATAATCACTATTAGTGAAAACCAATTAGCTCCTTATTCCCTCCCTTTGCATAAAGAATTTCAAAACCAGTTGTTCCTTGTAGATAATGTAAAATCCTCTTAGCTGCCATGAGATGAAGCTCTGTTGGCCTTGACATATATCTACTTATTAGACTAACTGCAAACATTATGTCTGGTCTTGTGGCAGTTAGATACATTTTACTGCCCACTAGCTGCTTATAGAAAATGTTATCAATCTCCACTCCATTTTCATCTTTAGAGATTTTAAATCATGGAACAATGGGATTCAAAACTCCATTGCTACTCTCCATACCAAACCTTTTTAAAATCTCCAATACATATCGTTTCTGGCTTATAAAGATCCCTTCACCAAACTACAACACCTCAATACCAAGGAAATACTTCATCTTCTCTACATATGACATATCAAATTCCCTCATCATTGAACTCTTGAACTCACTAATAATAACTTCATCATCACCTGTGTAGATTAAGTCATCAACATACACACTTATAATAAAATGTTTACCTTGCTTGATTTTGATGAAGAGTGTTTGCTCACTATCGCATTTTCCAAAGTCTTCTTTCATAAAATATGACTCAATTTAGTTGAACCAAGCTTTTGGTGCTTGCTTGAATCCATATAGAGCCTTGTCAAGCTTATACACCTTATGAGTTTCATTCCTCATTTCATACCCCTTAGGTTGTTCAACAAAAACATCCTCATTCAACTTTTCATGGAGAAATGCTGACTCAACATCAAGTTGGTAAACAATCTAGCCTCTTTTTGCAACGAGAGCAAGACTCATCCGAATTGTATCCATTCATGTGACTGGTGCAAATACTCTTCATAGTCAACTTCGTATTATTATGCATAACCCTTGGCAACTAAACAAGCTTTATACTTTTCAACCTCTACATGCTCATTTAGCTTTGTTTTGTATACCCATTTTAGTCCAATTCTTTTAGCTCCTCTCGGTAATTTTGTAAGAAACCATGCTCCATTTTTTCAATAGATTTTATCTCTCGAATCCACGACTTGTCTCCATTAATCAACCTTTACTGCCTCTTCATAACATATTGGATCTACATTAGGAAAAAGAACCATGTTTATGTTATTATCTTCATTAGAGAAGTCGAGACCTTAACCACTTTCATAGTCTTTCATCCACACATTGACTCTTCTGTTTCTTCCTTTTTCTAAACTAGAGGATTCTAGAGAGCCTTCCATACTTGCAGGAGTTGGCAGTCCTTTAATATTCTCTTCATTGTCACCTGCATCCTCTTCATGGTTGTCAAAATCACGAGTTGACTCATAAAATCATCCCGTTTTAAGAGCCAACTCATAAAATTTTGTCAACTTGAGTAGAAAAATCGATTTTGATCAAACTCAATCAAAATCCATCAAAATCATAAAATTGAACCAAATCGATTCGACTTTACGATCCTTCTACTTTAAAATTTTAAAACCACTTCATTTGCCTCTTATATTTATACACATTTTTTTTTGTCTTTTCAATTATTTATGCGATGTGGAATAAATTAAGTAAGACAATATTTGAGGCTGAAGAGTGAAGATTATTTATACTGAACAAACATGTGGGAGTTTCCTATTTGTCTGATGCGGGACAATGCACTGTCGTTGGATAAATTGTGTGTATATATATAAGAGGCAAATGAAGTGGTTAGGTCATAAATTTAAAATTACCCACAGATATAACGACAGTATATGTATTAGTCAAGTTGTTAGTACTTTTATCGATAACAATGTCATGTCATCTTATTTTTTAAGATTTTTAAATTCCACTGTAATTCTACACTTAAATCTCTCGGTATTTACCAACATAATAGTTTTCTTGCTATATTTACTGCCAACATCTATCGATGAAAAGTTTTCACCGGTAATCGTGTATATAAAAGTCACATGTTATCTTACATGTATATTTATTTTTGTATTCCTTCTTTTTCCATTATAATTTCATAACATATACTAAGAGATTGTTTCCGCTTATGTTTATTGATGGATAGTAAAATGAAAAACATTGTAGGTAAAGTTCACAATAAAATACTGGACAAAATTTTGTTGGTGGTGTTTTGTATATATCCGTTGATTTTGTTGTAGTATAAATGATCTCTCTCTCTCTCTCTCTATATATATATATATATATATATATATATATATATATCATATATATACTTTTATCTCAATACATCACCAAACAATACAACACATTAATATTTGAACTGGCCCAAAATTACATATCTTTTATAACCCAACATAAATATGTTTGTGAAGTTTCTATATAATCATATTTTCCTTTCATGAGTTTGGATAGCATGAAAAACAAAAGAGGATAGTTGGGCATATAAGATTTGTCTCTTTTTAAAATAAAAATTTTAAAACTATCTCAAATATATATATATAATACTAAGCTCACAATCAAAATAAGTTAGGATAAAAGGCTTTCTACCACACGTTTTTCTTGTTATGTTTAATTAATATTGAAGGACGTGTCCATCACCCAAGATTTTATAGATTTGCTCGGTATTTTATTCATTTAAATTAAATATCATATATAGAATTTTATATATTACATTAAAACTCATACGATCTATACTTTTACAGTGCATCAATTCTGATATGATTATTAATAAATTCATGTAGTCTAAGCCCTAAATCCAATGGTGGCATGGGCACAGAAAGACACCGTAGAAGTAATGAACTCCTTTCAAACACCGCAGGCTGCCATTAAAGCTCCACCTGAAATAGGATTGAAGCAAGGTGGTCGGAGAAAGTGGAACTCAGCTAGCAAGTGTCTCTCAGAGCATGAAAGAAAAAGAAACCACCAAACAGGGCTTTTAAAATGCCACCAGTGCATGAAAAAGACGGGAGCGCTAAATCGGCCCGTGTTTCGCAACATGGACCCCCCCCCCCCCCCCCAAAACTGGCATGTGGCCTCTTCTTTCCTCATTTTTTCTCAGATGCCCCTCTCTCTAACTTCCAGCTACACGTGTTACCGTTTTCTATGCAATGCAACTAACTAAACTATAACAGCCACCCTCCCCTTCCACGACTGCTAATTATTTTCAGCTACTCCTATTAATTAATTAATTAATTAATTAATCAACCCTCTCGTAATTATTTTAATATTATTAATAATGCTATTGTTACGGAATTGCCTCTTAGAATCCTAAAGATATATCTCGACGATCATCGAGCAGATCCCGTTTTTCACAGTTGAAATATTGTTTAGGTCAAATTACCATTCAAACCAACGTGAGCTTACACTTTAACCACATATATTATGTGTGTGTGTGTGTAAAACAAGAAGAAGAAACACACGAACCATTAAAATTCATTATTCCATCCAATATTTCCGAGGACTTTTCTTAATGTTTAGCAATTTTATATATTAGATCAACCTGCTATTCATTCATACCAGCTAAAACGGGTATGACGGGACCGGTGGATTTATGACGGGACCGAATTACGACATACATTTGAAGGTTGTTTCTATTAATGGGGAGTTATTTTATTATTATACTAAATAATTAAATATTCAATTTAGGCAGGTTTTTCATTAAAGGTTTTACGTTTAAAAAGGGTAAACTAGAGCGGTGTTTTCTGATTCATCAAACCTGGTTCTTTAGGGTTTACCTTGTTAAGCACGTCTTCTATGGCATATCAAATTCTATAAATACCCATTCTTTTCGCCTCCCCTCCCCTTCCCCGTGCTTTCTCTCTCACATTTGGTCTCCTCTGCAACTTTCTCAATTATCAGAGAGGTGATTGTTTTCTTCCCTTTCCGTTTTGTGTATGTATATTAGGCAGCCCTCTCCCTCTCTTCGGTTTCACTTTCTTACATATTTTTATTTTTGCCTCCCCCCACCCTCTCCGTGTGGGATCTCAGGTTTTTGGTTTTTGATCTGAGAACTGCATTATAGAGATCAGTCCTGCCTGTTTGATTAGAAAAAAGAACAGGCAGGCAATTTCGTTAACACGTGGATTAGGTACGACTTCCGCTGTTTTTTATATATATTTACTGTAGAATCTGAAAATATTTTCATGTGCAATGTTTTTATAACTTTTGTGGCAACAATATTGATAAGTATGAATCCTTTCTTGTGAGATCTGTCTTGGCTCTCATCTCTTTCTGGCCTGACAACCATGCCAGGTGATTCGTTAAGGATGCGGTCTTTTTAAATCTGTTTATTTTTCTTAAACCTTTAATATTGTAACTTCACCTGGTTTTGGTCTCCATTTATTCCGGGAGATAAATTGTAAGACCTTTGAATGCCTAGTGCTGGTGGTTTGTGGTGAAATAACTCTTGGATCTCTCAGATGTGTGTTTTGTAGTAATTTAATATTCCATAGCAGGTGATTTTGAAAGCTGTGTTGTCCGTTTCTTCATTTTACCAAGAATTTCTCTTATGTCGGTCAATTGTTTAGATTAAGGAAAACTAGTTCGTTGAGCTTTCAAAACGTGTGCTAATTTCGCTTTTTCTTGATGTGATCATACAATGACCCTGAAATGGGAATTAAAAGAAAGCTCTCTGTACATGCTGTTTACAATTTAAATGTCTTTTATGCTGTGAAGCTGTTTTCGCCTGGTAATAGTTGTCTGATAATGACACAGATTTTATTTGATTATATAAATTCAGTATTGAAAAAGTCTCCCACCGGTGTGAAAAGAAAACACTCCACGTCGATTTGGAGAGAGCTAATGATCAAGATGAGAAAAGTTAATAAATTAAATGACAACATCACCTGGAAGTTTTCACTACGTATTTCGCGGTGGGCCGGGGGTCGGGTTGTATGGTCGTGTGGTACTTGTCGTGTTTATATATCATTGCAGAAAAAAATGAAATTTTCGTTTGCAATCTGTACATTAATTGATCTTGATTAATGGAAGAACAATGGACATTGAAAATGATGTATATTAGATCTACATGTGAATTTATAATCTTTCTGCTGGCCCGCATAGTCTCACCTTCTGTGTCATATATACAGATCACACGCACACCACTGTATCATCATATATAGAGTACTACTGCATCATGTCTATTGCTGCTAGACAAATTGGAAGATCCCAGAATTATTTGTCATCTTTTTCTTCTTAATGCTCGAGTGAATCTGATGAACAAATCACAAATCATTTCATGTGGCGAGTTCTTAGAGATAATTTAAATTATATGCATGGTTCTGGGATTTTATGATTATTATCAAGTCTGTAGGGAGTAGTGTGCTGTCGAGTATCATCGGAACTGTTATGTTTTTTTTTTGTTGGTTATCAATGTTAATTGTCACTTAGAGGTGGGGAAGAGTGTAAAAAATAAAGTTCTGGTTAATGTTCTTGGCTGTTGCAATAATTAGAATCTAGATTTTCCCCACCTAAGCAAACTACAAGTCTGGATGGGCTTTGGCCTATCATGTCCTTCTAAAGCTTTGATTTTTTAGGTGATGAGGATATTACTTGATGGGAATTGGTTTCACATTTGTTTTGTTTTTTTCCTGGTTACTTTTCGTATGCATTATTTGCTACCAAAAAAGCTGAAGCAAGAAAATTTATACAATCAAGCTGAAATATATGATAAAATGTTAAAACCATAGGTTGCTTGTCTCTTTCCTTCTACCTTCTTTACAACCCTGTCCTTTTGATGGGAAAAATAAATAATGTCCATGGAATTCCGCTTTTAGAACTTATCAGGGTATTATATAATCTGCTATGAAGTCATTAGGCCTATGATCTTGACATCTTTTTTTTTGTAAAATGTTGTGTGCATTGAAGGCACCAAAATTCTAATATCTATGTCGGTATCAGGATAGCTGACTTTGATATCGATGTGGACAAGCTGTTTTCTTAACTCTAACATTAATGGTGGTCAATATCTGAGAATTGGTACGGTCAAGTTTTGCGTTTCTTAAAGACAAATCGAGTCCATTTTATTTGAATGCTGGTAGTTTCAATTTGTGCATGCGAGATTCCAGACGCATTTGTGTAGCAAGCAAGGTTCTCTAGACTAAACATGCCTCTTTCATCGATCTTTCGAGCAGATATCTCCGGTGCATTTTGCTGGAACCATTCTTTCATTTCTTGAATCTCCTAGTGCAAATAATGTTTTGCCACCCAACAAATGTTGTGCAGCTTTGGAGATGAGAAGGTATGAATTTAGGTTGTGTTTAGGTATGCATTCATATTTTGGATGTAAATTTTCGTTTAAATTTAATTCTTTTCTGTGATGGCCAGTTCCCAGGAAATGCTTGCTTGATGAACTGCTTTCCCAGTTGCAGCGACAACAAAACATTGAAGAGGTGGTTTTTCATTGATAAAAGGGTCGGGTAAAAGGCATCGTGCATAAATTTTTGTTTGGTCAATTGTTCGTTGGTATCACACGTTTAATTCATTCATTACAATTTACAAGTACTACCAAGTAATTTGGCTACTATGGATATCGAGTCGAACCATTCTTCTCCTGTTCTCGCTGATCCTGCTCCAATAAACAAGGCAAGGCTCGGCATCCATTCTAATTTGTTGACTTATGCACCACCCGGAGGATCACTCTCCTCAAGCAAGTATAGAAGTATTCCTAGAAAAAAGCCTGGGAAACTTGATGAAGTCTGCTCGAATGCATGTCTGGATGCCATGAAATCCTCATCACCCCCTCGCAAGAAGCTCATTAAGGATGGCTCCGACACAGCTTACAGCACATGGATGGTAATGCTTGCTTCATTGTTGGTCGATTCGTTGGGCAATGCCACAGTTGTGTTTTTCAAGATAAGCCTGATGGGTGGTTTATATCCTGCTTGTATGTCATTTCTTTCCTCTGTTTTCTGACTGTGTAGCTCAAGCATCCATCAGCCCTCAACTCATTTGAGGAAATTGCAAATTTTGCCCAGAACAAAAGGATAGCAATGTTTCTAGATTACGATGGTACTCTCTCTCCAATAGTAGATGACCCAGATAATGCCCTTATGTCTGATGATGTAAGAATTGCTCATAATTTTCTGGGTGTTCAACATTCTCCTTCGTTTTTATCTTTTACCATTTGGTGCTCCCATCTTTAAATTGAGAACTGTTTTCAGATGCGTTTTGCAGTAAGAAACCTTGCAGAATATTTCCCAACGGCGATTATTAGCGGAAGAAGTCGTGACAAGGTTGTGGGAGAATTCCTCATTATGCACTCGTTCTATTTAATCTCTAGTAAATTATAACTTGTTGCCATCGTCATAAATTACTATATGTTTTCCAGGTTTATCAGCTTGTAGGACTAACAGAACTGTATTATGCTGGTAGTCATGGGATGGACATTTTGGGCCCTGTACGAAAAACAGTGTCCAATGACCATCCAAACTGTACTGAAACAACTACTGACCAACAGGTATCAGATTACTAGCTTATTGTGAGTGTATTCTCCTCATGTTTCCAGCAAAATTAGACTCCAAGGGTTTTATATTCTGTTGAGCCTTCTTCTTATAAACTAAATAAATTGCTGTCCTTTCTGTTTGAGTTTTACAGGGCAAGGAGGTAAATCTGTTTCAGCCTGCTAGAGAATTTATACCTATGATCGATGAGGTGCGTAGTGTTGTGTTTCATGTACAAAACATAAAATTCTCCTCGTTATTTCAGTGTGTAAATTGACTCCTTTGAATTTCACACAGGTTTTTAGAACCCTTGTCGAGAGTACCAAGGGGATCAAGGGGGCAAAAGTTGAGAATCATAAATTTTGTGTCTCTGTACATTTCCGTAATGTAGATGAGAAGGTAGGAGACTATTGTTCTATGGATGAAATACCTTTGTCATCGAGACATCTCCCATTACATGACTTTTCGTTTTACCAAGTTCTAAGATGTGTCCTGCCTCTACTTGACTTCAGAACTGGCAATCTATTGCACAATGTGTTCAGGATGTTGTAGAGGAGTATCCTCGTTTGAGAAAAACTCATGGACGGAAGGTATTGTGATTGTTTGCTGGATGCTGATTCTGGTGATATGATTTTATCGATAAGCTGCTTTCTTGACAATATATGATTTTGCACTCGCTTTGCTGTGTATTCAGGTTTTAGAGGTCCGTCCAATGATTGACTGGAATAAAGGAAAAGCAGTTGAATTTTTGCTTGAATCTCTAGGTGAGATTGTCTATTCGAAACATCCTAGGTGATATAGATTTGTTTTTCCTTCGGTTTTTAACCATTTGTATCTCATATGTTGAGTCTCAGGTCTAAGTAACAGAGACGACGTGCTCCCAATTTATATTGGTGATGATCTGACAGATGAAGATGCATTCAAGGTACTGAAAGATTTAATCTTGACAAGATTTTAATTTTCATTGTGGGGAGGGGGGGATCTGTGTATGATTCTATGTGATAACTTGGTCTGAAATCAGGTGCTCCGGGAGGGGAATCGAGGTTGTGGGATTTTGGTGTCGTCTAGACCCAAAGAAACCAATGCAGTTTACTCTCTCAAAGATCCATCGGAGGTTCAAATTTTTAACATTTGTCTTCCAGTAACTCTCCATCTTTATCACAATCTCCCTTTTCTTTTCTTGCCAAACCTTACGGTGGAAACTTGACAACACTTCAGGTGATGAAATTTCTCAATTCCCTGGTGACATGGAAGAAGGTGGATGCATCCTGAATGATACAGGTGGGCCATCTGATGACTTGCAGACATAGTTCAGAAATTTGATTTTGAATATTTTATAGATATTTTGCATAATAAAGAGGCGGATGGTGCTGGTGTTCATTAATTTGCGTTTTGGAACGGCCATTTAGAGCTGTGGTTTTAATTTATTACCTCGTTTCAACTTGTAAAGCCATTTTGCTTTTAAGTTGAAGCTTAAAGCTCTGTTTATCCAGTTGATTCTTCATTTAAAATGTCAGAGATGTTAAGATGGAGTTCAAAACTGCTGTTTCTGCATGATGCTATGAATTGCAGTCTGTATCTTGCTCTACTGGGATTTTAGCTGCGGTCACTGTGAGCACTTCAAATGTTTTTTTAATTTAAGATGCATTTTCCTACTTTAAAATGTGTTTGTGCTACCTAAACATAATTCTCAACGCAAAGAGAAAAGGCCCTTGCAGTGCAGCACAGGTGCATGACTAAGTATAAAACCAGTCCATATTTGTTTTGCATAAAAGTGATGTTTTAGATGTCTCTGTGTTTCTAGAAAATTAAAACAGCTCGTGTTATAGCCTTGGGTGGGTTCAATTAATCTATTATTTTTCAATAAAACGATGAAAAAACTAGAATGAAAGTAAATAAATACAATTTATATATAAAAATGACCATGATAACTATGGAAAACCCCTTTAGAAATATGTAACCTAGGTAATAAGAAAATATCCTCAAGTGACCCCAACATTTTGTGATAGTTATGTAACCTGGGTGATAAGAACTAAACCAACTACATTTATCAAGCAAAGATTATGACCTTGACAATGAGACTCAAAATAACTTGATATATTATTGTTTTAAAACTTGACCTGACGCGATGATTTGAACAACGACCCAAAAGAATCAAGGCCTATGTTGTGTTAGAGGGAGAATTATGCCAACTAGCCTAGAAACACCAACAAACATGTTTAGGGACTTGATTCTTGGTTTGAAGGTTTCAACCAAATCAGAATTGCAAGGTCCATTAAAATATCAAAAGGAGACTCTAGTATATCTTACCTATGTGCAGGAGGGGTCTAATACAATTTTATTTGGACCATGAAGTGAAGACAACAAAAGAGCCAAAATAATCTTACTACAACTTGGAAACATGGAATTAATGGATTTGATGGAAAACTATATAAATAAGCTATATGGGCTTTATTTAATTTTGTTAGCTACAATCCAAGGCTTGTTTGATCTTAATTAAGACTTTGTTTTCAGCTATGATCAAATGTTTGTTTGGATTAAGTCATGGACTTTCCAACTTTGGGTTTTGGGTTAGTTTTGAGTGGAACTCATTTAAGTCCACATAAATGGTTCTTTAGGGTTATTTTTTCAAGAATTATTTAAACTCATGTAACCTAAATTTCAGCAGTCATTGATGAATTTTAATTATGAAGTTTCCAGTTTATGTGTGAGAGTGATTTTTGCATTCTTTAGTTCTTGAACGATTTGAATCCGACTCATCTAAGATTAATTGGCTTTGTGGTGTTATTCTACCCATTCCAATAGTGTCGATGCCTTGGGGGAGTTTTTCATTGTGTCACACTCTTATCAAACCTATTTCAGCTTTCTAGGATCAGATCTCATTCTTGGTTGTAGGTTGCGTGACTAGGTGATCACGAGGTTCACATCGGGTGGTATCGGAGTTGGGCTCGAAACAAGGTCATATCATTTTGTTATTTTGGTTTTTTTGTGTGCCTTAAAGTTTTCTAGTATTTGCGTCGATCTCCTTGTTCTTTGTCTGTGTCATTTAAGCAAAAATAATAATTATATTTCATCTTTTTCATATCTCAACATATCAATATATTCGAAAAGGAAAAGAAATAGAAAAAGAGGGATTTGTTGAAATTTGAAGGTTATTCAATGTTTACAGACATAAAACACAACTCGGTGAAACATAAGAAGACCACATCGGAATAGATTGAAGATTCATATTCCATCTATTGGGTGTTGAATTGCATCATATGTTAAATTTAGGCAAATTTTGATATTGTTTACTTGAGATTTTATTTCAAGGCTTATTTACGCTATGAAACACTACCTTAGTAAACTCTAATAAAAACATCATAGAATCATTTGAAATTCAATGTTCGAGTATTGGAGCCGATATTGCACTCGGTGAAACATAGGAAGACCACATCGGATTAGATTGAAGATTCGTATTCCATCTATTGTGTGTTGAATTGCATCATATGTCAAATTTAGGCAAATTTTGATATTGTTTACTTGACATTTTATTTCAAGGCTCATTTCGCTCTGAAACACTACCTTAGTAAACCCTAATAAAAACATCATAGAATCATTTGAAATTCAATGTTCGAGTATTGGAACCGATATTGCACCATATATTAAATTTGGGCCTATTTTGATATCATATACTAGAGGTTTCAATTGGGGTCCAATTTTGCCGCAAACCGATCACATAAGAGGTTGGGTACCTAGAAGTATGGGAACGACCTATAAATTGAGTTTTGTTGTTTGTTTAGTATTAAAATACTAAATATTTAATTTGAGGTCATTTCGACGTCATTTTCTACAAGTTTAAATTATGTTCCGTAAAAATTACATAAGAGGTTAGATTCTCGTCAAGTCTTAAAACATGATCTTTATTGTTTAGATTTGTCCAATCCTTAGTTTTTATTCTATTTTGGGTTATCTAGAAGTCAAGTAATTGTGTTTTGCTTCTATTTTATTTCGTGTTTTTATATGGTCCACAATTGCATGCAATTTGCATTGCTACTCTCAAAATCGTAATTATAGTTTGGTTTTGCTTTGTTTTCAGTATTTTTATTGTTTCTTGAGTCTAGAAATCACAATTAGAGTGCCTTAGAACAAGTTTCCATTGTGTCACACTTCTATCAGACATATTTCAACTTTTCAGGATCAAATCTCATTCTTGGTTGTGGTTGTGTGATGACGTGATCACGAGGTCCGCGATCGGAGAATTGATCCAATATGATCCATTTAAAAATAAGGTTGAACCATAACTTGATAAGCCTTGGAAAGACGAGTCAAAACCCGCTAACTATTTTTTTTTCTTTCAAAATGATGTTTTTTTATAAAATAAAAAAAATAGGTTGACCCAAGTTAACCTATCTAATTTCTAACTTAGGATTTGCTTTGCGTTGCCCCTAGGTCAGGTCTAAAAACCATGTGATTGATAGCTTTTAAAACTCGTGATTTAGTCATTAAATTTGATGCATTATGCATGGGAAAATCAAGAATTCTAATCCACAACAAATAAAATGTAGAATGATGGAGTCAAAGAGAAAATCAATGAAAGGATCTCAATAAGAAATATCAATTAAAAAAGTGATAGTGAAAATCAAAATTTAAAATAAATTAAAGGGCAAGAATAATTATTTGATTGAGGGGTTAAATTGAAAACAAATTTTTTTACAAAAGGACAAAAAATAAAGATCAAATTAGAAGAAGAAAAAATTCACAAAGATTGATTGAAGATGAAATTGAAAATTATTAAAACCTTTAAAAATACCAAGAAAAAAATAGAAATTGAAAGAAAAAGGCCCAAATTAGAAGGAAAAAAGTGACAAATTAAAATTGAGAATTAAATTAAAAATAAATAGAACTTTACCAAAAGATCAAATAATAAAGATTGAAGTTGAAATACCGAAACCAAAAAGAGCCACAATTTATTTTTAGGGTAAAAAGTGCTAAAATAAAAAGGCTTACCTACAAGAAACCACCCAACATTCGTCTATATGCATCATATGAGAGGAAAAAGATACACGTCACCCAAAGTACGTCTTTGTTAGTGCATGGAAATCACATGTTGCAATTTTTAAAAATTAAATAATTTATAATTAATATGAAATTACATATATGCTCTTGATTAAGTGATATTTTTTTTAAAAAGACCTAAAGTCCTTGATCTTATGGTTTGTTTATTTTTAACCTCAAAGACAAACTTGTTAATTAACAAATAAAAATACTTATTTACTCTTACCTAAAAGGTTTATTGATTTTTATTCCAGGGATTATTGTTTTCATGCGAAAAAGTAGAAAAGATAATTATACCCTAAATAAGTTTTTAATGACTAATGCATCGTTTAAAAGATGAAAATACCTTGAAATCAAGGCTTGTGAAATTTCTAAAAATGGTTAAAGTGTAATTGCACTGTATTATCAGACAAAAAAATGTTTACAAGTACAGAAAAATGCTTTTCATTTTAATCATATTTTTTATATCAATATTATAAAAATAATAAAAAATGAAAACATTTTAACTAGCGTGTTGAAATTTACAATACCAGTTGTTATTTAAGATAATTTTATTTTAAAATAATCTTAAAATACAAATAAAAATTTAAAAGTAATCTACCTTTGAAATTTATTTTTCTTAAAAAACCATGGTAAGAGGAAAACAAAATCTCTAACTATGACACACTCTTTCTCTCTCGTATCCACGTTTTAGGAGAACAAAAAGAAAGAAGTTGAATATTGGTTATTAATTTTGTTTCGTTCCAGCTGGAATGTTTCATTTCGTTCAAAAGCTAAGACAAAACGACGTCGCTTTCATCTCGGTTTTAATTCCGATCCGTTCGAAATTCAGTCAATTCCAGTGAACGCTTCTGCCTGCATCGGGTGTGCTGCTCGGGTTCAAAATCTATTTTTTTAAAAATTATTTTTGATATCTATACATTAAAATAATTTAAAAATATTAAAATATTTTAAATAAAAAAATTAAATTTTAATTATGTTTGTTAAATTAATATTATATATATTTAATTAATTATATATAAAAATACGATATCAAAACGGTAACACCGGAATACTCATGAAACCGGAATGTTGCATTACAATCCAAAAATCGGAATGGATAAATATGTCATATATATAGTATATACACGCTCTGTATTCTCGATCGGAACATTAAAGAAACAAAACAAAAGGAAAATGTCACTCTCTTTGCAATCTCCGCTCTCTTCTGCTCTCTCCTCCAAATCCTCCTCCCTCCAGGTAATCACTATTCTGTAATTAATGCATTTATTTATAGCTTCATCATTCAGTTATCTGATCTTTGTTTGAAAACAGAAAGGAGGAGGAGGAGGGCGACTGAGGTTACTCAGTGGATCACTATCTTCAAATGCTATTTTTCTCAAGCTCCATAACCCTTCATTTCCTCAAATTCGTGCTTCTTCTCTTGATGCTGGTCTCTCTCTCCATATCCCGTTTTATTAAACTGCGAATCTTTACTGATTTTGGGCTCCCCATTTTTATAGGTGCTAGCACTGAGTTGGATGCCGTGTCTAGCTTCAGTGAGATCGTGCCTGATACCGTCGTTTTCGATGATTTCCAGAAGTATATAGTATATTTGTTGATGTTGTTTTTCCCTTTCTTTAAATGGGTTACTTTTATTGATAATCCCCCCGGCTAATCTTTGTTGTTTTTTGAATATATAGGTTTCCTCCAACTGCCGCTACTGTTAGCTCTTCACTTCTTTTGGGTATTTGTAGCCTGCCCGATACAATATTCAGAGTAAGCAGACGTTTCGTATCGGAGTTTGGATTCTTGTTTTCATTCTGATCGATACTATTTTGAGAAATAGATTTTGGAAATTTGGTTTGATTGTAGAGTGCTGTGGACACCGCATTGGCGGATTCAGGGTGTTCTGGTCTTGAAAACGATGCGTTGAGGTTGTCCTGTTTCGCCAACAAGGTGTGTTTTGTTGGATTTTTATAATTGCTTGTTAGGAAATACATGTAATGTGAACTTTATTAGTTGGAGTAATGACTGGGGTTGATGGTGTTGCTATAGGCTTTGGTGAATGTTGGAGGTGATTTATCCAAAATGGTACCTGGCCGAGTTTCAACTGAAGTGGATGCGCGGTTGGCTTATGACACCCATGGCATTATTAGAAAGGTAACACTTATTTTTTATAGAAAATGATCAAATACCAGTTCAGCTGTTTGTTTTAGTGGTAGTCTTATAAAATCTTATTTCTATTTCTGATCATGTGTTTTGGTTTTTACATAGCTTGTGGATTAAGAACATGACCGAGAAATATCAGCTTTTGTGTAACAGATGACATGATATGTTATGTGATAGTGGTTGTATACATATCATATGTAGGTGCATGACTTGCTGAAGTTGTACAATGAAATTGATGTTCCTCCTGAGCGGTTGTTATTCAAAATTCCTTCAACCTGGCAAGTGAGTATCTGAGCATAATATATTTACTGGAAATCTTGAGATTATTTCACATTTGAAACACTAACTTTGACGATTCTTTTTATCCCTTTCTGCCCCTATTACTTTGTCTTCTTGCAGGGAATAGAAGCCTCGAGATTGTTGGAGTCTGAGGGCATACAGACACATTTGACTTTCGTTTACAGGTACTCGTTGTTTGCTTGAGAAGATCAATGCAAAAATCCACTATGAAATTATTTGAACTAGCAAAAATACTGATTGGTCATTGATATCAAATTAGCAAGTGCGATTTATTTTATCTATTGGGATGAACTTACATGTGCACCAAGGTGAGAGTGTGTACTGTTTGAACCTGGAATTTAGTTTTCATTGGTCTACAGCAACATTTTAGGATTTCGATGACATTGTGCGGTAGTTATGACATTTGAGGATGCATGTCATTTCCTCTTCTTTTTTTTGTTCCATACAAATCTTGTACTTTGTGCTTTGAGAACATCAAAAGAGTAAATGAGACTTTGTACATGTGTTGATTTGCTCAAGCTAGAATTTTATTTCCTAATAGATTCTGATCTGTTGTTTTAGATTTGGATATTTATTGTTTGACTTAATTTGAATGGGCAGCTAAATTACTAGATTTTCCTTCTCATTATATTCATGCCTTTTGTTTTTATTTTTTATATTTTTATAAAAAAACAACTATGTGGATTACCTGCCTATTTTTGGCATTGGATGTTTTCATTTTTTCATCACATCCTGTCTCTCAGTCACTTTCTATAAAGCTCTTGCAAAAGTAATTTATATAGATGACTACTGTGGTCAAAGGTCTGATATTCAATATCTCATAGGATGACAATACAGTGTTTAAGTTTCCTGAACATGGATGTCTTCCCATGTTTCTCAGCTTTGCTCAAGCCGCCGCCGCCGCCCAAGCTGGTGCTTCTGTTATTCAGATTTTTGTGGGACGCCTTAGGGTAAGTACTCCTTTCTACTGCATGACACCAATATTTTCTTCTGAAGCTTTAAATATCTTCTAGGATTGGTCACGGAACCATTCTGATGATCCTGAGATTGAAGCTGCTCTAAAAAGAGGAGAGGATCCTGGGCTGGCACTGGTTAGTCAAACAGTAGCTATCTCTAATTTACCAATTTCATAAGTTGCAACAAAGGTATAGATTACTGGTTTTAACATGCCTAGTTTATTGATGCTTTAATACAGATATGAATGATGATGATCAACTTATAAATTAATACCACCATAGCTTTTTACTGCTCTAGAGAATTTGAAGTGCTATATTCTTCTGTTTTTGTCATACTATTGTTATTCATTGAAGGAAAAAGAAACATTTTTCACACACTTTAGTTACTCGTTGAAGGAAAAAGATATATTTTTCACATACTATAGTTACTCATTTTAGGCAACAAAGGCTTACAACTACATCCACAAATATGGGTATAAATCGAAGTTGATGGCTGCTGCAGTTCGCAACAAACAAGATTTGTTCAGTCTCTTGGGGTAACACAACTTCCTTTTTCCTATCATTTTTAGCTGGAAAAGTGGATTGGGCAGCTAGTCATCAAGATCAGTATTTTACCTTTTAAGTCTTGTTCTGCCTCCTTTTCAGGGTTGACTATATCATTGCACCATTGAAAGTATTGCAATCTCTGAAGGAGTCTATAACCACTCCTGATGAGAAGTACTCTTTTGTTCGGAGGTTATCATCACATTCTGCTGTCGCTTACAGTTTCAGTGAAGAAGAGGTCTGGTTTATTTCCATCTTCTTGTTTCTCTCCTTTTAGATGTCACAAATTCCAAAGTTAAATAAAGGAAGCACAGCAGAGTGAACCAAAATGCATTTCTTGAAAACCACATGAAGAATTGTCAAAGAGGGAACAGAGCTATGATTTTAGGTCTCACCTGCATGTTGCATCTAATAGTGCTGCTGGATCATGCAGTGCTTATGGAACCTGTCAATATAATAGTTTTCAGGTTTATTTATGTGAATCCCTTGTAAAATGTTATTCTCTTTTGAGAGCCGATAGTCATTTTTCTAAAGTTTAAAGATACTCAGGTTGGCATCAAAAAAAGGAAATTTCCCGCACAGATTTTGATTTTTAAAGGTTTTTTGAGTTTTAGTTGAAGTTATTTCCAGCTTACCAACCTTTCCAAAACTCAGCGAACATGTCAGTTTTCTTCATTTTAATGATCCTTCCATGTCAGTTTCTGCTAGATGATTTTCTTACCCGTCTTCCCTTTCTGCTCAGCTTATTAAATGGGATCAATTAAGCCTTGCATCAGCAATGGGGCCTGCGTCCGTGGAGCTTCTGGCTGCTGGATTGGATGGTTATGTTAATCAAGCTAAGCGAGTTGAGGAGTTATTTGCCAAGATTTGGCCTCCCCCAAATGTATAAAGCTTTCTAGTTCATATCTGAGAAGACCTCCGCATCATGGAATAATTGAAAAGGATAGTCCTGGGCATTTTCCCTTCAATCTTCGTGTGTTTCCTCCTTCCTCCCCCCCAGATAAATGATGCTGCGCAATGTTCATTTGGTTTTCGTATGTAACTCTGTAAGAAATTTGTCTGAAATGAAGCACTAGAAACAGTATACTTTTTTAAACACAAGGAGATCAACGAGCAACATGTTGCTGCACAACTACCAAGTTAGTACTTTGAAATGCTAATCATCATACCCTTTCCTTTATCTTTTTCTCTCTCCCTTTCTTGAAATAAATAGAGTAATAGACAATCCAAACAAAAAAAATTTCATTAATACTAAAAAATATAAACATTATATTATATGTGATAAAATAATGCCCATATCAAAGAAAAATATTTGACAGAGTTGAACCTAAATTTGACTAACCATATTTCTTACTTAAGTCGAGCTTCATCTTAAATAGTGGTAAGAATCAACATGATTTGATTCTAAAAATATTTTAAAATGATATTTTTTTATTAAAATTATTAAGATGATATATTGGATGAATCTAAACCGAGTCATGAAGTTTGTCGAGTTTAATATTTTTGTTAAAAATATTTTTAATTGATTATATGATAAAAGATAGACACTTAAAAAATTGAGCATAAAATTAATAATAAGATATTTTTTGATACAACGATGATTTTGTAAAGAGTAAATTAAGATAAATCATGAAATTTAATTATTAATAATTTTGTTTTTTCTAGAATTATTTTTGTTTAATAATATAATAAAAATATATGCTTAAAAAATCAAGCACCGACCACATTTCGAATTATTTTCAACACTATTGCATTTTTTTTTGTGTGTTATGTGATCCATAGAAAAATATCTCTACATGTGATGTGAACCTCGTAATCACGTGGTCACGCAATCCATAACCAAGAATGAAATTTAGTCCCGGGAAGCCGAAATAGGTCTGATAGGAGTGTGACACAATGGAAACCTGCCTCAAAGCACCAATACTATTGGAATGAGTAGAACGACGCCACAAAGTCAGTTAATCTTCGATAAGTCGAATTCAGTTCGTTCAAGAACTAAAGAATGCAAAAATCACTCACACATAAACTGAAAAGTTCAGAATTTAAAATTAATCAATGGCTGCCGAAATTAGGGTTACATAAGTTTAAATAGTTGTTAAAAAGTAACATTAATGGATCTTTTATGTGGACTTAAATGAGATCCACTCAAAACTGACTCAAAATCCTAAATTAAAAAACCCATGACTTAATCTAAGTAAGTCTTGGATCCTAGCTGAAAATAAAGTCTTAATTAAGCCCAAGCAAACCTTGGGCTGTAGCAAGCAAAATTAAATAAAAACCATAAGACTTTTCTTTTATATTCTTTGATCAAGCCTATTAATCTCATGTTGTTGTAGGATTCTTTAGACTCATTAGATGTCCTCATCCTCACTTCATGGCCCAAATAAGATTGAATTGAATCCCTCCCGCACATGGATAAGATGTAATAAGATCTCCTCTTAATACTTCAATGATCCTTGCAATTCGACCTTGTTGAAACCTTCAAAACCAATACATTTATCGCCTCATTCAATACCTTTGTCTTAGACCGTGTCATTGGACTATTTGGGACATGTAATAGGTTCGTTGGTGTTTCGGATCGGTCCTCATCAACATTGCTCTCTCTTCTTCCTCCACAACTAGTTCTTGTCACTCACTTTTCTTCTCAATATAAAGCTTGGGTCATGCAAATTCATACTCACCTTGGTACAATCAAGAGAGGCAATCAATGTACCATTGGACACTTTCTATCCATCAAGAAATTAACCGATGAGGTGTTGTGATTGGTCAATCACTCTACTATGATGACATCATATCGTATGTTCTTGTTGGCTTATTGTGTCCTCCATCACATCCTATGTCTGCCTAATCTTTGACCATAAAAAACATAAGTTGGGTTTTAGAAGCTAAATACGTGTTTTTATTGGCTACGATGATCGACATTACGGTCACAAATGTCTCGATTTATCATATGGTCGTCGTGTTTTTATTGATGTCGTACGCAGCGCTCGAGTAGCTGCAATGCGCGATTAAACACTCAATTGCGGACCTCATCTAACGCGATAAACATGTTTTTTTGATTATCGCGGTGTCCGCCACTTACGCACACTCGACTAATCCACGTCCGGTTAACGACCATGTAAGCCTCAGGTACCAATATTAGCGACATCAACGTATTAAACATGTTTGGTAGTATGTGATGTTGGGTCCGTGTTCCAACGCAACAATAGGTTGGGACGCGGTCCCAAACACCCACATAGTCTTCCATCGAGCCTATTAATCTCATGTTGTTGTAGGATTCTTTAGACTCATTAGATGTCCTCATCCTCACTTCATGGCCCAAATATGATGACATCATGTCGTATGTTCTTGTTGGCTTATTGTGTCCTCCATCATATCCCATGCTGACCTAATCTTTTACCATAAAAAAACATAAGCTGGGTTTTAGAAGCTAAAATGTATGTTCTTGTTGGCTTATTGTGTCCTCCATCATATCCCATGCTGACCTAATCTTTTACCATAAAAAAACATAAGCTGGGTTTTAGAAGCTAAAATGTATTTTTATTGGCTACAGTATCAGCATTACGGTCACAAATGTCTTGATTTATCATATGGTCGTCATGTAGTATTTGTTATAAGAAGTCTCCCCTATCATACTCCATCTGATTTTGAAACTGATCAGGTATCATTCCATGAATGCTAGATCATATGAGACACTGATTCTGCTATCAAACCGACCGGGTATGTATCGTTCCATGATCTCAAAACCGAAGGCACTCTCTGATGACTTTGCTAGATACCCTCTGCTGAAAGCCTTACCTTCGAGCTCAAGAGGCTGAACCCACATGCTATAGCGAGGCTGCATGCTAAATAAAAAGACGGGCTGATGGTTCTCTGGAATGTTAAAAGGCGCGACTGATAGCTTTGACTTCAAAGGACACTGAAGCAAACAGATGCGCAAAATGCTTTCCTCCATGGCAGGTTGGGGGAGGTGGTTTAACACTTTAACTAGCTGGCATGTCTGGGATTTTCCTTGGCTTGGCGTGATTAATGAAATCAAGATCATCACTGCATGTGAAAGGAAATGATCCACACCTACTTTGCGTAGAATAAAAACTTGAAGAGGTGGTAACCATGATTTTGGTCATGGCCCACGAATCACCAGTTATGGAAAAGCCACCAGCAGAATCTAATCAACCAGATGTATTTCCATGTTTTTTTTTTTTTTTTTTTTTTTGGGGGGGGGGGGGGGGCAATGGTGTTGCCTGCGAAATTTTGTATTATTCAAATATTGTCTCTACCACCCACTTTAATTTCTAAATTAATTTTCGGCTCAGGACTATGCAAGGATGTTTTACAAGAAGGCTCAAAACAAAGAGAGGTTTTTGAATGAGATTTGATGGAAGCAAATGACATGATCCCAAAAGGTTTGTCGTTCATTAATATATATATATATATATATATATATATATAATATTTTTTTTCCATTTATGTAAATGCTTTATATAAATAAATAAAACTAATTTATGTAAGATATAATAGAAAAAACAATTTAACACAAATAAAACTAATCTTTTGGAAGCATTCTAAAAACTAAGAAAAAAGCTAAAAAAGCGACTATACTATTTTAAAAATAAATTTAAGAAAAATAAGTTTTATAAAAATAAAAACAAGGGTATTAATTAATATTAAGTTATAATAATAATAAAAAAAATATAAATAAATAAATAAAATGGAAACAATTTATATTTTCTAGCTTCTTTAGAGGAAAACACAACTTCCATTTAACTCCTTCGAAGAAGACAAACTCATTAACAAAAACACAAATATTATCTTTTTTTATGGTTGAAATGTAGTTATCCGATCTTTTTCCTCATCTCAAAATTCCCCAACGAACGTTTCTCATCTTTTAATATACGAGGGCTATAATGTGAAGAAAATAAAGTTTGTGATCAAAATATAAAATGCTAAAATAAAAAGAATCAAACAATTGATTAAATAAAAACACCAGGTATTAAATTGATTTTTTTGTGCCAATATCTGAATGTTGTCTGTTTTATTTTCTTCTGTTAACTTTGGTCCCTTTTTTTTCTGTAATTTCCAAATCAAGTTTCATTATGAAAATCAAGACTCGATCCACCATCGGGATATGCTTCAATACGATACTTTGTATATGTGAGAAAATACAGATACAAGTAAATACCAATTTATAAAACCATGAAAATGGGATGGAATTACAACCTAAATTTTATTATGGTTGAAATATAAAAAGAAAATGGGAGAATAGGAAAACCCTATAACTAGGCTGCACACGAGGCCTTTTGCTCTGGGTGCTTGTTTGACTTTGTATTTTAAAAGTATTTTTAAGAAAATTTGAAATTAAGTTTTTTTTGTGTTTTTAGATTATTTTGATGTGATAATATTAAAAATATTTTTTTTAAAAAAATAGAAAAACATTGTTATGCTACTTTTTTAAATAAAAAATATTTTGAAAAATAATTTTAATTACATTTCCAAATAGATTCAATTTAGGCAATGCTAGGAGGCTTTTTTAACCATTTGTTTTCTAAATGAGAAAATCTTCTTGTGATAGAACATCAATGAGAAGATAATTAATTCATTTAAACATATGACTGCCCCTCAATTGCTTGGGTGCTCGCTCAAAGCACCCTAATTTTCAATCACTAAATTGAAAAATAATAATTAATATTAATATAAATTTATATAGAAGTATGATTCAAGATTATTATAGAATGGAATTCTATAGAATATAAGTATAATTTAGTTGATTTAAGATCAGAATGTTTAATCGTATCTTTTTTATTTTTATATAGATTAGTATATTATTAAAAATGATACATTTTGATTAGTTTATAAAAAAACCAAATTTTAATTAGTTCTTTTTTATATATAGATTTTTTTTATTTTACATATTTGAGAGATAAACCTTTTTTTTTTTATTTGAGTGCATATCTGAGATATTAATGCACTCAAATAAAATAAAAATAAAAATTAACCACGCAAGTAGATAAAATAAAAAATCAAACAATTACACAAAATATAAATAAAAGAGTTGGTCTCTAGGATTTGTAGATTCTCACAGAATTAATCGTAAATATCAAAACATCTTTCGTATCAAAATCATAAAAAAAATTATTTTAAAATTATCAATTTTATCATTATTTTTCTCAACCAAGTAGGTACGAAAGCATTAGATAGATACGAGTATAGAGAGAGGTTGTCTGGAAAACATTATCCACACACAGAAACCCGATTTATATAAAAGTGGGGATGCATGCATGGGCCACGTGCGTTCATTGGCTGGCAATCATGTGATACTACTTTCCAGAGGTAACTGAACGTTGGGGTCTTTGAGACTCGACAACGGTCAAAACAAATGTCCATTTGTGAACTGGCTACTGGTTGCCCCACTCTTTTTCTCTCCCTGTAGCTACCATTCTCTCTCTTCTTCCTCTGTCCTTCACACATGAACTATGACCGGCTACCGATAAAAAGCTTGAGGAGTACATTTTATACTCATTTATTGACAAGCACAAAAAACCCACCACTACAATTAAAGTGAACTGAAATATAGCCGTTTCTCTCTCTCTCTCTCAAAGCAAGCGCCCACAAAGTCTCTCTCTACGGCGGCCTGAAGTTTCTTCTCTCCCGTTTCTATGTCCTTTAATGTAAACCATAACCAACAACAGAATTAGGTTCTAATTCGAAGTATTTATTTATTTTGTTCTAAAACATCGAAAGTTGCTTAAAGGATGGCTTTGCGTGGCAAAGTTTTAGCTTTGTTTCTTATCCACATTTGCTTGCTTTTGAGCTTGAGTTTAGCTGCAGATCCTTTTGTTAGTTATGACTTTGAAGTCTCCTACATCACTGCTTCTCCTCTTGGCGTGCCTCAACAGGTTGGTTCTTTAGAGATCTCTCTCCCTCTGCTTTCTCTTTTCCTGCATTTCCCAACTTTTTACACTACTTTCAGTGGATCTTTTCATATGGTGTACTTAATTTTGATTTTTGACAAATGGCTTCGCTTTAGTTTCTATCTTTAGCTTCAGATCTGCTAAGTTTTGCTTAGGCAATGGCAACGCGAAGTTAATGTTGTAGATTTAGCTAGTAGAATAAAATGAGCTTGTGAGTCAGGCTGAAATGGTGTTCCTTTGCAGGTTATTGCTATAAATGGAAAGTTTCCTGGTCCTACTATCAATGTGACCACTAACAACAATGTTGCTATCAATGTCAAGAACAAATTGGATGAGAATCTCCTTATGCATTGGTATTTTTCTTTCCTTGCTGCATTTTTTTGCTATTAATTTTGGATTAAACTGTGAGTTGTAGTGGCGTAGTGTTAAAGTTTGGTTCTTTGCTAGTGAGCAGTGAAAATGCGTGGCAATATAGTGTATAAATAAATGATGGCATGTACCTCTTTCACTGACTGGAATTTGATGATGGATGTTATAGGTCTGGAATTCAACAGAGGAGAAGTTCATGGCAAGATGGGGTTCCTGGTACTAACTGTCCAATTCCTCCAAAGTGGAACTGGACTTACCAGTTTCAGGTTAAAGATCAGATCGGGAGTTTCTTTTACTTCCCTACTCTCCATATGCAGAGAGCTTCTGGTGGATTTGGCAGCTTTGTTATAAACAACCGGGCTATTATTCCAATTCCTTTTGATACTCCATATGGTGACATTGTCATTTTGATTGGTGATTGGTACAAAAGGAACCACACGGTTAGTATTTGTTAATATGTTGAATTTTAACAGCCAGTTTTGCTGGTGGGAATCTGTTTTTACACTTTTGATACTGATTTAATTTTGGATTGAAGGCTTTGAGGAAGGCTCTTGATGCTGGGAAAGATCTGGGGATGCCAGATGGGGTTCTTATTAATGGAAAAGGCCCGTACCAATATAACACAACACTTGTCCCTGATGGCATTGACCATGAAACCATTGAAGTTAAACCAGGTGATTAGTTTTCATTTGTTATATTGACAAAGATCCTAATAGTTGCTCCCCCTTGGTACTAAATGGAATTGCTTCTCCCCACTGTTAAAATTTCTTCTTGAGGAATGCATTGCAGCTGTTCTTTAACTTTTCAGATTAGTTAATGATTGACACAAACCATATACCCTTCCTTTATGGGTATTATTGTGAGACAATTCGCGGGGTAGAGTGATGACAGGGGATGGAAGAAATCCCAATAATGTATAGATGGCACTCTCTTCGTGAATTTGGTATATTAGTCATTTTTCACTGTCATTGGCCTCCAGATTTTAATGGAACACGTTTGTTTTTTAAATGATCGATCTGTTCAGGAAATAGGGTAGTTCCAAAAGAGTTGGTAAATTAGTCATTTCAAACTGCCATTGCTTTATTGTTATTAAACCTGTCGATGTATCATGTTAGAATGAAACTTCCTTGTACTGACTGTTGCTGTACTGTATTGCTTATGATGGAGTTCCTAAACATCAAGCTCACACTTCTAAATAATTGATGTTGCTATATTGGACAGGGAAAACCTATCGCATCCGTGTGCACAATGTTGGAACATCAACTAGTTTGAATTTCAGGATACAGAACCACAATCTGCTTTTAGCTGAGTCAGAGGGATCATATACAGTGCAACAAAATTATACTAGCTTAGATATACATGTAGGACAATCTTATTCTTTTTTGGTGACCACGGATCAGAATGCAAGTTCTGATTACTACATTGTAGCTAGTGCAAGGTTTGTGAATGAATCGCAGTGGAAAAGGGTTACTGGTGTTGCAGTCTTGCACTACACAAATTCCAAGGGGAAGGCAAAGGGTCCCCTTCCGGAGGCACCGAATGATGAGTTTGACAAAACCTTCTCAATGAACCAAGCAAGATCCATCAGGTTGGCTTTTATGGTGGTTAAAATGCCTTACCACGTTGTTTTACAAGGCTTATTCCTAGCCAGTACTCCTCTTAACAGTCACGCATCAATACATTTTCATTGTGTAGCAATTCTGAGTTTAATGAGTGCTGTGATAAATAATTTCATCTTTCCCTATAAATAGAAAAGGAACTGTGATTTGAGAAAAAAAGTACTGTGTGCTTCAAAAATAGAAAAAATAGGACCTTAAATAAGCTACGTATTCCCTGGTGCTCCAAAGGAAAATATTGTATTATATAACCTTGCGATCAAATTTTAACTGAATTGCATTATGTATTAGAGAATTTTCACATTATTATAAACTTTGCTCATTATAATTCACTGTGAGGATTTCTATGGTCAAACTGTGCAGATGGAATGTTTCTGCAAGTGGTGCACGTCCCAACCCTCAGGGTTCATTCAGATATGGCTCAATCAATGTGACCGATGTTTACGTGTTGAGAAATAAGCCGCTGGTAACAATTAATGGGAAAAGACGAGCAACTCTCAGCGGTATATCATTTGTCAATCCTACTACTCCAATCAGGCTTGCAGACCAGTTCAAAGTGAAGGGTGCGTATAAGCTTGATTTCCCCGAGACACCCCTTACAGGACCACCTAAAATGGAAACATCAGTGATCAATGGAACATACAGGGGATTTATGGAAGTCATTCTGCAGAACAATGACACCAAGATGCATAGCTATCACTTAAGTGGATATGCGGTTTTTGTTGTGGGGTAGGAACTCATTTCCATCCTCGAACACTTTCCATTACAGTCATCAATGTGTATAAAAGGTTTTGAGAATGTAGATTCAGTCACAAGCCTTTCATTGATTCATTTCAGGATGGATTATGGTGAATGGACAGAGAACAGCAGGGGCACATATAACAAGTGGGATGGAATTGCACGCTCCACAGTCCAGGTAAGTTGTTGAAATATTTTTATATACATTCAGTGTCTCTGAGAATCATGGTTGTCACAGTTTTTAGTCATCATTTTTCATCTCCCGTAAAGTTTTTCTAGCAATTTCTTAAAAGAGATTGGGTACCTTGAGAAAAAAGATTAGGTTAAACTAGCCGCTTGCTAGTCAGTAGCTGGTGTTAATACTGACATGACAACACCTACAATAAGCTATGGTGCAGACCGGTGGTCCTACTAACAGGGCTATACCTAGAATAAGCTAGTAATAGCGCAGATTATCCATGCAGTTGTTTTGTTTCTTGTTTGCAACTTGATTATGATCTCCTATTCTGCATAGGTTTATCCTGGAGCTTGGACAGCAATTTTGGTATCACTTGACAATGTTGGGGTCTGGAACCTCAGAGCAGAAAACCTTGACTCGTGGTATCTTGGCCAGGAAACGTATGTCAGAATTGTCAATCCAGAAGCGACTAACAAAACCGAGTTGCCCATTCCAGACAACGCCCTCTTTTGTGGTGCACTTAGCAAATTGCAGAAGTATAGACCATTGCCCCTTTACTTCTAACATTCTTCATAGTCCTCTTATAGGCGTCACATGATTCTCACAGTACATATTCTTTCTTTCAGGCCAGAAGATATTTCTTTCGCAGTATCAATCACAGGTAACAGATCAAAGTTATTCTTCATGCTGCTGATGGCTGTCTCTGCATTCATCTCCGTTTTTGGTTGATCTTCCCTTGTGATAACCTGCCTCTTGTCATTGCTTGTTCGAGCCTGTCTTCTCAGAGCAGTTTGTGGTTGTGAGTGCTTAGTTATGCAATTCTAGTCCCTGTTGATGAGATTTTTCGGTGATTTTGACATGTATTTTAGTCTCCTCGGTTTTTTGGTTTATTTTATTGGGACTATCATTCTTTTAATACCTGTAATTTATGTACTGATGGCAATATCAAGTATCAAATACAGTTTTACTTCTCACGAATGCCTGCTTCTGCGTGCCTTTCCTCCATTGAAGCAAGTGGTGCAACTTTTTCTGAACTTTCCAACCATTGATGAGTTTTGATGAATCATCCGTACTAGAAAAACCAGGCATTTCCCCTCAAAATGTCTTTGCTTTCGAGGTTTGAAACGCAGGGCACCAGTGGCCGAAAGCGATCTGTCGAGGTAAAATTTTATCCTTGTATGCCTGAGATCGTAGTAAATCACACGGAGCATTGATACTTGAAAGTGACAATTAACGTAGAAACTGCAATGCATTGAGGCCATACACGTGGTAGAATTTGGAATCATGTTTCGTTTAGATTCTCCGTGAGGTCCCTTGTACCACAGATCGGGTGATGCCACCCTAGCTGGACCATCATGTCTTTTTTGAAGAGGCCATTGTGTAGAATTACTCCCTGAATGTTTTTGCGTGAGAACATACCCTTTATCTATTGCTTCACCTGATCAGTCGAGATGGCTCATCAACTGCCATTCCTTGTACCTCATTATTAAACTAATTGCGATAGCAAACTTTCCTCCATAAGCTGTTATGAACCTGGTTTATGAATTGTAGTTGATCTTATAAGATGTGATCAAGGAGATATACTTTACTTCACTTGGTCCACCATTTATTTGTTGTTGGTACATCCTTATTTGCTAAGGATTGTAATCAATATCTTACTCCATAATAGCATAATCATATGAATCTCTAAATTTTGTTTAAGCTTGATTGAATCTACATAAATTGCTCATCAATTTTTTGTTAATTAATCCTTTATTCAAACTTATTTGAAATTTATTATCACCTTTTTATATGAAGACCACTAGGATGATGTTTCAAGAAACATTAGATCTTATGATGTATAAACCTTTTTTTGTCACAAAATCATAACATTTTCATCTTTTTATTTAGCTCACACCCTATAAAAAAATTATGTAATTTCTTAGTTGGGTTATTTACGTCTTATCTCATTAGATCTTTTATTTTTTTTATTTGTCTTTATATCATTCATATTTCACATAAACTCATTGTTTATTCATGATTTTGTACTTATAATTTTGCATTCTTAGTTTTTAGGTTTTATTGCTTATTGAGCCTTTATATAATTTTAGATTGTGCTATTAAATGGTTAATTATTATCATTTATTGTGAATTGTTTCCTTAAAGAATATTTTTATCTAGATTGAGTGGTGAAAGGTAAAAAGTGAGCATATTATAATGAGAAACCATAAAATTATGTGAAACACGAGAGAGTGTTATCTATTGTGTTTAAACATGTGAGTGATATTATTTTTTTTCTTGCTACTAATGTATTTTTTAGATCTTAATGTTCTCAACCAAAATTGGATCATCACCACTAATGAATAAGAATAATCTGAAATGATTGTATTTTTGGCTATACACAACAAATAAAAGTTATGAATATAAGATTTGAAAAGGTTATGAATGAGATTGTTGGATTAAGAATTAAAGTAGTTAGTTTTTAAAATAGGCAAGGTCGTAAAGGTCTCGAGAGTAGAATGCATGCAAGATTATTTCTTTCACCTCTACGAGTAACAAAAAATATACATGAAAAGGCTGGGAATTGTTATCATGATTATGATGTTAGGTTTCAGCAATATAGAAACCACATGCATGCAGGAGTTCAAGCACAATGAAATTTTGGCCATAAAAGATTAAATTAAAAGGGTGATTTTCATGATGATTTAGATAGAAATTTGGAGAGTATTAAGGTAAAAATATTAGCTTTTAGGGAAATTAAAATCTTTAATATATGGAATAAGAGAAGAAAGTAGACTTTTTTTTTAATTATCATTTATATTGTGAGAAAAAAGGTAAAATTGTTGTTATTGAATTTACTAATTATGTTATTATTTGGTATAATCAAATTATTGTATGTAGAAGAGGAATGTGAGCGACTCGTAGAGACTTGGAATGGGAAGAAAACAATCATAAAAAAAAGGTTTGTTCCTAGACACTATTATGTAAAATTATTTTAAAGGTCTTAAAGTTTAATTCAAGGGTCTGGAGTATGGACAACTTCCACAAGGATATGAAGATTGTTGTGATCAGAGATAAATGATTTTAGTGGAGAGATTGGTAAATATAATTCAATTGTAGCATTATATTAAGATGAAAAATATTATTCACCTAGATATCATGGTAGATGTGCAATTGAAATGAAAAGATAGTATATTCCAATAAGGTAATTTACGTTTCTTTTTCCCTTGGAGGCTGAGTTATAGAAGAGAGGAAGTTGCTTTATCAAAGATGAATACCATGAGAAAAAAATGTTTTTTCATAGTTTCTCTTAAATAATTAGTTTTTCTAGTCTAGTATTCATTTTGATGATGATAATAATAATAATAATAATAATAATAGGGCACTAGATCCTATCACAAGTAACATAACCCTACATGGTTCATGCTTAAATGATCAAGGACAAGGTATGACAGTCTTATTTATGGCATATCTTGACTCAAACTATCACATGACAAGTCAATCTTGTTGAGGCTCTTTCCATCAATCATATTTAGGATTTGGTGAGGTTTAATGAGCTCGTCATGGTCCTAATTAGTTAACTCACTAACATGATTTGATTAAGGAAAATTCAATTTGATTTTGTTTAAAAACAATATATTTGTTGTTAATTAACCCCAATAATTACTATATAACATCTCGCCTATTAGAAAAAAAAGCTAAATTAGCTCGGTGATTCACTGTACGCACACTCATAAAATACTATGGATTGCATTAGTGGATTAATGATTTCACCGTTCAATGCACCTCATCCCTTGCCTTTGTATTAGGGGTATTTTGAATTTTCCACGAGACCAGTTAGCATTAGCAGATTGTTTGATGATATTTTAATATTTTCCATATATTTTTGGATAGTAAATACACAAGTTTATCCCTCCCATCAAGTGATGAACAGGAACCAAGCTGGGGAAATTTTGTATTTTTATATGTATATGTACATTACAATAAAAACACTTACAAATAAAACAAAAGCAAAACCTTGCTGACAGGGTCTTTCAGGGATTTCATATTTTTGAAAAATGTGTTAATACATCTCTACCCAAGATAAGACAAAAATAAAGAAATTGATGCAGAGATGTGTGAGTAATTTTATTTTTTTTATAATTACTAAGCGAGCACATAAGATAACCAATAATATAACACAAGAATTATAAAATTTCCTTCTTTCACGACCTACTCATACTTATCCAATAACACTATCCATAGCTAGCAACGTATATTTCCAAACTAAAGAATCACAAATAAATTTTATAATACTATTCTACAATAAATTAATTTTTAAAAATAAAATAATATATAAAATATGAAATATAAAATATTTTTAAAAAGAATCTATCCAACAATCTAAAACAAACCTCTAATCAGGTATAGGTGAACATTACTGACCCGCCAGCCATGCGCTAAGGAATTCAAGCTAGTATTTACTCCCTGTGTGTAGTTTTGCCTTCCATAATTTTGGTCCCACTGTTTTCACCTTTTCTCAAAGGCTGCGAGTAGTCGGACTTGACTGGGAGGCGGTGTCTTTTTTCAACCATTTCTGTAGATATTTAAATATAAATATACAGTGATGCGCTGAGTAAGTACAAAACGCTGGAAGCTACATGCATAAGCTGTTCCCTCTAGCTCTGATACAGCCTCCATAACTCTTTCTAGGGCACCTCTCTCAAGCTAGCCATCTCGATATATGATGAAGCCATCCATCTCGATTTGGCATTCAGCCCCTAACCTGATGAGCAGGTCTGTCTTAGTATGAACAGCCGTTTTTAAAATTGAGGTAACGTTTAGATTTAGAGAAAAAAAACTATTTAAATTCTAGCACTACACACCTTTTTTTTTAATTTCTCACAAATAGTGTTATGTTATTCTATATAATTAAGATTTTTCTCCATGTCTTGATGCTTGATTAATGGACCATCTAGCTCGACCATGATCAATTGATAAGGTGGGATTGGTGTACATGAACTCACTTAAAAGACACCCAGAGAGAAACCAGAAACACAAAGCAAGACTAAACTAGAACAGAGTCAAAGAACAAAAGCAAAGAAACATAAAAAGAAGATATGGAAATTCAGAAAACCAGCCCAGCTTGTAATGATGAAAGAAACCTCTTAAAAGAAAAGGGAAGAAGAGAAATCATTGCTGAATACACAAAAATCTCACCAATACTTCAGCAACCAGGATATAAAGTTTCTTGTTTAATTTCACTCCTCTTTAGTTATATGAATAATCATTAATTAGTGTGAATTCTTCTAGTTTCCAATATTTTGGATAAACTATGAAATGTTTGAAACGGATGGACTGCATGGCTTTCAATCCTTCATTTGAACTCAGCTATTAGACGTCATTCAACTATCGATTAGCAGAAGATAGTTTTGAGATGATTAATTTTTAGAATATTGCAGTGTCATGTTAGAGAATAATATAAATCATATTATGGGGTCTCACCTACAAGTTTAAGCTTTTAGATGAGATGATTTCTTAACATGGTATCAGAGTCTGGTTGACCCAGCGGTCACGAGTTCGAATCTCACCATCCTTATTCTATTTGATAAAAACAAGCACAAGGTGATGTGGACATATACAAGTTTCAAGCCCAAAGAGTTTTCACTTGAAGGGGTATGTTAGAGAATAATATAAATCATATTATGGAGTCTACCTACAAGCTTAAGTTTTTAGGTGAGATGGTTCCTTAACATGTAATGCATTTTATTGGTGTGTGCATCACCAGCACTAGATATCAGACAGATAGCTAGTGACCATCAAATTTCTGGATGAATTAACTAGAATATATAGTTCTTGAAAAATGTTAAAGATAGAGGAAAGCTAGCTGCAAGCAAAATACACATAGAACATTTAATGCTAGGTAAATCAGATGTCTACATTAGAAGAACTTGTAGTAGATGGGTAATGAAGTAATCAAGCTTGGTAAAGTACTTGACAAACATCTTAATTAACCTTAAAATAGTTCTCCAACTTCGTACTAAGAGTACTAGAAGAAGCTAAAACAAGATGAGAAGTTCGTAGCACATCCACTTCTTAGTAAGGGGTAGTGACACCAACACTAGATGAAGCAAAAAACCCTTGTTTGATCAGAACATCTTCTCCTTCCTACACCAATCCAGATCCAGAGAGAAGCGTTAGTGTCTCTGTACTTGTGAGCAAGATGAAGATCCATTGTGCAAGCAAGACTGCTACCGACAAAAGTGTGCATATATAGGCTATACCTGTTGGCGCACGTTATTCTTCTTCATAGTCTGATCTGGCATGAGACCGAAGTGAATATGTGGGAAGTGGGCCCACTGACAGAATAAGACAAAATACTTTCAGTCTAGAGAACCCACACATTAGCTTATACTAGCAATTTTCTTGTTTACAAAAAGAAAACCCTAATTTGGTAAAGTAACTAGAAACCCTAAGAAAAATCTCATGGATCTTACATTCTTGGCAGCTGCACTGAATGCTTCCCTGTGACTTATATCTGGATTTCCAGCCTTGATTCGTTGGATCTCGTCCCTGCGAATAGTTGGTCCATTTACATTTGCTTCAAATTTAACAACTTCACATATAATAATGCAAAAAAAAAAAACAGAAAAATAAAGAGGCTTATTTTAATATTACTCACTTGATGAAGCGATTGTACGCAGAAGGGACTCTCTGTCTCTTCTCTGGAGCTGGACATAAACAGGCAGGCCACAAACAGACACGTTAAAATCAGTTTGCTAGCTTTTAAGTTTTGTTTTCTTTCCACTCATCTTCTTCACTTCGCATTTTAATCTCTCATACTCACTTCTTCATCAAGAATTCCTTGCTATTTATACAATCATTTTTTACTAGCATCTAGGTACTGCTTTTATCTAATTTATGCTCTCATTGCCTATATATTTATATATTTTGCTAACTGAAAGGCCAAACCATAGCCAGCTATTGTTTTGTTCTCTAGTTGTTAGATTAATGGTTTGCTTGGGATAAAAGTGGGGAGATTAATTAAGAAAATCAAAAGAGCTAGCTTAAGAAAGAAGCTTAGAAGCTTTATCAGGCAACAAAGATGGCGAGAGCCTCTCAATTTGAAAGAGATAAAAATCACTTGACTTATTTCCTTGACACGGCTAATGATTTCTCAGGTATGGTAGGGAATTTCGAGCATTGTTCAAGATGTGAATTCTAGCTAGTCGGTACTGCTACGTACTGTTTGCGTGTGTTGGGTTCTTTACTACCTATTAGAAATGAATAGAAAATGAACCTGACAGTTATTACTAAATCAGGACTCCTGCACACAAGAAAACAGATGATTAAAATGGCAAGAAAGACAGGGTATGGTTTTTGATTAATGTGAATAGGTCCTTTCTCCCCTAAAATACCTGCAGATCAAAAGACCTTCAAGACTGTTTCGAGTGAGCCAGAAAGGCAAAGGATTATGATTCTTTTACCATTATCTTTTTTTGATTCTCTAAGAGAATACTATTACTGGACATGCTAAAGTGCTAGCGAGTTATCTATCTTCAACGGAGATTCTTGATTGAATAAAGAAGGGAGAATGCATGAATCTCTAGCATCAAATGATAAAAGGGTCTTCATTTTTCAAGAGAATATTGCCAAAGTGAGAAGCATTAACCTCTCCAAAAAAAAAAGTGAAAAAACATGTGGCATTTTAACCTAGACTTGTAAAGAGAGATTCTTGATAGAAAAAAAGATGGGAAAATAGTAAAATACGATGATTCTCACGTCTGTTCATAACGGGAGGCCTAGGAAGTTCAGGAGCAGCCATTCCTCGAATTGTAAGGCTAAAATCATTCACATTGGTTTGATTGATCAAGAAGTTTGGAGTCGGGTTTGGGATCTGACCATCCTGACAAATATTATTCACCAGCATACATCACCATGAGAGAATTCTACAAAATCAAAACCCAGAAGTCCATATATAGCAAGTAGGGGTTAGAGAAACTTAAAAGTTTGCCATTACACACCAGTAGATTATGAGAAGGAGAGTAGAAATTGTGGCCCAAGGGAAACTGGCTAGCAGAAGGGAAAAGCAACCCACGCATGTTGACGGGAAGGAGATTGGTGCAGTGACCGCATCGAACAGTAACAGTCTTGTATAAGCTGGTGCAAGGAACACTCACCTATGATGAAGCCAAGAGCCCCAACACATCAAGGAAATGCATAATAATTATAAAAAGAAGAAAGAAACCTAAACTGTCTAAGAAAGTAGAAGCAAAAATGGGTGATAAATATTGGACTGAGAGAATAATGAATACCGCAAGGACCGTGTCACAAATGTTGCAATGGACATAACAGAGTTGCTCGGAGGGAGGGAGGTGGTCCAGAGACAAGGAAGAAGAGCTGGACATGGTGTTTAAATCCCTTTTCAAAAGCTTTAAAAATATTGATCTCTGAGTTGATTGATTGATGATTGATTGATAGATTGACCACTACCTGGGATCTGCCTTTTCTTTGATTAGAATGAGAGAGTTGTGAAAGAAAGGTGATCTATTTGGTCTAGTAGATACAATAAGAGAGCAGAGGACACAGGCAATCCTTCTATTTATTGGTCTTGTTTAGAGGTATTTACATGTGTCATCTGTCATATGCCCATGGATGCATGCGTATTGTCACATGCATGCATGCATGCAATTACCATCATGAAAACACCATTGTTTTTATGGAAAATAAGAAAATTACATGTGGTCGTCGTTCCCAATGCACATGAGAGAGAGAGAGAGGGCGAGGGAGAGTGAGAGGCGGCAGACGTGGGGGAGAGGAGCCAGAAAGAGACCGATTGTTTTCAGTAGTTAAGAGGGTGTGTTGTGTAGACTGTATTGTCCTTTAGCGGCGAGATTTAAAACACGTAAGCCCTTTTCTTGGCCTCAATTTCCGCATCCAAACCCTAACACCTCTTTGTATCTCCCGGACAATATACCCTTTAGCCATAACCATCGTCTTCCCAGCTTCCGGCTCCTTAGGGTTGTAAAATATATATCTATATGCATTTACATTTACATTGACTAATAAAGCCAGCAGGACTTCATTACACTTATCATACCATAATCATGGAAAAAGATTACTCTACTTTGCACATAATTGTTGAAATTTTTCATTTCGCAAGTGCAGGATTACTTTTCGTGATTTGACCACTCGTTCTCTTTTGTCTTGCACACATACCGAGAAGTGTTGGAGTCAGTAGAACGATCTCAGAGCAATCCTTCTCTTTCTGCCTTTTTCCTTACTTCGTGTAATTTGATTTTTTTCTTTTTGGCTTATGTTAGCTAATTTGGTTGGAATTTTTGCCCTGGTTTCCTTCACGGATTTCGCAAGCTTCCTTGACTTGTGTGGAAAAAAGAAGAAGATAACAGTCCAATACACTCTCTCTCTCTCGCACACTCTAACAGTCCAATCCATTCTCTCTCTCTTTGTTTTAAGGAACTATCACCATCCATGTTCATTCAAGCCTTTGTAGAGTTGCTCTCTTCCCCAAAAACTTAACTGAAGGTTAGAATTTATCATTCACTACCTCATGAGATCTAGTGTGATGTTTCATTAAATATGAATTACTGGATTAAAAGTGAAATAACTTAACTATTTCATGTTTCATATTTCTTGTCCAGTATCGATGTTTTATCAAATATGATGGTTATATTCTTAAGAAAATCCAAATTCAACCTTTTACCGTTAAAAATACCTTATTAAGAAATTTGAACCATATCAACATATATTTTAAAGGGAAAAAAAGCCTTTTAAAAGAGCCCTCAATTATGTTTGATTTTAGGAATGAATTCAATTTTATCCTTGTGAATTTTTAAAAGAACCATTTGATTTTAATTAATTTTTCATCATGGTTCTTGATTTTGGACATTTAGCCAGACAACAAGTCATTTAACTCCCCACTTATTTCATATTTTTGTAAGAAACTAAACAAAACAAAGTACCCTATATTTTTAATATGTTTTTCAACGGTCATCGGTTTTGAATATTTTTAAACTTTAGCCTCAATCAACCTTTAAAGCTCTATTTTTTTTCTTATTTCACCTTTTATTTTTTAATCGAATTTGGTCCTTGAATATGCTTGCCTTTTGCACAGAGGTTCTTGATAATGAATTTCTTTAATTTAGCTTTAATTAACCTATAAACTTTGATTTTCTAACAATCTCAACCATAGCTTTAATTAACCTATAAACTTTGATTGAGTTTCTTACAATATTTGTGAAGGTGGTGCTATTAACAGTGTAATCTATGAATTTATTAAATATTTTAAATGTTTTTTGAGTAACATTGTTTGTAAGAAATAATAATTTGGGTTTGGGCAATATTGTTAAAAAATAAACTCTGAATTACCATGCTGGTGGCAGTACTTGCACTAGTATGCTGGCAGACTAGCCCTAGCCATAGGCCTTGCCTGGCATAAATCTCTGGACATTAGCAAATATCTGTAGGTTCGATCGAAAATCTGGCGCAACATGCAGGCTTGTACAATCCCAGCTCGCTGACAATTGTTGCCCTTCGTCTTATAGAGCACAGGGCTCGAGTCCTTATTAGCCACTAATTCCAGCGTTTTTAGCCCACGTGGTTCGGTGCTTGTTAATTTTGAAAAGCAAACTTTATATAAAAATAATATTTTTTTATAATATCAGAACACTATAATTTTTTGAAAAATATATATATAAAGAGTAATTGGTGTGAAAATGAAAACACCTGTAATGCAATGGAGAAAACTCCGAGGTAGATTCACATGAAATCAGAAATGAATGATTCAGGGTAAATTTATGATTCATGTAGAGCTCATTTAGAGTTAAGAGGTTGAAGTTGTAATCGGCAACGACGACATTATTGTCAAAGTCGCGACAACATGGCTAGTCCCGACTATATATCTTATTAAATTATATTTTTTTTAATATTTCTCAATATGGCTTTATTTAAAAATAAATAATATATATATGGGTTTTACTTTTTGTATATTTATTAATTAGGGAAAGCTTCAAATAATATTTGACATGTCCACAGACTTTATGCAGCAATTCCCCATTAAACGGACAGCTTGCTGACCTTTTTCATTTCCTGTACACCAAAGTAGTGTTTATTACCCATGCTTCCAAAAAAGTAGAATGCAGATATTAGCTTTGTTTGCATGCCAAAGCGTAGCTACTCAAAATTATTTTCGTAAGATATGGGTTTTATGGGTGTGTCTACACACACACACATAAATGAAGGAGTGAAAGGGTCACTTTTTTGTAGAATTGGTATAGAGATCATTCGGTCAATACATTTACATGTAGGCTGTAGGCGTATTAGAAAATATTATTATATTACGTTAACATAATTTAATTAGAAAATATTGACGCTAGTATGAGAGATATTACTCATATGTAATTTTATTATAATAAATTAATATAATGATACATGTTGTAACCCAATTTTGGGTCATGCCCCAAAACTATCAGCAAATAACAAAAAAATAAAATAAATGGGGGATGGTGTCGGTAAAAGATCAAGTTAAAATTTTGAACATTTTTGAAAAATCGATTGTACCTTTTGTGCCTGTAAATGAAAAACGCGGATCCAAAGCTAAAGTAATTTATCATGAGATAAATCCGCGTATAAATTAAGTCATAAAATATAGTTATATTTTTTATGGACCAATATGATATAGTCGTTGGTTAATATAAAAGCGTAATTATATTCAGGATTTAATTTAGGTACGGTTGAAGGGTTTAATTAAGCTTGACGACTTAATTATACTTTAAATGGATCAAATTAATTTTATTAAAGGCTTAGTTAATAAGAAATCAAATGCTTAAATTTAATTCGGGCTCAATTGAGGATATACGAATTTTCGGAAATCAATTTGAATTTTTTTCAAGCCAATTAAGCGAAATTGAGGACCTAATTGGACAAATTAAGAGTTTTATGGTCGAGCGAGGACTATATGGCACAGAGAAAAATCAAGGACCAAATGTGCGCAAAATAAAGTTACCGTTGAATTTTTCACAAAGGACATAATTGCACAAGATCATAAATTTAAGTTCAATTAAGGGTGCAATTGGAGGAGTAACAAATGGAGGGACCAAATTGTATTTTACACACAAAACCAACAAAGTTTACGTCCCCAACAAAATCCCACTTTGAAGACAAGGTTCCCCACCACCATCTGAAATTAAAAGACAAATAATTCAAGCCACCCGAAATCCCCTATTTTAGGGCAAAACATGCACATTGAGCCACCAAAACTGCATTTTTCAAAATACCTTGAGCCATGCCCCGGTTTGTTGTAACCTGTCTGATATATAAAGAAGAAGAGGGCATGAAAAAGGGGACAAGCAAAAAACAACAGAAAAAACGAAGGAAAACCAGGAAGGGATTTCACGTGAAGGCTTGGAATTTTTCTACACAGGGGGGGGTTTTTTTCATCTTCATCGCCTTCTCGGTTTCACGGGCTCTCTCTCTAAAAAAACCAGCTCGGCTGGTTCCCTCTCTCTCCCTCTCGGTGCAAAAAAACATTCCCGTCGATCATCCGTAGCTTGCCTTTGACACCGCCATCGTCTCACCCATTCAGCCTTTGTTCTTCCCCCACGAAAGCAGCCCCACCCCGACGTCTTTCTCTCATAAAACAGACCTCTGTTTCTCCTCCATTTATATCGGCGAACCGAGCTTCATCATTCAACCACCATCTTCTCTCCTTATCATCACCGTAAGTCGTCGGTCAGCCCCAGAAACTCCCTCAACACCTCAGGCAAGGAGGGAGACAGCAACAGAGGTGATACCGACAGCCCCTGCAACAGCCCCGGCGACTTCGAGCTCCATTTCCGGTGAGCTCAGACCACCATTCTCGATTCCACCACGACCAGAAGAATCCCCACAACATCCTCTACATCCAGGTATCAACCATTTCCTTTTCTTCATACTTGAAAAATCTGCATACAATTGGGCATCGTACATCGTCTTCGAAAATCGAAGAAAAACTCGCCGATGCTATCGTTGAGGGTAACCGGGTCGGGTCGGGTCTGGGCCACGGCCCGACTGTCGTTCAATGCGGGCCACTGCCCGCACTGTCGTTCGTACTGGGCCACGGCCTGCACTGTCGTTCGATCGGGCCACGGCCGGACTCGTCATTCAGGCCACGGCCACGACTGATTCGATCACGGGCCACGGCCCGACTCGATGACGTCTGGGCCACGGCCAGACTCCTTAAGCAAGTGGCGGCCAGCACTGAAGACACTGGCCGACACCAGATTAAACGGTGAATTGGCGATCCAACTCACCTGAATAAAATAATAATATAATATAATAATAATATAATAATATAATAATAATAATAAAAATAAATAAAAAAAAAATATTTTTATTTTTTATACAAAAAAATCTAGAAAAATGTGTTATTTTTCTTGCATAAGGCCAATACACTAGCATATTTTAAAATTGTTTTGAAAGAAAAATATATATATTATCTTGGTTTTTGAAGAAAATGAGTTTTAGCATGGATTTTGCTAAAAAAAATCATTTCTTGCATTTTGAGATTTTACAACATGTTTGTAAAATCCAAAGGGTATTGGCCAATATTCAAAAAAATACAAAAAAACTTTTCGGTGATTTTTATTATTTTTTGGAGTTTGGATAAATTCTATCCAAAATATTCGGTATAAATGATATATCTTTAACATGTAAATATTTTTTTTTTTATTATATATATATATTTTAGCAATTATAAGACAAACAAAAACATCAAGCAGCTTACCTTAGGTAGGGCGTACTAGGGGTGCTAAAACCTTCCCTTTACGCAACCAGTCCCATACCCTAGAATCTCTGAAAGACCAGTCATAGGTTTCCTAGTAACCATAGTACTAGGTGGCGACTCTTTCGTTATATAAAAAAATATGTAAAAATAAATAATCCTCGACATTTAATAATATTCCCCGCTCATGGGGACCAGTCGCTACGGCGTCGCTCCTAGCAGTTTTGGGGTGCGACAGAATGGCGACTCCACTGGGGACTTTGGACTAGGCTTGATAAATTTGTTTGTTTATGATATGCTATTATTTGTGTGTTTATTATTTCATTTATTCTTATGTTGCTTGAATTATTTATTTGTTTAAAGGCTTTAGCATGCATCTTTTCATCCTGTCATCATAATATGCATTGTCATGCATCACTCTTATTTATTTTGAGAGCACACACTAACTTTAAGTTACGTGGGGGACTAGCAGCTTACCTATGACTTGAGTCAAGGTTTAAGTTTGTGTAAACCCCAACTCTTTGCTGAGAGCTTAGATGATAGTGATTGGTATACGTACCATCCCATTATCTGCTAAGACCCCATATTGCCTTCACGAAGGTGATCACTGGGACAGCAAGAGACCCTCTTTAGAGCCCAAATAGTAAGCTTACCCCATGTCTCACATAAAAGAACTAGAACCTATCGTTAGGGTGTATGGTCCGTAATACATTTCATATGACATAAACCTAAACAAGCATTTTCAGCTTACAGTGTCTTGTGAACAAAATGGCCAGCACCACTAGACTTTCTATCATGGAATATGGGAGAATTTCTGAATCTTCACAATTGACCGAAGGAGACTGTATTAAGAGTAGTGCTGAAGTTCTACCACCAATCAAGAACCTGAATTGCACCCTGAATGAAGTAAACAAGCTAATGACTCATCTTCAGAGCGTGGACAAAGAGGCCTTCTTTGGAAGATATGGGCGTTTAATGGAGATTGCAAGGGTAGAGGTTTTAAACCCCGCAATACGAGCTTTAGTCCATTTTTGGGATCCGGATTATCGCCGTTTTTCTTTTGGGAATATGGATCTATGTCCTACAATGGAGGAGTATGGGTTGCTGACTGAATTTCCAAATAACTTGTATAGAGTTTATTTTCCTTTGAGATGTGACAATATCGTAAATGAATTGTCGAAAATCCTCAGGATCTCTGGTTTGGAAAGGTTTTTTGAGAGAAATGCTGCGGGTTTGAAATGGAAGTTGCTAGAGTGTGAATTAGAAGGGAAATTTGGTTTAGCAAGAGAGAGACTGATTGCCTTGGGCATATTTGGCCTTGTGCTATTCCCAAGCCAAATAGGCATAATAAGTTTGGAAGCCGCTGCTGCTTATGTGGAATACGAGAATACTCGGATCAACCCGGTAGCCGCTATTCTAGCCGAGACTATCATCACACTTAATCATTGCCGAAAAGCCGGAAAAGGAGCAATGAGGTGTTGCACACAGCTGTTGTATATCTGGATGGTCAGCCATATTGAGACAAAAGACCAATTTTCAATAATTTTTGGTGGTTTAGCCAAAAACCTTTGGAAATAGTGGTAAAAGACGAATGGGGAATTTAGATAACCAAGGTTGGTTAGAAAAACTAGAAATCTTACCAAGGGTGGTTTCAAATGGAAGGATCCATGGATCAAGGCAATGGATGTTCTAATGAATTGTGGGCAACAATGTTGGGTTCCATTGGTAGGGATCACAGGTTATGTAAGTTATGCTCCAGCTCTTGTGGTAAGGCAACATGGGGCAAGCGGTTCATTCCAAGGACAAAAGGGGTTGCTCGGTTTTTGGTTTGTTTAAAGATTCTACTAGCAAGAAGTCATGAGAGCTATCAAGCAAGACTGAAGCATCCGGTTTTAGTAGAAATAAAAGGTTTGGAGAATCCGAGTACAAGCGAAGGGTATACAAAATGGAGAGATTCGAGTTGCTTGGACTCGACCAATGGGGAAGTGAAGTCGCCACAAGCTGAAGAGTCTGTTAAAAGGAAAAGGGTTGACAATGAAGAAGAATTGAAGAGACAAGTGGAAAAACTTCAGATGGAACTAAACAAGACCAGAAGGGACAAGATGATGATGGAAGAAATGGTGTGGGAAGGTGATAGAAAGAGAGCATTTCTAGATGAACAACTACAATCTAGGGATGCGAGACTAGCCAAGCTCGAGTTGAAGGTAGTCGAGGCAGAAAATGCTAGATTGGGAATTGAAAAAGAATTAGCGGAGATGAATCAGAAATGGGTGCGAAGTTGCTCTGAACTCAACGACATTGAAGACTGAACATAATGAATGCCATGACAGTATAGAATATTACCAAGAGAAGTTTGCAGAAGTCCAGTGCGAGTTGATGGACAGAATCGAAAAGCATGAAGAATTGTACAAGAAATATGTGATGTCGGAGAGTCGTTCGGCAGAGCTTATGAAGAATGAAGTCGGTGAAGCGAGTTGGCGGTCAAAGAGGATGAGATAAAAACTCGAAGATGAAACTCGACAAAGAGAGGGTAAAGATAAAGCATCAAGTCGAAAAATTGGCATTGATAGAAAAGCACAAGGACCGATCGATGCCAATAATACTTCCTTGAACACAACCAACTTGTCGCTTATCGAAAAATGTCCAGGATGGACAAACAAATGGATGAAGCCGCCGCGCATGCTCGGGTCATCGGGAACAATGCTAGAAATGTGGGAGAGACATCATCCGTTATCGGCGAAATCTAGCTGAAACCGATGCTTTCTTGGAGTCAATTGAGAATCATGGATTCGCTTCCTACCTTTGGGAGAAGATGTGACGGAAGAAAGATTTTAATTTACTTGTCCTTTTGTGTTTCTCAAAACAATGTATCAAGCTTATCCATTCAATGAGAAGGGTGTTGTCTCTCGTTGCAAATTTCGTCTTTTGGTGAATATAACTTAAGTAAATAACTTGCAATGCAAGTACTCCTAACGTCAGCGTGATGAGAAATCCTCGCTCTATGAAGTGTTTGGCCATTAATTGTTCGCAAGAGAAACCTATTGCATTTCATATACATTCATATAAGCATTTGCATCTTACTCATACATCTTCCATTTCGCTTATGCATTCATGTACACCCAGCTCAACCACGAAACATAGGTCCCCCTGCGAAGATCCACAACACCCGGCTAAGAAGAAGAATGGAAAACGAAGGAAGGGTCGAGCCAGAATCTCCGTACCAGAAGGACCTCGAAGCTGTCCGCAATGATGTGGCGCGTTTAACTAGCATGCTCGAAAGGGTATTAAGAACGAGAGATGGAGAAGGAACGTCAGCTCAGACGGAAGAAGCACCACCGGCAGTTCAAGGCCCCGAGGCACCCCATATTCCAAGGTCGAGATCACCCAAGAAACAGCCCGAACCCACTAGGCCCATTCCAATCCCTATTACATTGGACTTAACGGATGAGGAACCGCAAGATTCCAGATTGTTCAGCCATGCGGGATATGACAAGTGGTCCGCATTGGAGGAAAGATTAAGAGCGATTGAAGGAATGACCTATCCGACCCAATCGAGGCGGCTGAGGCATGTTTGGTGCCAAATATCGTGATACCACGAAAGTTCGAGGTCCCGAATTCATCAAGTATAGTGGGGTAGAATGCCGAAAACCCATCTTCGTTCTTACTACAACAAGATGGCGGAGGTAATACATGATGATAAGTCGTTAATCTACTTTTTCCAGGATGACTGACGAGTTCAACTCTTAGCTGGTACATGAGGTTGGACAACATCGAGATTCGAAAGTGGGCTGATTTGGCGGATGCTTTTTGAAGCAAGATAAGTTCAACCTCGAAATTGCTCCCGATAGGACAAGCTTGATGACAATGGAGAAAGGAGCTCAAGAGTCCAGTAGGACTTATGCTCAAAGATGGAGGGACCAAGTCGTCAATGTGCAACCTCCATTGATAGAGTCCGAAATGGTGACCCTGTTTGCAAACACGCTCAAAGCTCCATACTATGAGCACCTGATGGGAAGCTCAGCTCAACACTTTTTTGATGCGGTACGGATTGCTGAAAGGATTGAGCAGGGAATCCGGAATGGAAGAATTATGGAACCCGTAGAGAAGAGGGGTTTCGTCGGGAAAAGAAAAGAAGTGGAGGTGAGCAACGTGGAAGAAAGGTACAAGGGGAAAGAGAAGAATTACAAGAGTTACCAAACACCTACCCCCCAAACCACCAACATCAACTTCTCCAAGCCCACCACTCCAAACCAACCTTTCTACCCAAGATTCCCCACAAGTAATCAAAATAACTACCAAAGAAGAGACTATCCACAAACAGAATAACTACCACCTTTGCCCATGACCCTAAAGGAATTATATGCCCAATTACTAAACATTGGACATATTGCTCCTCTACCACTACCCCCTTTGAAGCCACCTTTCCCTGCCTGCACAACCCTAATCTGACCTGCGAATACCATGCTGGTAATGCGGGTCATAGTATCGAGACTTGTGCAGCCTTTAAGAGAAAGGTATTGCAACTGATCAAGATCGGATGGATCACCATTGAGGATCCACCCAATGTGAGCCTGAATCCTTTGCCCAAACATGCTGCGGGAAGTAGTGGGGTGAATGCAGTAGAAACTGATAACAAAGTAAGGGCTCTCAAGGTGACTATGGCCAAATTATACGACATGTTGGTGCAATCTGGACATTTGATGGGATCAACTAAACATGACATTGGCGAAAATGACTTTTGCCCATTCCATGAACAAAGAGGGCATCACATTGATGGATGTGTTGAGTTTCAGTCAAAAGGTCACCAGGATGTTGACTCTTGGGGAGTTAAGGATTGAGGATAGAGCAAACCATGAGGAGATAGCGGGGATAGAGAAGTGTAGGATCCAATCAACACCTAATGGACTCCCGAGATTGGTGCTATATAAGCCTTCATGTGCAAAAGAGGTGGACTATAAAGCAATGCCGGGAAATTATGCTGCTACCCCAAACGTCGAAGTTCCTTTTGGCCAAACCGAGATAGGTGGTTTAACCCGGAGCGGTCGTTGTTTCACGCCCGCAGAGTTGGAAAAACAAAGGAAAATCAAGGGTAAAGAGGTAGTGGATCTGGAAAACGAGTTAGAGGTAAATAGACCGGTGACGGAGGAAGAGACAAATGAGTTCCTGAAATTGATGAAGCATAGTGAGTACTGTGTGGTGGATCAGTTGAAGAAAACCCCCGCCAAAATCTCCATCATGTCATTAATACTAAGTTCTGAGCCCCATCGAAATGCCTTGCAAAAGGTATTGAACGAGGCCTACGTGCCCCAAAATATTGAGCAAACGACTATGGAGCACCTGGTAGGGAGGATCCACGCATCAAACTATTTGTATTTCACTGAAGATGAACTCGGAACTGAAGGAACTGGCCATAATAAGCCTTTGTATATCACGGTCAGATGCAAGGATTGTCTTATCGGTAAAGTTCTCATCGATAATGGTTCCGCCCTAAATGTGTTGCCAAGACACATGCTGGAAGAGATGCCAATAGATCCTTCTCACATGCATCCAAGTGGGATTACGGCGAGAGCATACGATGGTGCGCCAAGGCAAGTGTTGGGGGCAATCGAAGTTGAGCTAGCCATAGGTCCCCAAACTTTCTTGGTAACCCTTCAAGTGATGGACATTCACCCTTCTTATAGCATGTTGTTGGGAAGACCATGGATACATGTCGCCGAGTCATTACTTCTTCGCTGCATCAACGCTTGAAGTACATTGCCAATGGTGTCCTTGTCATCGCCAAGGTCGAAGAAGCCATATCCGTGATGAAAAATGTAGCGGTCCCATTTATTGAAGTCGAAGATTGTATGGATGGAAACCCGCATGCATTTGAAGTTGTGAATACCGAGTGGGTGCCGGAGAATACCGTAATAAGGAAACCCAGGATCTCAGGGGCCACTGAATGGCCTCTAAAAGCCTCTTAAAGAACAAGGTTACGGTCCAATTTGGAACAGCAAAGAAGAAACTCGAATGGGTTGGGGTAACAAGGCTGAAGGCTGCAGAACAAAGATTCGGGCTGGGGTATAAACCTAAAAAAGAGGATTACCAGCGGGCTGCTTTGGCAAAAAGAGAGAAAAGGATGGCGAGGATCGAGGGAAGGAAGCCTGTGGAAGAGAGTTTAGTCATTCCTCCGATCAGAGTCTCCTTTCCAAAGGCAGCATATGTCATACAACCTGATCCAGGACACGGGAGCTTTCTTCAGAAGATGGCATCTATGAGCATAGATACTGTGGAAAAGGAGGAAGTTCAGAGCGAGGGTAAAGGATGAAGAGCTACCACAATCGACCATTTATGTCTGTAGAGGAAGTCACCGCACGTACATGCATTCGGAAGTTAGTCAAAGGAGAGAAGTTCCAGAATTGGGAAACCCAAGAAGCTCCATTGGTTTTCAGAATGTAATGAACAATGTTTTCTACATTTGTTTTGGTTTGTTTTGTTTTAAGGCCTAACCGGCCAATCGGATTTCATTTTTGTTTGTTGTGAACTGCATTTTTATGAAGATCATGCATTTTTGTTCATCTCTTTTCTTATTTTTATTTTTGTGCATTTACACTCATTTTCCGCTTTCAGGAACCCTGAAAGCGGAACTTCCACAACACCACTTGCACTTTGCACTGAGAATGAATGGCCGAATTATAAAGAGCACATAATAGCTGTAGAAGAGGAAGATGGTGATGAAAATAGCATTAAAGAATTCACAAAATTATTAGAGCAACACGAACAAGTTTGGAAACCCGCTAAAGAGGAACTTGAAACCATAAATGTGGGTACTGAAGAAAGCCAAAGAGAACTCAAGGTAGGAACTTTGATCACGCAAAAGGAAAGGGAAGATTTGATTGCACTGCTTCGGGATTATACAGATGTTTTTGCTTGGTCCTATGAGGATATGCCCGGTCTAGATACAAATATTGTAGTCCATAGGCTACCATTGGAGGAGGGATGCAGACCGATTAAGCAAAAGTTAAGAAGAACGCACCCAGAAGTTTTGATCAAAGTAAAGGCGGAGATTGAAAAGCAATGGAATGCTGGTTTCTTAGAGGTGGTCAAATATCCACAATGGGTGTCTAACATAGTAGTGGTACCTAAAAAAGAGGGCAAGATTCGAGTCTGTGTGGACTTCAGGGATTTAAATCGGGCTAGCCCTAAAGATAATTTTCCTTTACCACATATAGACATGTTAGTTGACAATGCAACTCGTAGCTCGTGTATTCCTTTATGGATGGTTTCTCGTGTTACAATCGGATAAAAATGGCGCCGGAAGATAAGGAGAAGACGACGTTTGTTACACCATGGGGACTTTCGCTATAAAGTCATGCCATTTGGGTTAAAGAATGCTTGGTGCCACTTATCAAAGGGCTATGGTGACTTTGTTTCACGACATGATGCACAAGGAGATTGAAGTATACGTGGATGACATGATCGCTAAATCGGAAAAGGAGAGAATCATGTCCAAATATTGAAGAAATTATTTGACGAGTTAAGAAAATATCAATTGAGGCTTAACCTCGCAAAGTGTTCATTTGGGGTGAAGTCCAGGAAGTTGCTAGGATTTGTGGTGAGTGACAAAGGAATAGAAGTAGATCCAGGAAAAGTAAAGGCTATCCAGGAAATGCCACTCAAGACTGAGAAGGAAGTAAGGGGATTTTTGGGAAGGTTAAATTACATTGCTCGATTCATATCCCAATTAACCACAACCTGCGATCCTATTTTCCGCTTGTTGAGAAAGAAGAATCCTGGCATTTGGAACGCAGAATGTGAAGAAGCTTTTGAGAAAATCAAGCAGTACTTGCTTAAACCACCTTTATTGGTTCCCCTGTACCAAAAAAGCCATTGATATTGTACTTAACGGTCACTGAAACAGCGATGGGGTGTGTGCTTGGACAACAAGATGAATCCGGAAGGAAGGAAAGGGCCATTTATTACCTAAGTAAAAAGTTCATGGAGTGTGAGTCTAGGTATACTATGATTGAGAAGTTATGTTGTGCACTAGCATGGGCGGCGAAGAGGTTACGACAATATATGTTGTATCATACCACATGGTTGATTTCCAAATTAGACCCATTAAAGTACATCTGCGAAAAGCCCTACCTATTTAGCCGAATCGCAAGGTGGCAGGTTCTACTAGCCGAGTATAACATAGTGTATTTGACCAGCAAAGTTGTAAAAGGGAGTGTTATTGCCGATCACCTGGCGGACCATGCTATGGAAGATTACGAGCCGTTAGACTTTGATTTTCCTAACGAAGAAGTGTTGTCAGTCGAGGAAGGAAAACCAAATGTTGGACTATGTATTTTGATGTTGCTGTAAACGTATGTGATAACGGAGCTGGAGCAGTAATAATATCTCCTGACAAGAAACAATATTCAGTTTCAACTAAGTTACAATTTGGTTACACTAACAACACTGCCAAGTGTGAGGCATGTATTCTGGGTTTAGAGGCGCATTGGAGTTGAGCGTAAAGAAGATAGATGTATATGGAGACTCGATGCTAATTATTTGTCAAGTGAAGGGAGAATGGCAAACCAAAGAAGAAAAGCTAATACCCTACCAGGAGTACCTATCTAAGTTGTCTGAAGAGTTTGAGGAAATAGAGATCACCCATCTAGGAAGGGAAGGAAATCAGTTTGCGGATGCTTTAGCTACTCTAGCTTCTATGGCTAGAATAGACTTTGGGCAAAGCTTACAGCCGATACATATCGACATCAGAAATAATCCGTCGCATTGTTGCTCAGTTGAAGAAGAAATAGATGGAAACCCTTGGTACTATGATATCAAGAACTTCATCCAAAAACAGACTTATCCCCTGGGGGCATCCAACACGAAAAGAAGACCTTGAGAAGGCGGCAATGGATTTTTACCTTGATGGAGAAGCTTTATATAAGAGGTCATCCGATGGGACTTTGCTTGAGATGCCTAGACGGGGTTGAAGCTAGAACGCATTGCGAGAAGTGCATGAAGGGATCTGCTCGACCCATGCTAGTGGACATATGATGGCGAGGAAAATACAAAGAGCTGGTTACTTTTGGATGACATTAGAGAAGGATTGCATTGACTATGTCCGCAAATGTCACAAGTGTCAGATCTATGGGGACAAAATGAATGCCCCTCCGATACCTCTATTTAATTTGTTATCTCCGTGGCCTTTTGCAATGTGGGGGATCGACGTGATTGGACCTATCAACCCAAAAGCCAGCAATGGTCACGAGTTCATCCTCGTGGCAATTGACTACTTCACAAAATGGGTAGAGGCCGGGTCATTTGCTCATGTAACACGAAGGTGGTGAAGAAGTTTATTGAGAGAGATCCGATATGTCGGTATGGGCCACCGAAAAGATTATAACCGATAATGCCCAAAACTTCAATGGGAAGTTGATAATGTAACTTTGTGCTAAATGGAAGATCAAACATTCAAATTCCTCTCCTTATAGGCCCAAGATGAATGGTGTCAGTAGAAGTCGCTAACAAGAACGTCAAGAAGATTGTTCGGAAGATGGTAGTCACCTATAAGGATTGGCATGAAATGTTGCCATTTGCTCTTCATGCATACCGCATCTGCAGATTCGGACCTCAACAGGAGCCACTCCATACATGTTGGTGTATGGGATGGAGGCGGTAATGCCTTTAGAGGTAGAAATCCCATCACTAAGAGTCTTGATAGACTCCGAACTAGATGAAGCAGAATGGGCAAAGGTCAGATATGAGCAATTGAATTTGATCGATGAAAAGAGGTTAGCCGTAATTTGTCATCATCAATTATACCAAGGAAGGATGGCCAAAGCATATGATAAGAAAGTCCGACCTCGAAAATTCCACGAAGGCGATTTGGTGTTAAAGAAGATATTATTTGTACCAGGGCAAGATCAGAGTAAATGGGCCCCAAACTATGAAGGCCCATATGTGGTGAAGAAGTCATTCTCAGGAGGAGCTTTGCTATTGTCTAGAATGGATGGAGAAGATCTAGCTAGGCCTGTGAATTCTGACTCTGTAAAGAAATATTATGCTTGATATGTTGTAACCTTCCTCAATAGATAAAATTCGGCCATGAATTCTTGTTGCAAGAAATCTTTTCCAAAGCACATGATTTTATAATATTTATTTGCGTTCTGTCATTTATTTTTGATCTATTTTGTGCCCCACGCTGGGGGCAAGATTATAAAATAGCTATTTGTTTTAAAAGTGTCAATTTGCAAATAAAAACCCTGGTTTGAAATTCTTTCAAGTATATATAATTTTGAGTTTTTAGACCTGAATAAAAAAATAGAAAAAAACTACAATGGAGCCATAAGGGGTCCCGTGAGGAACAAAAGAGTCTCGCCGCCGAGCATAAAGATAGGACATCCACCATGAAGAGAGGGGGGACCTATGTTTCCAAAAGAGGTAACCAAGCATGCATATTATTGTCATAACAGTAACCTGACCTGAAAGGTGTGGTGAAAGGATGCAATTTCGAGTCATGAAAGATATGGAGCAACAAAATCTCAGGTCGACAAACCATGGTAAATGAATTAAGAATCGAGGTTGTTTCGTGCCTCGAGCCGGTCGGTCACCCCTAAAAATGAGACCATGATATCCGGTCTGGTCACCCATAAAAATGAGACCATGATAGCCGGGTCGGTCACCCCTAAAAATGAGACCATGATATCCGGTCGGTCACCCATAAAATGAGACCATGATATCCGGTCGGTCACCCATAAAAACGAGACCATGATAGCCGGGTCGGTCACCCCTAAAAATGAGACCATGATATCCGGGTCGGTCACCCATAAAAATGAGACCATGATAGCCGGGTGGGGCACCCCTAAAAATGAGACCCGGATATCCGGTCTGGTCACCCATAAAAATGAGACCATGATATCCGGTCGGTCACCCATAAAAATGAGACCATGATATCGTGGTCGGTCACCCAGAAAAATGAGACCTCACTAACCAGGGTCGGTCACCCAGGAAAATGAGACCTCACTAACGCGGGTCGGTCACCCAGAAAAATGAGACCTCACTAACGCGGGTCTGGTCACCCGTAAAAATGAGACCTCACTAACGCTGGCCTGGTCACCCAGTAAAAATGAGACCTCACTAACTCCGGTCGGTCACCCGAAAAATGAGACCTCACTAACGCTGGTCTGGTCACCCGTAAAAATGAGACCTCACTAACTAGGGTCGACCACCCGGAAAAATGAGACCTCACTAACTCGGGTCGGTCACCCGGAAAAATGAGACCTCTTTCCTTTCTAAGTTGGGGTGGTCACCCGTCATAATAAGACCTGGTAGGTCATGCGTTGCAATGAGATAATTTCAGTGTTTTTCTTTACAACACTTACTAAGCTAAAGTCTTTGTAAAAGACTTTAGTCGTAAGCATTGTAAAGAAGGGAGCAATCATTGTAACTCAATTTTGGGTCATGCCCCAAAACTATAAGAAAATAACAAAAAATAAAATAAAATGGGGATGGTGTCGGTAAAAGATCAAGTTAAAATTTTGAACATTTTTGAAAAATCGATTGTACCTTTTTGTGCCCAGAAATGAAAAAACGCGGATCCAAAGCTAAAGTAATTTATCATGAGATAAATCACAGTATAAATTAAGTCATAAAATATAATTATATTTTTTATGGACCAATATGATATAGTCGTTGGTTAATATAAAAGCGTAATTATATTCAGGAATTAATTTAGGTACAGTTGAAGGGTTTAATTAAGCTTGACGACTTAATTATACTTTAAATGGATCAAATTAATTTTATTAAAGGCTTAGTTAATAAGAAATCAAATGCTTAAATTTAATTCGGGCTCAATTGAGGATATACGAATTTTCGGAAATCAATTTGAATTTTTTTCAAGCCAATTAAGCGAAATTGAGGACCTAATTGGACAAATTAAGAGTTTTATGGTCGAGCGAGGACTATATGGCACAGAGAAAAATCAAGGACCAAATGTGCGCAAAATAAAGTTACCGTTGAATTTTTCACAAAGGACATAATTGCACAAGATCATAAATTTAAGTTCAATTAAGGGTGCAATTGGAGGAGTAACAAATGGAGGGACCAAATTGTATTTTACACACAAAACCAACAAAGTTTACGTCCCCAACAAAATCCCACTTTGAAGACAAGGTTCCCCACCACCATCTGAAATTAAAAGACAAATAATTCAAGCCACCCGAAATCCCCTATTTTAGGGCAAAACATGCACATTGAGCCACCAAAACTGCATTTTTCAAAATACTTTGAGCCATGCCCCGGTTTGTTGTAACCTGTCTGATATATAAAGAAGAAGAGGGCATGAAAAAGGGGACAAGCAAAAAACAACAGAAAAAACGAAGGAAAACCAGGAAGGGATTTCACGTGAAGGCTTGGAATTTTTCTACGAGAGGGGGATTTTTTCATCTTCATCGCCTTCTCGGTTTCACGGGCTCTCTCTCTAAAAAAACCAGCTCGGCTGGTTCCCTCTCTCTCCCTCTCGGTGCAAAAAAAACGTTCTCGTCGATCACCCGTAGCTTGCCTTTGACACCGCCATCGTCTCACCCATTCAGCCTTTGTTCTTCCCCCACGAAAGCAGCCCCACCCCGACGTCTTTCTCTCATAAAACAGACCTCTGTTTCTCCTCCATTTATATCGGCGAACCGAGCTTCATCATTCAACCACCATCTTCTCTCCTTATCATCACCGTAAGTCGTCGGTCAGCCCCAGAAACTCCCCCAATACCTCAGGCAAGGAGGGAGACAGCAACAGAGGTGATACCGACAGCCCCTGCAACAGCTCCGGCGACTTCGAGCTCCATTTCCGGTGAGCTCAGACCACCATTCTCGATTCCACCACGACCAGAAGAATCCCCACAACATCCTCTACATCCAGGTATCAACCATTTCCCTTTTCTTCATACTTGAAAAATCTGCATACAATTGGGCATCGTACATCGTCTTCGGAAAATCGAAGAAAAACTCGCCTGATTCATCGTTGAGGGTAACCGGTCGGGTCGAGTCAGTACCGAGCCACGGCCTGCACTGTCGTTCAGTACTGGGCCACGGCCTGCACTGTCGTTCATCAGGGCCACAGCCTGCACTAGTCATTCATGCAGGCCACGGCCCGACTCGATTCGTCCGGGCCACGGCCAGACTCGATGACGTCTGGGCCACGGCCGCACTCCTAGAAGCACGGTCGGCAGCTCAAGACACAGTGGTCGACAACTCAGATTAATCAGGTGAATTGGCAATCCAATCCACCCGAATAAAATAATAATATAAATATAATAATAATATAATAATAATAATATAATAATAAAAATAAAAAAATATAAAAAAATATAAAAAATATTTTTTATCTTTTATACAAAAAAATCTAGAAAATGTGTTGTTTTTCTTGCACAAGGCCAATACACTAGCATATTTTAAAATTGTTTTGAAAGAAAAATATATATATTATCTTGGTTTTTTTTAAAAAAAAATGAGTTTTAGCATGGATTTTGCTAAAAAAAAAATTCATTTCTTGCATTTTGAGATTTTACAACATGTTTGTAAAATCCAAAGGGTATTGGCCAATATTCAAAAAAATACAAAAAAACTTTTCGGTGATTTATATTATTTTTTGAAGTTTGGATAAATTCTATCCAAAATATTCGGTATAAATGATATATCTTTAACATGTAAATTTTTTTTTTTTATATATTTTAGCAATTATAAGACAAACAAAAACATCAAGCAGCTTACCTTAGGTAGAGGCGTACTAGGGTGCTAAAACCTTCCCTTTACGTAACCAGTCCCTTACCCTAGAATCTCCGAAAGACCAGTCATAGGTTTCCTAGTAACCATAGTACTAGGTGGCGACTCCTTTCGTTATATAAAAAATATGTAAAAATAAATAATCCCCGACATTTAATAACCTTCCCGCTCATGGGGACAAGTCAGCTACTGGCGTCGCTCCTAGCCATTTTTGGGGTGCGATACATACATTGTTATTATGTTATTTTTTTCCTGGATTTATGCTCTCGATAATTTAATGAATCAACTATCAGACGTAATTCTAACTATGTACAAGTAAACAAGCCTAAAACTCCGTTATTTAGTTTTCCTAATGGATTTTTCCCTTGAGTTCCTCCATTGATTTTTCTCTAATGGAAGTCTTTCTAAAGTGAGTCAATCTAATGAGAGTTATTCCAAACAAAGTTGTCAATACCGTTTCGGTTTTCTATTGGAACGGAACCTTCCGATTTCGGAGCGTTTCGGGGTTGTATTGTTCATATATAAAAAATTAAAATATTAATTTAACAAGCATAATTAAAATTCAAGATAAATTAACTTTAAATTATACAATATAAACACAAAGTCAAACAAACATAATCTCAAAATTAAAAAAAAATCACAAGTTAATCAAAATAAAGAGGATTTTAAGGCCGGAACGGCACACCTGGAACGGTACCGAGACGTTCCGATCAGAATTTGGCCGGGATTTCCAAAATGGGCCGGAATTAAAACTGAGACAAAAACGACGCCGTTTCATCTCGTTTTTTTTAACAGAACGGAACGTTTACGGTCGGAATGGAACGGAATTGACAACTTTGGTTCCAAATGGAAGTCACGTTCCTCCCATGAGTGTGGAAATTGAAGTTCCTCTAATAGAAATTTATCTTAAAAGTTTAGAGATAAGAGTTTCTCCAATGAGTTTTAGGTATGGGATTTCCCCTTATAAGAATTCCTCTAATGAGAATTCTTTTAATGGGAGTTTGAGTTCCTCCTAGGCAAAGTTTTCTAATGGAACCCTTCAATGAGAGGTCATCCAATGATCTATTCTTATGGGTTTCTTTCAATTATTTAGAAATATTTCTAAGTACAAGTTCATTCTTCATGTATTTGTCCGACTTATTAGAAAATTTTCTAAATAGGAGAATCAACGTGGGTTTGCCTGCCAAACCACTCAGTTTTTTTTCTTCTAAGCATGGACTCTTCTATGGGTTTCTCTTTTGCCTTTTAATTCTTCTATAGGTTTAATGACCTATATGTTAAGCTAGTGACATGTTTTAATACATATATTTTGAATAAAATACAATTTAAATATCACATAGATGAATTGATTTTTCAGTCTCTCCTCTTCGTGAAAAGATAAGACTCGTGAGCAATAAATACCACATTAATCTTTTAAACTCGAGGTTCACAATCTTTCCATTCTCAACACTTTTAACATGTATATTTCTATAGTCCACACATCTCTAAAATATCATTATACTTTATATTTTAAAAAAGATATTTATATAAGCATTTAAAAATCCTAAAATGTTTCAAAATATATCAAAAACATAAATCTTACTTCTAGAATTTAACAAACTATCCAACACATAAAATTTACTACAAATTAAGCTAGTCTAACAATTTGGAAATCAACAGCTCGTTTTTTGTGCAATATCAGTTGGTCTTGTGTTGAATCACAGTGACCAGTATCAAACCCACGCCTGGAAACTCAATTAGGGACCTGAATATCTCTAATCAACCTCATTGCCAAAGAAAATTTTACAAAAATAAAATATTAAAAATGAAATTTCTTAGCTACTTTTATTATAACCGTTACAGCAATAGTGCACCTCCAATGATGCATGCATGCAGTCTTGCTGGCCAACATTCATCATGTATGAATGCATTGGCGCTTGGGATGTACGTATGAGGAAAAGCTATCCCTGTGAAAGCCTGCTAGGAGCTAATTGTTGCTGTTTGAGGGGATATGAGGATCTCTCTCTTCTCTGTCTCTCTGATTTTGGTGGGGCTGGGTAGAATCCGATAAAGCTGGTATTGTATGCGGTGCAGTGTCTATTTTTGGCCCGTCCGACCGATCTTTGTGTGGCTTTGCCTCTCAATCTCGTGTGCTCTGTGACCCACGTACGTTTGAATTGAATGGGTTGGGGGGCTGAGTTGATAGACCTTCAGCTTAGGTAACCCCACATGGCTTGCCTAGGTCAGTTATGTTGCCGTGGGATTAGTTATTCTCTTTCGACCACACAAAGACATGCTCATGGACCACAAAAGCAAAAGTTATGTTGCCTTGCTTCAATCAATCAGTCCCCTCACCTTGTTTTTCAACTTGGATGTGGATCATAGTCAAGGACACAAGTGGAAGGATCGCATTAGTGCAGTTTGATTTTAGAATTAACTAGCCATATTTCAGGTAATATATTTTTTCAATATAAAAATTATTAATTATTTTTTATAATATATTTTTGGTCAAAATAATAAATTTGTACAGAATTCCTATGAAGTGCAAGTTTTCTATAAAATATATGAATTTTAAATCGATATAAATTTATCTGTTTAATAGGTTTCAACGAAATAACCAACATAAAATTATCATTATTATTAAAAAAGCAAGAAAATTATCATCATCATAAAAAAAATTAATCATATTTTTAAGTAAAATATAAATCTGTCAAGAGTGGGACTTGAACCCCCAACCTCTCGAACGCAATTTTTGTCTCCTGCTTCATAGACCCGCTTGGCCACCTCAATATTCATTTATCTTTCTCGAAATTATATATTAAATCTAATTTTTAATGTGGATTCACTAAAAAGAAATGTGTTGAGAGTGAGATTCGAACTCATGCCCTCGGAGAGGACCTTAATCTGACGCTCTTTAGACCATCTTGGCTACCTCAACAACCGTTTGTCTTTCATAAAAATATATATTAATAGTAAGTGTTACTATGGATTAACACAGTAAAACCGGGACACATTTTATTGTATAGTAAAACCAGGACATGTTTTATATATATATATATATATATATATCATGGCGCAGGAAAAACATTGTAGATTGCTACAGTGTTTTTTGGGACTGGAAAATAAAATAAAAAATAAAATACAATGTAACCGACATAAATTAAAATTTCAGAACGATAAGTACAAAAAATAAAATGAAAAAATAAAAACAAAATCTAAAAGCACAAATACATAAATATATGGATCATTTTTGTCCAAAAAATATCAAAAGAATATATATATATCATGGGGAAAACACTGTAGATTGCTACAGTGTTGTTCCCACACCTTTTATATATATAGTAATATTGTTTTTTTTAAATTCGCTTCAGGAATTAGGAAAAAAAACAACAACAAAAAGAAAGAAACAAGAAAAGAAAGAAAAAATAAAATAAAAATAAAAAATGAAACGTAAAAAAAAAGCCAAAAAAAAAGAGAAGCACTGTGGAAATCCACAGTGATTGTGTGGGGAGGTACAATTATTTCCCCACACCGTTTAGTTTCTTTGAAATTTATGTACTTCGAAATTATGAGGGACAAAGAGGACATGTATTCAAATATAATATCTTTTATTTTTGTAATACTTTGTTTTTTGTTATAAAACTCCCAAAATTATCAACTAAAATATTTAAAAATAAAAATAATTATTATTTTAGATTTAAAACTCAACTTAAGAATTTATCTTAGACAAAACCCAGATCACATTGAACCGAGTCAGTATGAGAATAAAAACAATAATTATCATAATTTAAAACCTGATTCAAAGATCAAATCAGGACAAAACTCGGGTCACAAATAGAGTTGATCGTTGACTAGGTCAATAAAAGAATAAAAATGATTATTCTTATAATTTTAATATCTAACTTGTAAATTATAAAATTTTATTTCTCCTAAAAAGATATTAACATTCATTATGAGATCATGAATATGAGCACAAAACAATACCTCTTTAAAAGTTAGCTTATAAACGATTAAGTCAATGAAGTTTTATTTTTTATTCAGCCTTGTATAAAAAAAGGTTGAAAAGTGAAAAATCATTAAAAGATGTTTGATATTGCAATTGTAGTGAAGTTTTATTAAAACTGTCTCACCCCAAAAAATGATGAGAGCGGCGTCATAACGACTCTCCCCGCGTCGCGGGGATTAAAATGTCGGGGGGATTATCTATTTTCGTAAAAAGGTTGAAAAGTGAAAAATCATTATAAGATGTTTGATATTGCGATTGTAGTGAAGTTTTATTAAAACTGTCGCACCCCAAAAAATGATGAGAGTGGCGTCATAACGACTCTCCCCGCGTGGCGGGGATTAAAATGTTGGGGGGATTATCTATTTTCGTAAAAAGAGAGTCGCCACCTAGTATTATGGTTACTAGAAAACCTAGGACTGGTCTTTCAGAGATTCTAGGGTAAGGGATTGGTTGCGTAAAGGGAAGGTTTTAGCACCCCTAGTACTCCCTACCTAAGGTAAGCTGCTTGACGTTTTGGATCGCTTATGATTTGTTATGGGCTTGAACTTTCAAAACATGTGCTAATCAAATAAAAAAAAAGGATATTACTCCGCCGAATGTTTTTTTTATATTAACCCCTTAGGATTTAGTTATCCAAGTAAATAATAATATATCATTCCCGCCGAATATTTTGGATATCAACCCCTTATTTATCCAAATACCGACAGTGAATAATAGCTTATTATTTCCGCCGAATATTTTGGGTAATAACCCCTTAGGATTTATTTACCCAAATACCAACATTGAATAAAAGCATATCATTCCTACCGAATATTTTCAATTTTTACCTCTTTAGGATTTATTTATCCAAATACCGACAATGAATAATAGTTTATTATTCCCGACGAATATTTTGGGTAATAACTCCTTAGGATTTACTTACCCAAATACCAACAGTGAATAAAAGCATATCATTCCTACCGAATATTTTGGATTCTTACCTCTTTAGGATTTGTTTATCCAAATACCGACGGTGAATAATAAACCCCAAAAAAAAATATAAGATTTTAAATTTTTTGAAATATTGGCCAATACCCTTTGGATTTTACAAACCTGTTGTAAAATCTCAAAATGCAAGAAATGATTTTTTTCCTTTGCAAAATCCATGCTAAAACTCATTTTTCTCTTCAAAACACAAGATATTATATATTTTTTCAAAAGAAATCAATTTTTAAAATATGCTAGTGTAGTGGCCTTATGCAAGAAAAACAACACATTTTTTTAGGTTTTTTATATAAGAAACAAAAATATTTTTTTAATATTATTTTTTTAATATTTTTTTATTTATGGGTCTGGGCTGCCAGCCCAGCTTGTCTCGGGCTGGGCTGTCAGCCTAGAGGAAATGGGGATCTGGGCTGCCAGCCAAGGGAACCTGGACCAAGTTCGGCCCATAGGTAAGGAGCGGGCTAGCGACCTTAGCTTAACTAAACTGGGTTGCGAGCCCGACCTCTCTCTCTTTCAGGTGAGGCTTCCGGCCTCAACGGGACGAAGCCTGTGCCTTTTAACGGTAGGGCCGGGTCTTAAACCCGGCCCGACCCGACCCGGGGAAGGAACCCCGCATGCAGAAAAACGAGGAAGATGCATAGTGAATGATGGAATTTTCAAGTGTGACGAATGACGATTCTATTAATACCTTCGTGTAGAGGACGTCGAGATGGTTCTTTTGGTCGTGGTGGCGTCGAGAATGGTAGCCTGTGGTGGCCGGAAAATGAGTTGGAAGGCGTCAGGCTGTTCTTCTGTGCGGGGTTGCTGTCGACGTTTCTCGGTTTTCTTCGCCAGAGATAGCTGTCTGGGTTGATGGTGGTGGTGACGATGATGTCTGGGTGGTGTTGAAGGTGAGATGGGGGGTGGTTGATGATGGTGTTCTCTTCTTTTCACGCCGAGAGGGAAACAGAGAGAAAACCAGTTGAACTGATTTTAGGAGAGAGAGAGAGAGAAGAGAACAGGGTAAGAGAGAAAAAAGAGGAAGAAGAAAAAAAAAAGAAACCGAATGCCAGAAAAATGGGGACAACAAGAACGAAAAAATTTCAAATTTTTCTACATAAAATCTTCCCTGTTTCTCAGTTTTTTCTGCTCGTTTTTGCCTCTGTCTCCGTCCCCTCCATTTCTGTCTGTGGTCTCGGTTTATATAGCATGGTTTCATGCAACGATAACCTGCTTGATTTCATGATTTCATGTAACTTTCGGCTCCATAATTTCATGCAGGTGGTGGGGGAATAGTGGCCGGCCAAATGGTGGCTTGTGGGTTGATGCTTTTGAGATGTAAAAATGCAATTTGGTCCCTCACCTTATAACTCCTTTAATTGCACTCTCAATTGAACTTAAATTTATGATTTTGTGCAATTATGTCCTTGTGAAAAATTCATAGTTATCCTTAAATTTTGCGCACCTTTTTACTTTGGTCCTTGATTTCCAATTTATGCTACTTGACCACGGTTGACCATTAAACTCTCAATTATTTCCAATTGGACCCCTGATTTTGCATAATTGGCTCGGAAAAATTCAATTTAGCCTCCGAAAATTCAAATATCACCAATTGAGCCCGAATTAAACTTAAGAACTTGATTTCTTATTGACTAAGCCTTTAATAAAAATTAATTTGATCAATTTAAAATATAATTAAGTCGTCAAGCTTAATTAAACCATTCAATTGGACCTAAATTAATTCCTGAATATAATTATGCTTTTATATTAACCAATGACTATATCAAATTGGTCCATAAAAATATAATTATATTTTATGACTTAGTTTATATGCAGATTTATCTGATAATAAATTACTTTAGCTTTGGATCTGCGTTTTTTTCATTTCTGGGTACAAAAAGGATACAATCGAACTTTTCAAAAATATCCCAAAATTTTAACTTGATTTTTTTACCGACACCAGCCCCCCTTTTATTTTTTTTATTTTTTGGGCATGACCCAAAATTGGGTTACAACAAAAACACAAAAAATCTAGTATTTGGTTATGCATGAACCACACTTTGAAAGATCTTATTATTTATTCAACCTTCTGATCCCGCTACTTGAGTTATAGATTTCATAAGATCATATTATTTATTATATTATATTATATTATACAAAATACAAAGGTTTATTTACCATTAACTCAATATTGAAAGATAAAATTCAATAAAAAACTCAATAAAATTCAATAAAAAACTCACACTAAATAATGAAATTGGAGAAAAAAACAACATATATAAAAAGGACAAAAAAAAGCGCCTAAATCGACTATTTGGTCATTATTTAATTAACCCACTAAATTTTTGATCTGAATTATAAAATCTATTGACTCCAATTATTTTTCATTTTATTATATAATAAAAAAAATACAAATTTTAATACGCAATCCACTTGCCAAACATGAAGACTGTCTTATAAGAAAATCCTTACACTAAATAATTAGATTAGAGAAAATATAAAAAAAGCCCAACAAATCTTAGTTTGTCTTTTTGATTAATATTTTGTTAACTTGTCAAACATGCAAGACTCTACTGAATTAAATTGATGTTTTTATGATATGATAAAAAATAAAATAACCTAAAAATCCAGCTACTGGGCTGGGATTACCCGTAAGTTGAATCCGCCCCATTTTTGTTTTCCTGGTAAGAACCAGCCTAAGCAGCCCACAAATGGCCTGAGCATTTTAGGTGAATTTACTATCATCGTGATTATTAACAAGCTAACAGGACTGGAAAAAAACATTGTTCATAAAAAGATAGATTTACTATTTACTTGAATAATATATTGACTATTTTACATTTTCCATAAAAATAACTGCACAATTGTTATTAGTTATTATTTAGATTAATCGGAAACAACATGATATTTCTACATTTTCAAAGCGACTAAATTAATTTAAAAAAAATAATTAAAAAAATTAATTTCTTTCATGATCTCGTCTTTGCTTCCAAGTCACACCGACTATTTTCCTTCTATTTGTATGTATCACGTACCTTCTGTAAGTGTCTACCTATTACACACACACAGACAGAGTCAAGGAATACCTAAATTATTGATAGCTGCTTCTTTTTTTTTTTCTTTTTCTTTCTCTTTTCATCATTTCTATACATATTTACCACTTTTGATCTTTATGCTACCTAATTCAAATCATCAAGCGTACAAGGTTCTCTACAAAAGCCAAAAGCATATAACCATGGCGTGTATGTATGTCGAAGGTGTGCTTTTCTAATACAAGAAGCACTGCGTGGTGTACTCCAGAATGTGGCCCATTAACAAGGTTTAACTTTATTAAGAGGACAGAGCCCATTTACATACATACATACATACATACATATATATATATATATATATATATATATATATATATATATATATATATATATTTAACAGGCCCGAATAAATTAAATCTTGTGTTACAAGCTTAGATTTAATATCCACGATAATTTACTATAATCGACAAAAAAAAAAGTTTTAATATAGGAGATTACACCAAAATTAATGTAATCGTCGAAATAGAATGTCTCACGTGATAATCAATTGATGGCGGGTTGCACCTTTCACTGACTGGAGTACTATATATATATATATATATATATGTGTGTGTGTGTGTGTGTGTGTGTGTGTGTATGTGTATATAAAGTCACAGAAAGTCAACAGCAGCAACCGAAAAGCAGTGGTATAGTTGAGAAGTAAAAGAAATTTGGCTCCGGGAACTGTTGAGGTTTGGGATCCGGGTGGCCAAGGATGCACGCTAATAATTAGTGCTGGCTCACATGGGTAATGTTTGCTTCACATGGTGAATGATGTTGTCTGTCTAAGTCTGCAAACAGCATGTTTAGTTGTAAAACCCTAATTATTCACTCACACAAGCTGCATCAATGCGCATGGTCTGCTTCTTTTGGGTTTTGAAGGTCGAACCATCTCTTCTCTCATATGAAATGAGAGACATTATTGCATGGAAAATACCCCTGGTTTCTTGTACCACAAGTCACGCCATGAGAGCACAAAACCCTAATGAGAAAGGACAAGCTAGCCTGCAACATATCAAACTTAGTCAGCAAGATGCGCTTCCTTTCGATTTTGTTTTTCCTCCCATTAATCAAATTAATGCCTCTCTACCTCTCTCTCCGTACTAGTGGTATAGTTGATATTTATGCATGATGAGTCCATGAGAGCACGCCCACTCATTATGTCGCTCGATCGCGAAATTTTCATTGCTTTGAAGGGATTTTACTGCTTGACTTCTGCCCAAGTAAGAGGTTGCTTTCCTGGTCAATAACATCCTAACAAACATACTTTTCTTCTTTGTTAATTACTCATGTTATCGACTGTGACAGACCGGGTGATTAATATGTGTTCCCTTGTTCCTTGTCAGCAGTATTTAAGGCGCCGGGAAGACTTTCTACACATGTAATTCTCGCTGTCTAGTACACACAAATAGCTAGCCGTGAGTTTTCATTAATCATCCGAATCTAAGGCCAGCTCTGGCAGGCTGATATAAGCTGAAGTTCTGGGGTTGTCGATCGAATTTTGTTTGATACAATTTCGACTTGTCAAGAAGTTGATATAATTCATCAAGAAGATTCTCGGATGCATCTTGATTCATCTTCTTCTACAGGTACGTATAATATTATAGAATGAAGGCATGGATTGGATGGTGCCTGAGCATCGAAACAAGATGAGCACGCACGTCATGCCGATTCTTTAACAGGTTCACGCTAGAATTTGTGTTGTGCTCGTGCACAGTGGAAGGAGATTGACCATTCTTATTTCACTAACAGTAATTTTTTGAAGTCATGAAAATAACAGCTTGCTAGCTAGCTAGTTGCAATTTCTTTGTTTGATTGTTTACGAATTTTTATTGCTGCTTTTCTACGTCTTATTTCTGTTCCCTGAGCTCTCTCTGGTGTTTGGGGAAGTGCTCTGTATGGAATTTTCATTGAGTTGTGCTGATTGATCTTTGTTTGAGCTCGACTAAAAATATTTCGAATAAACTGTTATCTGTAGAGAACTCAAAGTTCGAACCTATTAAATATTGATAGAATATGCTTGTAGGTGAAGCAGCTTCCGTCTACATCCAGGACCTGTGAGTTAGTTTATCTTTAAGGAAAGATTGTTGTCTTAGGATAAGGTAAGTTTAATTTATGTCGCATCATAAATAACGTTAGGATAAGCATGTTATCATAGATTTTGAATACAAATTAAACTACGTACTATTCTGATACGATACAGAAATTAACTTTTAGTTTTGAATATTCAAGCAATATTCCTATATCCTGATATTAATTAACAATTAATGGTCTGGTAGCACCTTAACTGCATTAGCAAAACTATTCTCTTACGCATGCAAAGTCAGACATATCCATTTCGTTAAGTACTTCACAATTATTGTCATACACACCTCCTGCTATATACTAATAACAGGGATGGAAATCTAAATCAGTGTTCTAAACACTTTTCCTATGTAGGTTGATCAATTAGGCATTTTCCAAAAAAGTATATTTAATTAGCTTTGTCATTGGCCATTTATCTAATGGTGTAAGTAGACGAGGAGGCCAAAAATCAAATTATCAAAAGGAAGAAGAAAGACGTCCACAACAATTTTTTTGGATGCTCATACTCATCATTTTTATTATTTATTGAAATATGTTCACACACACACACACACACACACACACACACACACACACACACACACACACATATATATATATATATATTCACAATATTTATTTCAAAATAATTAATATCATTCATGGGGAAGCCAGTGGTGAAAAGGGAGTGCAAAAATACAGCTGCAGAACTAGCAGCAGACAGTCAACACAGAGGAATCTTTCCTTGTGAGATAACTATCATTCATGGTGGACTACGTTTTTTCTTATGAAAAGAAGCGAAAAAACGACATCTTCAAACAATCGCTTGTGAAAACTGAAGGGGGATTTCAAACAGACACCTTAATGCTAGGATCGATCGAACCTACAGAGATTATATAATAAATAGAAAAGGACCATTACAGCATAACCCTTCAAATGAAAATTGAAGGAGAGATACATCCGACATTCAATAGCTGAGTGGATTCCAACAAATCTCAACTATACAGTCCACCTGAAGGTACTGGCTTCTTTTTTCTTGCCATTTGTTCTCTAACAAGTAGTAACCTGGTATTCATCAGTACGGACACAGAAAGTCCATATATAATGGCTACGACAATACCATTTTCGTTTTATTATGTAAAGCACCTTGGAACATATTCCTTTTCCATAATAAGTGCGCGCAGTTACTATAATTAGTATGCATCTTGTAGTAATTGATCATTATTATATGCTCTCACTTCCATAGCTGATCAATTTGGCAACTTGACGTAGACGTCGATGCATATTCCTGTGCAATTTCTGACCCCTTGGATTCGTTGGCAAGCACGTTCATCTGCTCAGCTGCATTAAAGGTGACAGTACTGGAGAAGTTACTGGTTCCCTTGGAGGCATCCTCATGGCTTGCTAACTGAGAAGCAACAAATTTGTCAAGGACCCGCCAGTCAGTCACTTGGTCTACAGCTTGCTCACTATTATTGTTTCTGTAAAGTGAGTTTAAATTTTGTTGATGGCATTGCTGCATTTGTGGAACTTCTGGGCTTTCTAATTGAGGAAGCTGGAGGAAAGGGTCGTGAGGCATATTGTATTGCAACTCGAGCTCGTGCTTGCAAGGATAGTGATGATGGTATGATGCATAAGGTTGAGATATTCTCCTTGGAGAACCAGTTTCTGGCATGAACGAAACCTGTTCATCATACCAACTCGGTGAGTCGTAGTCACCAACTTTTCTCATTGTCGGCACTCGCTTCTTGAACACCCTACATACAACCCATCCTTCTTCCTGTTGCTTTTACAAAAATCTCATATTAGGCGATTTGACTTTAGTTTCACAGGCAATATTCATGTTTATTTGTGTGCTTGCAAGAGAATTACTACTACTACTACTATTACTATTAGTATTATTATGTTTATGTAAAGACAGCAAGAAAACAAAATTGTAGATACTAGCTGAAAATTGCAGCAGGCTCAACTTAAATTAAGTTTGATTTCGTTTCTGACTTCTTCTCAGGTAGAAGGGATGGTATCAGATTACTCTAGCTGTCAAACTATTCTACTCGATACAGAATCTGAAGCTGTTGTGTAAAAGAATCTAATCCATGCACCATAAACATCCCCACCACATTCCTTTTAAGTACTTCAGCATCTATCCTATATGCGCTACAGTTTACAACATCAGTACATAAGAATTAGAACCATCAAAATAATTAATTTGTAATTGGAAATTAATTATTTTTTTAACAATTATGCATAATATATTGAAATCCCAAGCTGTCACTTAGTTTCTTTAGGCATGCCTTTTGGCAATCAAACTAACACTAAAAAGAAGGAACGAGCTCTAGCTAGAGTGAGCCTTTTTCAGTATGGATACAGATTTCTTCCCAAGTCAGTATGAAGGATAAAATAGTATAGCATATATTGGCATATATCAAGAATTTTGTTAAGTAGCAAAAAATAAAATTCGCGATAAAATAAAAAAACTTGCCTCAGGGGTTCCATTTTCATTTGTTTCTAGTCGATATTCATGCATGATCCAATCTAACTTTTGCCCATTTGGAGCTCGTCCTTTGTAAAATACTAGGTTTTTCTCATGCCAATCAAGCTATGCCTAGAGTAGATAGCCTTGTCTCTTCCAGTAGCTTTCCAAAACCCAGCTTTTGTCGCTCTATTAGTGCGAGTTCCAGTAGGATACTTCTTATCTTTATGGCTGAAGAAGTACCATTCATTTTGATCTTCAGTTCCGAGTTTGCACAGTTCTATTCGAACAAATAAAAATAATTATTAAATTAAAATAGGTTCTACCATGAACTAGCGACCTTTTCATTTCCATTTAAATGTCATTAGCAACGTATATTTCCGAATTAATTTACTACGTACCTTGAAGATCCCACGGTTCAATTCTGTAGAGATCAACATCCTTAATGACATCGAGGTCAATTCTTTTGAAGCGACTTTTTTCTAAGGTAGTAATCAACAAGTTCTTCATCTGATGGATGGAATCTAAAGCCCGGGGGAACATGCGAGAAGGTGTCCATCCCTTCCAAGAACTGAAAAGTTAGTCTGCATTAAAATGCAGCAACCATATGTAAGTAAGAGGATGCAGTGATTATATTGAATTTGAGTCACACATAAAATACTGTGTTCACTTTTCAAAATCTAATTAGAGTAGTAGCGGTGAAAGAACTTTTGTAAAACTTCATATATCAACCACTGGAGTATAAATGACACAACACAAGATATGGTTAATTAGCCTCTCCGATGTACGTAGAACAAATTAACTACGTACGTACATAGGATGCAATTAATGTTCGAACTTATCTTACGCGCAGGTCTGAGGCAGGAAATAAGATCAAAATAATAAAAGAAAAGATCCAAACAAGATTGTGTTTCCTAAGCTCAATAGATAGTCTGGCAGGGAATATAAATGTCTTGTTGACCAGAAAACACAGCAATAGGAACGTAGTGATTAAATAAAACATTAATTTTGTAGCCCTTAAATGGCCACAAGAGAGAGAGGACATATTCTTCCCATTTCACAGCAAAAATATTAATCGCCATTGTGATCTCTAAGAGAACAAAATCAATTCTTCTATTTACGAATAGTTTGACAGAATTTGTAGCAAGAAAAATAGTTTGTCAAGCTGAAATTTTCCCATAAAAAACAGGCTTCCTTCAAAATAAGTCCTTAAATTTCATTTTGTTTATTGTAATTATGTCATCACTTTTCTTTTTCTTTTTTACAAACGAGATGTTCGGATTCAAGACCTCTTAAAACGAGGAGGAACACTCATACCAAATATCAAGCTTTGAATCATTAATTTAATAGTGTACAAAAACATAGGAAAAACTATATATTACACAATTAATTAACCCCGCAGCTTCGCTAGAAGAAGAATCTTTGCAATTATCATAACTGATTATCATTTTAGAACTTAAAATTCGTCATTTTGGTGTTAAGAAGACTATATAATGCAAGAGTGAGAGAAATAATAATACAGAAATCATGTCCACAATTTCAATTTATAGTTCTTAAGAATCTTTCATACATGAAAAGATTAACCATAATTCTATGTTGTTTAATCTCTCCCGGACTCTACATGTCCTCTAATTAATATCAAAACGAATCCTAAGATTCTAAGAGCTTAGATCAGAAACTTGTGCAAGTTAAAATGGTCACAAAATAGCTAGAACCCTGCGACTAAAAAAACAAAAACAAAACAGACAGAGAGAAAACCCTAGAGAGAGAAGAAAAGAATTAGAAGAAGGATAAGAAGCTTTATCAGAAAGAGTGAAGGAAGGAGCAGAGGAAGCTCCTGAAACCCAACCTTGAAAATCCTCTAGCTAGAGTGCACTCTTGCCAAGTAAGAAATCCCTGATAGATCTGGTTGGTAATGAATCCAAACTCGAGAACCCACCAATCAGCTCAAAGAAAAGAGACACTTTAAGTTAGCTTTTGTGATCACTTCCACCTGTACCTTTTGAACGAGGAAACGGAACCAGACAAAAACAAAACAGAAAGAAAGAAGAAACGAACAGACAAGAAAGAAGGCACAAAAGTGATCCTCGGGAATTGATCGAGGTAAATCCCCAACTTCTTGTACTCTTGATTGATGGAATGTCTAGTAGTTGTCCAAAGAGACTAAAAGAGAAGGGATGATCAGATCCCGAGGAAGGGAAAAGAAAGGGCTGCGAAAGGGAAGGAAAGGTACTTGAAGATCGGGGAAGAGAAGAGAGATAGGGTTAAATAAGAAGCAAGGTTCATGAAAATGAGTAGAAGCACACACATGCGCTAATAATCTCTCTCTCCTCTCTCTCTCCCTCTCTTTCTCTCTCTTATCGTTTAAGTGGGGACTTGATTGCTGGAAAAGCTTTGCACGAAAAAAGGGGGCGTATAATGGCTCGAGCTTAGCTTTTAGAGAGAGAAAGAGGAGGTAACCTCTACCAGGAACTGATGGAGTCTATAGAAGAGAATGTTCAGCTATTGAGGTTACAAAAGAGATCGAGAAGATCGGTGATGATGCAAGAACATCAAACGGTAAAGATGATTAGGGGTTCTTTAAAAGAGCAAACATTGAATTAACAGAAGAAAAAAAAGACGTAGTGACAATTATGTACATCTAGAGCGATCGATCAATTGATGGATGCTAATTTCAGATCGCGGTCACCCGGTTAGGGCAAATCCTCCTTCCAATAAAGCTACAACATCTCTTTAAAAAAAACTCAAATAATATATATAATCAATCATTATGTATTTTTCTTTCACATATATTGAAATCGATTTTACTATATTAAAGAAGAAGCTACGGTAGCAATAGACTTAGATTATCGTAAATTGTAATAGTATAATTATTATTTTGTCTTTTAGTGTGTTGAAATTTAATTTTTGATCTTAGGGGTATTTTCATTTTTTTCTAGAGACCGATTGACATTATCTCATTGGTGGAGGGTGTTTTTATTTTTCCATATTTTTGCAGCAATAAAACTATTAATTTACCTTCAAAAGCAAATAACAAAACAAAGAAGGATCAAGGGTATTTTTGGTTTTGTACATTGTCCTTGAACAGTAAACTCACTTCTTTATCCTCGGATAGGACAAAAAGTGTGCTGATGATGAGAGTATATTTGATTTTTACGTTTGGATGAACAATAGAACTACAAAAATAACCTTAGAAAAGACAAAATATAACATTGAGGTCGGGTTAAAATGATATTTTGATACCGTGTTTTTTCATTATTATCTCCGATTCATTGTGTTTAAGTAGTTTCATGTTTGTTTATTATTTTATTATTATTATTTACTTGAAAGCGAGTTTGTTGGGCGCACCTTTTGTTGCCTCCATTGTGTATAGAGGCTAAGAAAACTACCAAATTGTCATGTCTCTGGATGGGTTGCCATGTCCTCTTTCACATGGTCGTATGCGTGTCGACAAAAGGTGGGTGGCCGTTTGTCATTGGTTAGTTTTGCTATTTTTGTGTTTCTTCTCTCTCCTACAATGTCAAAATACACTTTAGTCCTTAATTTTTTATTTTATTTTTGCCCCGATTGCTTATATAGAAGTTTTGTTTTTCAATTTTACCTTTTAATTGAAATTAATCATATATGTTATTTTTCATTTCATTAATTATTCTTTTGATTTTTTTGTTGTGTTTCCCTTAATTTTTTGGTTTGCATGTTTTGATTTGTTTCAATTTCATCCTCCAATTAAAATTTGATAATATATAGTATTTTTTATCCTTATTTTTGATTGTTTTTTATTTTAAAATCCATTTTTTTCAGTCTCAAGGTTTGAATTTTTACAGTTTTGTCATTCAATTGAAAGCGGTTATATATTTTGTTTTTCAATTTGGTCCTTATTTTTTAATTTTTACTTTGATTTTAATTTCTTTTGTTTTTCCAATCTTTCTTGGAAAATCATTATTATTTATCCATACTTGTGTGTCTACGCTTTGAAATTTGGATTTTAATTTATGTCATTTTCTGTTTTTTTCAATTTAGTCTCTAAATTTGATTAAAGACCAAAATAATAAATAATAAATTATATATATTAAAAGAAGACAAATAAAAATTATCGCTCTTTTATGGTAAACCGTGTGCATTTTTTGAATAAACGAATCGAACATCTAAATCAATCACCTGGAAGCAACTTCTTTGTATTTTCTATGGTAATTATTTTGTTTCTCAGGTCAATTTCAACCTACACCGCGTGCGTGGTGTACACGCTCAGACTAATCATGATAATAGTTCATTCAGAGCACTAGATTTTCTCGGCTGAAGGGAACATAAAAGATGCAACTCTTTTGTATCTTTGCTGCCAAACGTGCACCGTAATCTTTCCACCCTGTACCCTCCGTCACCTTAATTACCTGGTGTCTTATCTTGCCGGAACATTAATTAAATTAGAAAAATAAAGTTTATAATAAAAACTAACTCAAGATTGAACCTTCACCAACTCAACCCATGTATAAATGTGCTCGAGCACCACTAAGAGATCATTTTTGGCGACAATAAACAAGAAATCAAACATGCATGGTAATAATTATTTCTTTTATAACCAGGTGTCCAAGTCAGCTTCATGCGTATCACAACTAAATTCTCGAGTCCACTAAACATTCTGCAAGACCAATAAACAGGTAAGACACTACTGGAGTGACAAACGTGTCTGACAATGTTTAAACTTGGAGTGGAAAGAAGACAAATCTCCTCTCTAACCACCAGTGCCAAGACCTGGTAATGCTTGAGGATATAGTCATAGTTGTCATACTACAAACTAAACTAAAAAAATCAAGTAATTTCATAATTTTAAAAAATTAAAATATTATTTTTATTAATTTATAAACAAAAATCAATTTTAAAAACAATATAATGTAATGTAAAATATTTAATAACTGAATGATAAAATAACAGCCTTAAAATAATAAACTAAATTATCCTTATTACCAGCAATCGCACGCGGCCTCTGGTTGGTTGGGTCTCCTTTCTTTCTTTCTTTCTTTTTTTAATAATGTTATTTTCCAATGCTTTTCATAACTTTCACCCTGGACCCCACCAGCCGACCCGTGTATCGCGATTGTGACACTTCTCCAAATTTTACTTTTAAAATATTTAATCCAGCTTCAGCTTCACTCCGCTCTAAGCCGAGCCAATTTTTCTGTAAGGGAAAACAGAGCCTTTTGTGCAAGAGCGCGTGCCAGCTCGATCATTTTTCACCTGACTCCACGTGATATTAGCCGATAAGAACACGTTTGGAATCTAAAATTGAAAAGTGTGTTCCAAAAGCATGTTTATGTGTTTAAAAATGTTTTTTAAAAAGTTTATTTATTTATTTTTATATTTTCTTCTCATGTTTATACGACGCTATTATCATTATTTTTAAAATAATAATAAATATATTATTTTAATACATTTCTAAAAAACACTTTTAAAATCACCAATATTATATTTTAAAACACTTCCTCAAATGTTTTTCAATCAGTTTCTTTTGTGCATTAATATAGTCAATTGTGAACAAAATATTTTTAAATTGTAAAATTCCCAGGTCATTCAAGAATCAGATTTTGATTTCATCCAGATACTTGAAAAACTAAGAAATATTGAATCTGGTTACATATACCAAGAGTTGTTTAGAGTTTATATAAAGATTACTTAAACATCTCTTTACTTTGATTAATTGGCTCAAGAATAGATTATCAATTATTATAAGTCATCCAAATATTCAACCTCTAACGGTAGTTCACACAAACCACTAATGAAAACTCTTAAACCCTTTTAGAAGAGAGATATTGTTATACATTTAAGTATTAATTCTTTCCTTTATTCTTCAGATGTGTATATTCTATGTTTTATTGTCTAGAAAATATAAAAGACATAGCATTTTATTTATAAGAAAATTTAATAACTCTATAATGAAAAATATTAATTTTTCCATATCACACACATAATTTTAGGATAATTTTATAATTTTATTCAACCAATTCCCTACTTCATTTTTTCTAGGTATAAAATTATAATATCATGTATAAATTATACTTTAGTATTTAATTTTTAAAATTTATTTATAATCAAGTCACACTTGATTAATCATCCAATTTGAATTTTTAATCAATAGCTATCACGTGTCTAACCAATAAATTTTAATCAAGTGGTTTATGTTATACTAATATTTTCTATGGAAGCCTTATTTGACAAATCATCTCTTGATTACTAAATATATTCATGTGGTTTATGTTACACTAATATTTTCTTATTTAATATCCTTGATTAGGATAATGTATAGTCAAGATAAAAACAAACACTTCTTGTATAAAAAACTTAGCAATCTCAAGTTTAAGAATAACATACATGATTGTCAAATAAGGCTTCCATATACATAAGTGATCTCTCTATTTAGAATTCTCATATGTGATAGATCAATGTATATATTATATGATAAATATTTACATATTAGTTTCAAGTATCCTATATACCTCAACTTATAATAGAAACCACTTCCTTTCATAAAAGAATGAATATAATATTTATCGGTTTTAATAGTTTTAACTAATGTTTAGTCATTAATAAAACATTGACAAGAAACATTTAGGAATAATGTTTTGATGCAATAAAAATCATTTTTGTCTTATATCTTAACTCTATATTTATTAATCAAACATAAAATCCATTAATCAAATATAGATAAATATTAAATATAAAGATAATTTTTATTAATAATAAAATTATTTTATAAGAATAAATTTGGTGTTACAAATTACCAACTAATTGAGTATAAGATATATACACTAGCAATCTTCTATTACCACTAAAGTCAACTATTCATGTATGTTAACTACTATATCATTTTATATGATGGTACTTTTCTTGGGACAATGACTTAGAAGAGGATTTACAAGATTTTCTTTAATGGATGTTTGCTCTATCTTTATATATTTTCTTTATTTGATTTCTCCAATCAAATAGAATCATCTAAGTACATGTTTGGATCTTTGATGAGATATTGATTCCTTTTATTTGTGTAATGACTTTGGTGTTATCACGATACTAAACTACTTGATGTGTTATCACGATACTAAACTACTTGATCAACAATGTTAAAAAGCACATCTAGTTCAATGATAAACTTCTTGATCCAAACATTCTCTTTTACAACCTATAACATAAACATGCATTTAGCTTTCGCTGTAAAATTTATTGTGGTCTTTTATTTGGAACTCTTTTTACCCACAACGTCATCATTTAATGTAAGAACATATCATTTATGAAATTTGGTATTATAATATTTAATTGAAAACCAACATATGAATAACCATGAAATTCCAATTCATGTTCTCCATAGACTAGAAGAACATTCTTAGGTCTTTTAAGTGCTTGATAATATTTTTAACTATCTTTCAGTGACTCTCGTCTGGATTAGATTAATATCTACTTATTATGCTTACGGTATAAGATACATCCAGTTTTGAACATGATGTCAAATACATAATGGATCCTATATTCAAAGTATATGGAATAATTAATTTTTTCATATCTTTCTCAATTTATGTATATGTCACATAACATATCCTGTATGAAATAGATAGATGTAACCTATCTTTCATGTTAAACCATTTTAGCATCTTGTGATGTATGTTAGTTAAAACAATCCAAGCAACCTTAATTATAGATCCATCTCTATAAATATTTATTATCAGTATATAGGTTGCTTCTTTCATATTCTTAATAGAAAAATTCTTGAACAACAAGGCCTCTACTAACTAGAGCGAAAAAAATCTATGAACAATGTGTCTTTTTCATATAATATTAGAAAAATAATTTTATTTTTATAAGACTCATTTGTATTTTGTATAAAATCAAACCGTTCCTTTTTTCTTTCTTTTTTTAATTTCAAAAGGGTGGTGCGTTTTAAACTCTATTTTTTGTGAGCCAACCGCAGTGGAAAATGGACCCCATAAAACAGAATAATATATATTTGTATACGTGATGGCTAATGGTCCGGCGTGGGCTAGCCCCGCGATCATTAAGCTCACAATTTCGGTTGCAGGCCGGTTGTGCTTTTGGGCCCCACCCTGTTATCCCGTTTTGGCCCCACTACCTCGCATTTTTTCGCCAGTGAAGCTGATGCCTTCCTGGCTTGACACCTCATATGCTTTTCCACTATTCCTCCCTTTTATTATTAGCTATATTTAATCTTGTAGAAACCGATAAGCTAAGCTAAGCTACTATTATATTATATAGTCACTAATAACCCTAATGCTTTTCCGGTTTATCGCCCGCAGTTATGGCGAATAGCGTGACAGGATCATAAGCTAGCTATGTTTTGTTGTAACAAGTGATCAGGAAGTGAAGCAAAAGGATCAAACGTGAACCCACTGTCATCTTCTCCTGCTACCAAGCTAGCCCTAAACTCGACATTTGAGGACAAGTTTATCCAGATGGTCTGATAACACCCTCTTTTTTTGTCTTTTTTACGAGTCGTAATAATTTGGTGCAAACTGTAGAGCACAGATGATATGTTACCTTATTGTATGCGATGCCGTAACTACAATACAGAGCACAACCACATTTTTACAACGGGCGTGTTGCATGCCATCGAACGAGTACTGGTGGTTTAGGAGCTAAATCTTCGCCACTTGAAAAACACAAATAATTTTCTCTGAAAACTTCTCGTGGGATTTCTTACCACTACATTTTCCGGATCTATATGTGTGCACATTAGCATCAATCGATGACTTCACTTTTGTTTTGTGCACATAAATGAATGTTGATGAAGGACGTTGTAGCGATCGAGTGGTAAGCTGAATAACACAGCTAATAGAGGGGCATCTTAATTTCAATCATTGCTGAAACGGATTCATAATTGTTATGGTTCCCCACGATCAGCCAAGGATGAACAAGTACCCGAAAGGTTCTAAATTAAATTTGAAAAAAAAAAAAGTTCTACTGTCCTTTCTCTCTTCCCTAATCCCCATGCCTGGCTAATGTCCATGGCATGTGGGAGGCTTAAGAAATCTAGAAAAAGTTGTATTATCAGTAAAAAATTTATATATCGAGTCAGTTGTCACCCGGCCACCTTGACGACTTCCTATCGGTTACCCACCATTTGTAGCAAGCTGAGCTTAATATAATAGTAGTTCTTCAAAACATTAAACTTATCAAGAACCATTTAAATTTAAGAAAATGATAACTTGACATATGCATGGATATATATGCCATCCTGAAACCTAAGAATAGTGAAATGATCGTACGGACCTACACCATTAGTTCAGATATACAGATGCTTTGAAACTGTTTTAATTTGTTGATCAAGTGACTGTTTGACATTGTGATCCCACCGGTTTTAACCGAAATTAGAAAAAACAATTTTATCTTAAATGAATATATTTTTGTTTGTTTTAGATCATTTGAATATGCTGATTTCAAAAAAATAAAAAAATATCATTTTGATGTATTTAAACACGATAAACACTTCGAAAATCTACCGCCACCACACTCCCAAACAGACCCCAAGTGTTTCATAAAAAAATTCTAAATTGAGTGAGTGGTGTATATATAATGGCCGGTCTAGGACCAGTTGCTATAATGAAAGCATCCTCTCGGTTGACTCCTGTATTTCATTCCTGTCCCACTCCACCACGAAGCCATTCTCATAGGGTTTTCCCCTGCATCATATATATTGTGTAACTTCAATTTTCAAATCAGTGAATTGTGCTGAAGAGGTAGCCGTACGTAGTGCATTAAGCTGCCGAGCCAAGATATATGAGTATTGCCCTTAATCCTGACTCGTTGTTTTGTCTTGGTATCATAAACTTCACACCATGCAACCTGTATTTTTGGAAAATCTCGTGACATAATGTAGCCTGAAAAATTTATGATTTATTGACCCGGACGGATTTAGCCGAATAAATTCTAATTTTTTTTTTACAAAAAAAAACTACGTGGATTTAATAAAAAATATTAACATGTGGATTAACCCTATAAAATAGTAAAATAGATATGTTGGCAAGTTTTTGGTCCTTTAGCTCTCCATTTTCATGCCCCCCCCCCAAAAAAAAAAAAAAAAAAAAAAAAACAAGACTTTAGACTTTTCTTGAATCTCTTGGCATCTCGATCCTTTATGCTCCAGATTGTTGTGCTTGATCATTATTGTAAAAATTATCTAGATGAAATTGAACATGATTGTAATCATTCCAAATTCCACTCTCTTACCCTTGAATTTGTTCTGGTTTCTTGACCTTGTTATTATTGCCATAATTGGTATTATTATTCTGAAGGGGACATATAAACCAAAACTTAATCATGGTCTGATCGGCTGCTATGTTGACACAATTGTTTATTTCATTTTGCTCCATTCCTAACACACAGAAGAGCCACCACCACAGAAAATGACATCGAAATTGTAATTATTAGCCATCACGCCTTGAGCAACCAGCAGTTAAATGATGCCATCGCTCCTGTGTGCATGTGTTTTTGTGCAGGAACAGTTGACCTCTGAAGTCAATACTCGACTCAATAGTATCCATTAAATAAATGGGTTTTTTTTATATTATATCTGACATTTATCATTATTTTATTTTTTATGATCATAATTAGAGAAGCGGGATTTGTTTTAGCCAAGCCTAATTAAAATATGTTATGAGCGTGCCGCTTCATTATGTTCTAGAAAAACACTAGATTATCTAGATAAGCAATAAAATTATTACCATTAGATCTGAAAAATAAGTTTGTAGATCTGAAAAAGACTAGAAAATAACAACCAAAAACTAAAAACAAATTGCTGGTAATTTACCATGTAAATAGCGACATAATATATTATGTTGGTAATCCCTAATGAGACACCTCATAATTTGTGTACATGGTTGTGTTATTTCATTTTCCACATCGTGTTCGGCCTCCAAACGACAACACGTGGACAGGACATGAAAGAACATATTCTAGATGATCGTGCTTTCCCTCCTGTCAGCATTTTCTTGATATGTTTGCTTAGCGCTCGGGGACTATTTAGCATTTAGCATTGTGATTTAAAATTTTTTATGAAAAAATTTGAATTTTTTAATTATTTTTTAAAATTAAAAATAATTAATGTTTTTAAATCATTTTAATGTGCTGATAACAAAAATAATTTTAAAAAATAAAAAAATATCATTTTAATACATTTCTAAACAATAAGCATTTTCAAAAGTCAACGTAATCGCACTCCCAAACAAACAAGCATTCCATCAACAAGTCAAATTAAGACCAAGAAACTACAACAACAAGACAAGAGAGAAGATCTTCTGTATGACCAATGACTTCTGTTTGGTATTGCGTATTAAGTTTTTTAAAAATATGTAATTTTTTTATTTTGTAAATCATTTTTATTTTTGATATCAAAAATAATTTTTTAAAATAAAAAAATATTATTTTAAAATATTTAAAATAAAAAAATATTTTTAAAAACAATTTCAACGATCACCGATTCCTCCATTGTTTTTGCAACTACACAAATATTCTCACGTGCTTAAGTTTCTGTAATCATCATGGTTTTACGGCCAGTGATCAACAATTAATGTGATCACGATGAATCCTTGTCTGCCGTGTGGTTATGCGCATGGATTTGCAAACTGAAACTAACCCTGATATTACGTTTCTAGAAATGATTCTAATTTTTTTAATTTTATTTTTATTCTTAAATTTTAAATTTTTCTAATATAAAATTATTTTTAAAAATATTATTTCAATATTTTTCAAGTAAAAAACATTTTAAAATGCAACATTTATCACACTCTCGAATTTACTGAAACTACCATGCCCTAGATTTACGTTTTTTCCCAATTAATCCAGTCAAAGGAACGGTTTCCTTTTGAGATAATAAAATAAGTAACTATACTACCAAAACATTTACCAATTTAAGCATCCTTATCACTAGTTATTGGAGTAACTTGAAGCATCAGGAATGACGATTTTTATTTTAAGAAGGCGAATTTCAAAATTCTATGAAATATATGACGTCAAAATTCTATATAAAAGCATAGTTCGAAATCGACATTTCTTTATTATAAACTGATAAAAAATCATAACCACTCCGATCATCTTATTTTTGTTCTTGGTACGAGTGAACTTACAACAATAGCAAGTCTCAAGTTTGAGTCATGACATGTATTTTTATAAAAATTGAAACAAGTGAGATTTTAATAATTCATCCGGGTCTACAAAGCATAAAAAAGAGCTTATGATTTAATAATAATTTTATCGCAATCGATGACCAGGTTCATAAAAAAAAAAAGTATAAGTCTCAAAAGTGAATATGGCAGGGAGGAAATTTTAGGAGCCACCAAAATCAACAAAGGATCCAAACAAAACCCTAATTTTATATAAAAAAAAAAGAGCACGTTATTTTCTTAGTTAACTTACATCAGTTGGATGTCAGCTCTTGCAATCCCTCGACATCGATGTAAGTCTACTGTCAATTTTAATATGATTGGGAAATTATTGGAATATTCAAATATATATCCCGGAGGATAAATATGGTAGACACTGTCTATCCTCATATTCTTAGATGATAGCGTATAAATGATATGTCAAGCATGTTTTATTCATAATATAAAAAATAAATACGAATACATTGGTCTCAAACGTCTGGCCTACTTGTGCTGATATTGCCCAAGCTTCACTCCATACCCTTATAGGTGCATACACATTCTAGGAAAGACTTGGTTCAAACGTAAAATTCCAAACAACTACGATAAAGTAAATTAAATAAAAATATGAACTGAGCAAAGAGAAAGAACATTATATATTTAGAACAATCTGAGGTAGTGTCGAAGCTTTTTCTCCATATTCATCACCTAGTTGTTTGTGAATGTCTTTTGCCACTCTAGCTCCATGCTCTGGAGGGTGAAAGTATCTATAATTAATGACCAAGATTAGTACAGAGCTCTTCTTGTTCAAGACAAACCTTTGTAAATGTGGAGAAAATTAAATCTCTCTGTATATATATATATATATATATATATATATATATATTTATTTATCTGTAATCTATTCAATGAAACGATGACCGCGTTTAGGTGGTCCAACCGCAAAGCCACTTTGAAAATAGACAAAAATCTCTCTCTCGCCGAAAATCCAGGTTGCCATGTTTGTTGCTTTTCCTCCAAGTTCTTGAATATGGGCCCTTGTTTGTGGTTTACAGGCATCAACCTTTTACAAGGCCAATGTGAACTGTTCTTGCAAGAGAATCAGGTGCAGTACGATGTATAAATAAGAAAGATCTGTGTTGTCGGGCAAATAAGTTGCAGCAGATGAAGAAGCAATCCTTGTGGGGTTTTGGTTGAGGTTGTGGGGCTTCTCCAGATAAGGTCATCAGTACAGAATCCTCATATAAGGCTATGCGCCTTGTGTTTGTGTTCACACACATGAACCCACAAGGAGATATGGAGCTTCTTCTTCTTATCCCTTAGTTATTTTATTTTGTGTTTAAAAGAGCTATGGAAATACGAAATATAATAAAAGAGCTAAATGAGACATTTTCAATACAATCTCAAGCAAAGAACTCAAAAACAAATTAAAAAGAGCATATTGATCGGAGTCAGTGTAGCCAAGAAGTTTGTATTTTTCTATGATTAAATTTGATGATTGCTAACTTAATTTTTCTATGCTTCTAGCTGTAAATATATTGTCATTTAATTAGTTTATGATGGATTCATGGCCAGTTAACTTAAGTATTGGGATTGTCTAGTTTTTAAATTCATGTTTGATTAATTGTTATTTGAAAATATAAGTTATACTTAAATTAACTCTATGCGTGTGTTTAATTATCTTGAATTAATTACACCTATCTTAATCTCAATATTGTCATGTAATTGAATCCTGTATGCATAATGAAGGTTGTTGTGTGATTAGGGTTAATTGATGCTAAATTAACTAAAAAATAAGGATGGGTTGTTTTTTTTTATTTTTCATGGTTGATTTATTTATTATCGCAAATCATATTAGAAAAAAAATTTACTCTCCAAGTTGTTTTAGTAATTTTTTTTGGTATAAATAATGCGGCGTCCCAGACATCTGGTCTAGACTAATCCACGTCACGATCGAGTGGACTCAGAAGGGTGAAAGTGCTCCTCAAATGGCTGACTTCATACAGAGGAGAGATTAAACTTCGACCTCTCTTAAGAAATGAGAGTGTCCTCACCACTCACGCCAGGATCCCTTGGGTTGTTTTAGTAAATTTAACTTGTAAACAAAAGTCCAATTTCATTTAATTTCAAAATAAATGTGTATTCGAATTTAAAGCTTGCATTTTTTTCCTCTTTTCTTTAATTTATATTTAAGTATGTCTTGATTGAATAATTAAGTTCTAATAATTGTATTTATGAGATAATATCCTTAATTTGAAAGTATTCCATATTTTATGACTTCACACACGTCAACTACAAAACAACTAAATCTTAAATTAATTTTCAAAAAAATTAAATCTTAAATCAATCTCATGAGGTAAGCTGTGCCGTTTCCCTATTCTACTCTCGGGAGTATTAATTGAACAGGATAGCAGTTGAGGAATGGAGAACCCAACCAACCCCCTTGACCAAACGGAGGATCTTTGATGACTAAACACCCTTTCAAATGGGCTTTGAGGAGCACTATCAACAGAACGTGCAAGCCCATATCACTTATGAAGCCCAAAAGGCACGAAATGGGCTTATCAAATTGGTGAGCTAAGCAAAATTGCTTGCAAGTCAGCTCATTCTCCGATGAACGAAGGAAAAGGTATGGTCAAGACAACCATCGTTTGAGCACTTGACCCAGCTCGCGAATCTTTTGGCATGGTCGTGACGCTACAAGTAGATTCATTACTGCTATTGCCCGTTTTGTGCAAAGTTTATGATTAATTAATTTTTAATTGTAATAAAAAATTTGATTTGGAGGTATTTTGGTGTGTCTTTTGATACTACACTATTTATATATAACTAATTATATATATATATATATATATAGAAAAAAAATATTAATTTAATAAAGATAGTTTAAATTTGCCAACGATATTTTTCTTGTAAATTATTTTTTATATATATCTTTATATTAATCTAAATGATTTTGTAGTTTGGATTTGTTTAAAATAATTCAAGAGATAGCTTCACTCTTAACTGTAGGCTGAGTCAAAAAAAAATTCTTTTTAACTTAAAAAAGAGATTTTCAAACACTACTGACATGTTGTAAAGTAAAAAAAAAATCTCAATACTTCAATCATAGATGTTATGGGGTCTAAAAAAGGTTTAAAAAAGAAGAAGTGATAACGATGACCTAAAAAGAAAAATGCTTGCTAAAAGAGAGAAAAAAAATGAAGTTGAACTCTAGATAACTCAATTTTAAAGGGATAAAGGCAAAAACAAATATGAAAAATAGCCTTGAACCAATTTATGTTATTGTCGCACGTCCTCGCAGGCGCCCGGGAGGGATCCTGGCTCTCGCAATGTGGAGTTTTGATGAGGAGTCGCCACCTGATTGTTGAGGGTCGCTAGGAACACCCGATTTGTATTGGTCTGCTCAGAGATTCAAGGGTAAGGGACTCAGTTGCGTATAGGGAAGATATTAGCACCTCTAATACGCCTTACCCGAGGTAAGTCGCATTGCCTATTTAGATGTGATTTAAAATGTTTCAATAAGTCAAGTATTTATTCATAAAAAATGTTACAATTAAAAAGAAATCAATCAACTTAAAAATCCAATAAATTTTATTGATTATTATTATTCCCACTCAATATTTTAGACAATAACCTTTTAGAATTTATTTATCCAAACACCGAAAAGTAAATAATAACATATTATTCCACTGAATATTTTGGATTTATTTATCCAAACACCGAAAAGCGAATAACAGCATACTATTTCCCCGAATATTTTGGGTATAAACCTTTAAGATTTATTTATCCGAATATTAATAGTGAATAATAATTTCCCAAAGAAATAAGATTTTTATATTTTTAAAATATTAACCAATACCCTTTTAATTTTTACAAAGAAAACACATTTTTTATTTTATTTTTTATTCCTTTTTTTTTCCTTAAGGAAACAACATAACATAAATGAACAAATAACACAGAAACAACACACACACACACATTCTCTTTTTTCATTTCTTTTTCATCACCTTTTATAGCTAAAAATACAACTCACACACATTATCTTTTTCATTTCCTTTTCATTACATTTCACAAATAACAATTAAAATACAATAAATTCAAATAAAACACATAAACATAAAGAAAAATACAAAAAGGCCTCGGGAACAGTGCCATATGCCAGGAACAGTGCGGTGGCAGAGGAGGAATGGTGGTGGCGCGTCTGTCCACGCGCCACCGTCACTGGCGGCGCGTGAGGCCACGCGCCACCGGAGAAGATGCGAAACAGGGGGTGGCAGACCAGCCTCTTCCCTTCCTCTCGCCGGTGGTGGAGCTCACGGAGGCATGCAAAACACAAACCGTAACTAGCAAAAATTAAACAATCAAGCATCGCAGATTCTTCTTCTCTCCAGATCTGCATTTTTCTTCTTGGTTTATTTTCTTCCTTGTCTTCAGATTGGTTGGGGCACCGTGGCGGAGGTCGTCACCGGTCTGAGCTGGTGGTGGTTCGTTGGGAGCGTGTAGATCTTCCATTTTCTTTCTCTCTCGTCGAAGATGATATTCCGGTGACCTGCAAAAGAACAACAAGCAGCAACCAAACACACAAGCAGAAATCAAAATAAATCTCTTCAAACTCAGTTCTGCCCTTCTTCTTCTTTCCTTCTCTCCTCTTCCTTTCCTCGTCTGCGAGAGTGTTCCGGGGACCTGCAGGACAAAAACAAACAAAAACAAAATGCAAACACAACACAAAGCACAATCAATTCCTTCTCTTCAGATCTCAGTTCTCGGGGCTGTTTTTATTATCTTCTTGGGATGGTTGAACTGTCGTGGGTAAGAAAGAGGGGTTGTTGTGGTCGGTGGTGTGGCTGAGAGACATGGTGGTTGGCTAGAAAAGGAAAGGAGCTCGCGGGGCTGCTGTGGCTAGAGGTTTATGAGCAGTGGAAGAGAAACGTTTGCTGGGGAAAAGGTTCATGGGGCGCAGGGGGCTGTGGTTGAGAGAAATGGGAAAATCATGGGAAAAGACAAACGGGGGGAAGGCTGCCGTGGTGGTCTCTGGCTTCAGTGTAGATGTGAGACTGCCGAGTTGAGGACCTGAATGTGGTGGCTGGCCGGAGTTTCAAACTTGAGAGCAGGGGAAGAGAAGAGAGAAAATGAGGAGGTTGCCGGAGAGGACTGGTCTGGTCGGAGAAGAGGGAAAGGAAATTGAAAAATGGGGCTCCGATTGTGGAGTCGCACTACGACAATAAAGTCATGGCATGCACTCCACCCTCACGGGAGAGAAGGAGAGAAAGAGATGGGTTTTAGGGTTTTTTAGGGTTTTCTAGAATGAATGTATTTTTTTGGTCCCCCTGTTTATGTTGATTAAAACCTCTATTTATAGACTTTTCATATGCAAAAATTCCAAACACAGTCTTCGACTTATGCATCACTTTCAATTTAGTCATTTGACTTACAATTTGCACGATTTGACTATTAAACTCTTAATTTGCCCAATTTTCCCTGTAACAAGATATTTTTGGATTTTTTTCTATTTTTCTATTTTTCTTTTCTTCCGAAACATAAAAATAAATTGGTCAAAATTTGGGTAGCAATGAGTTATCATAGAAAACTTATTACTCGGGTTATGAGTTTAGGTCATACTTATAGAAAGCAAATGATAAAAAAATTATTTTTTAATAAATCTAATGTTGAAGATAGAAATTAAAAAATATATAAAACAGGAGGATTAAAGTTTTCTTATGGCGATCTAGGTTAACATTTTATGCATGTGATTCGGTCATGAAACTGAAACACTACATTGAAAAAATATGAAATCCAATTGGATGTTGAAGGATGAAATAAAAAAATATATTTTTAAAAAATCCATTTTTAAAATCCAAAGAAAAAAATAAGAATTTAATTTGACATAAAAGCAATTTTTAAAAGCACCAACAATCCAAGTTAGCATGGAAAATTCACAGCCCGGATCATGAAGAATACATTAATGTACACATGTCCAAATCATTTCGCTACACAAATAAATATAAATGCATATGACATAATTAAATAATGTATAAATCGTGTAGATGTTTTACTGTGCATTTCGCCATTGTAAACCTAAACACAGTCCATTGTGGATTGTTACAGTGAAATGACCATTTTGCTTCCAGGATAAAAAAATTTAGCCCCAAGATCGAGGGTATTTTCAAATTTTCTCGGGGACATAGATGATATTATCGGACTTGTTGCACAGTAAAACGATGAAAATAGCCCCTAAAAAAAGGCATCTCGGATCAGGGGTAGTTTAGAATTTTCCACGAGACATGGATAGTATTTTTGATTTCTTTGCACATTAAAACTCTATTGACTCCAAGGGTATTGCTGTATTTTCTATGATAGTTTTTCGTTGTTATTGAAAAGTTCTACTGTCCTTTCTCTCTTCCCTCATCCCCATGCCTGGCTAATGTCCATGACATGGATAGTATTTTTCGTTTTTATTTGCTATTAATTTCTTTGGTTTTTTGTTTTGTAAATCTTGGACAACATTTATTTTTTATCCGTATTTATGCATCTATGCCTTTAGTTTTTGTTTTTAATTTTTGTTGTTTTAAAATATATTTATTTGTTCTGGTCACAATGTTTTTATTTGTTTCAATTTCGTTTGATTGGAATTAATTATATATTTTATTTTTCATTCTAGTCCTTATTGTTTGAATTTTTTATTTGCTATTAATTTCTTTGGTTTTTTGTTTTGTAAATCTTGGACAACATTTATTTTTTATCCGTATTTATGCATCTATGCCTTTAGTTTTTGTTTTTAATTTTTGTTGTTTTATTTTTTTTATTAAGAATTTAATTTTATTTGGTTCAGTCTTGAAATTTTAATTTATGTTGGTGATAATTTTTAAATTAATATTGCTCCCTTTTTCCTTAATTCTTTTTTTATGTGTGTTTTTTGTTACTTTTATCTAATCTTTGGATAAGATGATTTCATGATTTTATTGTTTGCGCTATAATAATGATAATTTTAGTGATTATTGTTTTATTGTTTTTTTTATAAAAAAATATTTTCTTTTTTATCTTAATAGAAATTTTGTATATATTTATTATTTTATCTAAATTTATACTATAAAAAAATCTCGTATGATTAATTTTTTTATTGAAAAAATATGATGCCGCCAATGATGAGGCGGGGGCATTGGCTACTAAGAGGGTGTTTGGGAGGGGTTTTCAAAAGTGATTTAAAAAAAATATTTTTTTTATTTTAAATGAATATGTTTTGGTGTTTTTAGATCATTTTGATGTGCTGATGTCAAAAATAATTTTTTAAAAATAAAAAAATAACATTTTGATATATTTCAGCATGAAAAACACTCGAAAAGCTATCATGAACCGACCTCCCAAACAGACTCCTAAATATATATACATGAATTGGGCCCTAAATATACATACATGAATCTTGTTTTATCCGTACAAATGCACTGCTATATTAATCTAATATTGATTAATTTTTCTGCGGTAATTTGTTTTATATATATAAAAGGATAGCGAGATACTTCGCTTCGATCTTGGCCTTTTGGGCTGCAAATATCTTCGTCGAAGTGACCTTGAATTAAGTACTTCTGGGCTTTGTTAGAAACTCTCGGTTCCCTACGACTCCCTGTCACTGAATCTTCGGGCTTAGACCAGATCACTTCATTTTTTTCAGGAGAAAACTTAAGTAATATGCTCATTGATTTCAAGTTAGAACTCATCTTCATAGCCATGTTTAGCCCCATCTTTTTTGTTGTTATGATCGGATTAATCTGGTTAGCAGTTCCTCAGAAATCATAGACATACAGGGAAATAAAATCCTCAATGAGCAGCCCGGAACAGATCTCGAGTACAGTTTTATGGGAAAACAAGCCACACATGTACAGAAGATCACCCACTAAGAACAACTGGGTATAGAGATGCTACTGCTGAGATGAAGCATCTAATTAACAATATGTATAATAACATATTCAACATACTGGAAGCTAATTCCAATTTTTTCGGCTATCAAGCACTGTACCCTTGGTTTGAAGGATGCGGTTCCTCAGCATCACGGCCACCACAAGCGGCCACACAAGCTTCCTCCATGGAGGCTAGAGAGACGCCACCGTTGCAAATGTTGGCAAATGCTCGCATGTGTTTCATGCCATACTGAGTCAGTGATCCACACCGTGTTTCAAACAATCGAACCTAGAATTTTCCAAGTTCATGATATGTCGCTTGTAATTTATTAATAATAAAATGAATGCGCAGCAAAGGAAAAGAGACTTGAACAAGCATTGATCCTATATTACCATTGATTTTAAGCATTTCCAGTCATCTACTAGGGGCGAGCCGGGTTCCCTGACAGATTTAAGGATGGCGGAACCTTTATTAGGTCCAAATAATAGTGTTCCAATCAATTCCATGCTGCTGTCCAAGTGAGTTCTATGCCTCGTTGTCTCTTTAATCTGATTGAGGATCTGGGTCTTCTTTCCTGACCCATCTTCAGCTCTTCTGTACTGCACGACCAAAACAAAATTATGGAACCGGAGGAAATATAAATTGCCATGCTCAAACCATTTGTTGCACTAACCATTTGCCAGAGGAAAACAAGTTCTGCATCTCTCTGGTTAACAACATCCAGACGAGCACCAATGTGGCCATTAATGTTCGTAGGGAAGTTTACACTAGCTTGATCGAAACCTTGGTACAAATAAAGCTTCTCCCCTCTGAGGCTTTCGTTCCCATATTGCATCACATGGGATCCAGAAGTGAATGTATTGTAATTGGAAGTCCTCTCTTTCACCTGCATATATAAACAAAAATTCGCGCGTTACGCTAGCCCTTTAGCAGTAACAAATTCAAATTAAGCTTTGTAGAAATGCTCATTCAGTGATGATTGTCGGCATTACCGCATGATATTGCTGCTTAATTGTTTCTTTCTTCAGATTGTGCGTTTCACTGCAGAAGAAGGGAGAGTTAGTAAGAAAAGATTATAAACGCTGATAAACCATTGATTACATCGGAAGAAGAAGAATGAACTGGTTGGTTTATGTGGCAATGAAAGAGCTAGAGTCAATATTATACAAACCTATCTTCCATCCAAGCAATACTGTACAAATCTCCTAAGCAAGTGACATACTCCGGGGGTGGAGATGGATCCATCCCAGGACAATAAGTTCCCCAGCTACTCTCTTCCGCATTTGATGCTGTCGTCACGTAAATGTTCAGGTCCTGAGGCATGATCCCTTCGAAGATGCTCCCACTCTCGCAAGCTTCTATATACATTACCTGTCGACCCCAAAATTGTTTGTAAGTTGTCACGGCAGTCTGTAGAATTACTGGTTAGGCTGTAAAAATTAAACGCCCCCTTTACCATTTCTTTGTAGCTCCCGGATGCATGTTTCTTCTTCAGAACCTCGATGAAATCCATTGCATATAGAAAAGGCATATTTGGCATCCCTGTGTTCACATGGTATGAGCCAGTTATGCATTCTTTCCAAATTAAACCTTTGATTTTGATTAAAACGGTTAACTAACTATCTTATCTAAAAATTTAAATTTTTAAGGTTAAAGAATATGATTTATATTATTTTTAACACATATTCTCAATTGAAATTCATTTGGTCTTGAAACTTACACAAAATCATACTAACTTATGCTTGATTTTTATCAAATAGAATCGGGGTTGTGAGATTCTAACCCATGAATGCTAGGTCAGCAAGATTCTGATACTATATTAAGGAATCATCTCTCCTAAAAACTTAAATTTTTAGGTACATAAAACCTAGTAATATTAATTATATTATTATGTAACAAAAACCAAAACAAAGGAACAAATTTGAAGTGAAATGGATGGTGTTGTTATGGGTGAGCTAGCAACTGAAATATTTAAGACCAGATGTCCAGACTACTTACATTTTGAGGGCTAAGAAACGAAGCTGAGTAACATGAAAAGGGTAGAAAAATTACTAACCAAGAACTCCAGGACCTCCATGGTCAGAATAGTACAAGAAGATCCTGTCATTGGGCTTGCTATCGACAACCTTGCCACTTCCACCTTTGACAGCACTCTTGTTACCAAGAAGTACTGCATACAGATTCTCGGTAGTGACCTGTTCACCAGTGTAATCCTACCATAAAAGAGAAAGCATTTCAACAGTCAAGTGAAATTTTCACAATTAAATCCTAAATCGTGGCTTATAACTTAAATATGAACAATAATTTTTGGCCGTAAACCCTTAGTCCAAATCCAATCACTATCGATAACAAATTTAGGATGGCAAGCATCAACCAAAAGATTCACCATGCATGGCAGACATGATTAATATTAAAAGGCAACCTTAACCACATAGAGGGGAGGAGGTATCCCATCAAAGTGGGGTCTGACGAGATCGAAATAGTTAATTAGACGTGATTCATGTCACCCTCCCCCCTCAGCTCTCCTATAAAATGATTGCTTCTACTGTTTTTTACATTGGCAATCCAAATTAAAATAATTATTATTGTCACGAGCAATGTATAATAATTCAAGTGTCATACACCTGGTTACCTTAGGCACACCAGCATAAACGTCATCTCCTTGCGGATGGTTGATGAGAACTCCAGGCCTTGGGTTCAGATCATTCATGGCTATATCATCATACATAAACACCACTATGTTCTCTTGTTTTATCCCGCCCTTTCTTAATAGTTGATATGCATGGCAAACATCCGCCTGTACATGTATATCCACAATTAATGATCAATAACATACAAAGGATTTCTCATCCAACAAAAAAGTAAAAGTAATTAAAAATAATAATAATAAAATACATGCACTACGATCTTCTAATGGCAATACTAAGCTCATGGGTTAACTAATGAAGTCCGTGAAGATGGATTAGCCACCTGGTCTTTTATAAAAGAGCAAAAGGTAAGGTGGGGGGATAGCTGGCTAGGTAGCTAATTTTAGTGAGTTTCACCTGATGCCTGTAATTTCCATAACCACTTGAACCGGCCACAAGAACCGCCCATCTTGAGCCAATTTCTTGACCATCATCATCGACTTCTGGCTCATCTCCCTCTGTTGGCATAAGAATCCTTGGCTCAACCGGGCTCAACCGGGCGGCTCGACCACTTTGTACGTGTAGAGAAGACAGCATCACAAGTAGTAAAATAGCAGACAAAAAAGAGGCCTTGCTGGTCTCCATCGGAGAGTTGTTGACCTGTTCAAGAAATATATTGAACACAAAAACTAATGAAGATGAAAAAAGCCTGGGGAGAAAATAAGGAGGAGCTCGCCAGCTGCTGGCTGGAGGAGAATCGGAGAAGGGGCTTGTAAAGTGAGGGTGATGGAGCGGTGGAAGATGCCATGCAAAGTAAGGGGTTGACACGCAGGGGAAAAGTTACAGAATGGTAGGTCCCATAACAATACAAGTGGAACGCGGTGTTTTGATGGCTGTGTTGTTTACATGTTCTTTGGAGCTGTGTTAATCAATCTCTCGCTTTGCTTTTCTTGCGGGATTGGCGTTTAGATTTTAGAGATAGGAAAGTAGTTTTGCTTGGTTCAGAGAAAGAAGGATTATTCAGATTAATCAATCTCTCGCCAGCTTTTGCTGATTTTTGTCGTCGAATAGAGGGAGGAAAATAAATTGCAGACGGCTCAGTTATGCAGTATGATTCTCAAGAAACTGGGGGAAATATAATATTATTAGAATAATGGGTTCATACATCCCTATTAGGCTATCTGTCTTGGGTTTTTTTAGACAAAACTATCTAAAAATTATATTATTTATTGAAGTAGGTTGATTGACATCTTATATAAAAATAAATCTCAAGATACTATAGAGTTTCAAGTTCAAAACACTTTCATTTAAGAGGGTGTGCTGGAGAATAATCTAAATCATATTCTGTAGTTTCATCCAATTCAAGTATTAAAATTACACGATAACAAACACGATTTTCATGAATTTCCCGTAATTTTAACATAGATTTAGACTAGAAAGATAAACGTAATTTTGATGATTTTGTCTTAATATTCAACTTGATTATATCTATATTTTCAAATTTAAATAGATGGAAGGAGATGACACGCTTTCGTCCCCGGTTGTTAAATCATGTTGTTCGAGTATTTCTGCACATTGCTCAAGCTCATACTGAAAAAGAAAATGAATAAAAATCTGTCATAGACCTCCCAGTTTAGCAACTTGATTTTGCACCCGTTTGGTATTGAGGTGCAACCTGTGTTTTCAACAAAACGCAGGTTGCACCTACAATTTGGTGTTTGGTTAACAAAAATAAGTACTTTTTTTGTGTGAGACCCACACCATATTATGTACAAAACGCCGGTTACAAAAAAGCTGGAAATTGGTGCTTTTCATTTCGCGTTTCATGCATTTGGCAACGGCGATTCGATGTTTTGAATACAAAAATTACCGTTAAAAATACAAGCCCCGAAACATCCTCGGTTTATCATCACAGTGTTTACAAACATGTTAGATGACACATCGAAGCTCCTAACATGACAAACGCATCAATGACAAAAAAAATCAAGCCGTTGACAGCAAGAAGAGATTACTTTGGTTGGGTGGTGCTCCGATCTTGTTGCCCTGAAGGAGTTACCGGAGCAGTCACGATCTGTTGCAGACGGTGTGGACGACGGTGATGGAAGGTCGGCGCAGCTGTGAGGGAGAAGAGGGGAGCAGCTCGATCGGGTCTGCAATTTTGGGAGCAAATGGGTCTTCACAAGAAAGTGAGAAGTTAACAGATATGGAGAAGAGGGGAGCTGGGAGATGGGTTTGCAAGGGAGAAGAGGGGAGCTGGGAGATGGGTATGCAATTTGGGAAGAAGGAGAAAGCTTACAGAGATGGAAAACTAGAGAGTGGAGTTAACAGTGGCGTGAGCTTCAGATCTGAATCTTTGGAAGAGGAGGAGGAGAGGGTTTTAGAGAGAGAGCTGGGGTAGGAGAAGGAGGAGGAGAGCTGTGTGGTTGTGTTTTGTATTTTAATGGAGAAAGAAAAATTGGAAAGCAGATTTAATATTATTATTTTTAATAATAATAATAAAGGCATATAAATGAGGATTTAATTAGTTGATTAAGAAAAATATAATAGCCAGACAGGTGGTCCATTTATTTTTTTTTCTTTGGTTTTCTGATGTGGAGATGCTGTTGTGATGGTGGTATGCACGTATATAATAAAAATACACCATGATTGGCGGAGTAAAATGGGATTGAATAGTTTGATAAATATCTTCAATTATCAAATTTATCCCATCAAAAAGTTGATTTTTTTTAAAAATATTTTTTATTTTAAATTAATTTTTTGATATTTTTAAATTATTTTGATACACTAATATCGTAAATAATTTTTAAAATTTACTTGAATTATTAATTATATTATATTATAATTATTAAATTTACAATATTTAAAAAAATTATATATATACCCTTTTAAGTAATTTCACAATTTAAAAGCAGTTTGTAAAGTTTGGAAACCAAACACCAAAACTGTTTTTTCTTCAACCTTCAACTCAACCACAGTTTTAACCAAACACTTAACTGCTTTTTTTGAACCACAGTAAAAAGCGTTTTTTTTTAAACTCCATTTTTTTAACCTCAACCACAACCGCAACCGCAACCGCAATACCAAACAGACCCTTTGAGTTGGACGGCCATGTGTTCTTAATACAATTAGTTATAAGATTATAAGTGATCAGATCATCTATTTTCAATTACTCCAATTTTTTTCTTTGGATTCGAAGAAATTTTATTCTGGAAAGTACACTTTATAGACTCACGCGATCTAGTAAAATTCTGATTACTACAGATTTTTACAAGAGATACACGTGTTGACTCGAACTCGTGATCTGCTGTGCAAATCACATCGTTTGTTAGAGACTATTACTCCAATCATGAAGCAAGATTTCCTAATCTTAATTCTAAAACTCATTTAAAGACTTTAATTTTTAAAAAAATGACGCATTAATATTCCTACATCTCCATCTCTATAAAGAATTTAAAATAAAATATTTGAGTTGGTATCCTTGTTTAAATAATCTTTCATGTGTTTTGCCCAGCACAATCTTAACTTAATTTTAATTAGTTTTTAGATTTTAAAAAATTAATTTTATAATTAACTTTGGATCTTCGCATAGTATTTTACCCTTTTAAGCTTCATGCTTTTCAAGGATCGATCCTCCTTCCCTTATTTTTATGTCTGCTTTCTCTTTAGTTCTCTCCACCATTCCTCGTATGTTTACAACCACTTGGTTTTTTTTTTAATTTATTTTGATGCCTTAATGCCATCCACTCCACTTTCTCCATAAAAGTATTTAAGGATTAACTAGTACATTATATTAACTATTTTTTATGACTCTCTCTAAACAAAATAAAAATATATAAGTAAGAGGGATAAATCATAAATATAGATGCTTTTATTATTTTTAATGGGTCATTTAATTAATTTTCTCTCCTCTTGTTTTAATTTTCATATAAAAAATATATGAAACTTGAAGAAAAATAATTAAGCTAAAAGGATTGATTTCACTTTGATTTTTCTAAAGCACTATATACAAAATATATAAAATCTTTCACAATAGCATAAAGAAAACTCACACTAAATTATTTATAATAACAATCTTGAAAAATTGCCCTTTATGTTGTCATATTTTTTATTGTTGCACTTAAAAAAATCGTCTTAAAAGTATTTTATATGTATTTATAAAACTGTTATAAAATGGGTTTTTGCAAGCAAAATATATAAAATCAAGTCCTTATGAAAAAAATAGTTCAGCTATTACAATTTCAAAGTTTAAGAGAGAGATGTAATGGGGAGCGAAGCTGCAGATCCCATCTTGCCTTGGCATATAAGCATCACATTTGAGTACAAAGTATCAGTCATTGTTAAAAAGTAGATACTCTCCCTATAAAATACCCCAGCAAAAGGGCAAGCAGGCAAAACAAATGAAGCTGCATCAAACAACGATTGAAGCAATGCCAAAGAAACCTTAACTATTAAACACATGAATAATTCAGACCTTGCTTTGTAACTCATACAACAAGCATGTTAGAGAATAATATAAATTATATTATGGGACCCCACCTAGAAACTTGAGTTTCTAGGTGAGATGGTTTCTTAATATGGTATCAGAGCCTTGTTGACTCAACGGTTACAAGTTCGAATCTCACCACCTTCATTCTATTTGATAAAAACCAAACACAAGGTGATGTGGGTCTGTGCAAGTTTCAAGCCCAAAAAACTTTCACTTGAGAGTGTGTGTTATAGAATAATATAAATCATATTATGGGACACCACTTATAAGCTTAAGTTTTTAGGTGAGATGGTTCCTTAACAAAGCAGATGTAAAAAAATCGTATAAAGTAATTATATTTCATTGATATATTTGACAAAGATAAAGAGGTGCCTTTATATAGGCTCGATACAATAATGAATATCCCGTAAACTAATTATTTACCAAAACTGGATTCCTAAACTATTGCAATCGTATCTTCTATACTAGGTAAATGTCAATTACAAGAATCAATTGCGACAATTGTTCAGCTGGTGATGACCGGTTATCTCAACAAGATGACATCAATTTTAAAATAATAATAATTGTTGATCGTCCAAAAAGCTTGTTTAGCTGCAAATAATCTATATGCAAATTAATAAAACACTTTGCAAAAATGTTGAACTCTAATTCGGTAGCTCCAACAAAATATTCTTACATATCATCTGATAAACCTGGACCTTCATATTTTTCAAATTTCTAACCTTGACAGTTTCAATTTCTTCAGAAAAAAGAAAAATGAAAACTCTATTAACAAAAAAAAATCTCTTTTTTCCTGGGAATAAAATATTTCAAAAAAACCAAAAACAATTCTTAAGGCAGCATATTAAACACTGACTGACTTGTGAGAACAACCACACCACACCATAACAGTCCTGAGACTGTTATAAACTTGGAATATGCAGGGAAGCTTCTCATGTCCAAATACAACTCACGCGTGCTCCGGAGATATTAGAATTGACAGTCAGATCACCAAAAAAATGTCTGCAACGGGAGGGACGAGTAGCTTTAGCTCCTTTGAAATATGATGAAGACAACAATGAAAAGTTGTTAAAAGTTGTTTGATGTTATGCTAGTTGTTTATTCCTACGGGGAGATACTGAGTTCTTGAAAAAGATGTAGATTGCTTTCTTGATTTCGAAATCTTTTTCTTTCTTGTTCTTCTCCATCTTCTTCATTTTAGGTTGCTCCTATTCTGTCAAGTGGATGATGTTATTGCTTGAAATTCTTGAGAGATGAATCGTAGAGATATAAGGCGTGCAACTAGGAAACTGATGTTATCAAACGGCCATTGTTTTTTATGTTATCGTTTCATTAATAATCCACCCTTTATATAATAGTGGCTGAAAATTTTTCTGGAAAGTAGATGATGTACCGGTACATGGAGAATCACCGTGTTGATTATTGCAAGTACATCTTCTTCAATCTACTGGTAGAGAGCTGGATTGGATAATCTTGCTGTTGGAGTTGCAACAAGAGGGTTCTTCAATTTCAAAACAATCCCACACTTCTCCGTGAGATCCACTTTCTCACCTGCAGGTAATTTCCAATCAAAAGAATGCAGAAGCGTAGCAAGGAAATGCAGAAACATCCTCTCAGCCATTGCTATCCCAGCACAGATTCTCCTTCCGGACCCAAAAGGGAAAAAATTGAAGTCACTTCCACTGTAGTCAAATTTACTGCCCAAGAACCTCTCCGGCTTAAACTCCATCGGGTTTTCCCAGATTGAAGGATCCCGGTGTACCGCCCGTACATTGATAAAAATTCTAGAGCCCTTCGGAACAGAGTAGCCTCCGATACTGCAAGTTCCACTAGGGCAATGAGGGATTAGCAGTGGGAGAATTGGGTGCAACCTCAGTGTTTCTTTCATGATGGCATTCAAGTATGACAATTTGTAAATGTGAGACTCCTCTACCATGTTGTCCTTGCCAACTATGTTGTCCAGTTCATCTTGAGCTTTTCTCATTACTTCTGGCTTGTTCATAACTTCAGCAATGGCAAACTCGATTGCGTTAGAGGTTGAGTCTGTACCACCCACAACCATATCCTGTCATACATTAACCAAATATTTTAATTAATACAGTTTGTATTATTTTTTAACAATAATATATATTTTAAATGATAAAATAATATATGGGTTTGCCTCCCCCAATTATGTAGTAGAGAATATTGTTTAAAACAATACTTTTAGGAATCTGTATATTTTATAGGATCATCTGCTCTCCTATTAAACATTCAAGTCTCGGTGGCGACAAAAAAGGCAGTTAGTTCATCACGATATCCCACCACTCGTCCGGCAAGCAAGATGCCTCATAATGGCAGTGGCAATCACAAGTGTATCTGATACTTCATAATCTTCATAATTGTTATGAAATAAAAGAGAAAAACATACCATAAGCAAGGCTTTGATGTGGGTCATGGTTAATGGTGTCTTCACATCCCCCTCATCCTTCACTTTCAGCAGAAACTGCAGAAAGTCCTTGCACTCACTGCTGTTATCCCCCAACTCATCAAAATTCAATTGTTTTTCAATCATCCTGTCAAAAATCTGATCAAATCTTCGAGCCAAACCACTCATCTTTCTTGCCAGGCCTTGCAAATCGAATCTGGCCAAGGCAGGAAAAAAATCTGAAATGTTTGGCGCCCCCAGTAATGCAGTCATGTCCGCCACAACTCGCTTGAATTCAGCACCTAGTCTACCCCTTTCCTCACCCTGGACAGTTCCGCCCCATAACATGCTCGTTATAACATTCAATATTGTTAGAAAAGTTTGCTCTCCCACGATGATGGGTGACCCGGCCTTGCTATAGATGTAAGCAACAGTGTTTTTCACTTCGCGGTGGCGAAGCCCGTAAACCGAGTCTAACGTTGAGTTGCTGAACATTTTAAGGACACAAACTTTTCTTAGCATCCTCCACTCTGGCCCATATGGGCTCCAAGCTATATCTAACCCACCGTAGGTTGCTATCCGGGCAACAGCCGGGACATCACGGTTAGCAAATGTTACGTCGTGGTCCTTAAGAACTTCGCGAGCCAAATCAGGGGAGCTCACTATGATGGCAAGCTTACGACCAAGTTGCAGCTTCAGGATTGGTCCGTAAGTGCGGGCTAGCCCAGCAAAGTATGTGTGAAGATCTGGGCCTAGAGAAGCTAGATTGCCAATTAATGGGAGGCCTCTTGGACCTGGGGGTAGAGATGAACTTCCCTTCTTTGATTTGACACGTATCCATGCATACCAAGTAATAGCGAAGATCGCCAGGAGAGTGACTATCGTGCTTGTAGAAGCATCTATATCAAGATTTTCAAGAAAATTCGACAGGGAGGTCATGGTGTTCGATAACACAACAGGGAAGATGAGTTTCAGAGAAAGTGAGGGGGGTCTTTATGGATACGTAATGAGTTCGAGTGGTCGTCACATCAATATTTGATTAATACCTAAATGAAGTGAGGAATCCTCATGCTTTGTTTATGTTTATTTAGCTTTTCTCCAAAGTTAGGTTAAATTATTTTTTAATATAAAAAAATATTGGATAGTACAAAATATTGCAAGATAAAAAACCTAATGTGTTCACAAAATTATAAGATCGTACTTTCTTGTATAAAAATGATTAAAAACTCAATATATTATATGATCAACAAGGACACGATGACATTTCACATCAAGATGAAGACAAAAGGGTTTTCAAGAGAATGCTTAAAATGAATCCTCACATGTTGTCTATTATTTTTTTGGCTCGTAGTCATTTTTTTGCTTTATGGTGACATTTGCGGTTGAGACCAACAGCAAAGCCAAACATGTTTGGTAAACTTTATTATGTAATTTTTGTAATTGTGGAACCTACAAAATTGAGGTTCAAACTTCAATTTGGAAAAAACATCATTTTGATGCTTTTCATCCAAAATACACGCATATAGTACTCACCACCCTCAACTTCATTCTCATGCTGAGAACGAATGATTTTGGAAAAAAAAAACATAGCATAATAGAGAGAAAGAAAACGATGTCACAACGTAAATTTTTTATAGTATAACCATCAATCAACAACAACTTTTGGCACCAGCAGGACCACCGCAGTTACAGTTCACTCTCTCTATTGGGCGATAGTTCTCTCACACTAGTAAAAATAGCCATGCTGGTAGCCCTCTCTCCCCTTCGACAGCAGCAGTCATCAGCAAGCACTAGAAGCTACTCCTTCGACACCACTAGCATCTCCTTTTCATCGGCAGCACCTAGTCCAATCTTCTCCCACAACTCCGGTGTCAAGTAGCAGCAGCAGCAACCACCTTTCAACGTTTCTCTCGATCACCATAGTCTACCATTTCTTATGCCACCATAATAGGAAGAACCACCTTGGCCTACTCTACTTGATGGCATCGGCAGGTGAGCCTCTCATCAACGTCGACTGACACCCTACTATTGTTCACGCAATACGTGAACAGTGCATCAACCCGTTTTCCTTTTTTTATCTCTTGGGTTGGCCTGCTCTCGACTCAACCCAAGTCCAGCAAAGTTGAGCCTTTTGACCTAACTTGGTTGGGCTGGCCCAACCCAATTATTTTTTTAAAAATGATATTTTTTTTCTTCAAAAAACGCATGATCAACCCTATTGAAAGGAAAAGACGCATGATTTCATTGAGCTCCACAACCTTTTTGCTTTTGGATTGATTATGGGTTAGAAAGTTGAGAAAATCAGCGGAGTCCTCGATGAAATTCAGAAACTTACAACTGGATTTGACTTTCAAATTATATCTCTACAACATGTAGATTGAGATACTGAAACTCAATATGAATCACAGATGTTATTCCTAATGGTATTTTACCACATATTGTTTCTTGATTAAATAGTTAGGGATCACGAAAGGCCTTCACGTATGAATTTAGATCGTGATGGAATTGCAAGTAGTTTGATGGGAGAATAAAAACAAGTGTCTAATTTACGTGAATTATTAATTATAATTTATTATTATGATTATTAAATATACAATATTTAAAAGAATATAGATAGATAGATAGATAGATAGATATATCTGTGTGTGTCTTTCAAAATAATTTCACAAGTTGACATCAATATGAAAAATATGGTAACCAAATACACGAAATTGCTTTTCATTAAACCTCAAATTCAACCATACTTTTAACCAAATACTTCAATTTCAGTTATGAACCGCAACTAAAAGTGTTTTTCATGGAACTATTTGTTTTTAACCTCAACCACAATAGAAATCGCAATACCAAATAGATCCTTAGTAGAATTTATTGGCTTGTTTGCGGTGGATTCGATTCTTCGTTTAGAAAATCAGAAAATAAACATGTGGACTTACAAACTCCTTGCTGGCGAAAGGTTTATAAAAACAAACTTAAAAGAAAATTAATTTCAGAGACAGACGAAATGTAAACTTATGGTTGAACTAGAAATAAAATAGAACTTAGGGTGATTGATATTGTTTCTTTCGATACTTGACCCGGGGGGGTTATATATTTTTAATGTGATTATATTTTACAATGAATGTAAACAATCTCAACTCTAAGAATTGAATCTTATTTGGCGTATAGAATCTCTCCGGCCGGCCAAGTGTGATATATCAAACAAAGTAGTGTGATAATGGAGGCTGTGGCTGGCGTTATACGAAGAAAAAAATAGAAGCACAATAATTGTCACCAGGCAACAAGAAACATAGCCCCTGCTAAAAATCAAACCGATCCAACAGAACAACTTGGTTACGAGCACATGACCAAAGATAATGCCCACGCAACCACATTGTTCTACAGTTCTTTCCAACAAGTTGGCACTGTCTGTGGAAAGCGGTGCTTCAGTAACCCAAAAAGAAGAAGCCAGCAAACAAAAAGCAGGAACAGGTCACAACCGCAGCCTGAAACGATATACTTTCAGACTCCCGGGAGAAGGGAGCTGTTGCAGGTTCAGAAAAAAGCAAGAGATTCTTTTACATAAATCCCTGAAGGTAAAAAGATTCTCTACATTCTGCATATTGTATGGTGTTCTAGATACAGCATTATATACTCAATGATCCTAGCTATCTCTTATATACACAAGTTCAAGGACTGCCTCCGCATTCAAGGGGCAAATTGTCCAGCCAGGAATCATCCAAGAGAGGGGTCGAAGGTTCCATTTCGGTAGGCCACTCTGAACTAACATCTATTTCATCATAGATAACAGGTTTACATTTTCCATCATGACTTTGGGTGATGGCTTGTAACCAAAGATTGCAGTGCGCGAAAAGCAAATCATTGAATTTTTCAAGCTCCGCTCTGTTACGTTTCTTGGTGTGTGCGCTCTCAAAGGTGCTCCAATTCCACCTGCACCAGTGGGAACTGCAGGGCTGGCTGAGTATCTTTATTGCAACTCTCTGAAGTGTGGGGATTTCATAGCCATATCCAGCCCACCAATCACCTAAAGATGCACATTGCCATAAAAATGAGATTCTAATCTGCTAACATATAAAATCTCAAGGCAGTCAAAAAAATGAACCTCATATCTCAAAACACATGAAAAATACGCATTTATTGGCAATCAAAGGATACGTCGGGATCTTCAAAGTTGATTCAGCCTATTTTGACAGAGTTCATAAACTTAATGATTCTATTCTGACCAACAATAACCTCATCTGCCAACAATTACTATCACCGTTGGCTGATGCTGTGGTTTACCGATCCCAGGGAACAAATATAAGGGGATACTTCGTTTTACCAAGTATTATAACGCCCCATGAGAAGAATTGATTTGTAATGAATGCAGCTTAAACATACCTGGGGAATTCAGCGTCCTTCCCATAATAGCAAATTCTGTACCAAGAGCGCCTTGTGCATTTATGTATATTGGGTGTTCTTTGGTGATTTCTATTTTATCTTGATTTGTTGTAGCCATCTTTATCATAGTGTCTTGAAATCCATTCCTCATCCTCATATCAATCTTAAAATTCGGGTTATAGAAAATTGAAGGATTAAGGAATGCTGCGGCTGCCTGCAATGGGGAGTGAAGCTGCAGTTTCCATCTTCGATCAACGATCTCCCAAATTGGCATATATTTCTCTTCAATACCCTTATAGTATGCCTTAATTGCAGCCTTTGCCCTTTCTATTCCCTCGTATACATAGCCCATTGCAGGCATGTCACCATCAACAATCCTTAGGATTTTAATAAGAGGTTCAGACACGCTGACAGCTTCATGTGCAGACTTCCAAAAGCGATCTTGACACAGCAAGGATTTGATAGCTTGAGCATCAGGACGTATACGATGCATGGATGATAGACATTCTGAATGTGAAAACATGTTCTTTAGATTGTCCTCCTGAATAACAATGGCCCTTAAGGACAGATAATCGGTGACAAATCTACTAATTCTTGGTCTGATCAATTCCCTTCCACCAGTGAACTTCCTCATCATGTTCAAAGTCCACGCGTGACTATACATGTAGCTTGTAATGGTCTTTGCCTCTTCCAAAACGATCCCCATCCACTCCTGTTTACCAATATCCTCCAACATCTTATCGATACAATAAGAAGCACAAGGCGACCAAAACAATGAGTTGTATTTGGACATGAGAAGCTTCCCTGCATATACATAACTGGCTGCGCTATCTGTTATTACTTGTACAGCATTTTCCACACCAACTTCCAAGACAAATGACTCTAGAAGCTCAAACAAATAAGTAGCATCCTCTTCATGACCTGATATATCAACTGACTTCAAAAATAGCGTCCCTTTCAGGCATGTGACTGAAATTACAATAATTGATTTGTTCCTACCATCAGACCAGCTATCACACAAGATTGTACAGCCTGTTTCTTTCCACTCATCTCTGTATTTCTTGTAACAGTCATGTATGTCATCTTTCACTTTTTCCAGGAGGGTAGATCTCAATTTTTCATAACTTGGAGCTCTATAACCTGCCCCGCATTCTGCTACAGCATCCACCATTTCCTGATAGTATATGGATTTAGAAGCGTTAAAAGGAATAGAATTGTGGAAGAAGAACACAGCAATTTTCTTATCAACATCATCCTGCCTTTTCTTTTGAGCATCATCCACTTCTGGCTGTGCACTGGGTGAAGGACGTGGAAATAACAAAGAGGGACCGGTGCTACCATGTTGTCCACTAGATCCATGGTTAGGATGTGCACCACCACTAGCTGAAGAGCTATTTTGTTGAGCGTTGGCTGCCCGGCCCACCTTCAGTTTCTTGGGAGTTTTCTGCTTCTTGGGAGTGCTTAATATACCACGAATGCAATCCCGCACATCATCTGGAACTTCTGCACAGGGTACTATATCTTTGTTCTTTATTTGAGCCAAATGAAACTTCATTCTGTATACCCCTCCACTGAACTCCCGATGACAGTAATTGCATCTAACCTTCTGTCTCGTGGCATCCACAAGATCACAGTGTTCCCAACACGCATCTCTTCCACGAACCATAACCACTAAACAAATCAGAATATCAAATTTAGATGCAGACAGGGCCATACATTTGAGCCAAGAGCACTGTAGTTTTTTTTTCAGAAGTGATTAACAAAGATGGAGATTTGAGGAAAATTAAAATGCATATGATGAATGCAAACCTTTCACATTTCGCACAACAAGACTTTGAACAGAAACACGGAGGGCATATCGCCCTCCAGAGTAGTCCAGTAAAGAATGCCACATTGCCTATGCATATAAGCATCAAATTTGAGTACAGAGTCTCAATCATTGCCAAAAAAGTAGATACTCTCCCGATAAAATACCCAGTAAAGGGCAAACAGATGCATCAGGAATTTACACCCCCCATCAAGGCAAAACAGATGAAGGTGCATCAAACAACTTGGTTAGATTGAAGCAATGCCAAACAAGCCTTAGCTCTTAAGCACAGGAATAATTCAGACCTTGCTTTCACAGATGTAACTCGTACAACTGGCAGGTGACATAAATTTTTAAAATAATAATAAATGCTGATCGTCCAAAAAGCTTGTTTAGCTGCAAATAATCTATATGCAAATTAATAAAACACTCTGCAAAAAATGTTGAGCTCTAATTTGGTAGCTCCAGCAAAATATTCTTACATATACCATCATCTGATAAACCTGGACCTTCATATTTTTCAAATTTCCTACCTTGACAGTTTCAATTTCTTCAGAAAAAAGAAAACTTCAAACTCTATTAACAAAACAAAAAAATCCTTTTTTTACTGGCAATAAAGTATTTGAAAAAAATCAAAAAACAATTATCAATGCAGCATATTAAACACTGACTGACTTGTGAAAAAACTCATACCACACCATAACAGTCCGTATAAAATCCCAGTTTTTCACATGTACACAAATTTGTAAATTCTTGATGATATAGCTGCTGCTTCTTCTTCTTCTTTTCCATTTGTTTTCCTTAGGATAAATGTTTCCGTTGTTTTTCTTGGTTGTAATTACTTTAATGTTTCTTCATACAATAGAACTCGAGTTGTTAGATCTCTTCAAGTACAAACATTTGACAGTCTCAGAGTACCATAAGAAAAACTAGTAGATTAACAAAAATGAAATGTAAAAACTCGAAAGCTAGAGAAACAGAAGGGGTGGTAAATCCTTATCTAGAAAGAAAGAAATTTGTTTTTCTTTTGTTGTTACCTGGATCTGATTCTTGTAACAGAGGGAAATTCGGGGACTGTCGGAATCTGGAGAAAACTGTGGATCGGCGATTTGGAAGGAAGATCAGTAACGAGGAAATGGAAAACAACGCCGATAAATTAGTGGAAATCGTCTTAGCTACTTTCACGTGATTAGTGCGTGGCTCTATCATGCTGACGTGTACTACAGAAACAGTTCCTATTGGAATAATTGGAATATAGAAGCTGAGCAATTCCACGCGTCGCATTCGATTGAAGAAAATAAGGTAAGAAATATATATACTATATAAAATCATTTGATATTATTATTAAATTCAATCTCTAAATTATTTTTAAAATCTTATAATTTGAGTTATATTTATTCTAAATATAAAATTAAATTATATAAATTTTAGTTCAATATGATATAATCAATTTAATTGATCTAAAAAATATTTTTCAATATAATTTCTTGTCTAACATGAGTTTAAAATTAAATTATATAAAAATTATATTAACATAAATTATTTAACTATGTCTTATAAAAAAACAATTGGGAAAAATGAGATAAAGTTTCTCTGAGATGATTTAATCAACTTGTGTTACCCTTGTATCTAGTTCGTTGAATTTGCTAACAAGGTAAAATAATCATTATATTGTCCAATGAACAGTGAAATATATACCGTCTATAGAGAAAAGGACCCTATTTAAAAATAAAATAAAAAAAAACTTAATATCAATCAATTAATATGCAAATATTATTCACCATTCTAATCAATGCTCTCTCAACGAGGAAGCTAATCTGGCCTTTTGCTAGACGGTGTCCAACCCAGACAGCATTTAGAAAAGCTAAGTGAAATCTTTTTTTTTTTTTTTTGAACCAAATCAAAAAGGATGGATTAAAAATAGGAGGGAGGAAAATACAAACACATAGACCACTAGCTAAAGCTAGCATGGATTAAAAATAGGAGGGAGGAAAATACAAACACATAGACCACTAGCTAAAGCTAGCAGCTAGCTTCGCTGGGAAGGCTAAAAGGCCTAAAAAGCTTACAAGGCAGCAGGCTGCCCATACCCAAGACCAAAAAAAAACCTTGCCCGAAGGCTGCCATGGCCGAAGCCTACATGGACCCAGCAGGCCCAAACCTATAGAACCTTAGTAAATGTCCCACTGTCTTCTTATGCTCTCCGGCAGCAAACACACTTCATTAAGATTTGCCAATCTATCTCTCACCGAACCACAGATATTCTCCCATAACTTCTGAACACTCCCATGCTGTTGATGGTGCAGTCTCCGGTTTCTTTCTTTCACTCCATAGGTGATAAATTGTGGCTGTCAGGGCCATCCCCAAGACATGAGAATGATGCTGACTACGAGAAGCATACCCATCACACGTCCATTCCCAAGCTTGCAGCCAAGGAACCGTGGGCCACGTGACGTGGAGCTTTAAAGAAATCATGCGCCAAATTGCATTTGAGAGGGTGCAGTGATTGTGATCTTCTTCATGGACACCACACAGCACGCATGGAACCTGAGGAAGCATCTGGTTGTGAAGCCTGTCCTGAGTCCACAGCCTACCCTTTGTGGCAAGCCATAATATAATATAAAGGAGTGGCGAGGGATATGCCAACTGTGCCAGAGCAATTTGCTCCCTTTGTTATGCGCCCTAGGAATTCTCGTCTCCTCCCAAACTGATTGGATAGTGCACTTACCTGAGGCACTTGGCTCCCAACAGGCCTTATCCATGATCGAGCTATCGAGAAGGAAATTGATAGTGTCCCACAGAGATTGAATTCCACTTGGAACCGTGGGAAAGTGCCACTCATTCCCTTCAATAATATCAGAAACCCTAAAGCTAAGTGAAATCAAGAAATAAGAAATAGATAATCACTTAATCAAGTGGCACCAACCTATAAAAATATATCCATGGCAATCAATTCGAAACCCTTTCTTGGAAGAGAAATGAATTCCTATGCGCTTCGCCCTGTCAATATGCCCAACAAATCACATAACCATGAGGTCCATCCCAATATTCGCTACTGAAGAAGCTGCATTGGAACAAGAAAATTCTGCATACCACATTCGATACCAATTTCGTGTGTTATAATTGATCAACAGCAGAGACATTGTCAAATGGAATACTCATTCAAATATGAGGAACACACGCCATGTTGAGATTGAATTATTTGCATGTTTTCCAGTTCACATTCACCACGAGAGTAGTCAACTTTCACTTTCAATAGAAATTTTAACATGGCACTGCTTGCCATGAGAATTTCAACATTGTTTTGAGAAAAACAATTGTTCTAACAAATTTCTAAATGTACCATGACAGCACAGCTTACATCCCGATAAGGGTAATTAGTGTTTTGTTTATTTGCACAGCAAAAATGCAATTCTCTCATCTCTCAAAACCCCCACAATTGGGCTGGAATCATGTATATCACTGAAGAAATTATCCTTCCAAGAAGGTCTACTTATCTGCTGAATATTGTTGCTGCTTAGCTCTGCGAACACATTCATAATAACTCTTAGTGAAGGGGGCACATTTCAAAATATCATCAGTGTGCTCCTTGTAGCATGCCTTGCAAGCATCATAATCAGCCAAACAAGGCATAGTCTTCGGGTATGGAAGCTTGAATTCCTTATCACGAAGATCCTTGGCTCTTTCTGTAACTTGCTGCGCCATGTTATCCTCCTGCTTCAGCAACTTTTCTAGAACCCTCTCGCTCTCTCGAATGACTGATCGAATTGCATCCAACTCGGCATTTGAAGGCTGTAAAGGTTGAGTTATTGGCAGGTACATTGGAGTTTGAACTGACCATCCTGGAGAAGCAATCCTCTTGTGAGTCTCAGAATCACCATGCAGCTGTTTCTCATTCACCTTAGGTTTGGGCAGGGGAGGTTCTCGTGGGGTCTTAGGTTTAGTCTTCTTTGTTTTCTTCTTTAATTTCTCCCCATCATTAGCAAACCGATTAACAAGTTCTGGAGTAATTTGAATTGAAAAATCACCCATAACAGCAATTCCCCAAAAATATAACAAAAAAACCTGAAAACATCAATAGAAGTTCAAGTTAGATTAGAAACAAATAATTCAAACTCCTGCCTACTCTTTTTAAATATACAAGAAAACTCTCTTCATGACATTAACTAGTAACTGGCCTGTTGTTGCAGCTTACAAGGGACTGCTTAAGAAATATTGTGGTTGGTTGACAGGCAACATGAATCCAGTATAAAAAAGAGGATACAATAACAGAAGAAGGTCAATACAGAAACAAATTGAAGATGAAGTCATCAAGGCCAGCCAAAAAGGACATGGAAAGATTAAGCATATGCAAATAAAATTATGCTTTCAAATTGCAGGAATCTGAAAAGGGGCGAGGGAGGGAGCTTTTCAATGACTTGAAGCAATCAAAGAACAAGGAATTCCATCTCATCAATTGCTAAAAAAAGTACACTTAAACACGAATCGAAGGCAATCCACCAGGCACGACAATGGATAATGTGCAAGACACAATACATTATAATGCACGGCTTCCAAGTCATCGTAAATGGCGAAATGAATTGAATTCTAACAAAAACATTTAAAAAAGATGTTTATCAATTGAAACCCAACAGCATAATTCTAGGGTTTTGATTTCATTCAGTTAGTGCGATACTTACTAAAGGTAAGAAATGAGATTAGAAAATAAGGATTGCCAATGAAAAACCTGCGAGAAAAAATTAAAGCAGAGAATCGCCACCCGCGAACAATTCACCTCTTCTTCACTAGAATGGTCTGCTTCCTTCTATAAGAAAGCGATGTCGTGTCTTTCTTTGAATTTAGGGGGTTCCGAAACTGCCGGACGACCCTCTAGCAGTTTACTTGACTTCCAGAACGACTTGTCGTTCCAGATGTGGTTTCTTAAGAGTAAATTATAACTTAGTCCCTTTAGTTTAATAAAACTCAATTCCTTACTTTTAGCAATTGATTTCAAGTGGTAGCATTACTCGGTGAGATGAGTTAACGAGCTTTAGACAAAAGAGCATAATATAAGCGAATGCTACTATTAAATTATTATTATTATTATTATTATTATTATTATTATTATTATTATTATTATTATTATGTAATCCAAAAATTGTAAGAAAATATACACAGCACATTCCATCCACCAATCAGAAAGAAAGAAAGAAAGAAAGAGCCAAGTTCATGGGCTTCGCATTGATGTCTAGAAACGCTTGGGCTCTAATTTTTGGGTAGGCGTGTGGAGATGATCCTGGCAGGCTTAGGGCTTATCTTCTATACACACACTTGATTCAAGTGGTTTGGATTTTTATGAATGTTTATTTTAATGACATTTAATTTATTTATTCAAAATAAAAATAAAAAACTAAAAAGAAAATGAAAAACTCATATAATATTATATATTTAATTTTTATGATTATATACTAGAATAATCAATCAAACCACTTCGTAATTTGCCAAGTCAAAATGACCAATGATCTTGCACAAAGCATAACCCTAACACACCAGCATGATATCGGTCAGATAAATTGTGTTTGGTGGCACTTAATGGTTCTTTTCAGTTTTCTCCAATGGCCGCTTCCTAGTCTGCATAATTATTTTTGACTTCAACTCTTCACATAACTGTAGAGTCCCATAACTTTACAATTAGACGCTACATTCACATCACAGAGATGGGGGGTGGCCACCTTTGCCTCGTTATATAATGTGGACTCTTTCGTTTTTTCAGATAAAAACTCTCGAAAACTTCTGCAGCATCAGCTAAATTGTGTTTGTTTTGTCTCATAAGCATATCAGAACACACTCATAATTGTTGCTCATGATTCAACATTCCACTTGTATGTATATATATATTGTGACGAGGTATGAGAATATGCACAAGTAAATAACATTATTTTATCAGAAGTACCAAAAGTCATAAATAGAGGTTTCCAACAAGCCAAACTCCAATGGCCTTGTTACGAAAAGCATCTTCACATTGCAATTTAAGGTGAATTGTTAGGGCAAACCATTAGTTTAATGTCGTGACTTCATAAATAATTTTTATATTGCAAAACTTGCCTTGACTTGTTTCTTAAGAAAATTCACATTGACACAAGCCTTTATATCATGATTGGTGCAACTTGGTAGGATATCTTCGTGCTTACACTTGATGGCTTGGCTTTTTTTTTCCATATCAACTGATTGAAAATTGTAATTAGCTTTATTGATAATAACATTTTTCAACTCATTGTCAAACATCGAATCTTGATTGTTACGTATGTTGAATTGTAAGGTCTATGTATCGGCATGTCGCCATCAAGTCAAGATTATTAAAAGATTATTAGATTATTTTAATTTATTCTTTTCTGTGTTTGCTAAGACATTCTTTCAAAATAAAACCCTTCTCGATCAAGCTCATGGTGACATGAAAGGTTTGGACTTTGGCGATGTACTGACCAGTGGTTGCACACACAGTGAGGTGTAATTTCTTCAGTTGAATCATGCATCATTCCTTGTCAAAGATAAGAAATTGTCAATATCCGGTTTTGTTTCCAATCTAGCTAGCTAATTATTAATTAATTTTGATCAATTCTAGCTAGCTAATTATTAATTAATTTTGATCAATTCTAGCTAGCTTTACATATCAATAAGTAATATTTTCCTGTAAAATAAGTGATGATTCCCTTGGCTAGCACAATCTGCGTGCTTTACAATGTGGGGAAAGTGGCATTGCAGAAACCTTTGATCATCATTAGAGACAATTAAACCAAATTTATTGTTCTAAATTAAAGAAGCTGAATCAAATCCATTTATCTTCTCACTTCAAACCATAGTTGTATGTTTCATTCCGTTTCAGCCGAAACATTTTGTATCAGTTAAAAAAAAATCTTTTGACGTTGTTTTTATGAGTTTTTAATATATTTATATATATTATGTTAACATTTCAAAGCAACCAGAGAATATAATTACCTTACGAGATTGATCATAACATTCTCATAATATTATAAATGTTCATAATTTTATTCAGAAAAATCATTTTATTGTTTTTTTTAAGATTAAATTGAATCATTCTAAATAATTTTTTTTTTGGATTTGAACTTTTTTTAATTAATATATTGTTTATATATATATATATATATATATATATATATATATATATATATATATATATATATATATACCATACAACCCAAAACGGCATGCCGAAATACTCCAAAACCAAAATATTTTGTCTCAATTAAAAAATCAAAACACTAACCGAAACGATATTAACAAACTTAGCTCAATATGAATTGATATCCTTGCCACGCCACACTTGGCACTGTATCAAATGAATATACAGGATCATTCATGGGAATATCCTATTATCTAATATATATATATCAGCCACTTAGGAAAGTTGCTCATCGTTTTGTAGCACAAGCAATACTCTCCAAGACAGGTGTAATACCGAAGAGGCCAGCAATCCTTCAACTCTTCAGTATTGACAATATAAAGTATACAACTGCTTTAGTGTAAACTATACGAGCACTAGCACTTAAAAAAAATGGAAATTTCATGAACAGCGCGTGGCTATTTCATGATTTGATTCAAAGTTTTGTTTCTTCTTCTGTATTTCAGTGTTTGAGGTTTCAACTTTCTGTACATCTTGAATAAAGATAAAACTTCGATGTTTTTTTTTTTCAAAGACAGCTATTTATATTGCCCCTTTTTTCCTGGATGAATCTTTCACTTCAATTGGAGGAAATCTTTGTGCCTGAATTCGTAAATTCTGAAAAGTTGCACAAAGTCATATAGCTGCTTGCTTGATGAACAGCACACCAAACTGCATCAGTAACCTGAAAAGTTTTCAAAATTGTAGGGACGTGTCCTTTACAAACCGGGTGATATCCATGTTAATATGGTTAAAGAACCATCTCAATTAACAGTTTAATATGTTAGATCAGGTACTAAAATATAATTTATATTATTTTCTAACATACACCCTGAAGTAAAAGCTTTTTGGGCTTGAAATTGTCATACTATCTTGTGCTTGATTTTTATCAAATAGAATGAGAATAGTGGGGCCCGAACTCGTGACCGTTGAATCAATAAGGTTCTGATACCATATTAAAGAATCATTTCATCTAAAAATTTAAATTATCTGGTATTTAGCAAATATTCATAATTAGAGAGGCTATTTACCAAAGCTTACAAGTCCCGTATGGATATGAGCAGAAGTAAATTCTTTATATGTGCAGGGGAACGAAATCCTAGTTGAGACCAGTAGCTAGCTGGCATTGAAGGTAAATCAGACTTGTCCAGGCTAGTTAAGAACAGAAGATTAAGAGTGCAATTATTGGATTAATCACTTTCTTCATAGTTAAACGAAAAACCAATAATATCATCCACTTTATTCCCATCGTTTGTACATTATTTACAAATAATTATATATATATAAAAACATTACCATACTGACAATATAAGCCAGAGCCTGTCCCTATCTCTTACAGATGACATTACAACATTTGTCAAGCACAAACAAATGTCACATTTTAAATGATTTTGGTTTGAGATCACTGTTTGACAGGGTTGGTGAGAAACCTCTGAAGTCGAACGGTTTACTTCGACCCTACAGTAAAATTTATCATCTGATGACACATACTACAGATAAAATTCAACCCTGGGAACTAATTAACTTCAGCTACACATGATACTTTGTAACATGTTAACATTTGACACGGTAAAATCTTCTCATCATCACTCTAGCGTGCACACGTGTAATCTAGTACTGTTTGTGCTCCATCTCTAATGTGTTGTGTGCGCTGATGAACTCCATGCTGTCGAAACAATCGAATCCGAAATCGTGAACGCCAAAATCTTGACAGTCCGATAACCGCGTGTGATTGTCCTCCCATGATGGAAAACCCATGTCGTCGTTAGTATTCGCCGCAGCCGGAGGGATTATACTGTTCCATGATGCATCAACTAGCGGCGGCTCGTCCATCCACAAGCTATTCAGTAATATTTCATCATTGCAGATACTATCTAACAAGATCGAATCCTCAGGGCTAGAAGAATTTTCTGCCGGTGATCTTGAGTTATCGTCCGAATTAATGACGATGCCATCATATTCTGGCGTAACAGTGTTGTTACTAGATTCTGGCAAAAGATCAGCATGAGATGATGAACTTTCTTCAGGCCTGGCTTCTTTTTGCAAGGGTTCGTGCGTGACAGGATCAATTCCCCTCTTGAGAAGCTTCTTCTTGATATGAGTGTTCCAGTGATTCTTGATCTCATTGTCTGTCCTTCCTGGCAATCTAGCTGCAATCTTGGACCACCTGATTACAAACCAAAGAAGCCGACACTACATTTAACTTCCATTTCAAAATCAAGCACCAAAAACTCATTAGAAGTTATCCATACATCGCTTGCATCTTAAGCAAGCAGTAATATAAGCAGGCAATGAACTAAAAACAATGATGACTAATTTATAATACCATAATCTGTGGCATAATTATTCTTGCACTTTATACCAACTTTCAAATCCATATGACTCTTTTAATCGAGACTTTATGGCCCTTTCATATATATATTCCACTTTTCTATTCTTTTTTTCCCTTCCTTTGGTCATAAGAATACAAGAATAACAAGATATATTTTGTTTCAAATACCATTGGTTGTTCAAATCAGAGATGTTATCACAATCAAGCATATCACATCTTTTGAAAATCTGATTAAGGTCACGATTAGGTGCATCTTCCAGTTAATTAACTTCCTTGTCAAGTACTTCAACTCAAAATGCAGTACATGTTGATCTTTCAGCTCTCTACCTTCACTGTAGTAACATTTTGAACGTACTCCACATATGATAGCAGAAAAACATGTCCACGAAGACATATCGCCCACCACACACCATTAATAATTAAAACAATCAATATATTTAAACAGTGTGCTTAATGCATGTCCATCGATCGATCATCAGCATATAAGAGATCAGATAACATGGAGAAGAGATTTAATTAACCTATTGCCAAGACGACCATGGAGATCGATAACCAGCTGTTCTTCTGCTTCAGTGAGAAGACCTCTCTTCAAGTCTGGGCGAAGATAATTAGTCCAACGAAGCCGGCAACTCTTGCCGCATCGTCGGAGTCCTGCAAGCTTAGGGACAGCTCGCCAGCAGCACTGGCCATTGGTGAGAATGAAGTTGATGAGTTTTTTATCCTCCTCGGCTGTCCATGGACCTTTCTTAACCCCGAGTTTGTCACAGCAAGGTTGCCTTCCCATATCGCACACACTAGAGCTGGCTCGCTGACAATAGCTAATTAAGCTAATTACACCACTACTAAAACAAAGTAAGTCTCACCAATATTATTACTCGTTCAAAGCCCCACAACCACCTTTATATTTCTACCCTAAGTGCTTATATATAAATAAATATATACAGCCATGTATGAAGGGAGAGATAGAGATTCCAGGGTCCAGAATTGGTTGTGAAAGGGACATGGGAGCTAAAATGGCTTGTTCTGGTTTATGCGGGTACACAAAATGAGTGAAAGAGAATGATAAATGACCCAAGGACAGAGCCCCGTCCAAACAGCCCAAAACATTAAAAAGAAAATGAAAAAGAAACTCTTCCCATTTTCACACACAACCCCACTCCCTGAATGCACTCTTACTCCACCATTCCATCAGCTATTTCGTCATCTCCACGTTCAAGTGTCCCTTGTAATACTTGTAACTAGTCTGTTATACCATTTGCTAATTGGCAGGTGATGTGTCTTAATTTGCATTAATGGCGTTAACCGTTGGATTTGATCACAATCTCTTACATGGGTTTTGATTTCATAAATATTTGACCACAAGCTCTGTAATGTACCATAGATTGATACCTTCGGATGGATAAAAGGAACAGCGATATCTAGAAATAGTAGCAAGAGTGAAATACACGAACCACCGAAGAAGAGTGGCATATATAAAGGCAAAAGCACAAATTAATTAATGTTTTAAATTGCAGTGTATATATTATGGTATTTAGATACCATATGATTGATATTTTGCTGTATAGTTTATCTCAAATATTCCAGTATATTATGATTTCATTAGCATATATAATCTTCAAGCTGTTGAGTTTACATGATCCTTTATGACTGTTGAAAGTCATTAGTTATCAATTCCTATTGTATTGATTAGTCTTTCGACTACAAGTCACAACACCTATCCATCTTTTTACAGCTGCTTTGCATTTCCTGATATGTAGGATTATAGAGTTGAAAGAAGAATTCTGATCAATTATGTGCCTTGTAATTGGAAAGCATTAAAGTAATGTCAAGGGGCACTTTTAAGAAATTGCAGGCAAAATGCGATACGATTGGGGAAAATCTAGCCATTGAAAATTGAAATCCGGCCATCAAATATGTGACTTTGGTGGGATTTGAAGGGGTTCAAGCGATTCGAGAGTTGAGTTCCTATACATTAATTTCAACTTCACACCTCCGACCAAAACAGGAACAGGATGCTGTGTTCAGCGTGGGGAAGAGAGAAAGACATCATTTGACGTTTGAAAGTCAGTGTTGCTTTTGTCTAAATATAATCCATGTTTAAGTGAAAATTGTCAAGAAACATCTTTCTAAACGACCGAGTTGCTTCCTCATCAGCGCACAAAGGTAATTAAACAACTTGCCATATCTACTTATCTTCTAAGTTCTACAATCAATAGCTTAATGAGATTCCATGAGAATAAATTGGTGCTGTGTGTATCCATGCTTCTTTTTAATTTCTATCCAGACATTTGTATCCTCTACCCTTGTTTTCACAGAGCAAAGAAAGGTAATTTGTCTAACTAGACTCACGTCTAACCTTTCCATTAGTTTAGTTTAGGTGATTAACCACATTCCAACATGATAATCACCTACCTTACTTAACTGGGATTTTTTAACGCGCCAATCAACTGATCTTTCTCAGGACTCTAGCTGTAAGCTCAGCACTCTTACCTTTATTAACTGCTAAGCATATTACAAGCACTCTCATAGACATGCGTGCACATTTTGATAAAAACAACATATACAGAAAATGATTGGTCGATGCATGAATCTAATTCAAGGTTAATTGACTGCCTGAACCTCTTCAAATCCTAACCATCGATCCATAAAGATTATTCTCTTAATTATTTGGTTGGATGGAAATCAGAAGATAACTTTACAGCCAAGTGGTGTGAGCCTTTGTTTGATCATGGGACCGGTTTGGCTTGGGCCGGCACACTTGTCTTTACAGAGGAGCCTCCATGTCAAACTTTAAATCAACATCTTGACCTTGCGATGTCAAGATTATTATTGTCTTATTAAACATACATATAGGTGAGATTTTGGGGGTAGTTCATAACCCAATTTGTTGGTTTTTTGACTTCTGTTTCTTGGTTTAGGTGACTCTAGTTCAAATGTGGACCCTTTGCCCTCTGCACCGCGTCTTTCAGTTGTCGTGAGCCATCAACGCCCTCTTTTTTTTGGTTATCTCACAGTGCTGCCTCCAATAGGCTCTGTTTTATCTAAGTTGTCAAGTAATTAAGTCGCGCCCACAGGAATGCATGGAGTGTTAAAATTCAAATTGGAAAGCTCCAGCTGAATTCAGCTTGTCTGGGAGTGTTTATTGTTTATGTTTTTTATTTTTTTAAAATCACAAACAGAGGCAATGTGTACGTACGCCTTGAATTTAAATGTTATATTTGTACGTACGTGTAATGAACATATGTTTCGAAAGAATCATACAAGTACACATACTTTCTCCATAATTAAGGAGATTGAAGTGATAGAAAATAGATAACTGGGTGCTGGAGATCATAATTATCAGTTCATGCATTTGTGAAACTTGCTATGAGCTCACGATCTCCCACCAACCATTAACCAAGAATGCAAAATCAGCCACGTCGAAGCTTTCCCACAGCAAGAATATAGAGCCGGATATTATTAATTTGCATGTCACCATACTTCCCAGTTTCTAAGTAAACTAACTAGCTAGAGAATGGAGATAATAAATTTATTAATATTTATATTTAGGTAGAGATAAGTATGAACCAGCTTTTATGTGAATGAATGTGGCAAGGTAGCTGGGTTCTGTCTGTCTGGTTTGAACGTAGCCACGCAACTGGATATATACTTGGAACAGTTGTCAGTTCATGATCACCTTAAAGACCATATATTGCTCCTAACATAAGTACAACTTACAATTCCTCCATGCTGCTTGTGTTTATTATTAATAATTATATAACGATATGTCCAAAAAAATGTATTTTGAATGCCAGGAAAATTAATTTTTTTAAAATATATTTTATTAATTTAGATAAATAAATAAAATTCCGAAAGATGGCATGCATCTGGCGCACGCATGTCAGCATGTGACATGTCCCTCGCCTCTTCGGATGGTGGTTGGGACATCGTGCACTGCTCATACATATCTTTTCAGGAGGATATTTTATTCATCTTGGCTTTTCCTCCATTAAACAGATTAAACATACTTATCTGCTCCTTTGACCGTTGAAAATGTATTTTAAAAAAAATATATAATTTTTTATATATTTTTAGATCATATACTAATACTAATATCAAAAAATAATATTTTAAAAAATATTATTTTAATACATTTTTAAACAAAAACATTTTAAAAATCAATATGAACCAGCAAATTATATCAGATTCTCACATTGGACATCGGTAATTATTCATTTTACAATGTTTTATTTTATTTTTTCATCTAACTTTATTTCTTTTCAATTGCATCGTTCCTAGTTATATCAGCATAGCATCAAGACATTTTACAATTTTTTTTTTTTGTTTTAAATTTCATCTTTAATCTTCTTTTTTTTTAGCTTGTCGCTAGAAAACAAGAGGGAAAAGAGGAGGTAAACAGTTATTCACAACAAAAAATGTGAATAAGTTATATTTTATAAGAGAAGTTGTATTGAGGTTTATTTTCCCTCATCTTACATGAAAAGTAGATCGAAGCTTAGGGTTTTTTTAATCAATTTGATTTTTTTTATTTTTTCTTAAACCGGTTTAAGGTTGTTTTGAGGTTAGATATGGGTTGATTTAGTTTTATAGGTTATTTTAGATGTTTTCAGTGAAAATCGTGTGAGAAACAAGTTTTTAGATCCAAAGTGTTTTTCTGACCAATTTAAAAATATATTCAGGGTTTTGTTTATCAAATTCCATCCAATTTTAACTATTTCTTCAAATAAGCTTAGAACATTTATTTTTAATATTAGCAAGTTTTTTTTACTACACAGCTCTTTATAATTTGTTTATTTATTTTAATTTGGTTCCATAACTTTTTTATCATGTGCTGCTTATTATTATAAAATAGTTAAATTATCTTTAAGAAGTAAAGTTATTAAACCTAGTAGGCTACACAACTCATGTCGCCAGTTTTGTAATTTCATACATGTTGATCCAAGTCAATATAAAATGTCATTACCCCACTAAATTATATAAAAATAAAATGAATAGTTTTGATCATTTCAGAGGTTCCTATCTAATATAATTTAGAACCCGAGTCGGGGTAAGAGATTGAGTAAGTGGTATTCAAGTTGACACATCAAGATAAGGGTTTAAAAACATTCTTGAAGGGCCCCTTACATGTACACAAACAATGCATTGGTTGCCTGTTCTTATATCTTTCATGTCAAAATATCATAATAGTATTATTTTTTTTATTTAAAACTTGTGTTTATGGTTATGATAGCATGTTGCCTCGAGAATAAATATTCTAATTAGGGTTTGCAAAACAAATTGGGCGTGTTGATAAGATAGATGAGTTATATAAATAGAAAAATATCTTTTTGTCCTTATCCTAATATATTTTTTATGATTTTTTGTTCATTTTTATTGAATAAACAAAATAATGCAATGAGTTTATATTTTTTAAAAATAAAAATATTAATAAGAAAAACATGAGGAAGTTCAGCGTGTGATTATTTGAGAATCCGAGTTAGATATATGGAGTGAACTGCTGTAAATGATATTATGTGCAGTAAATCACATGTTTAACTGCCTTAACTACTTTAAATTATTGGTAATAATTATTTAGATGTCGGCATCGCATTATCCCACTTGTGTGTTACTGGCAAGGATCCAAAGAGGAGAGCACATCCAATCCATGCTTCAAAACACCATCAAGCACACATCACAGTGACCTCTGAACTACCAATTAATGGCGAAATGGAGTTGATTACTTTCCAAATAATTTGAGTGCTAACTTTGCTATGTTGGGAAGACAATCGAGAGATTCATTGGAAAGCCTGATTGCATAATTATAGAGCAATATTCCCGTCATTAAAATAATACAAAACACACCAGATTTTCCAAGCAAGAATCATCCGCGAAGTTTTGTTGGAGAATAATATAAATTATACTTTGTTATCTCATTTAACATCTTAAATTTTTAGGTGAGATGGTTCCTTAACATGGTATCGGAGCTTTGTTGACTGTCACGAATTCAGATCGCACCACCCTTATTCTATTTGATAAAAATCAAGCTCAATGTAATGGTTTTATATAAATTTCAAGCTAAAAGAGCTTTCACTTGAAGGAATTTGTTAAAAAATAATATAAATTATATTCTAGAATTTATTTAATATCTTCAATTTTTAAGTAAAATAATTACTTAATGATTTTAGCTGGAGCAGAAAAAATCTTGTATCCAATCTAGCAATCGAAACAAGCTTTCTGGAGAGAAGTGGTCAAAGATAAAAGAGCTACGCCCAGATTCTTGGTGTCAAAACATTCCCTGACATAACCTCTGCTCAATTCTTGGTGTCAAGACTTTCTTTAACATAAAGACTAGACCATCCTTTGCAAAGCCACTGACGGGTTAGCTAGGTGGTTGATTGAGGACCATAATTTTAGTCTATGAAAATTTATATTCTACTTTATTTATTTTCTAAATAAATTGTCAATCAAACGCATCCATCCGGAAAAACACAGGGCTTGAATATTGCTAATGATGACATTTCAGGAGAAGAAAAAAAAGATGTTTGAGATGAAAGAATTGCAAGATCTGAGATTGACCGCTAGTCTCTCGACGCAAAAAGGACATGTAACTGGTCGGCAAAACCCAATGGGTGACGTTTCTTTTTCCTTGTCTGCCTCTAGGAGAAGCAATTTTTTGAAGCAACATGTGGCAATACTGTAATTTTAAACTTATTTACTAAAACAAGTGTTTTTTAACGTGGTTATCCGGGTTAGTTTATGCATACCTCGATTAATTCTATGATCCCTAAAGTTAATAATCATGCAAGTCTTTAGTAGTCATCATATTAGCAACTTCAAGACTTGAACTTGAGATCACAGCGAAAACAAATCTCTTAGTTCTGAACTCTTGATTAACTATTAGATGGTTAAGTGATTTTTTTTTACTACATATGCATTAAACAGTCATTAAAACGAATTAACAATATTGATAATAGAAAAATAACGTTATTTACTAAAAATCTTAAATTTCAACATGTTTTTTTCTCTTTTGTATGTTTTTTTTTTAAATTAAGATTTTTTTAATTTTTATTTTCTTTAAATAAAGTTTTTTGTATTTTTATATAATTTTGATGCTTTAAGAATATTTAAAAATATGTAATCTTAAAGTGAAAAATAATCACTACAGCAATACCATGCAGCTCTATGTTTGGCTTTTTGCCCTAAAAATATGTATCAGTTTTAAATTATTCTTCTCTTCAGAAATTATTAACTTTGTATTTTTTAAATTCTCAATTTCAAGTCTCCTACAATTTTAAATTTACAGAAAAATCATGTTAATTGATATTATCGTAATAAAATTTAAACAGCAATGTAAATCAATTAAAAATCTAAACAGCGCCATGAATATAATTAAACCCATTCAACCAATTAAATGATATATCTTATAACTACCAATGCATGCCGAAATTTTAATTGGAGCTGTGAGAGACGGAGATGAGAGAATCGATGTGACTTCCACAGCGGTTCGCGAATAGATGCAAGAACTTCATTTCAAAAGGGAATCCAATTTCCTAGTGAAGAGGAGGCGGCCGCCTGCCGCAGCCTGTTTCTTCGATGGCGGCAGAGCTCCAAACCCATATATTCACCTTTGTGCCCACCCGTCACCGTTTTGTGTTCCCGGGTGAGGTTGACATCCAAGTATTAGAAGACCCTTGGCAGCCTTTCCTTTACTTGCTTGGCTGTAACCCCCGCAGTTTGCTACATAAGCAAATCAACAGTTGGGAACAAACAGAGAAAGTTGTCAAATCGTGTTTCATAAAACACATCATTGCAACCTTTGAGTGAAATCTAAGCTTCTCTTCATTCTATGAGGTGAATCGTTTTAGTCCAATAGCAAAAAACAGAAAAAATCCCAGCACAACAATGAGTAGCCGCCAAGGAGCTTGGTCCTTGCCAACACAGTAACTGAAAAACAAGTGAGCTCAACAAGATTTATCAAGCTGAGACACTTGAAAACACAAGGATTGACCCAGGCACAAAGTCAACAACTTCGACAACCACCCATTGAAGGCCCTGCAAATTTGCTCATCATCTTTGCAATTACAGGAGCCACCTTGGGGTTTGCTTGATGCTTAGCAAGATTAGCTGGGTTCTTCATTACTGCAAAATGATCACCCATGCGCATGAGAAACATTAGCAAACATGTAAATTAGAATTCTACATTATAACAAGTGTAATGTAGACTCTACGGGTGTAATGTAAATTAGAATTCTACATTAAAATTATCTGAGCGAGAACAGTGTGACCATGCAGACTCTACGGGTGATTAGTGAATGATTTACACAGCGTTTGTAAGTTTCTAATCTTTGTTTCTTACCATCCTTGGATTCAGTTACACAGGCACATGTTTCATACAGATGGATATCATTATATTACCCTGGCTAGAGGAACATGATTACATGAATAGCCACACTAGATACAAACCAGAAGAGGCTAATCCGTCAAGGTTAAAATAAAAAACAACAACAGAAAACAAATAAAATATAATAAGGCGAACAAAAATTCTACCGTCTTGAACTGCGGCCATGATTTCTGGGTCACTAAATGCGGTCATCAATTCAGGGTCCTGGCCAAACAACAGACAATAAAATACACTTCAAACATCAAGCACAAAACCACACTGGCTAAGGGATTCAATTGGGAACATTATGCCGTACAAAAAAGCAAGTGTAGAAGTGTGTGTGAGTATCAGTGCCAGTGTAGGAGTGGGTCCAGGGAATGTGATCGTATCATTTGAAGTAAATTGCATGGCCAATTTTAGTTGTATTTGTCAAAATACAACTAAAATTTGAAGAAAGAAATAAAGCCACTGTTATTTGTATTCGGCAGCACAAAAATATTGACAAGAATTTCTTTTCAGCAAACAATTAACATATACTTAGAAGCATCTTAGATTACTATTGTATATGATATAAAATGGCCAATTAGCAGTGAGTTCTATGACACTTACATTCAATATTTTGCTAAAATCAACATTTCCAGGCATCCCTCCTGGCATGGCACCTGGGAAACCTCCAGGCATCCCTCCTGGCATGGCACCTGGGAAACCTCCAGGCATTCCCCCTGGGGCACATGGGCAACCTCCTGAACATCCTCCTGGCATGCCTCCAGGTTTTCTACTGGAAGATGTCTGCTCTTGCTTCTTGGCCTTCTCATACTCAGCCTTTAAACAGGAGGAAATAAGTCTAATGACAACAGCAAGCTAAAATGTCAGGATGATCATGATCATAATTACCTGAGCTTTGGCACGACGGCGTTGCCTCTCACGCTCAGCCTTTCTATCCCCCCTCTCTTTGTGTAGTCTTTCATACTTCCTGCGGTGTTCCTCAATCCTATGTGCATTTGGTTCAACCTGTGTAATATAGCATTTACAGTGAGATGGCAAAAAAATACTGTGCAGTACACCAATGAAATATTTCTTTAGCATTTCAGTCATGAACTAAAAAAGCAAGCAATCACGCATGTATCAACTTATTTTATGGAGGCAGGGCCCAGATAGACAAAAAAACTAAGCTGTTTAGTTCCTGCTTTACTTGGTTTGGTAAGCTCGTTCCATTGAAATTAAAAATTCTGAAATTGGATAGTGACAGTTACACACGTGAGTCCTAAAGATAGACCGGCTGTCATACATGCAGTAATCTGCATTGAAACAATCCCACTTCATACCATAACTTAATTTTTTTGTTCTTATAAATAAATAAAGGTTAATCTTAGTTTACATCACATTTATCTATTCAAATCAGCGAAGGCAGGAGAATCTCCTGCTGTATGGTCCTCCATCTCCTCCCGAGCACATTCAGCAAGAAACGTACCATGTGACTAGCATTTGTCTACTTTAGCTGAATATCAAGCATTTCATATGCATGGAGAACAAAATGTAAACGGTGATATTATACTGCATTTGAATATCTATCAATTCATAAATAGTTTCCATTGCTTCCATCATTTTAAAATCTGACAGTACAGGAAATACAAGAAAAGGTAAAAAAACTCATGGAGAGAGAAGGATGGAGAGAGACCTTCTTAAGCACAACACTTATCTCCTCATCATAATCTAACTTAGAGGCCAGGTGAAGATCCTTAGCAGAATCTTCCCACTGACCGAGCATTGCCTGTGCCATGCCACGAGACTTGTATCCCTTGGCTGAATCCGGGTTAATCTGAAATCACCATTAAATTTATAAGTAGAATAAAACTCACCTCAAAGTATCCCTTCATACAAAAACATGCATAGATTGTATAGAGATGTAAGGAGTGTAAATAAATGGGCAGACAACAACCTCGAGAGCTGCATTAGCATCCCTGATAGCTGCATTGGGCTTCTTCATTTTTATGTAAACAGTAGCTGTAAAGCATCACAGGTTCACAATATTAACAGCATAGAGGAAATTGTACATACAAATCTCATGCGTACAACTTTTCCATAAGACCAGCAGGAAACCTTGCAAAAAAGATGACAATGTACCTCTTGTGGCATACATGATTGCTGATGTAGGATTGAGAGAAATTGCTTCTGTCAAATGCTCGATCGCTTCCTCAAATTTATCTGCATAGTATGAAATTACATACACAGATCTCACCATAAAACCAATTTAAACTACTACAGCACGCGCAGGCATATAGTCAAAATTTCCACATGATAATGTGAAAAGGTGAAAGCATGTATACCATACCTTGAGAGAGAGCTTCCATGGCTTTAGCCTTGGCCTCCTGAGAAGCATCGCGACATTCCTCTGTAACCTCAACAGTGGGGTCTCCCATCTACAAATTGTCAAGTCCATTATCAAAGAAAAAGAAAAGAAAAAAAAAAAGGCAACCAATACACACCGTACTATAATTGCTTTGAAGAAATAAAAGTATAACAATACCTTCTGTGGAGGATCATTATCAGGGTCAACAGTGTCGCCTTCGAGCTCAAGATCAGATTCAATAATCTCATCCTCCTCTTCGACTTGAGGTTCTACTTGTGACTGTTCCTTCTCCTCCATTTCGTCGTCACTCTCCTCAACCACATAGCTCTTCTACGCAAAAACCCAATTAGATTTCAGTTAAAGATCATGTCAAATAATAAGAGAGTGAAATAAAATAAAAAACGAAGGGGGTACCGATTTGGAGTCTCCGTGCTTGTGAGCAGAGGCTGGGAGCTTAGCGCCGAGACTAAAAGGAATGGTATCGGAAGTGAGAGAGGTATAGGAAGTGAAAATGTTCAAATAATTATTAGTATTATTATTTCTATACCTTTCGAGGTAGTCGCGGAAGAAGAACAGGGAAGGATCGGCGAGGATGGATGGACTGGATTTGCACTGTTCGATAAATTGCTTCAATTCTTCTAGCTTTGTCGCCTCCATCTTTCAGACAGATACTTTTTACTTCACAGCGTGAGGGCGTGTCGAGGGCTTTAAGAATAAGAATAGCCGGGGGTGGTCTTGAAATTATTTATCATTATTATTATTATTATTATTATTATTATTATTATTATTATTTATTGGGTTTTTCTAGTAACTTCCATCTATAATTGGATAGGGATCATCTATCGAGTGTCGCGGGCCTACTGTATATCTATAGTAGCATCTCTTTACTTTTTTTTTATGAAGCTAGGCCCGGTTATTTTTGGAGATAGGCAAGGCCCATTTCATAATATAACCATTTGCTTATTTTTATTTTTCTTATTAAATTCAATTATAGTGTTTAAGCACTTATGTTGAAGAACATTTTTTGTTAAAAATATATATTATTAAAAAAACAAAAATATATAATTTAAATTATTTTTTCCTTAAAATTAATTGTCGAACTGGTGAAAATCTTAAAAATTACTATGCAACACCAGGCAGGGGATTTAAAGAACATAAATAATCAATCATCAATCAGCTCCTTCAAGGTCAGGGTACGACGTAGACTCAAGCCCTTTATTACAAACTAAAAATTAATTTCCTATTTCCAATTGAACTCAGTGAGCTACATGCATATATTAGAGTTGCCTGCCTCCACCTGAGGACGGGTTTTTTTTCTTTTTCCTGTCACCTTCCCTCGAATAGAAACAGACTCTACTGTGGCAAACTAAGCGCAGTGCAGAAACAACATCCATGGCTTCAGAATACAGACAGATTGAAATGGGGGGCATCGCTGATGGCTACTAATATATTCAGGTCGAAGTCGATCAAGCAACCATGCTAAAAGACAGAAAACCCTAATAGATATAAGAAAAAAAAATCCCATCGTCATAAAATAACAGATTCGAAACTACAAAATCATCAAGTTACGGAAGCAAAACACATTCAGACGCAAATGCTAAACCAGGTCTCACATGATCTGAATAAATTAAGAGGGAGTGAACAATGAGGATACTGTTCATATCAGTGAGATATCAATCCAGAGAAAGAGATGGCTCTCTACTCCATGAATTCTCTCGACATTAGCAGATCCTGGTAGTTGTAGATTGCAAATTCGATCGCCTAATATAGGAGAGACGCGACCAATAATACGAGCAGGCCTGAAAATCCAGTCCATGATATCCTGCTACCGTCATTTTCACCATCCTTTCCAGGAACCGCTGCAGAGGTTAAACAGACGCATTAATGATGAATTCGATGGAAAACTACAGTCGGCTCCACAGGATTTAAATGATTTGACCACTAGATCCTTGAGGATGCCAAGTTTTCTGTTCATCGCTACTGTGTTCTTGGGAAAGGGGAAGGAACAATCATGTTGAATGCAGTCAACAAAGCAGAAAATATGATTGTAACAAGGTCATTCTATAATCCTTCCACCGCGCATCAATACGTCATTCAAGATATTACCCTTTTTTCTTTTTTTGATCATCCTCGTAAACTATCATTGACTATCAAAATAGAGCTAAAATGTGAGATGTTCTCGTGGTTAGCCACGTGATCTAACAATATTTCAAGAACAGATTGATTATATATATATACCTACATACATTTTTATACCAACTATTTGTTTTTTATTTCAAAATACTTTTAAACAAATAAAAATTAATATTATTTTTATATATTTTAGAAGGATTCAACTATGACACATTAATTTAGCAGGTGGGTGAGCACGGTTTTTCACCAAGAATAGCCTGAACTGTGAAGTGACTTTCCTAATTAATGATGCTGCCTGTCACCAAAATATCACAATCTGATACCCCGGAACATGATGTGCTCAGATATTGATTTAAAACCTAATTTTTACTCTTACAGTATCAAAATATATAAATACCTGATCCAGTGGGGGATGCAGCTGAAGCTGTAAGGAGTTTGCGAAGAAAAGAAAACAATTAATTCCATGTTCAAGAGCGTATATTAAAAAAAAAAACATAATATCATAGTCGAGAAAAACTGGAATTTTTAGTTTTCTGTTTATGAGAAACGAAATGAAAATAACTTTAAATCAAATTGCAATTTCTTGAACCTCAAAAGGCTCAAAACCATAAACCATTCCTCGGGAAAAAAACATAAATCAGATTAGTAAGAAATCAGAATCCACAATACCACTGCAATTACTGAGATCAGTGGTGACACCGCATCTCTGGCTGAGCATGATAGCCTGAGAAACATTTAAACCCAAACTCTTAAACAAATTGGGGTCGTTATAGATTTTGCAAAGACAAGGAAGCTCCTTTGCAACTGCTTCTTTGATGGAGTTGCAGCAGCTGCCTGGTGGTTGGGTCGTGGTGGTGAGGTAGGGTTGACATGGTATTAACTTGGATGCACAAGAGGTAGATGAGTCTTGTGCTTTAGTTAAGGTCGCCGTGCTTGAAAAAAGAACTACGACCATCATCGCCACCATAGAAATCTTGAGAGAAGAAGCCATTTCAGTGTTTCTTTGTAATGCCTGCGAGGAGAAACTGGTTAATTTCCTGGTGTATATATAGCCGGTCGTTTGGTTAGTTGTTTGTCGTTCAAGAAAGTGGGAAAATTTGGATTTCTGAGTTAATATGATTGATTAGGGGCCCATAATTTTCCAGCCAACTATCTTTCCAGAACAAAATTCGTCTTCCGTTACCCAAATTCCATCTGACACTTTGAGTCACTGCGTTCCATTCCTGACATATAGACTTCCATAAACTCGAATCCCTTACGGTCGTGAATCGGATGATTTTCACCCCTACCAAGCATTCATATACTTATCCTTTAAAAATTAACCCACAAACTCTTTTCCGAAGTAAACCCTAAGCTAATTTCATGATAAAAGCTTTATTCATCTGTTTCATTTTCCTCAAACCTAGCCCCCTTCCTCCTTAGGCTTACACATCAAATTCCAATTCACCGGATGAATTTTAGCTTTGCCTTCCTTATGCCCCCATATGAAACTTCTACAAATTTTCTCTATTTCCTTACAAGTATGTTTAGGAATAATCTGCTGCTTGCATGGGGTATAGAGGTATAGTATTCGTAACGGCCTTACAAAGAGTTATTTTTCCCGCCAAAGATAAATTGTTTGCTTTCCACCACGCTAATCGTCTTTGGAGATTCTCTATTAAATAATTATAAGTTTGCTTTGTAATTCTTTGATGGAGTAAAGGCACCCAAGATATCTCCCCAAATCACTTGTGACTTGGAACCCACTTCTTCTATGAATAGCGTTCGCCAATGAGACTGAGACATTCTTGGAAAAGAATATTCTAGTCTTAGCAGCGCTAACTCTCCGACAATCGACTGCACAAAAGATATCAAGACATTGATTGACCCAAATCACTTGTGACTTGGAACCCACTTCTTCTATGAATAGCGTTCGCCAATGAGATCGAGACATTCTTGGAAAAGATATCTCCCAAATCACTTGTGACTTGGAACCCACTTCTTCTATGAATAGCGTTCGCCAATGAGGTCGAGACATTCTTGGAAAAGAATATTCTAGTCTTAGCAGCGCTAACTCTCTCGACTCGACACTGCACAAAAGATATCAAGACATTGATTGACCCTCTCTAGTTGCTCCATGTTGGCCTCAGTAAACAAAAGCATGTCATCCGCGAAACACAAGTGGGAAATCTGCAACCCATTCCTTCTTACTTTAAAAGGCTTCCAAGACTTGTCCTCCACTCTCCGATTGATCATCTGCAGACAACCTTTCCAAACATAACACAAAAATATAGGGAGACAACGGGTCACCTTGCCTAATACCTTTGCTAGGGAAAAATTTACGAGTGACTCCACCATTCCATAATACACTAAGAGATGTAGTTTCAATACAAAGCATGATGACTTTTAAAAGCTCATTAGGAATTCCACCTCGTGTAGAGTATCTCTGATAAAATCCCAACTTAACCGATCATACGCCTTTTCCGGATCCACCTTAATAGCCATATAACCCTTCTTGCCTTTCATTATGCGCATTGAATGAATAATCTCCTGCGCCACAATAATATTAGGCTGCGACATCAAATTTTTCAATCGCCCACTATCACTTTAGTAATCACCTTAAAAATCACATTGCATAACCCAATTGGTCTAAATCGGTGAATATACTCCGAACTTGAATTTTAGGAATCGGAACCAGGTGAGAATGGTTGATTGGAGCGATATCCATATTACCTGTAAACACCTCTCGAATGTACTTGCAAACAGATTGACCGACTACTTGCCACTGCGATTGGTAGAAAATTGGTCGATATCCATCTGGACCCGGAGCCTTATAAGGCTTCATCTCAAAAAAGGCCCCTCTAATTTCCTCATCAAGAACTGGCGCCACTAGCTGATTCATAACCTTGGAGTCAATAACAGGAAATTGACCCCTCAAAGGATAATCTGCTTGACCAACCTCATTATCTTGCTTGAAACAACCGCTGAAAATACTCCTGGCCATATTCTTTAACCGATCCTCCTCCCACACCCAAATATGTTGCTCATTCTTTAGCGCCATTATCTTGTTTCTTTGTCGTCGAATAATAGTTTTTGTGTGGAAATAGGAGGTGTTCCTATCCCCAAACTTAATCCATTGGCAACGCGACTTCAGTACCAGTGAATTTCCTCCCGATGTAGAATCGACTATACTCGGACGCTAGCTCCTCCTCCAACCGATATAAATAAGGATTTCCCTCCTAGCTATAATCTTTTGGATTCCTCCAAGTCTAGCCAACACCATTCTTTTCCTCTGAAAAATATTACCATAAACCTCCTTATTCCATTTCAGTAATCGGATCGCCAATCTCTCCAGCCACTTGGAACCTCTTCCCTCTCTCCCAATTGTTTTTCATAAACTCCCCAAAATCTTTATGATGAAGCCAAGCTGCCTCAAAACGAAAAGGTCTTTCTACTCTCTGGCCCCTTCCTCTTAGTCCTTCCACCTCGACAAGAATAGGATGATGATCAGATCGAACCCTTGGGAGGACTAAAACTTTCGCCTCCTGATACAATTGTCTCCATTGATCATTGCTGAAACATCTATCTAACCTTTCACAGACTCTATCATAGCCATTTCTCACTCCCCCTCTCCAAGTGAATTTAGGACCCTTACTACCCAAATCTATCAATTGACAATCCTAAACCCATTTTGTAAACCGGTATATTCTCTGATTATCGATTCCCGCTCCCCCAACCTTTTCCAAGGCCATCAAAATTTCATTAAAATCTCCTATAACCATCCATGGCATTCAAATACTCCTAGCCAATTGCGCCACTTCCTCAAAGCATTGCTTCTTCAGTTCATTAATGGGATTAGCATACACTACTGTAAAAAGCCATGCATCTCTCTCCCCTTCTTTCGCAATGCCATGAATAAAATGTCTAGATGACTTTAGAATTTTTATATTAATTTTCGACTTATTCCACATCAACCATAAACCTCCTGACCTCCCATTAGCCTCCACCCTAAAATTTGAATCAAAATTTAATTTCTCAACAACTTTGTTCGCCTTATCTCCATTAATCCTCGGTTCTACAACCGCCAAAATATCACAATGATATAATCTCCTCATATCATGAATAACCTCACAAAATCCATCATTTCCAGCCCCTCTACAATTCCAAAATAAGAAATTCATAAGAGATGATTAATGTATACTTACCCCTCCTCAACATCCCGTTTCTAGCATGAGTGTACCTCCATGTCATCTCCTTCTTCCATAAAATTCCCGTCTTCCACTTCATTATCTACCCGCATCCCATTTCCTTCCTCCATCCAAGCATTGCCATCGGTGGTTCCGGTCTCACATTAATTTCCAGTGCCGATGTTGTGATGGCGGACTTCGTCTCCATGCATGGTGTGAATGATTGTCCTCTCATAAATCATATCCACTTCAGAGATTTGTCCCTCATCACGGACACGTTATGGCTGATTTGTTTCAAAACATTTTCCTCCTTTCCTCCTTGGTAAGCTTGCATCTCTTTAATAATCAACTGACTTGACTCCAGCCCCTCGACCGGCTCTCCCTTCCTCGACTGCTTCCACACCACTTGGGCTATGAATGAAGTCCAAATTTGCAACCCAGCTCTCCTGTCCCCGTTCCTTTCCAGGCCGCTCGTGGGCTTCCAGCAGCCTGTGCACCCTCTCCTTCCGGAGACCTTTCCCTCACCTCACGGCCTCGTTGATCTCTTCCTTGGTCGCTGGTCGACCCATGTTCCTTTAGGCCCAAAAACAGCCCTTTCCCTGCCTCCAGACTTCCCATCTTCTTCTTTAATCCCTCATTGCTTTGCTCTTTTTCCTTTTCCGCCGCTCCCAAACAGCTATTGTCTCCCATTAAGTCCTCCAGCGCACTATATCGGGAAGATAGCCATAAAATATTACCCTTCTCTGCTTTTGATGGCGCACCGAGACTCATGCCGTTATTCTCGTTCATGCCAGATCCTTTGTTGGTCGTCGCCACCATCTGCTTGTTCGTCCGGCGAGGTCGTCGTTCCGCTATCATCCATTTTCCAAAGGATTCCAGTAACTCTGGACCGGCTGGAGGATCTGCATGACCCTCAGGTAAATCTCTCCCCTGTAATTATTTCACTAGTTTGAATTTCAGATTTCCTTTAGGGCAAACCTCTTGCTTATGGCCATATTGACCACAATGAAAGCAAACCAAGTGTAAACCCTCATACATTATGCGCGAATTCGCCCCTAAGCTTGAATTTTGCGATCAAAGGCTTGGTGAGGTCAACCTCCACACAAATGCGAGCAAAATTGCCCCTCATTCCCACTTGTACTTGTCAATGATATTTAAATTATAACCCAACATACAATCTTTATTCCCCTTTCCTCATTTCTTTCTCTTTTTCCTTTTTATTTCTATAGAAAATAACACATAACACCCTTTTATGTTGTTACAAATCTAGCTTTTATCACCGCAAATCCAATCACCTTAACCCTCCATAGATCATCATCCATGTTACTCAATCTATCATCATCCATGTTCTAGTTTTTTTTTGTAAGCAAAACTGTCTATTTTTTTTTCTTGTAACCCATTTTTATATAAAAAAAAAATGTATATTTATGTAGTATATGTAGTTTGTTTGTGTGTTTACTTATTTTACAACCTTTTTCTAATATAAATTGGTTGGTTGAATGTAAGACTTGTACATGTTAGGATTTGTTTTAAATTTTGCAAAGTTATATTAGTTTTAAATTTGATGAAAACAAGTTTGATTTTTTGACTCATGTGTTTTGTAATGAAATAAATAACAACTTATCTAATGAGTATATTTTATATTTTTAATTTTATTGTTATGTTAAAAGTTTAGGTAAATGTCAAGGAATTTGGATTTTTTTGGAAATTTGATGATGATGACAATGATTTAAGAGTACCATTAAAATAAATTGAATAATTTCATTAGTTCATATGATTAATTAAAACATGTTTTCATGAATATTATATGCAGGTTTTATACAAGTAATGGATGGTTATTTATTGGATATATCGAGTTTCACCTGAAAGTGCATGATAAATTATTTTAATGAGATTGAGGGTTTTGTTAGAATGAATTATCTAATATCAGTAGAGGCGGTATTGGATATTCATGTAAGAGGTGTAAAATAAAAAAGTTTCTTAATCTAAAAATTGTTACAATGTATCTTTTACAAAAATATTTACAGAGAAATACTCATGTTAGTTTGCGTATAGAGAATCATATGTTCCCCACATGATCATGGCAAAAATGATGGTTAACTTATAGTTTTAGCAACTTGCATAAAAGTTGTGGATGATAATAATAATAATCATTATAAAAGTACAAGTATGAAATAATAGAAATGAATCAAGGTGATGAAGACTAATATTCAATCATAAGTGAATTTTATGATTTTTTTGCTCTTTCATTTTTTTTTTCAGTATTAAAAAAATATAATAATAACAATAATGATGATGATGATGATGATGATGATTTAATCTTTTAAATTTTCAAATAAAATGATTTTTTTTCCAGTCAATAATTTTTATTTTTAATCATTTATTTTATTTTGTTATTTGCTCTTTTATTAATGTTTTTAAGCTTTTTTTCGCCTTTGATTTAATTTCGTTTTATTCCTGTTATTAAAGAAATAATAATAATAATAATAATAATTTTAGTATTTGTTCCAACATGCTTTTTTATTAATATGTTTTTTTTCCCTCTCAAATTTGTTCAACAATGTTTAATTTTTTGATAGTAATAGAAATCATAATTTTATAAGTTGAGACTTCGATATTATTGTTAGTATAATAGATGATGTTGATCCCTTTAAGTATATCAAATTTCATATATTAAAATATTATATTTTAATCTCAATAGCTGTAAAAATTATTTGTTTCGTCCACACTACACCCATAACGTAATGTGAGCATTCAACTAGTCTCGAGCTATTTGGGAATTTAACTAGTCTCGAGCTATTTGGGAAATTATTTAATTTATTTAAATACATCATAGTTATGGGAGGGGGTGAGTATCTAAAAATATCTCTCTTGAGAAAGAAAACTTTTGTTCATAATTTTAAGTGACCCATCAATCATATCTCGATTTTGGAGTTGTTTGGCATTGCGATCAGAAAGTACTTATGAAAAAAATTGAAAATATTTTATTTTTATTTTTTACTTTAAATTAAAAAAATAATATTTTTAGATTATTTTAATGTGCTGATATTAAAAATAATATTTAAAAAATAAAAAATAAAAAATTATTTTAATACATTTCTTTTTAGAAACCATCACTATCGCACTTTAAGATGCAAAATTTCCTAGGTACCTAACCCACTTTTATTGTTGTCTCGTACCCGAGGAAAGTGGTTGGGTGAGAATAAATTCGAAGTAATCGCCTTGGTCACCGGAGAATGGGGTTGGACGACGATTACTTGTTTTTTTAAAATATGATTACTTGTATTTTAAAATATTTTTGATAGTAATTGATTTTTTATATTAAAAATTTAGAATATTTAGAATACAATGCCACCTGTATCTTCATGCATCAAAATATTCAAGATCGGCTAATGAAATGTTTTAAACTGTGTTTTAAAAATATTTTTGAAATACATTATTTTATTTTTTAAAATTAAAAAAATAATGTTTTTAAATCATTTTAACATGTTAATTTAAAAATTATTTTTTAAAAAATAAAAATATAATTTTAATATATTTATTTTCAAAATCAATTTTATTCGCATTTTCAAACCGTCACCAAGTACACAGCGGGCGAGAGTCCCTCATCACGGCAGGAAGCTGCAAAAGTCACATCCACGTGCCAAGTTTCACACTTTAGAGTCAAGGCCACAGAACGGCTTATGATTTTTTGTTCCATTTCTTAGCTGGAAAGTAACAATTTAATGCATCATTCTCGCCTCGAATGCAACCTCCTCATGATCTTCGCCTCCAAGTAACAATCCCATGCAAAATTATTCATCCTTCATTGTTTTGTTTTGTTTTATTTTTTAAATTGATTTGTTTTTTAAATTGATTTGTATTATTTTTTTAAATCTTTTTATGTGATTGAAGTTTTTTTATTCTATCTTTTAATACTTTATTTATTAAAATATACGATTTATGTTTTTTTTTCCAGGTTTATGGCTTACAATTAAATGAAGGGGTTTATTTTAGCATTTGAATAAGTCCATTGAGTCCCTGGTTTTCAGGGAGACATTCATGGTCAAGCAATAGTTAAGAATTTTAGTTATTTATTTTTAGCCAATGTACATGTCACGTGACTATAAACATGAACTATTGAGCTATTTTCCAGTTAATTTGTTATTTCTGTAAGACTATTTATTAACCACTTCCTTTCAATAATAATTATTCATTCGATTCAATACTGTATGCTGATTGTTTTATTCTCTACATTAAATTACCCAAGTCATATATTTCTATTATTATTTTTTAAAAGATTTTATTTATTTATATAAAACTACTATAAACTCGTGATCTAACACATAGAAGCTAACAAGTTAACTTAATGGGTCACATTTTTTTATTTATTATTATCATTATTTTTTATTTAATATTGAATTTTTTTTATAACATGAGCATATATTTATATATATATTATTTTAAATATACTTGCATCAACTAAGATTTTATTTGTCATTGTGTTTTAAAGGTCATTTTAAATATTTTTTTATTTTTTAATAGTTTTAGATTATTTTCATATACTAATATTAAAAATATATTTTTTTTTAAAATTACATATAAACACAACATCAACCTTACTTCGCAATTATCATTTATAAAATTAAACAGGATTTTTAAGACAACAGGTCTTAAGGTTAAATGAGTAATCATCGGAAGAAAGAAAACACCCTGGCCAATGTTTCGTGTGGTACCATGTCATAAGGTTTGGTACGAATTTCTTACACAAAAGCAATGAAGAAAAACATTGTGGTAGTTAAGATGTTTGGCCACTAAGAAACTTCAAAGAAAACTTGTTCCTTTTCACAAAGTAAGAAAAGCCCCGTGTGATTACTCTGAAATGGTATTGGAGGACTCCATTTCAAAGACAAATAAATTTATCGCCGGCCAGTTGGTTACCCCCCACTATTAATAATTTAAAAATAAAAACATCGATCATGTTTAATTTAATATTATTTTATTTCAAGATGCCTTTTTTTCATCATTCCTTTCATATTATCTCTACGTATACCAGCTATTTTTTTTTAATTTTTTAATTAAAATATTAAATTGATTTTCAGCTAACATGGTAATAAAAAAATCTATTGCAAAAGAATTCATTCAAGAAAAATTTAATAATAATAATAATAATAATAATTAAATCACCTTACCCCAACGCTGCCAATAACTAGTGTTGACCTTTTTTAGTACAGTATTTTTAAAAGGGGTGTAACTTTTGTTAATGAGCCAGACTGTTAAAGCTATTGTTAATTATATTTTAGGGCCATGGGGTTGGGCTGGACTTGAAACTCCCAGTATTAACTTTACAAACCAGGCCCATTCCAATGTGCCCTCATCAAACAATTGGCAATGATGCTGCAACATCTCATCTAACGGTTGTAATTCCCGCCATCGTCAACAGATAAATACTGCACGACAAAAAGCAAATCAGATAGATAACATCAGAAGATAACACAAAACCGTTGAAAACACAAGTGCCTCTTCACTTGCTGTCTCAGAGCTTTTTGAAACGGACATCATCGAATGGCCTCTCTTACACTTGGTGGCTTCAGCAGCATTACTGTCCTTACAAGACCAGTCACAAGAACCAGCTACAGACCCTGCAGAATCTCCTGCGTTAACTGGGTATCTCAAGTTTTCATTTCCTTTTTCAATTCAATGCCTCAATCTCATCTTCAATTTGTTTATAAACCATTTTGCGTTCAATAATCCCTTTGTGTTTTCCGTTTTTGTTTCATTTTATGTGAGAAAAGGATCCAGAGGGGCTTTATGGGCAACCACAAACAGGCCATTTAGCTCGTCGGGAGATGAAAAGAAGATTCGAGAAAGACGCAGAGTTTCGCGAGGAGCTTGAGAAGCAAGCTCGTGAAGAAAAACAGCGTCGCCTCGCTCTTCGCCAAGTAATGATTCATTAATTAATCGATGTTATTGTAAATATTCGCTATTATTTTGTATTTTTTTGATTTTTTGTGGCGTGTGGACTTTGGATTAGTCTAGGGTGATACCGGACACTCCGGAAAAACTGATAGAGTACTTTCTTGATACTGAAGCTCAAGAGATGGAGTTTGAGATTGCTAGACTGAAGCCACGGTTAGTCCTTTCAAGTTTTAAGCTCCGATGCCTTATTTATTTATTTATTTATATTGTGGATAATATTGTGAGTTGTTAGATAGGCAATATGTTTGAGACTTCGCCTCTTCCAATGAAATAGTTCTCAAATGGCTAAGCTATTTTTCTTGACACTTTTCTTTATTTTTTTTATAAAAAAACCAATGATATGGTCCCGCCCTGTTTTGATATGGACTTTCTCAAGTATTACGTTCCCAATGTAAGCAAAGTTAGTTTCAAACCCCAGTTCTGAAGGAGGAAATAGCTTTTTTCTTGAACTGTCCTTTTCCATCAATTGCTTCGTTGGCATGATTGCTTGTGGCTGCCTTTCATCTATCCTATTCACTCTCTTGCAGAGTAAAGGAAGAATGTCAAGTACCATGCATCATGACAAGTTCCACTTTAGGATCATACTCATCATAGCATAAGAATGGGATTTTATTTTTATTTACCGACCACATATTTTGCCTTTAAACAATGCCTGTGGAATTTGCAGATTGAACCAGGAATTTTTCTCGCAGCTACAATTTGAACTGGGGCAGCTTCGTTTTGCTGTTTCAAAAACTGAGGTTCACTCAAGAGTTATACGTGAATGTTGAACCCCTTTTCCATAACCATATCAAACCTATTTATGGAAATGTTGGTGATTGTTGTAGGAGATGGAAGACAGATTGATTGAGTTGGAAGCACTGCAGAAAGCTCTGCAGGAAGGAACAGGTTTGTATTCTCTGCAAACCTCCCAAGAAGAATTAATTATCTCCAGCTTACTGGAAACTGATGGAACTGGGTTCCTTCGTCTTGTTATAGAAGCCTATGATAAACTGCAAGGTGACCTTGTACAAGCAAAGAAAAGCCTGGCAAAAATCTTGACATCAAAGGATGTAAAAACCACTGTATGCACTGCCCTTTTCACTCATCAATCTTTTAATTCAAATATTTTACAATTCTTTTGCCTTGTTAATTATGTTAATTAGGTTGATTTTGCATCTTTGGTTTCCATGCCAGTTGTTGGAAATGGTTGAGCTGAATGAACTTAACAGATCATTGTTAACGCTTCTTGATGAAAACATAGCAAGCGCCAACCAAGGCAAACAGGTAAGAGCTGGAGACTAAATTTTCTTCTCAACCTGTTTTGCAATCTCTCTCACTTTTCAGTGTTGCCTTTGGGGTCGAGGAACACAATAAATAAATAAATCATATTGATATGAATTTGGCACCACAATCAGCATACAGGACAAGAATATATTAGAGCAGGTTTCTTCTAAGAGCTACTATGACCAAGAACATTCGAGACAAATAATGAATTTATAAATGCGTTTCCAGTTTAGGTGCCCTCTAGGGGTTCACAATTCTGATATTCTAAAGGAGTGGGTGTCTTACTCTTCATTTTGTATCACTGTTTGCATGTGTTTCGAATAAAATTTCTACCAGATATATACTCATTCAACATCTGCAAACATATCCCTGTTGAATGCATTTCCTTCTCAATTTGTCTTACTCTTCATTTTGTACTCATTCAACATCTGTAAACATTTCCCTTCAACTTTTCCTTTTGAGAAGGAAAAGGAACAGAAGTCCTAAACTGCATGATTGATGATTTGCTAGCTAGATTGAACTTTTAATGATTCGTATTGTGCAGAAAGAAGCAGCAGCTTTCATGGAAAAGCTTCGTGCAGCTGTTCTCAAGTACATGACCGTTTAGCACGAAGGTGATGAATAATGGAACCTTTGAACTATGATGCATTTTTTTTGAATTTAGCTTGAAAATGTATTTGATTTATGAGTATCAGATAGATCATTCTAATATTAAAATGAAAGCAATTGATTTAATGTATGAAGTTCTGCTTTGATGAAAACTTTTACATAAACTGACTTGTAGTTCCTTACACCAGACTGAAACGGTACTGAAATTGGAATTCTTACACAGCTAAAAGTTTCTGTAGCATGAGATTGGTGTGCTTTACAAGGGTAACATTTCAAATCCTATCCAAAACACCATAAAATGTGAACTATATCTCAATCACCTTCCTTCTAAACATAGTAGAATTTTCGTTCATTGTATTGAAGCCAAATGTTGTTTGAGTAATAGGCATTTGAAAATGTATATGTTTATAAGCACTCTATGCAATTCAGTATGTTTTGGACCTTATGTGTTTCAATTATGGGCTGAATAGTTACAGTAAAGGTTATCTAGTGAAAACAATTCTGATTGTGGAAAAGGATGAAGCCTTGCTTCTGTAGCACCTGGAAGCAACAAACAATTTTCTAGCCATCTCTCATCCACGCAGGTGTATGCGAGAGTTGTAGAGACTGGCTTGCTACTGGCATATCTAAAAGGATAAGAATTAAAAAAATATACTGGATTATTCACACAAATGATAATTGTAAAAGATTAATGCAGGCCTCGGACGATTTGCACAGGACCAAGGTGTTTTCGTCAGTGAAGTGAGCAACACATCGACATCAGCACGTTGCGTATTGCTGCTATTGGGTGATGTGGAGTGGAAGAATCATAAAATAAGGATCACTCAGGTGAACTTATGTTTTTGCTGGTTTACGTACGAGACAAAGACGTGTACCTCAGAAAATTATATCAGAAAATATTTCATGCAAGAATCATCCAGATCCATCCTACACGATATGTGTTTAATGCATAAGGTTTTCCCCCCTTAGTTTCTTGAATCTAGAATGCTCCTTAACTCGATCCTTTTCACATTCTGACTCTTTTTGCCAAATCTTGGTTTTTGATGTGTTTTGGTCCCACATGAGATCAAATTGATGTAGTTTTCTTTTGGTGCTTTGGAATTGAGGTTGATTTCCCTTTGATTAATTTAAACCCTCAAAGAGGGATTGTTGCAGCAAGTCGAGCTAGAGTGTCATTGATCAAATTGATGTAGTTACCATACTTGTTCATTTTAGGAACTCACCTTAATCCAATAGGAAAACATGTTAATTTTAGATTATATGGACGTTGTGAAACCTCTAGCCGATGAAATTGCCATTCTTGACTATCCTGTTTTAGATGATGAGCTAGCCCTCCATGTTCTTAATGGGTCATGACCTGATTTTCATGAAATTACTCCAATTACCCTGTGGGAAAATGACAAGGAGAGCTCCTAAATCTTAAGCCCCTTGGTGTTCTTCAGGAAATGGGTTACCAAACTCCTAAATCTTCGTCACGTGATCTTTGATGAGAGTCACACCATCACTTTATGTTGATTCCTCAAGTGATTTATTTCTTGTTCATGTTTTTTTATTCACTGCTGTCAATTCCACTCCGGTCCTAGCACCTCTGCTGCAATATCCCATTCCCACCTCATCACAAGGTTCTGAGAAAGGTGTGCCTGTCAATTTTGTGTGCTCCTTCTCGGGCACTCCTTGTTAATTGTCTTCTGCATTACATACTAATTCATATTCTCCCGTCTCCACAACTTATTCTTCTACACTTGAACCGCCAACATCTTTTTTTGCCTTTCCTTGCACAACCTACCTTCACATAGCTTATATTAAGGGAATTCTAAGATCTGTCACAAAACCCATCTTATGTGGACTAAATCTATGAATCAGATATTCAAACCTAAACACATTCATTCTGTCACCAAAGCCACTACTGTGGATAGGCCATATCCATTCCTACTGAGCGTGAAGCTATGTCTAGTGAGCTCACGACTCTTATGTAGCATGCCACCTTGGATCTTGTTCCACCCCTTTCTAAATGCAGTCCAATCGGTTGCAAAGGGGTGTTTGTTAGGCAGATAGGTCATTGGATTGGTTTAAAGCCAGACTTATGGTCAAAGGCTGTGACCAACCGTCAGGCCTTGACTACACTGAGACATCCAATCACGTGGTCAAGCCTGCAACCATTAGAGTAGTTCTCACCGTTTCTGTCATTAATGGGTGGAAACTGGGGTAGATGGATGTCAAAAATGCTTTTTTGCATGGTAAATACTAAATTGGATGAAAAAGTCTATATGCTGCAACCCCCAGACTTGATGGGTATTCTGGCCATCTAATGGATGGAAATGTGAAGGCTGCCATCAAGCGCCGGTTCACCATTGTTGCTCAGGTCACTAGCAATGCTCTTGCACTGGTTAATCATTTTACATCTAGACACCGTGCCAAAAATTCTTAGATTTCTTCGAGGCAGAAGGTTCTTGTCATATATGATCATCATGAGGTGTTACAGGCAAGGTTATACGTGTTGCCGAGTTTTGTGTTTGAACTTGCTGCTCGTATGTAAATGTAAGATAAATGTCCTTGAGCATTGTGTGATACCATTGTTATGTTTCCTGTAAAAATAGTAGAATGCATCACCTCACCCATCTGTCTCTTTCATGGCCGACATAACTATAACTTTTCTCCAATCCTTTGCTGAAGTGTAGCCGTCATAGTTCATCGGGAAAATACGTGAAAAACTCAACCTGCCTGATTTTGCATTCTGAAACCGCCTTTCGTAATCGTTAGTTTTTGTCGTCTTCAAATAATATTCATCATTATTGGTCATGAATTAAGATTTACAACACTTATTGCGCATGATATCTTCCTATTCGGACGTTGTGTAAAGATTTAGTGAAATTGATAGTTGATTGAAGCTAAAAGGAGCCATTCAAGACGTTATACGCTATCAATCTTGCCAGGTGAAATCTGCCTGAAATCTTTCTATCCTGTGAGTCATAGAAGATTTGCTGGATGATTTTTTTTTTTTCATTTGATATGGAAATGTGGAAGCCATATTCCCTGTTTTTTTTTTTTTTCTTAATTTTGTTGGGAGTGCGTTTAGTGAGATGATACTGCGTCCTGTAATGGTTTTCTAATCACCGAAACGACAATTGGCCGACTTTATATGGTTAAGCACAAGGAGAAGGAGGTGACAGTCCGACCATAAGCCGTGGACAAAATAAACTAAACAAAGTTAAAGCTAAAGCATGATTACTGATTTGATTATACAAAATACCAGTTTACTTTTGACAACTTTGGATTTACTTTGCCAGCAAGGCGACCAGATCCGTATCTAGTTGATTTTGCAAATCACTAAATGCAATCTAAAGCATTAAAAGTAGGGAACATCTTTTTGCAGTGCTTATCTTCTCAAGTTATCCATGCAAATTTCATATGAATGAACTGACGATTGTCTATAAAACATTCTGCCAGTCACAGTGAACTCAAAGTGACGATGGCAAAGGAGGGTCTAGCCATGCCACTCCGTTCCAGAGAAGTCTTCAATGAAGGTGATCCCGAAGATCAACATGTGAAGCAGAGACGTATTCGAATTGGAGCAAACAATATCATCTCAAGTTATATTCCTCATGTTTCCAGTTTTGCTTAGATTTTCAAGTAAGCATTTTAAACTCTGAAATCTTCACGACTTCCTACAAATAAATTCCCTTTTGTTGAAGAGGATTGGAGACTTCACATGAGACCATGAGGTTGAGTTAATTAATTATATTTATCTCAGAATGGTGGGAAGCCAAAAGCCAAAATCAATCTCCATGAAAGCTGAAACACACAATAAGAAAAGAGGTTTCTCAGCCCCCACAAAGTGGTGGATGATCACCCGAGGCTCAACTGCTCAGGAGAAAGGAAAGGAAAATGGAGTGGACAAGAACTAGGTGTAGCAAGATGGAGCGCTAACGGGAAGTTAAATCAATAAAAGAAACACATCTAGTTTCATTTTCAGACAATATTATCAGGATGAAGAAAGAAAAGGATTAAAAATATGTTAACACATAGCTAGGGGACGGCCGAACCTAGATTGCTTTCAATATTAAAATTCTACGCAGGTTCTTACATATACGGTTCCATTTTATCGAGAAGTCGATTTGAAACAAGATACTTCGTCGAGAAACCAGGACTGGGTTCAATACATGTTAGATTCTAAATGCATGTGGCTTGAGTTTTCAGGAGCTCACTGCATATCTTCTGACAGAAAAGACATTAGACATTAGCAGAGCTAGTTAATGTCGAATGATTGTCGACCTTACAATATCAAAGAGCTAGCTGGACGGGGCTATTCATGTTGGATTTCTCTTATACATAACCAACGTATGGATTCAACAGTGCCAGTCCCCCCTGCCAGCCTAATCACATTCAGCACCATCCGTGGTGTCTTTTGTTTTTTTCTTTGCAGAACGGTGAGGATCTTCTACCGAATGGCAAAATTTGCAGTAAAATTACCCTGATTTTTAAACGAAGCATTTCATCATTGGTTTTGAGCCATCAAACTAAGGCCCACCCAACAACCCTCCCTATCAATCAATCAATCATCTCTCTATATGATTAACAATATTATCACACATTTGATGTTTCTTGCCTCAGGTAACACCTTACCTGGTTCAAATTTCAATTTCATAATCCCTGAAGAAGACAGAATTGAAAGGATGGTGAACAATTTGATTGGTTGTGGTGCAGTTTTCAATAAATACACACCGTCTTATTTTTGCATTTTAAAAACGTTTCTGAAGAGAAGAAAAAAGTATTTTTAATATATTAATTATAAAAATTATTTGTCCTTAGGAAGTGATAACACAGTTTGGTTGGTTCCTGAACTTTTGGTCTTATTAGAGACGATAATATGAATATCCGCTAGGAATTCCTGACTACCTTGACCTGAAAATTTAGAAAATAGCTTTTCTAAATAAAAAATTCATTTATATATATATATATAATTTATAATTTATAATAAAAAATACTTTGAAAACATGTGAAAAAGAAAACAGAGATTTTCCGATCGGAAAATGATTTCTGGTTTTGAATAAAAGCAATGACATAACCTGTCGAACATCTCAAAATCAGGTTCGTCCTCCCTCTTTCAAGGAACCAAAGTTGAGCCTTTATATAAATCGGGCTCTTCCTTCTCATGCTCGACAAAGTTACTTCAGCTTGCGAAATAGGGAGAAATGGAAACTTATGTGGCGGGCCTTGCTATAGCAGCTGTTCTCTTTCTCCAATTCTCCGTAAACTCATCATGCTCAGCCACTGGATCTTTACCTTCAAGAAACACAAATATAGAATATATTAAAACTACTTGTTATAACACCACACTGTACCCTAAATTATGCTACCACACCCTTGCAATCTATGCCAGCACGATCGAAACCAACCCTAAACTACTAGCCAGTACTGCCCTTAACGTGAGCCTCAGAAGCACCTACTCGACATCAAGGTTGATGAAAAGGGTGTCCAAACTTCCTGATCTCGAGCCTCGAGTGGCTGCGGCCATGTTAGATTGTACAGAGGAGGCTGGGGACTCGGTGTATGAGCTCCAAAGGTCCATGGAAGAGATGGGGCAGGCTGATGGGTCAAGGTTTTCCAAGGCAATGAGTGATATAGAAACATGGGTTAGTGCAGCATTAACAGACGATGATACCTGCTTGGATGGATTTGCCGAGGAGGTCATGAATAAAAAAGTGGCGGCCATTATTAAGAGACACGTACAAAGAATGGCACGTTTGACTAGTAATGCTTTGGCTCTTGTCAATAGATTTGCTTCGACTCAAGCCAGTTTACCATAATCATGTCCGTATTTTATCTCCCTCTGGTGGGAATTGTAAGGATTCCAATCCCAAGCTGTCAAAGCTCATCCATGTAGGAATTTGTAGCCTGAACTATCTCTGTCTTCTGCAGTTTCTGAAGCTACTATCTTGTTTACAAATAAAATTTGGTCTCTGTGGCTTTGGATTAGATATACTATGAAACAGTTCTTTTAAATTCAATCGCCCCAAAGTCAAATTAGCATGCTGTAAGAGTTGGATCGGGTTTCTTGAACTGAAACTTCAGTTTCTCTCGTTGCCTCTGGCATTGGATACTACCGCGTGTTTAGGGACTATTGTACTGTGAATTACCTGCGGCGTGCTGCTATCAACTACACGAGCCAGTTGCCAGCATTTCGGTGCAGTAATTTTTCTTAAGAGAAGGTAATTTTTTCCATAATATTATAAATTTGAATAAAATAATAAGTTTATAAGATTTTTTTTAAAAAATGTAAGTTTTTAATAAAATATATAAATTTTAAATCGATATATAAGTTTGCTTAATAAATTTAAATGAGAATTAAATGTTTTGTTTTTTTAAAAAATAATGTTAAGAAACACAAATTTTTTAAAATAAATCGCCACTATCATTATAGTAATCACAAACCATTACTGTAAATAATTAATATTATAATTATTATTGGCATCGCCATTGTTGTCATAATCATTATTGTTATTATCGTTGTCATCATTATCACGATAATTATTATTTACTAAATCATCGTTACAGTTATTATCATCACAATTATAACTAATATTACCACTATTTTATTGTTATTGTTATTGTTATCGATGCAATATTTTATTAGTAGCAGTAGTATCATCGTCATCACTATCATTGTCATTGCGATTATAATTACTAACACTAATATTGTTATTAATATTATTAAAATTACCATTAATATTATTATCATTATTATAATTGTTTTTGTTATTATTGATATTTTTAATATTATTTTATGATTTATTGTTATCACTATCATCACAATCATAATTATTAATATCACAAGCATTATAACCATTATATTAAATTATTGTTGTTATTATCATTAGTAATGTCACTGTCATTATCATAATTATAACAACTAAAATTACTACTATTATCACTGTCTAAACAATGAGAATTATTATTATTACATCACAATGATAGAGTTAAGATGAGAAGGAAAATAAGGAAGGCATGGAAGCTGAGGATGCTAATTTGGTTGAACTTATAAATCAATACATGACATTTAATGCTCCTAAATTTGAGGTTGAGAATACGAATGAAATGACTGGGTAATGTGCAAATTTAGTTAATCTCAACACATATTGGATTATGTTAATATTGATGATGAGATCCATAGTATCAATCATCTTGGTAAGCAAAAGGGAAATTAGCAAGTGATGCATGTAACTTACCTCAATCTTTGGGATACTAGAAGAGATCATATATTTTAAGAGCAACATTTGATGATTGATATAAATATCTACATGAAATGGTATATAATTAAAGTTATCAAAATCGAGATTTTGACACGGAAGGAATTTCAAAAAATCGAATCGTAAAATCATAAGATTAGAAAGAAAAATCATTCAATGTGGGCCAGATATTGGTCAAACTGTATATGGGCCAGCGTTCCCGTCGAGTGGGAGGCTCGAAAAACAGGATTGCTACCCGTAAAGGCGTTGATGAGATGTGATGTGATGTAGCAAACACTACATTTTTTTATTTGTGTCATGGTGGACTTCAAGAGGTTAAGGAGGTTTTATGAATCAACATTTGAGAAAGATAAGGTTGTTTATCGTGGAAGTGTTAGGGATGATGGTCAATTCACGAGCATTTCATACCCGGTTTACAAGTCAGGGTGATATTGGTGTGGACCTATATATGGATACTATATATCTATTCTCAAGTTGGGATGGAGGTGCAATTCCTCTGAGTGTTCCAGATCTGTCAATAAGCTAGGGTGATATTGGTCATCACCATTATAAGGATGCTGCAAACGCATCCTCCAGTTGAACGAGTTGAGGCGATACTCAAAACCATCACAAGTTCACAAGCACTTTGAAATCGTTCATAAACTGAACCAATTATTGGTTGTAGAATGTAATGGAAATTATGAATAAATGATGAGATACAGTTTTAATAAAATAATATACTATGTTAATAATTATGTTTGACTATGCTAGTTAGGATTGATTTGTTGCTCATGTTAATAGTGATTTTAAGTTGAAAAACTTGCACATAAATAAATTGCTATGAATTATGATTTTTTAGGTGAGAAAGTGAAGGCTAAAAAAATAAAAACACTTGCATGTCATGGAGGTCTAGTTACAACATATTTTTTGGAACGTGAATGTGCGGGTCAGTTTATTACAACATATTTTTAGGTGACCTCTAACTGATGACCTCAAAAAATCAAACCCCAGACTTGGCCAGTTCATCCACACTTGGAAGGTTTCGGTTGCAACATGTGGGCTTATAAAACCATGCAAGATCCAAATATTAATATGTAGAGGTATGCTACTCTATCAAAAATACCTACCATGCTGAGTTCAGAAAAGTCCAATTTTAATTCCAAAGAGCAGCATTTCATTTTCCCTTTAATTCATGTAGTTATTTATATTGCGCGTGTGAAAGAGCTTCATGCAAGAACTTGTAAACGATGCCCTTTAAACCATCCGTTTTAGGATCTCATGCCTTCAAACGACCTGAAAACAGCATCCTCCATGTCTGAAAAGGGTTGGAGGTAAAGTTTGGTTTCCTCCTGTCATGATGAATATATTAGTTGTTTCTTAAAATAATAATTTTTTAATAAAAACTAGTTAAAACATATAAAAATACATAGAAAATATAGAAGAAAAGAAGCTGAAAGTTGCAAAGCCTAGAGTAACCATTTCCACTACTTATGCGGGGCAAGCACAGGTGTGTCCGCACGCAAACAAATATATGAAAACAAACATCTCATAAACTGCTTTTCCAACTAAATTAATTTTCACCATCTGTCCCTTTCAAATTCACTTTTGAAATTACAAATCACTGATTAAAAAGCAAAACCAAAACCAAAACCAAAAAACGGTAAATGTTCATGTAAATGGTTTATTTTCATTCAAATCTATCTCATCTGGACGATCCCAGCATGGACAAGCTTCTGAATCTTGCTTGTCACCATTGGGTTCTTCATGTGTTCCTGAGCCGCCTTAGGGTTCTCTTGGAAGTCAACCAACACCTGTAAATTAGGACAGAATGTATCATTACCAAGCACAAGTGCAGCCATTTTGGGTTTCGCCGGGAAAGGATGACATGGCAGTTCAGATACTTACCTGTCTCATGACAGGATCTGAGAGAATGTTTTGAATTTCTGGGTCCTGCATTGCTTTGGCCTGGCAAGAGGGAAGACACAAACTCAAGACCATGATCAAGATAACTCTTTGATATTCTAAGAATAAACCGCAGTCAGCATGCAATCTTACCTGTCTCTCTTTCAGTTCCTCTGGGCTTAGGTCACCACGGCTGGCCTTATTGAGCTGCTCCACACATCTGTAAAATAAGTGTGAGCGACATCAAGACTCTTTCATTTATGGGTACTCATAAACGTAAGCAAATCTAGATGAAAATAAATACCTTCTGACACCATCTAGCAATTCCTGGTTATGGGGGTCATGTTTCAGACCCTCCTGATATGTTTCCAAAGCTTTATCATACTCTTTCATAAAGAATTGAACAGCACCTTTTCTTGTATAACCCTTTGAAAAAGTTGGATCAAGTTCAATGCACTTCTCTGCGTCCTTCAATCCCTCGGGCAGAGCTCCTAGTTTAGTGTAGCATGCAGCTCTGTTACTATATGCCTGAAAACAGCAACCATCCATGAATTAGAGTTGAACAGCTGAAACTTTTCACATGCATAAGAAAATGCCTGGATGGCTATTTACCTTAGGATCTTTAGGATCCCTTCTCAAAGATTCTGTGTAGTGCTTCACAGCCTCTGGATACTTTTGCTGCTTGAAATATTCATTGCCTGCAGAAAACGCATTCCAACACAATATGCATATATGTCAGGAAATTCATTAATTAAATGCTAGAATAACATGAACAACATTCCAAGGAATGGCCAGCAACTTAATATAAACAAAGAATGGCTTGGCTACCTTTCTCACGTTCTTCTTCAGCCAATTTTGGATCAAAGTATTCTTGTTGCTCGAGATCCTTCTTTGCTTTCTCAGCTTCGTTTAGTTTCTTCAGTGTGTCAGGATTGCGATGCTCTGTCAGGGCCTTCTGGAAGGTCTCAATGGCTGGTTCATAGTCCTTCGAGCATCTTGCCATTTTTGCCAAGGCAGTTCCTTTCCTTGTCAATGCTCTTGCTATCATCTTATAATCTGATCTAAGCTCTCTACCCCTTTCAACAGCTTTGTCACAATCTTTGATACATTCATCATTCTGAATATTACAGTAATTGGATCAGAGAAAGGGTAAAGGTAAAATCAAATAGTAACAAGGGCTGCTAAGTGACTTTTGACACTGCGTTTCAAAATCATTTTTGAAAAAAAATGAAATTTTTTATTTTTATTTTTATTTTTTACTGCAAGATTTTTTTTTTGATGTTTTTAGATCATTTTGATGTGTTGTTATCAAAAATAATTTATAAAAAATAATTATGATAATTTTATGAATAAAAAACACTTTAAAAAACATCATCCACACTCCCAATCAGGCCCTAAATACTACAACTGTGTCCTGTATGAAACCATGCACAGTGATGTGGAACAACAAAGGAAGCAAAACTTGTGTCTTTCATAGACAAAGGCATTGCTATAAAATTGGAAAATTTGTCCAGGTCTATTTTTTATTTTCTATTTATTGTTTATTAGTCCTAAGGAGTAACCTGCTTTATTAGGTTTTTCCTATTCCAAATACTTTTAGTAAGTAATTAGCTTTACTAGGTTTTCGCTATTCCACATAGACTTAGTATTTTATTATTTGGGAATTTAAGTCCTTGAGTGGATTTAGACTACTATAACTCTATAAAAGTACATAGTCCTTCGATAATATCAATAACAGTTTATGAATAAAAGTCCCACGCATTTTGATTGTGACTCAATCTTCCTTAGGCATGACTCCTAAGAACCCTTGATGTAAAGCTTAGGTTTTTTTTCCTAGCCTCTCCATGAAAGGCCTAGAAACCATATTAGTGTGGCTCAAAGTTTCTACAATTCCTAGCAGAATTCACTTCAATGCAGCCTTAAACAGTCTCCAATGTCAGATTCAGAACAGCCTTCAAAGCAGTCCTGCATCAGTTGGTATCAAAGCTTCGAGATTCTGAAGTTTGTTACGTTCTACTTAAACCATGATAACCATCACTGAATTGAATTCAAAACCTTCTTGCACAATTTGGAAACAAGACTACATTTTATGGAGATAGGTAGAATTAATGGAAACACCTTAAAAACTATCTTGTTGAAACAGCCACTCCCATAGCACGTGTTTTTGTTGATCAGAAACTGGAATTCTTTCCAAAAGGAAGATTCAACAAGAAATAAAGGAATTTCAAATTGATAATGATGTGGAGTAAAAGTGACGAAAAGGAATTCTCTAATCAATTAATTACAAAGCCTAGAGAGCTATATTTCGCACTTGATGGAGCTCAACCAGAAAAGGAACATGTGGAGAACAATGCTAATGAACACAAGGAAAGCAAGGAGAAAGTGGTATTGTCAAAACAGGTGAACTTCATTATTCCTGATTTTGATGGTGAAATTGGTAATAAAAAAAATTCATTATCATTTTCGTCACCAACAAAATAGTTTTAGATTATATTTAAAGGGCGTTGCATCAAGGCCAGGATTTGAGTTTTCTCCAACTAGGGGAGAAAGATGCAGACAACATAGGATGCAAAACTTTTCTTTTTCTAAGCTAGGAGGTTTGTGTAATTGCTGGAAAATCAGGAAAAATTGTCTAGGTATTAATTTCTATTTAGCATTTTATTTCTCCCATGGGATAACTAGCTTTATTAGGTCTTTCATATTCTACAGACTTGCTATTTTATTATTTAAGAATGTAAGTCCTTGACGGTTTGGGAGTACTAGAACTTTATAAATATGTATGTAGTCTCTCTATATTATGAATAACAGTTTATGAATAAAAATTCCAGCAATTTGCTTTTGATGACTCAATATCCCTTTGGCGTGAAGCTTTAGATTTTTTTTCTATCCTCTAGGTGTGACTCTAAAGAACCCCAGGTGTGAAGCTTTAGGTTTCACTATCATATAGGTGTGACTCATAGGAACCCTGTTAGTGCGACTCTAATAATTTCAACTTCCCAGCAATAATTCACTTCAATACAGCCCTAAGCAGCCTCCAAAGTTAGTTTCAGAACAGCCTTCAGGGGTGTTTGGCTGGGCAGCGCAACCACTATTTCACCAAATTTTGAATCGTTTTTGCTTCAAATTAATTTTTTAAATTGTTTTAATATGTTGATTATATATATATATATATATATATATATTATTCTAATGCATTTATAAGCAAAAATCACTTTGAAAAGAAACCTCTAACATACTCCCAAACACCCCCTTCAAAGCTGCTCGGCATCACACAGATAAGAACACAACAGCAAGAACAAATTTATGACAGAAGTAAGCGCAAATAGAAGCCTCAAAAGGCCAGTCCCTGTTAGCATAATCACATAAAAAACTTCAAAGCAGAGAAAGCTAATCAGCCTACAAGTGATCACCTAAATTTCTCTAGATTGCTCGTAGGAAAAACAGGACAAATATGCCCAAATTCCATAAAGTATGAGAATCATAACCCAATTTCACACAAAAATTCCAAACAATTAAAAAGTATCTCTTTCTAAAGTAATATAGTTCACTGAAATAATTGACATAACTTGCAACTCCTTTTGGACCAAACTTATGAAGGAAAGGGTGAGAGAAAACAGATTGTTTCATGGTAGAGTTTAATATAGGGAAGCAGAAAGGGACAGATATATAACTCCACTAGCGGATTTGTTTTCATGCTTATGTATCTCTCAGACTCCATTAACTCTTCCTATCTAATAGTCACTGAAGAGGGATAATCAATGCTATAATATGAGCTCTATGTTGACTTGAAAGATTCGCCCTTTAACAGCCTATGACATCATTAACATAATTTCTTTACTTCAATAAGATTAAACATCATTCACCTAATGGAGAACATTTGAAAATCAAAGAGCCCATCAAAATATTTAATTTACCTTTCCCATCTCCAAATAGACAGCAGCACGATTCGTCAAAAACGAGATATCCTCATCATCAAGCTCCATTGCCCTCGTATAATGCTCAATAGCCTTCTCAAATTCCTTCTTTTTGTAAGCAGCATTCCCCAACTCCTTTTCTTTCACTGCTTGTGCCTTCCTCTCCTTCGCTTCCTTCTCCTCCGTTACCTCCATTGGCTCTGGTTCCACCACCTTCTCCTCTTCCACCACCTTCTCCACCTTCCTCTCTGGCGCAGACGGCTGCGAAGTGGACGTCCCCTCTGGGATCTCCATATCGTCCCCTGCATTCGGCTCTCTTAACTTCACATTCAACAAAACCCCCAAAGCTTGCATCACTCTCTGATCCTTCAAGTAGAGATTCAAATTACTAGGGCTTTTCTGAATGTCTTGCATCATCTTAACAAAATCGGGTTGCTGCAAATACATTCTTGTGGATGGATCCGCCGTTAGCTTCGCCCACATCTCTGGACCGGAGAAAGCATCACCAAACGGACTCGGCGGGGGCGCCGCACGGCTTCTGGAGGCAGCTGCTTGAGCATCAGCCAAGCCGGATTTCAACCCTTCATTATTAGGATCAATCTCGAGTCCTTTCTTGTAGGAAGAGATGGCGTCTTGGATTTGGCGCAAGCCAAGGTGAGCGGCGCCGAGCCGAGAGTAGCCTTTGGACCAGTCCGGCTTCAACTCAACGGTTTTCTTAGCGTCTTGCAGAGCATCGGCGTAGTTGTGTAGGGAAGCGTGAGCCGCCGATCGGTTAGAGTAGAGTACGTGATTAGTTGGAGAAAGAGCAATGGCGTCTGTGAAGTGCTTGACGGCGGCGGCGTAATCCCCAGAAGAAAAGGCAGCGTTGCCTTTGGCTTTGGCTTCTTCGGCCATGCTGGACGGTGTCGAGTTATGTCGTCTAGGGGACTGAGGGGTATGTGGAGATACTTTTCTTTCTTTCAGAGACAGGGAAGAGTGCGAGGGACAGAGGGGGCATATAAGGAAAGAAGAGGACGAGAGAGTTCTGGTAAGAAATTTGAGTTCTGGAATGTTCTTTTCTCATGTTTTTTACTAATTGGATTCGAACTCGCTGGATGGGATGAGGGTGTTTGGTGACGGGGATTGCAAGGGTAATGCTCTGGTTAAGTGGCGTTTCTGTTTTGACTAATTTGACTCCCTTGTCATCAAATATTTTGGAATTTAAAAGGTTTTTTTTTAATTTTACACTCTATTTGTCGAGTTGAAAGAAAATCGATAAAAGGAAAATAATTGAGACAGATTAATTGATTATATAATAAGGATAATAATTATTCAGGATCCATGAAGGAAATCTCTTTCTAATCCTTTTCTATTTATAATTTATAATCTCTTCTATTTAGATAAATTAACTCTAGTAATTTTAATTTTCCTTATAACTTTTAATGTTAAATGAATTGACTTTTATCATTTCTCTTCCTGTCACAAACAACAATATAATATATGAGATTATTTGTCTAGTTTATTTCAGATTAAACTATGTGAAAGTTATTCTAATATTATTTTATTGACTTGACAATTTAAAAATAAAAATAGTCCATGTTAATTTATGTCAGCTTGTAAAATCTATTATTCGATTCATGGAGTCTACTAGGTTCAATTAAATTAATTTTCTGAGTTTTAAATATTTATTTTGAGGTGCATGCTCTTGTTTGACAAAATACTAGCTGTATGATCATTTGCTACTCTCTTCAAATATGTAATTTATAGTTAAATTATTTGACTTTGCATTATCTACTGTAATAATTGATTTTTTATTAATTCCTCTTTCTAACAAAAACAAATCTCAATTCTTTTACCAATTATTCCACCCTTCTAATTAGAAACTTAATAAACGTTTTTAATTATTTTAATTATTCCACCATTACCAATCCAATAAACAATTAGATATTTATAAAAGTATGATTTGATGAATAAAAAGAATGTTTAAGTTTTTTATTTAGTCTAATACGAGCAGTTTACCCTCGCGATGCGGCGGTTTTTTTTATCTATGTAGAAAAGTGATTGCTTTTTTATGTATTGTATTTTATTATTTTATATTTAGTTAGTATAATTATAATTGATAAAATCTATATAATCAAAATGGAAAGTGAATCGTTTATTTTTTAATTGTAGATAACCTAAGTAAATTTGTAGTTTTTTTAGTTTAATTTTCCCCTCGGTAATATTATATTGAAAATATTAAAAATAAAAATATTGTAAATTTGTTTTTAAGAAATAAACTTAAACAAAATAGTGTCAAATTTAAATTCAAAAGCAAATTTTTTTTATAAGATTCATTAATTATATTATTAAATTAAATGTATTTAAGAATATTGATATTAATTTTGTTAAGAAAAAAATCCTAGGTAATTTTTTTCCTCTCTCTATATATTTATAGGCAATAATATTCAATAAAAAAATTTTATGCCATTCGATTAATTCCTTATATTATTATATAAAATATATTTAAGAATACTGATATTAATTTTTTATATTCAAAAAATCCTAGGCCATGTTTTCTTCTCCCTATATATATTCCTATATGATAATATTCAATAAATATTAGAACATAATTTTAATGATAGACTAAAAATATTCAAGAAACTTTAACAAAAGATTAAAAAAAAAATATCATTGTTATTACTGTCAAAACACTAAAAATCACTAAATTATATGGATAAAAAAAACATTAACAAAAGAGTAAGCAAGAAAAACAATTATATTATTATTATTATGATGATGATGATGATGATCATGATCATGATCATCATCATCATCATCGTTGTTGTTGTTGTTGTGTTAAGCACAAAATTAAAATTCGAAGACAATTTTTTTATATTATTCGATTTATTCATTATATGATTATATTAAATGTATTTAAGAATACTGATATTAATTTTTTTTATTCAAAAAATCCTAGGTCATGTTTTTTTCTCCCTATATATATTCCTATGAGATAATATTCAATAAATATTAGAACATCTAATTAATGAAAGATTAAAAATATCCTAGAAAAGAAAAAAAAAATCATTGTCATTATTGTCAAAACAATAAAAATCATTAAATTATACGGAGGGAAAAAATATTAACAAAAGAGTAAGCAAAATAAACAATTAAATTGTTGTTGTTGTTGTTGTTGTTGTTGTTGTGCTAAGCACAAAGTTAAAATTCGAAGACAATTTTTTTTATGTTATCTGATTTATTCATTATATGATTATATTAAATGTATTTAAGAAGACTGATATTAATTTTTTTATATTCAAAAAATGCTAGGTTATGTTTTATTCTCCCTATATATATTCCTATGAGATACTATTCAATAAATATTAGAACATATAATTAATGAAAGACTTAAAATATCCTAGAAACTTTTAAAAAAGAAATAAAATAAATATCATTGTCATTACTATCAAAACAATAAAAATTATTAAATTATACGGAGAAAAAAAAACATTAACAAAAGAGTAAATAAGAAAAAAAATATTTATTTATTTAATAATTTAAATTATCAAGAGGAAATTTTTTTTAATAAAAGAGTAACTACCAAAAATAATTAAATTATTATTATTATTATTATTGATGTTGTTGTTGTTGTTGTTGTTGTTGTTGTTGTTGTTATTGTGTTAGTACACTTATATATACATGGACAAAAGTAGACATTATTCTATAAATAAAAAATTTAAAAGTATAAGGGCTGAAATGAAAATCAAATATAAATGGATTAAATTAAAAAAATTAAAAGTCTAAGGGCTGAAATGAAAATCACATTCATTATCAATTTAAATTAAAGGACAAAGTTGAAAAAATCAAAACTTGTGTACCGAATTTATTAAGCATTTACAACCAATTCGGAAAATTAAAAGTAGGAGGACCAAAGTGAAACTCTCATTTTCAATCAATTAAAATCGGAGGACCCAATTGAACTAAATCAAAACTTATATAATAGAAATCAAGACCAAAATCAAAATTAAAAGTTTAAGGACCAAAGTGAAAATGTACAACAAATGGGGGACTTCCCTGCACTTTCACGTGCAGGAGAGAGAGAAAACGGTGGTAGCACCTTTAATCGACCAACAGCGCGTCCACAGGTATTTTTAGGGGACACACGCCACCGCGGGAGAAAGGTCACGCGGAGGCGCATTGAGTACGACGACGATCAACCATTTCCAACCACTATATGAGGCTGCACCCGCCGCCCAAACAGGGCGTGAGGCGGAAAACCGACCGGCGCGTGCGCCTCACGCCCTGACAGCAACAGAATAAAAAATTAAAAAATAGGGTCAATTACCTTTATGCCCCTATATCCAAGCCAATGTTTTTGTCTTATTAGGGGTTATAACCATATTTAGCAAAATATGTTTCTTTTTTAAAAAAGCGGCGGACCGGACCGGTCCGGATGTGTGCAATGACATGCGTGCCCCTCAACCGAAACCGTTTTTTGTCTTATTATCAGGGATAAAAATATTAATACACTGTTCACAATAGAAAAAGACAAAAAAAAAGAGTGGATGTGTACCCGCGAAATATAGAGACAAATTTCATGTCCACGGTACAAATGAGTCTATGTCTACAGTGTTTGAACAATGATTTTCAACTTCTTTTAATGTATTTGTTAATGTTTAGATTTGTTAATTTAAACTGGTATATAAAGGTATGACATCCAAACTTAATATTTATGCTCGACAGTGGTCGATGTATTAAAGGGGTGATTGCCTTGACCCCTTTCAAAAACAAAATTACATCAATATATATCATTTTTTTTATTGTACATGATCAAATAATGACATTCAATGTTCTACATATGTTAACAAAATTGAAAAAAAAAACAAATTATTTTAAATAACATAATCAAGTATTTGAAAATATCTTTCAGCTTATTTTCCATTACACTGCTGCAATCATTTTTCTGGAATTTATTTTTATAAAAAAATCTTGTTTAAAAAAATACATTACTTCCCAGAGAATAGTTGTGCCTTAGTTCGGAAAGAAACAGAGAACCAACCATGTATTTAAATATTAGAAAAGCATACAAGCCACAAAATGCATCGTTCGAGAGAGCACGATCCCAATTTATCTCGGAAGCAAGGGCTTCCATTAATGTAATTGAACGCTGGAAAATAAAATCAATACGTTACAGTCTATAGTATAGGATAACAAATTAAAACATTTGGTAACGAAATATAAAAAAAGTTGACTGAGAAAGAAAAAAAAAATGTTCTTTGGAATCCCAAGCCACTAGTATCTCCAGTGCATCCAGTTAACAAGATTTTACTCCCAATCTGAAAATCGCAGCATACCATGCACTTCACAGTTTCAAGCATGCCACGCTATCATTAGAGAAAGTTTCAGCACACCACAATGCTGATGCTCATTAGCATATTTATTGTGGAAGACAATATCCTTATTGTAAAGGAGCCAGAAATGTAACAAAACTCTCTCAAATGCCCTTGTATTTCGCTCACCCAATTCAAAAATTTGATTCATAGAATGAAAACAATGATTTTTTTTTCAGTATTTCCCCCTCCATGAAGACCACTTTAGTTTCAACTGGTGCCACAAAGGAGAAATACCCAGAACTCCACGTGCTAACCTTGGATCAAACACATCAAAGTGTACCTGTCTCAGGGTGTCCAAGAAAACTTGGGCTGGCACAGCTGGCAGAAGCACTGAACGAGCCTCAGCAGGGACTGTTCCAGCTAATGAACGAGCCTTAAGTAAATGGACATTGGCTACTGATGCCATATCATATACAGCATTACATAAACTCTCGCGTGAATCCAAGCGGATTTCAAATCGACCTCCCTCCTTAACCAGCAACCCATGTTTGGCTGCCACTTCAGTTGGTATGTAACAAAAGTGTCGGTTGCGACTAGCATGATATGGAAGTGATCTAAGCAGCAAAAGAAGGCCACTTGCCTTACCAACATGTGATGCTGCATGATCAGCTGCAGTGGACTTGATACCACCAGCTTGAAGAGTCATGTACAAAAGGGTTGATACAGTGTCCTCAGCATATTTTTCCAACTCTTCTATTGTTTCTGGGATGTCAGTAACCTCTCTCCTCGCATCGTTAATCCGAGCTTCAACAGGCCGTTTCAGCCAGCCCTTGCTAATTCTATTCTCAGATATCACCGATGAGAGAGCCTGAGCAGTTGGGTGCTCAATCACTTTGTTAGCGTAGATCTTATCTATAGCTTCTTGCCACCACAGAAGGCGCATAAGACCAATATTGGGATCTGAAGCAACATCCATAGCTCTGGCAGTTTCAACATTGAAGGCACGGAGTGCGAATGCAGCCTTCCGGATGTTAGGGGGAAGTTCAAGGAGGCAGAGATAGTGATGATAATCATAACTTCGCACTTGCTGTACACAATAGGAGAAAGCTGTCCGTAAGCTACTTGAAGCACCGTTCATCAAATCACCACTGTGGTTCCTCCTGTAAATGCAATATCTTATATTACAATTGCATTTTCTAACAGAGTCAGTTTCAGTTCATTTGTTGCTCGAGCCTAACCACTTGGATTATTCTAACTCTCCATGTTTTCTCTGTGAGCCAAGAACAGCTCACAGAATCTCAAGATTTCAAAGAAAACAATTCTCGTGGTGGACTTCCACATATGATGTCAAAGTGCACGGGTGGGAACAATGGATTCATCGTTTCCTTGATATATTCTGGCCATTGCCCAACATCATTCCTTAAGAACACAACCCAGTGCAAAAAACAGGATGCTTCTAGGGAAAGAAATTTTGTGACCAAATTTAAGATTACAGTTAGTTCAGAGTGAGGAAATTACAGGTGGTAATCCTTATAGACCAAGCATGTCGATTTTCAGACCAAACGAGATCTTAACATTACTGTCACGTTTGTCTCAAGAGGAATATGATTGAATAACTGGAAGCTTTAAATTCGAAAAATGAAGAAAAATTAAAATCCAACAAACGGGTGGTTAGTGGAAACTAGGAGCAAACACAGAGTTTAAGAACGTTTCTCATAGGCATTTAATCAAACGAAATGAGGGCATTCTAAAGCATTGAGCTTTTTGCCCCAAAAGAGGGAGTGCATAAGGCAACCAAATCTATACGAGGAAGTAATAGTTACATAGACCAAAGAAATCAAGTAATTTAACGATAATCTTCACGCTGAAATGATTGCAGCTTACCGATGGAGAGAGATGGAGAGAGAGGAAATCCCAGGTGAAGCTTTCAAAATACTGAGAGTCCGGATTCGATGTTGGGGGGGGAGGAGACAACATCAAAATGTTCGTGTGGCATCCACAAAAACCTTCCTTGTGGAGGTGAAACTCCGGGCATTGATTTTGTCTCCACGAAACGGCACCGTTTCTAACAGCACTCCTTTCCCTCTCCCCCCAAACGCCGCGTTTTATCCTTTTTTTTATATCAGCAGTAAAATTCCTTCATAAATTATAAAATTGATTTACAACGACATGAAGCAACTTAATAAATTATAAAGAGTCAATTTACAACAATTTTTAATGACAATTGAGTTTAAATAATTTTTTTAAAAAAGAAAAAATTTAAATCAATCATTAACATGATTTTATCACAATTATTATGTTTTTAGATTTCAAACATATGTAAAATTTGGGAGAGAAAAAAAATATTATGTATAATAATAGCAACAAATAATTCCTCGGGATATTTATATTGTTTTTTAAGCGTTTAAAGAAATTTTGTTCCCCCTCCGTGTAGATTGAACAAACTAACAATTTGTTTTCTTAATTAAAAAACAAAAAAATATTTTTTTAATTATTTTTTTATGTTAACCAAGTTTTCCCTTCTCTTATTTAATAAAAATGAAAATAAACCAAAAAAATTAAACTAAACCAGAAGAATAAGAAAATTGACGGTTTGATTTTCAGTAGAGATTACAAGCGGATTAGCCTGCGCGATGCGCTAGGCTTTTAAATTTTTTAATAAATTTGATTAATTTTATATATATATTATAATTTGTTAATTTAATATTTAATGAGTAAAAGTATAATTGATAAAATCTATTATAAACTTTTTTTTTCACTACAAAATGATTGATTATTGTTGCTGCTAAAATTCTTTTGATAAAAACTATTAGAATTGAGTGAATGCCGGAAAGTGATTGTAAAATTTATTGGTCATATTCTTTTATATATATAAATTATTGTAATTTTTTGAAGAAATAAATTGAAATTTTTTGCCTGCTATAATTAGTTATTTTAATATTTAATTAATAAAATTGTATCAGATAAAATATGTTAGAAAATATTTTTTCCCTAACAGGAACAATATTATTGAAACGGGAAGTAGTTTGTATAGTTTTTTAATTGCAGATAACCTAGGTAAATTAGTTTACCTGTTTATTTTTTAGTTTTTTTTCCAGTAACATTAGATCTAAAATACTATACATAAAAAGATTTTTTTATTTTATCAGATTTATTTATCATATTATTATATTAAATGTATTTTAGAATATTGGTATGAATATGTTTATCTGAAAAAAAATCCAAGGGCATTTTGTTTCTTGTTATATATATTTTTAGACGATAATTTTAAATAAATATTAAAATATATAATCAGTCTCACGGAAAAAATGTAAAAATAATTATTATCATTATTTTGAATACTTTATGTAGGCTTTTCTCTATGTAGGAAATAGAAAATTTACTATTTAAGCAGTAAAATTATAACTATTAGAATATGTTACAAAGGTTGTTTTTCTACATAGAAGTGATTGAATGTTGTTGCCATTAAGACTATTTTGATCATTATTGTATCGGTAGATTATACAGTTGGAATTGAAAAAATTCTTTTTAAATGAGTCATGGGCTCCGTGTAACATTTTGATTGATTATTATATATGTGTTTATTTGTTTTATGAATTTTTTTATTAGCAAATAGTTAAATTACAGTTATTGAATTTTAGCCTAGATGAGTGATTTATTTTATGACTCAAACAATTTGATTGATGCTTGTTTTAACTAATTTGAAAATAATTTAATTGATAGATAGCAAAACCACAATTGATGATATGGATCAAAAATATATTTTTTTCAAAACCATCCAGGTCCAAAAACACACACATATATACATACATGCATGCTCGAAACAATTTAATTGATTTTTTTTTTCACTAATTGAACAATTTTGTTTTTCAAAAAAATTCAGGTCAAACACGCACATACACACATATATACATGCTCCAAACAATTTGATTGATGTTTTTTTTTAACTAATTTGACAATAATTTAATTGATAGATAAATAAATTATAATCGATGATATGGACTAAAGATATTTTGTTTTTCAAAAAAATCAAAGTCAAACACCCACCCACACGATATATATATATATTAAAATGTTTATATTACATAAATATACAGAAATAAAAATAATTTGACATACCTAAAAGAAAAAAAACAAATGTTCAATATAAATAAAAAAAATTAAAATAAATATTATTTGATGTTAAGAAATTATTTGAATATGTCATCATAAATATTATATACATAATTCATATTTTACTCATTATTGGTTATAATATCGATAACACCATGACTATTGCTAAAAATATTTATTTTTTTCATTTATAAGATTTATTTGTCATATTATGATATTAGAAGTATTTGAAAAAAATTATCATTAACTACAATTTTATTTGCAAAGAATATATATAAGGACGTTAATATTAAACAAATATAAAAATATATACCTCGCCTATAGTGAACAAAAAGTAAATGTGAATATATATAACTTATACATATTTCTTTCATAGTTTCTATATATATATATATATATATATATATATAGAAACTATGAAAGAAATATGTATAAGAAATAAATGAACAAAAATAAAATACCTATAAGGGATAAAAAAAACATACGTAATAAATTTAATTTAAAGGATAAAATTGAAATAAATCCTTATATTGAAATTTCATAATCCGAACTAAAACCAAAAATTAAAAGAATTGGGACCGAAATGGAACTCAAATACGTAATTTATTTGCATGGAATTATAAAATTGAAAAAAATCAAAATTTAACACCGAAATTATTAAGGATTTATGATAGATTTGTCTGGAAGGATAAATTGACTTCAATCAAAACTTTGATATAAAAAATATTAAGGATTTATGGTCAAAACGCGAAATTAAAAGCATAGGAACCGAACTAAATTTATATTATCTAATTACTTTGAATTAAACGACAAAATTAAAAAAAAATCAAAACTTATATAATTGTAATAAATAACAAATAAATATATATAAGTCAAAAAAGAAAAAAAATATAACCAGAATTTTTTTTTATGGGAAAATATGAAAAACATAATTAGAAAAAACATAATAAATATTTTATGGGAAAATTACTTTGAATTAAAGGACAAAATTGAAATAAATCAAAACTTATATAATTGTAATAAATAACAAATAAATATATATAAGTCAAAAAGGAAAAAAAAATATAACCAAAAAAAAATATTTTATGGGAAATTATGAAAAAAATAATTAGAAAAAACACAATAACAAAAAAAGACAAGAAAGAAAGAAAAAAGGTAATCATAAAAAAGCAAGAATAAAATGAAAAAAAAAGAGAAAAATGTAACGTAAAAAAAACAAAAAAAATAGAATTAGAAATAAAAAATGTAACCGGGAAGTAAAAAGAAAAAAAACTAAAGAGCACATGTACGCGAAGGATAACTGTCCAGTGAATAGTAATTTTACTCTTGATGAATAGTGTGGTAGCATGAGCTGTTTTAGCTATAAACTAGTTAATTGCCCGCACTACGTTGCGGGCGTAGTGGGGGCGGAACAAAATTTTTTTACAGTTGTTGTAGCCCAATTTTGGGTCATGCCCCAAAGCTATCAGAAAGTTAAAAAATAAATAATAAATAAATAAATAAATGGGGTGATGTCGGTAAGAAAATCAAGTTAAAATTTCGGACATCTTTGAAAGTTCGATGATACCCTTTTGTGCCCAAAAAAAATTAAAACGCGGATCCAAAGCTAAAGTAATTTATTATAAGATAAATCTGCGTATAAACTAAGTCGTAAAATATAATTATATTTTTATGGACCAGTTTGATATAGTCGTTGGTTTAATATAAAAGCGTAATTATATTCAGGAATTAATTTAGGTCCAATTGAAGAGTTTAATTAAGTTTGACGACTTAATTATACTTTAAATTGATCAAATTAGTTTCTATTAAAGGCTTAGTCAATACGAAATCAAGTTCTTAAAGTTAATTCGGGCTCAATTGGTGATATTTGAATTTTCGGAAACCAATTTGAATTTTTTCTATGCCAAATAGGTGAAATCGGGGATCAAATTGAACAAAATAAGAGTTTAATGGTTGCTGGGAGACTATGTCACACAGATAAGAGTCAAGGACCGAAATAAAAGGGGTTTAAAGTTAAGGCTAATATTGGAAATTATGAAAAAGGGTATAATTGAACAAAATCATAAATTTAAGTTCAATGGAGGGTGCAATTAAAAGAGTAACCAATTGAGGGACCAAACTATATTTTATACCCAAAAACAACAAAACTTACGCCACCCAACAAAACCCTATTTTGAAGACAAAATTCTCCACCATCCGCATAGAACTTTGGAATTGACAGACAAAGACATAAAGCAACCCACATGCAACCTATTTTGCAGACATAACCTTGAGCCACCGCGTGAGACCCCGGTTTTTGTAACTCTGTCGCTATATAAGGGAAGATGAGAAGAGGAAAAGAAAGAAGAGAAAAAGGGAAAAGAACCGAGGAAGACAGAAGAGGATTTCACGTAAAAGCTTAGGAATTTTGTTGACTGGTGTTTGATAACCATCCTGAGGTCCTCGTTTTTTTGGTTTTTCTTCTTCATCTTCTTCCTCGTGCACTCTGTTCTCGACCCTCTCTATCTCTAAAACAGGGCAGCTGGTTTTGCTCCCTCTCCCTCTCGGTTGAAGAACAAGGCTCACCATCGACCACCCTTCATCTCGCCTGCAACCACCTCAGCTCCATCGTCTCCTCCTCTCTCTCTCTCGGCCTCTGTTTCCTTCACTCTCGGCCTCTTTTCTCTACCTCATAACAAACAGCAGCCCCGACGTCTCTCTCTCCCGTTCGGCAGCCACTCTACCATCCTCAATCCCACCTCAAATCACCTCAGACCATCGCCAGCAACCTCCACTCCACCCCAGACGTCCCTCAGGCAGACGCAGGCGAAGCAACAGCAGCAACTCCGACGACTTCCATCACCTTTTCTGGCCACCACAGGTGATCATTTCCGATACTACCACGACTGGAAGAACCCCCTCGACATCCTCTACACTAAGGTATTAACAGAATTCCCATTCTTTGTACTTGAAAAATCCTCGTTTTATTATTGATCTTCTTCGGTTCTGCAAAAATCCGATTCATTGTAGCTAGCCAGGGTCGGGTCGAGCTCTGGGCTCGGCCGGACCATGTGACCGTCTGGGCCACGACCGGACACTGCTAATAAAGGGTGGAATTGGCGGCCAATTACCAAAAATAATAATATAATAAAATAATAAAAAAATAATAAAAAATATTTTTGTTTTTTTATATAAAAAACCTAAAAAATGTGTTGTTTTTTCTTGCATAAGGCCAATACACTAGCATATTTTAAAAATTGTTTCTTTTTAAAAATGTATATATTATCTTGGTTTTTGAAGAAAAAATGAGTTTTAGCATGGATTTTGCAAAGAAAAAAATCATTTCTTGTATTTTTGAGATTTTACAACATGTTTGTAAAATCCAAAGGGTATTGGCCAATATTCAAAAAAATATAAAAAAACTTTTCGGTTATTCATATTATTCATGGTTCGGAGTTTGGATAAACAAATTCTATTCAAAATATTTGGTTGGAATAATATGCTATTATTCATGGTTCAGTGTTTGGATAAATAAATTCTATCCAAAATATTCGACGGGAATTATATGCTATTATTCACTATCGGTGTTTGGGTGGATAAATCCTAAAGGGTTGCTATCCAAAATATTCAGTGGAATTATATGCTATTATTCACTATCGGTGTTTGGGTGGATAAATCCTAAAGGGTTGCTATCCAAAATATTCAGCGGAATTATATGCTATTATTCACTATCGGTGTTTGGATAGATAAATCCTAAAGGGTTGATATCCAAAATATTCAGCAGGAATAGTATGTCATCAACGTGAAAAATATATTTTTCAATATCTTAGGAATCATAAGACAAACAAAAACACCAAGCGACTTACCTTAGGTAGAGGCGTACTAGGGGTGCTAAAACCTTCCCTTTACGCAACCAGTCCCTTACCTTAGAATCTCTGAAAGACCAGTACTAGGTTTCCTAGTAACCGTAATACTAGGTGGCGACTCCCTTTATTACAAAAATAAATAATTTCCCCGACATTTAATCTCTCCGCTCACGGGGACAAGTTGCCACGACATCGCTCTCTAACCATTTTTGGGGTGCGACAGATTGTTTAGATTAAAATATAATATTTTAATATGTAAAGTTTGATATACTGAAAGGGATCAACATCCTCTATTATATTAACAGTCATATTGAAGTCTTAACGTCCAAAATTATCATCACTATTACTATCAAAACAATAAAAATATTATTAAACAAATTTGAGAGAGAAACAAAAAAAAATATTAATAAAAAAGCACGTTGGAACAAAAACTAAAATTATTATTATTATTATTATTATTATTATTATTATTATTAATATTATTATTTCTTTAATAACAGGAAGAAAATGAAATTAAATCAAAGGCTAAAAAAATTTAAAAACATTAACAAAAGAGCAAATAAAAAATAAAATAAATGAAATAAAAGATTGTTGACTGGGAAAAAAATCATTTGACTTGAAAATTTAAAAAAATTACCACACTACGTTGCGGGCTGAGTAAGAAGTTTTTATAATTATTGGGATGAAAGAAATTAATAGGATATGTTGGTCCAAAATTAAAATATAATATTTATATATGCAAAATTCAATATAAGAAAATTATAAAAACAACAACATTGAAGTCTTTACATCTAAAATTATCATTGTTATTACTATTTAAACAATAAAGATTATCAAATTGTTCCGATAGGAAAAACATTAATAAAACAACAAGTAAGCTAAATAATTGAAATCATCATCATCATTATTATCGTGTGAATAATGAAAAAATAAAAAAAATCATAATAATTTTAACAGGAAATCAAGCAAAAAAATAAAATAAAAATTATGAGGTAAAAAAATCCATTTGATTTGAAATTATTATTAATAATAAAACAATAAAAGAAATAAAATAAAATAAAGAACACATAAAATAAATGGAAAAAAAATGAAAGACTAAAAAAATCATGATAACTTTAACAAAATATCAAACAAAAAAATCAAATAAAAGATATGATGAAAAAAAATTTATTTGATTTTAAAATAATAATAATAATAATAATAAATAAAATAAAGAACAAATAAAATAAATCATATAACAAAAATATAAAATATTAACTGGAAAAAATCATTTGACTTGAAAATTAGAAAAATAAACCGCACTACGTTATGGGATAATTGGTGGATTTGAAGTAATTTATAGATTTTACTAATTTAAAAATACAATATAATATCAAAACATGTCAAGTTTGATATGATATACCACATTAATAGACACTATCGCAACAACAATATCGAAGTTTTAACATTAAAGAGACGGAAATAGGTAATTACTTGAAAGTTTTTCAACAAAAATGTGGGAAAAACATAGCTTTTTCTAACATTAACATCAACCTTTGTAATGTTGTCGGTTTGAACTATGATGCGGGCAAATAGATAATTTTATAAGCTGTTGAGATTACAATAAAATATTAATATATATAAAGTTTGATATAATGAAACAGATGAGCATACCGTATTATAACAACAAGTAACATCGAGGTTTTAATATCTAAAATTATCATCACTATCATGGCCAAAATAGTAAAAATATTAAATCACCCGAGAAAAAATTAACAAAAAAAGAACAAAAGTAAAATTATTATTATTATTATTATTATTATTATTATTATTATTATTATTGCGCTAATAATGAAAAAAACAAAATTAAGTCGAAGACTTAAAAAACATAAAAACTTGAATAAAAGAGGGAATAAAGAAAATATAATGTATGATAAAACAAAAATAAAAATCATTTAACTTGAAAATTATGAAAATTGTTCACCCTACATTGCGGGCTAAGCTAACAATTTTTATAATATTTGCTGGATCAAAATTAAAATATAATATTTATATATGCAAACTTTAATACAATGAAATAGATTAACATAATCTATTATAACAATAACAACATTGGAGTCTTAATATCTAAAACTATTATTGGTATCACTATCAAAACAATAAAAAATATAAAGTTATACTGAGAAAAAAAAAAACATAAACATAATAGTAAGCAAGAAAAAAAATTAAATTATTATTATTGTTGTTGTTGTTGTTGTTATTACTATTACTATTACTATTAGTATTATGTAAGAATAAATAAATAAATTAAAGACTAAAAATTGTAAAAACTTCAACAAAAGATGAAACAAAAAAATAAAATAAAAATAAAAATTATCATTGGTATTACTTGTCAAAACAATAAAAATTATCAAATTATCCAGAGAAACAAAAAACCTAAAAAACATTAACAAAAGAGTAAGCAAGAAAAAGAATTAAATTATTATTATTATTATTATTATTATTATTATTATTATTATTATTTTGATTTTGATTTTTTTTGTGTGTTAATAATGAAAGAAAAAAATGAAATACTAAAAAATCCTAAAAACGTTAACAAAAGATCAAACAGAAAAATAAAATAAAAATTATCAAATTATCCCGAGAAAAAATAGAGCTTAAAAAACATTAACAAAAGAGTAAGTAAGAAAAATAATTAAATTATTATTATTATTGTGTTAATAATAAAATAATAAAATAAAACACTAAAAAAATCCTAAAAACCTCAACAAAAAATCAAACAAAAAAAATCATTGTTATTACTGTCAAAACAATAAAAATTATCAAATTATCCAGAGAGAAAAAAACCTAAAAATATTAACAAAAGAGTAAGTAAGAAAATTATTATTATTATTATTATTATTATGTCAATAATGGAAAAAATAAAATAAATGAAAGATTAAAAAAATCTTATAAACTTTAACAAAAGATCCAACAATAAAATAAAATTTAATTATCAATTAAAAAGAAGTTTGGTATAAAAATAAAAATAAAAATAAAAATAAAAATCAAAAGAAAGAACACATGGTGGAAAAAAAACACAAATATCGATTCTTGGCGATTAGCCATGTGAGTCCCATCAGCTGGCAATCCTTGGTGTTAAGCTGTTAAGCTGGACCAACGTTTGCGAAGTAAGGAGGAAAAATAACTGGTCTACAGTGCTCTGACGTAGGATATTTTTAGTATATGTTAATATAATAAATGTTTCTTGTTGCCTAGTAGTAATTATTGTCCTTCTTCTTTTTTCTTCGTATAATGACAGCCACAGCCTCCATTATCACATTATATGACACACCATGATTTTGACTTGTTTGGTAGATATTTGGTGATATCATGCCAAGTGCTAAAATCTCATACGATGACTGTTAAATCAATATGCAGGCAGGCAGGCAGGCACTGGCCGGCCGGAGAGATTCTATACACCAAATAGGATTCAATTTTAGAGTTGAGAATGTTTACATTCATTGAAAAATATAATCAAATTAAAAATATATAACCCCCCGGGTCAATCACCCTGTGTTTTATTTTAATTCTAGTTTACCGTAGGGTTTTTTCTCTCCGAAGTTTCAACTCTTCAATCTCTTGCCGACTGTCTTTGAATTTATTTTTCTTTTTTATAAACCTTTCGCCAGCAAGGAGTTTGGAAGGCCACGTGTTTATGTTCTGATTTTTTAAACGAAGAATCCACCGGAAACAAGTCAATAAATTATACTAAAAGAGCCAAAACAAAAAAAACAAAAGACAAGGTGAGGATTCCTCAGCTTCATTCTAGGCAATCTTTTCAAATCCCCCTTCTCTTCATCTTGATGAGAAATCCCATCATTCTCAGTGGAGATAAGATATTGATGTGGCCGCCACCACCTCCCTGTCCAACCATAAGTGCCCGTTCCGTATCCATAAAGACCACCACAACCTCCTCCTTTTCTCTAAAATTCATCTCCCTTGTTGTGATCGAACACCATGGCTCCCCTGTCGAATTTTCTTGAAAATCTTGATATGGATGCTTCTACAAGTATGATAGTCACTTTCATGGCTCTCTTCGCTATTGCTTGGTATACATGGATCTGTGTCAAATCCAAGAAGGGAAGTTCATCGCTACCTCCGGGTCCAAGAGGACTCCCATTGATTGGAAATCTAGCTTCTTTAGACCCTGATCTTCACACATACTTTGCTGGTTTAGCTCGCACTTACGGACCAATCCTGAAGCTACAACTTGGTTACAAGCTTGGCATCATAGTGAGCTCCCCTGATTTGGCTCGCGAAGTTCTCAAGGACCATGACATAACATTTGCTAAACGCGATGTGCCGGCTGTTGCCCGGATAGCAGCCTATGGTGGGTTAGATATAGCTTGGAGCCCATATGGGCCAGAGTGGAGGATGCTAAGAAGAGTTTGTGTCCAGAAAATGCTCAGCAACTCAACGTTAAACTCGGTTTACGGGCCTCGCCGCCGCGAAGTGCAAAACACCGTTGCTTACATCTATAGCAAGGCGGGTCACCCATCAACGTGGGAGAGCAAACTTTTCTGACAATATTGAATGTTGTAACGAGCATGTTATGGGGCGGAACGGTCCACGATGAGGAAAGGGGTAGCCTAGGTGCTGAATTTAGGCAGGTTGTGGCGGACATGACTGAATTACTGGGGGCGCCAAACATTTCAGATTTCTTTCCTGCCTTGGCCAGATTCGATTTGCAAGGCTTGGCAAGAAAGATGAGTGGTTTGGCTCCAATATTTGATCAGATTTTTGACAGGATGATTGAAAAACAATTGAATTTTGATGCGTTAGGGGATAGTAGCAGTGAGTGTAAGGACTTTCTGCAGTTCCTGTTGAAAGTGAAAGATGAGGGGGATGTGAAGACACCATTAACCATGACCCACATCAAAGCCTTGCTTATGGTATGCTTTTCTCTTTTATTTGATAACTGTCATTATGATTATGAATTATCAGATACACTTGCGATTGCCACAACAATTAATTAAAAGATTTGGTTACTCAATGACAGGATATGGTTCTGGGTGGTTCAGACACATCCTCTAACGCAATCGAGTTTGCCATTGCTGAAGTTATGAACAAGCCAGAAGTGATGAGAAAAGCTCAAGATGAACTGGACAACGTAGTTGGCAAGGACAACATGGTAGAGGAGTCTCACATTTACAAATTGTCATACTTGCATGCCATCATGAAAGAAACATTGAGGTTGCACCCGGTTCTCCCATTACTAATCCCTCATTGCCCCAGTGAAACTTGCACTATCGGAGGTTACTCTGTTCCAAAGGGTTCTCGGATTTTTATCAATGTATGGGCAGTGCACAGGGATCCCTCAATTTGGGAAAACCCAATTGAATTTAAACCGGAGAGGTTCTTGGACAATAAATTTGACTACAGTGGAAGTGACTTCAATTATTTCCCGTTCGGGTCCGGAAGGAGAATTTGTGCTGGGATAGCAATGGCTGAGAGGATGTTTCTGTATTTCCTTGCCACGCTTCTGCATTCTTTTGATTGGAAATTACCTGCAGGTGAGAAAGTGGATCTCACGGAGAAGTTTGGGATTGTTTTGAAGTTGAAGATCCCTCTTGTAGCAACTCCAACACCAAGATTATCCAACCCAGCTCTCTACCGGTAGATTGCAAAAGATGTACTTGCAATAATCAAAACGATGATTCTCCATATACCTGTGCGTCATCTGGTTTCCAGAATAATTTTCAGCCACTGTTATATAAATGGCACGTGTAAGGGTGGATTAATAACATGAAAAACAACAGTCATTTGATAACATCGGAAACCTAATAGCGCATGCCTTATGGCTTTTCGATTCATCACTCAAGAATTCCAAACAATAACGTCAGCCATTTGATAGAATTGGGTTTTAAAAATCTTTATTGATATAGTTTTTTTAATCCTTATTGGAATAAAATAGTTGAAGCTTGTAATCTCCCGTTGTACCCAGAATAATGTGCACTGAACATCATCAACAACGCAAATACTGAAATGTTTGATATTTTCAACACTACCCACACTATAAAAGAGAGAGGATGTGCGCGCGCTCCAGGAATAATCTAATTAAGGCTAAGAAATTTGTGGGTTTTGAATATGGTCCAATGGAGATTGGGATCTTTGTTACACGAACGTTTCTGTGGAGAGAAGCCATCTCTCTCTCTGATTGGTTCTGTGGATGAAAAAGTCGGTGTTTTTTTTATGCATTTTCGTGGGCAAGGGTCATCGTTTGGTTTGGTGCCGTCAAAACTGGGGCAGGAAGCATCTCCCAGCATTCAATAGGTAGGCACCATTTGGAGAGTTGAGTTGTCAGTTTGGCTGCCACGAGAACGATGTGTGCGGTCCGATGGGGTTGCAATCTCTGTTTTCCCTCTTCTCCATAGACAAAAAAAGAATAGTTGTGTTTTTATGGCTACCAAAATACATCCTCGTCTCCCCTGTCCTTTCTTATCACCTTCACTAGCCTTTTGGCCCCCCCCTAGTTGTTGTTTTGCTTGTGTGGTCCTTTTCTGTTTCACACCTTTCTTCGTCTTCTTTTAATGCTCGGTGTAGGGCCATGACGATGATGCTTTGAGTGATTAAAGTTGAATAGAACAAGGTTAACAATTTATAAACTAGAAAAAAAAACAGGATGAACAAATTATCTAGTTAGAATAATTTATAAAATTAATTTCAATAACAGTCTTAATCAAATGGTTTTAACATGATGTTTTTTTTTACTATGATAGACTCAAAAATATTTTGCAATCTTTTTATTTAATTTTTATAATTAATTTTGTGAAATTATTGATCATTGTATATATCATTTCAAATATATCTATAATTTTCATTGATAGTTTCAACTTTAATGGATAGATGGATAAATTTTGCCATGGATTAGATATTTTTAATATGAAAAAATTATAAATAATATTTTTTTATATATTTTATAGTTAATAAAAAATATGAGTCAATACAATTAAATAAATTGAGAACTCCATGTGTTAATAACTAAAAAGAATTATAAATAATAATTAAAAACAAAACTAAAAAATCAATATATTTAATCTTGTAAGGCTATTTAATAAAATCTTTTATTTTTCTTGTTATTTATTGGTTCTTTTTAAAATAGAAAAAAAAATCAACGTCAAAATGAGGTGTAAAAGTCAAACGCCTTCGGAATGCCGAAAGAAAATTGAATTTTTTTTAGACAATGCTGAAAATACGCAAATACATCAAATATATATATACTAGCCGATGCCCCCGCGCCTCGTCGCGGGCGGCATCATATTTTTTAAATGCAGAAAAATATTAATTGTATTTTTTTGTTATAATATAAATTTAGTCAAAATAATAAATTTGTACATAATTACTATAAAATGCAAGTTTTCTATAAAATATATGAATTTTCAATTGATATAAATTTATCTCTTTAATAGGTTTTAATAAATAACCAACATAAAATTATCATCATCAATAAAAAAGCAAGAAGATTCGGTATTTGTATTATTAAATTCATTGTATTAATATTAGTTTATTTAATAATTCAATTTAAATCACATTTAAAAATAAAATATAAATTATGAGAAAACCTGCAATAATCAAATAAAAAATAAGTAGTTAATTTTCTATCCATAAAAAGATGAAAATATCAATTGAAAATTCATCCCTGTATTATCGTTATTTTCATTATTATAGCAGTTAAAATTATTATAAGCTTTACTGCTCAAATAATCAGAATCATTAAATTACCTAAAAAATCAAAACATTTTAACAAAAATAATCACTAAAATTATCATTATTATTGAACAAATAATAAAATCATAAAATTATCTAATCCAAAACAGATAAAATAACGAAAAACACACACAAAGAAAATAACGAGAGAAAAAAGAGCAATATTAATTTTAAAATTATCACCAACATAAATTAAAATTTCAGAACGAAACCTGATAAAAATAAAACCCTAACAAAAATGAATCAAAAAAACAATAATCTAAAAGCATAAATGTATAAATACGGGCAAAAAACAAACATTGTTCACCCATTGTATTTTTTATATTTTTAAATTATTTTCATGTGTTGATGTTAAAAATAATTAAAAAAACAATTATCATTTTAATATATTTCAAAAAAAAATACTTTTTTTTAAAAAAAAATCAATCACATTTTAAAAAATGTTTAATGGAAAAAAAAACACAATCCTAAAAAAAACAACTATAAAAAAATTAAATTTGAGGATTAATATATACATATATATATATATATATATATAAATATATATATATATATATATAGAAAGAAAAAAATGTAAAAAGAGAGGGATAAACGAAATGCAAAGAGAGGGTTATGGCTTCTGGTTGTTGTGTCCGAGAATATATATATTACAAAGAAAAAATGCAAAAAAGAGAGGAATAAACGAAATGCAAAAAAGGGTTTCGAACCCGCTCCCTCTTAAAAAAAGGACTGTTACGTCGCGCTCCTGCGACCAACACAATTGACTCAACATATTGTTCATGGTTCCTGATATGTGATATTTATAGTAAAGTTTACTGTGGATAAGCACAATGAAACCGGGACACGCTTTATATATATATTTGCTATTGTTTATTTTAATAAGAAAATCTTTAAAAAATATAGTGAAATGTTAGGTGACAATACCCTATATAGAATACTTTCGATGTTACAAAAAGCTTTGTTCCCCACATCGATATGAGATCTGAAAGGACTCGCCATTTTATTGGCTAGAAAATCATGAAATTAACATATACTAAAGAAGGACCAGACGTCAGCATCGTAGACTGGTCGTTTCTCCTCCGTGCTTCGCAGGTGTTCGACTGCCTTTTTTTTTTTACATAGGCTTTTTTTTTGTATTTTTTTATGGTGGAAAAGACGAAGAAATGGTTGTGGCCGAGCGGTTGTCCTTACAACAAAACTGATTTGGATTTGTTTTTTTTTAATATAAAGAACTATTTTTTTAAAAAAAAAAGGTCTTTTGTTTTTTAATAACTGGTTGTTGTTTCTGATTTGGTTTTTTTTTTTTTTTCAAGAACCGTTTTCTTTTAAAAAAAATGAATGGTTTTTTTAAATAAATGGTTGTTTTTTTTACAAAAAAAATTAATAACTGAGGTGTCCGGACCAACTTACGCGCACCACGACTAATCTTCGAATCCATTTTTTTTTTTTTACATTTTTTCCCTATTTTGTTTTGCCACTTATATTTTTTTCTTAATCGAGGTGTCCGGTCAGTAATTTTAGAAGTTAAGGGTCTTTTGTTTTTAATAATCTGGTTGTTTTTTTATTTGGTTTTTTCAAGAACAATTTTCTTTTTAAAAAATGAATGGTTTTTTTAAAAAAAATAACTGGTTGTTGTTTTATTTACAAAAAAATAAATTAATAACTAATGTGTCTGGTCCAACTTACGTGGACCACGACTAATCTCCGGATCCATTTTTTTTTACATTTTTCCCTTCTTTTTTTGCCACTTATATTTTTTTCTTAACCGAGGTGTCCGGTCGATAATTTTAGAAGTTAAGGGTCTTTTGTTTTTAATAACTGGTTGTTGTTTTTATTTGGTTTTTTTCAAGAACAGTTTTCATTTTTTTTTAAAATGAATGTTTTTTTAAATAATCTGGTTGTTGTTTTTACAAAAAAATAAATTAATAACTAATGTGTCCGGCCAACTTACGCGCACCACAACTAGTCTCCGGATCTATTTTTTTATATATATTTTTCTCTATTTTGTTTTGTCACTTATTTTTTTTTCTTAACCGAGGTGTCCAGGTGATAATTTTAGAAGTTAAGGGTCTTTTGTTTTTTAATAACTGGTTGTTATTTCTGATTTGGTTTGTTTGTTTTCAAGAACCGTTTTCTTTAAAAAAAATGAATGGTTTTTTTAAATAACTGGTTGTTGGTTTTTTTTACAAAAAAATAATAACAACTGAGGTGTTTGGGTCAACTTACGTGCACCATGACTAATCTCTGGATCCATTTTTTTACATTTTTTTTCATATTTTGTTTTGCCACTTATATTTTTTTCTTAACCGAGGAATCAGGTTAGTTTACATGCACCATGATTTTTCTTGCTAGATATTTATTTTTTCAATCATTAATTTTTATTGTATTTATCATTTATTTTATTTTCTTATTTGCTCTTTTGTTAATGTTTTTAGGCTTCCTTTCAGCCTTGGATTTAATTTCATTTTTTTCACATTATTAAAGTCATAATATTATTATTATTAATAATAATAATTTTATTTTTTGTTCTTACATGTTTTTTTATTAAAAAAATTTCTCAAGTTTGTTTAATAATGTTTAGTGTTTTGACAGTAATAGTGATGATAATTTTAGAAGTTAAGACTTCGATATCTGTTAATTTTTTTCATTATATCAAAATTTACATGTTTAAATATTATATTTTAATTTCAATAATGATAAAAATTATTTGTTCCGTCCGCAATACGCCCACAACGTAGTGCGGACATGCATTTGACTAGTATTAAACTAATTGGGCTCAGATCTTTTAAGAATCAAAACCAGGGCATATAACGGATAACAGTTAACAAAGTCCAGGCACGTCCAAATAAGGTATCGATCCTTTACTGGACGGAAAAGTTATCTACCACTATTGTTTTTGTTTTTAACTAGCTGGATTGCCTGCACTACGTTGCGGGTATAGTGCGGGCAGAACAAATAATTTTCATAACTGTTGAGATTAAAATATAATATTCCAGTATGTAAAATTTGATATAATGAAAGAGATCAACATCCTTTATTATAATAATAGTAAATTAAAGTCTTAACTTCTTAAATTATCATCACCATCACTGTTAAAACAATAAACATTATTTAACAAATCTCGTAGAAAAACCAAAAAAAATTAATAAAAAAGCACGTAAGAACAAAAACCTAAAATTACTATTATTATATTTAATATTTATATTATTATTGTTTTAATAACGGGAACAAAATAAAATAAAATCAAAGGCTTAAAAAACCCTAAAAACATTAACAAAAGAGCAAATGAAAAAATAAAATAAATGAAAAAAACAATAAAAATTATTGACTTGAAAAAAAATATTTGACCTGAAAATTTATAAAAATAATATTATACTACTTTGCAGGCTGAGTAAAAAGTTTGTATAACTATTAAAAGAATAAAAATTATCAAATTATCCAGAGAGAAAAAAACCCTAAAAAATATTTACAAAAGAGTAAGTAAGAGAAAAACATTAAATTATTATTATTATTATTATGATTATTATTATTATGCTAATAATGAAAAAAAATAAAAGACTAAAAAAATCATTAAAACTTTAACAAAAGATCAAATAAAAAATAAAATAAAAATTATCAGGTAAAAAAAGTCATATGATGTAAAAATAAAAAAGGAAAAAAAACTAAAAGAAATAACAAAAAAAATACAAATATCAATTTCCAAATGATCATAGATATAAAATAAAATTTAAGAACTATTTTTTTTTGAAAAAAAATATACTAGCCCAACAAATAAAAAAATAAAAATAAAAGCTAAGCATACTTATGTGTGTGTGTATATATATATATGGACAAAAATAAGGATTATTCTTGAAATTAAAAGAAATAAAGGGATTAAAAAATAAAATTAATAGGGTTGAAATGAATATTAAATATAAAGGGATTAAAATCCAAAATTAAAAGTATAAGGGCCGAAATGAAAACATCGAAGTTTTAAAATCTAAGAATATTATTATTACTATTACAACTAAAACAATAAAAATTATTAAATTATTATGATGAAAAAAATAAAAAAACATAAAAAAAGAAAGCAAGAAAAAAAACTAATATTATTATTCTTATTGAGTTAATAATTGAAAAAAATTCAATCAAAGAAAAAAAATGTCAATAAATTGTTTTTTTTTAAATAAGTTAAAAAAAAACGAAATAAATAAAAAATGTATAAATAAATAAATAAATCAAAAACAAAAGCATAAGTGAAAAAAAGAAGTAGACAAAACTAAAGCAAGGATACGCTAGGCGGGGTTGAACCCTGCACCTCAAGACACGCCCGTGTTTTTGTCAATAAACTACATGCCTTTTATTGTTTCTTTCTGTGAAAGAATATATAAATAGTAATGTATTGTTTAAAATCGATTTTTTTATTGAAATCCACAGATGTTTTCACTCACAAGCTACAGTGTTTTACCGAACTCTTTTAGTTTATTGTATAATTTCAGCCGGATACCTTCCATACCATGTCCATGACCTTATTTTAAGCTTCGAGGAGATGTATGATAATGCTTTAGAAAAAAAAAATTTATTTACTGTTTAAGTTATATTTTTGGGTTTTTTTCTTCTATATTTTGATATGCTAAAGTCAAAATTATTTTAAAAACTATTATTTCAATATATTTTTTAACCAAAAAAATAAATTATTACCCATAACACCTCCAAAATAACATCCAATGAAATGAACTCCACTTCAAATGAATCTATGGATTCATTTGAAGGACGTCTGCGCCACGAATTTAGAAATGCTAAAATGACCATTGTTATGTAAGAACATTTCCTGTTCTTTTCTTAACCCCGAGCATCCCAATTCAAAATTTAAATTCCAGTAGAAAATATACATAGAGAGACTTTAGAGAGGAAAATCAGTCAATTCCTACACCGGTCAACGAAAATTAAGAAACTAAGCTATAAATTTTCAAATAAAAAGGATCAATTTATGATTGAATTTTAAATTCAGGGACTAAAGACAATTTACTCAATGAGTTTCGAAAGGGATGCTTCTAGGAAGAAATTCACAAGCATCCAAAACATACCGTTGGTTGGAAGCGTATTTGTCCACTGTAAGAGTATTTCCAGCGAGAAATGCTATTTTGGAGAGATAAATATCTAAAATAACACTTTGAATAATATATATATGATATTTTTGTTGATGTGTGCTCTAGTGGTAAAAGTCATTTTGAAGAACAAATTTTTTATATTATTTTAAATATAGTGCAATTATTTTGTATATAAATTAATTATACAATTAATAAGAGTAAGTTATATAATTAAATAATTATTTTTAAAAAACTCTACAACAATATAATTATTAATCTTTTAGTTATATTTAATTTTTTTTAAAAAGAATTTAAAATAAAATACCCTCAATATTTGAAATTTGAAATACAATATTAATAAATTACAGTATTAATAAACTCAAATTTTATCAAACTTATAGTATTAATAAAATTATAAAAATATCTATTTAATACAAGGAAAATAACATCATTATCAACTTACAAATTACAAATAAATGTACAACAACACTAAACACAAAATTTAAACAATTTATAAATCTAAAACTCATTTTTTCGCTCCCAAATCTAAACCCACCACCACTAGTCCACCACCATCACCACATCAAACAGCCCCTTCGTCTTTCTCCTCCCCAAAAATCACAACAACAATCCCCTTATCTTCATCTAAAACACAAATTATTTCCTATTTTTTCGCTCCCAATTCAAAACCCACCACCATCACCACATCAAATAGCCCCTTCATCTTCCTCCTCTCCATAAATCACAACAGCAGTCTCCTTCTCTTCATCTAAACGCAAACATCTCTCTTCTCGCTTAACTTCCACACCAAAAAGACCTAGATTTTCACCTCACACACAAAACCCACTTCTCTTTTCAGGGGCTTGGGCAAGCAGTTGGGTTTGAGAGGGATGGAGGAGAGGAAAGAAAAATTGCAACGGTAATATCTTTTGTTTCTCTTGATCAACAAATGCTTTGGAAAAAAATGGTCGTTGTTCTCCCTGGGTTCTCTTCAGTTTCGAATGAGAGAACTTCGAGCGTCGGACACTATATATAGCAGTGATTCCAACGGTAAAAAATATACTATGCCTTCTCTTTCGTCTCCTGTCATCTCTTGCCATATATGGCAGCCCGATCAACTATAGCTATTTTTAGCTCCGTGTATAGCTCTCCCGCTAGAGCATATACAGTAACAAAAAAAGCTAAAAATATATTATTTTATTTATGCCTCTTCATATAGCATTCCCCGCTGCGGTTGCTCTAAGACATCTGCAGCGGCAGTGCTAAAAGAGAAGGCAAAATTAAAATAATATTAATTTAGCATTGTGCAACATTATATTTCTCTCTAGTGGGGAAGGCATTTGGAAAGCGGAAAAGAAGCCATAATTTAAAAATTATATTTTAAATGAGATTTGATGGTAAACATGCATGGTACGGAGCAACAATTTTAAATGGGTTGTTAATGTTGGGTTTTAATGGTTTGTTATGGATGGTTATATAGTTGTGTTCTATTAATGGGAATAAATATATTTTCATAATTCAATTCTAGACTAAAAATAATTTTTACTACACCTGAATAACTCTCCAAATTAATTTGATTATTTCAATATATTTGAGTTTTTTTTTAAAAAAAAAATATAGATTTGAATGGGATTAAATGCGCTGATCATGAAACTGGTGAAAATCAATGTGAAGCTCGCTATGACAAATCTTTTTCTAGTTCATCGATCTCTTATTTATTTTGGCAAAAAGTTTTAATATTTTAAATTTTCAAATTTAAATTGTTACTTGCTTTTTAATTTTAAATTCATTTTTTTAATTTAAATATAATTAAAAAAAATTAATAATTATATTGTTGGAGTTTTTTTAAAAGTAATTATTTAATTATATAATTTCCTCTTATTAATTGTATAATTAATTGCATAATTAAACTATATACAAAATAATTACACTATATTTAAAACAATAAAAAAATAGTTCTTCAAAATGACTTTTACCACTGCATCATACATCAATAAAAATATTATTTTTATACTATTTAAAATGATATTTTAGAAATTTAACCCTCCAAATAGTCTGGAGCTCTAAAGCACCAGATTCTTGTAGCGCCGACGGTTTTTCTGAGTCAGCATGTGACACAGATCCAAAAAACATCCAAATGGATAGGACAACGAGAGTTCATTAACCAGCAAAACAAACCATGGTTAACCAATCCCCAATCTCTCTATATACAACAAAGTCACCCGTTCCTCGTCTCCTCAACATTCTTCAACAACACAACAGCTCGGCAAAACAAGCACACTTACTTTCCAAACATGGCCTCCACAACCTGTCTTACATCTCTTAGCTCCTCCGCATCTCCTTTAATTGGCTCAAAAGTTTCCGCCAATCAGCCTCAGTCAATATAATTACAGTCAGATATTGATTTCCCATATCTTTTCTATCGTTGAGATCAAAATTTCTTATAATCCATATTAAGATCCTTAATTATAGGTCTCACTGCTACAATTCCTTGCACCTGAGAATACCGAGATGCAGAACACGGTGGTCGCTGGCTTGTGGTCACGGTGGTGGGACGCTAGCAACGAGAGAGAGAAACTGTTTGGAACAGTTCTCATCATGGCAGTCGCCATGATAACAATTTTCTGGTTCTTGTGGAACAACACCAAACCAAAGAAGGCAGTCGCCGCTCCATCTCCGCCAGGTCCTCGTGGCTTGCCATTAGTTGGATACCTTCCATTTCTCGGCTATGACCTCCACAAGAAGTTCACTGAACTAGCCGGGGTCTATGGACCTATCTACAAGCTAAGACTTGGAAACAAATTGTGTATGGTGGTTAGCTCACCAGCACTAGCCAAAGAAATTGTCCGTGACAAGGACACCATATTTGCCAATCGAGATCCACCTATTTCCGCCCTGGTGTTCTCGTACGGCGGAAATGATATCGCTTGGTCCTCTTACGGACCTCCCTGGACGAAGATGCGCAAGCTTTTCGTGCGCGAAATGCTGAGTAATGCAAGCCTTGATGCTTCTTATGAACTGAGAAAACGGGAGGTTAAAAAGGCTATTAGAGATGTGTATAATAAAATCGGCAGCCCTGTAGACTTTGGTGAGTTGGCATATGTAACAAGTATAAATGCTGTCCTGGGGATTTTGTTGGGGGGTGGGACAATCCATGGAGAGAAATGGACTGATTTCGTTGCACAGTTCAGGAGTCATGCAGCAGAGATGATGGTGCTGCTAGGAAAACCTAATGTCTCGGATCTTTTCCCCGTGCTGGCTAGGTTTGACTTGCAAGGTATAGAGAGACAATCAAAGCGATTAGCAGTGACTATCGATCAATTTCTTCAATATGCAATCGAGCAACGTTCGAATGAAGAAAAGGCACATATGGATGAGGGAAAAGACTTCCTGCAGATTCTCTTGGATCTTAACAAGCATGAAGATCCTGCAACATCAATTACGATGGACCAGGTCAAAGCCATTCTAATGGTATGTATGACTATTTTGATTCTCTTCTTTTTTTAAAATTCTTAGAAAGTATGGAATGGTTAAATCCCAGTTCTTATTTATGCTTTAAACCCAATATGCAATGCATGTTTCTAGGTCTTACTGGTAGATAAAACTAAAGTATCATTTTTTGGGAACATATATTGAGGACTCACATGCAAGTCTGTCTTGGAAACATATATATGGACTACAAGCATCAATAATCTCCAAGACCAGCTAAACATAGCATGAGCCTCATTCAAATCCATATATATTATATCGAGAATGAAAAAAATGCATAAGTTCCTTAATGTTAAAATTAAGTGGAGTATCAAGATTCTAAACATGCATAAAACAAAACATACAAGTTTTTCTGTGACAATTACGTTTTTAATATTCGACCATCCATTTAATATATCTTTGGACCAATAATTAATTTGGCATTTCTCACTTATTGTATCTGTTTATTTACGTACAATTGTTTGTATGTCCTTAACAATAATACGATAATATTGCTTACAACAACAACAACAACAACAACAACATGATATTTGGTATTTGTTAAAGTTTAATATAAATCATGTTCTAGGGCCTCGCCTAACAGTTTAAGTTTTTAGGTGAGATGATTCCTTAACATGATATCAGAACCTTGTTGATCCAGCAGTCACGAGTTCAAATCTCACTACCTCCATTCTATTTGATAAAAATCAAGCACAACGTAGTATAATTCTGTGCAAGTTTCAAGCTCAAAAAGTTTTCATTTGAAGGGAGTGTTAAAATATAATATAAATCATATTCCAGAGTCTCACCTATTAACTTAATTTTTTAGGTAAGATGATTTATTAACGGTATTTATCTTGAGATTAAATCGACAACTCATAAATTTGCATGACTCTGCTGCTGATCAGAACCGTGCATCTAGCTAACTCTAACAATAACAATGTAATTGTTTATATGTAGGATATTTTCGTGGGTGGAACTGACACAACTACTACTATGATCGAATGGACAATGGCACGATTAATGCAACACCAAGAGGTGAGGCAAAAGGTATACCAAGAATTACAGGAAGTTGTTGGATCGAACAACGTTGTAGAAGAATTCCACTTGCCCAAGTTACGGTATTTATCTGCTGTGATCAAGGAGACATTTCGTTCGCATCCTGCCCTGCCTCTCTTAGTGCCCCGTTCTTCAAGGCAATCGTGCATGGTAGGAGGATATATCGTTCCTAAGGGCACTACAGTTTTTCTGAACGTTTACGCAATTCAAAGGGATCCTGATTTGTGGGACAATCCATTAGAATTCAGACCAGAGAGGTTTTTGAATGCTGACACTGCTGGCTCATTTGATTATTCCGGCAACAATTTTCAGTATCTCCCGTTTGGATCGGGAAGGAGGGTTTGCGTAGGAATCCCTTTAGCAGAGAAGATGTTGATGCTTTTACAGGCTTCATTGCTGCACTCCTTTGAGTGGAAGCTGCCAGCTGGAGGAGTGCTGGAACTATCAGATAGATATGGCTTAGTGGTCAAGAAAATGGAACCCTTAATAGTTATCCCGTCACCTAGGCTGTGTAATTTAGAGCTTTACTAGAGGGTGGAAGGATCTGCAATCTGCATTTGTCCTGTGCAGTCACTGAAGCATTTCAACCTGTAGCAAAACTAGTTATGTGACCGTGCTTAGTCGCGGGTAAGATATCTATCTCTTATAAATAAAATTATACATGTAAGTGTTTTAATGTGTTTTGGTACTTTAATCATGTAATCAAGAATTCTGTCTGCTAATAAATAAATAAATAAACTATTAATGATTGTCGTCATGGTGATTCTGTGTGCAGTGTCTTGTATTTTGATCATGAAGTATCGATTTTGTAAAACCAAGCTATAATTTTAAATATTTTCTTGTGAAAGTAATCTTGTGTTAATAAATAAAAAATTTCCCTTTAGCTTTTTATAGAATTTTTAAAAGAAAATTTATTATTCAGTATCTGTTTTCTATTTGTTTATTTTAATTTTACATTTTGGTAGCTTTAAAATTTAGATTTCATTTGTTTTTTTTGGCAGGTTTATCCCATCCTCAAACAAACATCCCAAAACTTTGATAGTGCTCTATTTTTTAATCACATAATTAATTAAAAAAAGTTTCAAAAAAAATAAACATAGTGGAATCTATGTCCCAGATTGTGGGTCTAATAGGTTCATTTAGGTTAATTAAAAATTGAATTTTGTAATTTGTTATTTGTTGTTGATTATGTCGGAATTTTATAAACTTCTTGATAAATATTGAGTTTATATTGATTTTATAAGTGTTTAGTTTGTTATTATATAATTAAATAAAAAATAATTTCAAAGAAAATAAATGAAGCAAATTTGTAACCTCACAAGTCTTGTACAATCATGATAGAGGTATTCTCTTTTCCACAACTTGGATAGGAAATCTAAGCCACTGATTCATTTTGAATTCTAAGACGTCTTCGATGCTGCCACCGTTGTAGTGATCTTTTCGCAAGATAAAAACAGAGTAATTGCAATAGAGGTGGGCTATAAAAACAATTATCATTAGGAAATATATATTTTTAAGAGATATATCTGATATGTGATTTGTTAATAAATTGAGAAGTAAATAGTTAGTGTGGATTTTATTTATAAATTCCTAATCTCAATTAATAAAATCTCAGATGATGACTGTTAAATCAATATTCAGGCGGGCAGGCACTGGCCGGCCGGAGAGATTCTATACACCAAATAGGATTCAATTTTAGAGTTGAGAATGTTTACATTCATTGAAAAATACAATCAAATTAAAAATATATAACCCCCCCGGGTTAAGCATCGAAAGAAATAATGTCAATCACCCTGTGTTCTATTTTAATTCTAGTTTACCGTAGGTTTTTTTTATAAACCTTTCGCCAGCAAGGAGTTTGGAAGGCCACATGTTTATTTTCTGATTTTTTAAACGAAGAATCCACCGCAAACAAGTCAATAAATTATACTAAAAGAGCCAAAAAAAAATAGACAAGGTGACGATTCCTTAGCTTCATTTTAGGCAATATTTTCAAATCCCACTTGTCTTCATCTTGATGTGAAATCTCAGTGGAGATAAAATATTGATGTGGCCGCCACCAATATTTTATTGTGATAAAGACCATAAGTGCCCATTCCGTATCCATAAAGACCACTACAACCTCCTCCCTTTCTCTGAGATTCATCTCCCTTGTTGTGATCGAACACCATGGCCCCCCATGGTCCCCTGTCGAATTTTCTTGAAAATCTTGATATGGATGCTCCCGCAATTACGATAATGACTTTCATGGCTCTCTTCGCTATTACTTGGTATGCATGGATCCGTGTCAAATCCAATGGAAGTTCATCTCTACCCCCGGGTCCAAGAGACCTCGACCCAGATTTATATATATATATCTAACACACATGGTACCGAAATCAGCGAACCCGATTACCTCACATCATCGAATACCATCTATACAATCAAATTTCATTAAAAGTGGATCTTACATAAACATGTAGTATTATGATGTCATAATTAGAAATTCATGTTAAAAATATACATACATGGATATGAGGTTGCATTCAGTATACTACTAATAGCCATTATGAATTTACACAAAAGGGTCTAATAAAAGTTATGTGTTCAGTACATTGATTCACACCAAATACATTGTGATTTAGAATGCATCTACATGGTTGCTTGCAAAAGTAGGTTCTTGTGTATCGGGTTTCTTAGACATCTTGTGGATGTGACGTCCCTACAACGAATACAAAATATTTAAGAAAATATAATTACTTAATGATAATTATAATGGTAACTAAACGGTCTGACAGTTACAAGAGACATTAACATTTTTAATTTCTTCATGTACTTGGTACAAATAGCTTGTAATGCATATAAATGCATCAATTTAACAGTAACATGTCCCGAGACAATAACATGTCTCAAGCACTAACAAGAATGAGCCAAAGATAGTCAATCATTCATTTCGGTCATCCATTCGGATGCCATTAGCCGAAGATAATCAATCATTCATGTCGCTCATCCATTCGGATGCCATTAGCCGAAGCTAATCAATCATTCATGCCGGTCATCCATTCGGATGCCATTAGCCGAAGCTAATCAATCATTCATGCCGGTCATCCATTCGGATGCCATTAGCCGAAGCTAATCAATCGTTTATTCACATTTAAGCATTCAACAATCTAATATAAACTCTATCGCATTCGAATAATATTTAACTTAAAATACTTCTTACGTGTGGTATAAAAGAGAGGTGTAATTCACCTACCTGCTCTATTTCTGGGTTGTTCTTGTCTGGATGATGGTTCAACCCCGACTACACCGCCTGCGACATCATTGTCCACAAAAATCAGTATATTTCTATTTTCAATTTCACATTCGTCACCATACTTATTTCAACAAAATCACACATTAAAACTATAAATTTCAACACATGATCCCTCAACAAAATTCCAACCGAAAACACACATTAAACCCATAAATTTCAGCACATAATCATTCAATAAAATCCTAACAAACCACACATTATAACCATAAATTTCAGCATATAATCCATCAACAAAATCCCAACAAAATCACACATTGAAACCATAAATTTCAACACATAATCCCTCAACAAAAGTCCAACCGAAAACACACATTGAACCCATAAATTTCAGCACATAATCATTTAATAAAATCCTAACAAACCTGCTTTGAAACGAAACATTGTAATAGCGATAAATCACAATTAACTCAACAATTATCAAATATCAACGGTTAATATGTAGAAAACCCATTATATAAAACATATTCAAATTGTAGGGTCTTTCAACGGTTGGATCTACCAAGATCGGAGTTAAACTGGAAACTGACCTTATACTGGAGAGCTACTGTTAAGCATCAATATCGCCTTGCTGAAGTGTACCATTCTCATCTCCACCGTTCTGAACATGAATAACCTTCATACGCACCACATAACCAAATTTCAGATTGATCCAACGGTGCAATAAAGGAAAACTAGCTGGCAGCTCTGACTGGCCAAAGAAACAGATTTAGTTATATTGTTCAAAATATTACACGTCTCCACCGGAGCAATACCAGGCTAATCTCTCTGGTGAACATTTAGTAACAAGGCGCACAACATACCAAAAGTGCAGAGAAATCCAACGGTGGATGGAGGAGGAACTAGCTGGCGACTCTGACGAGTTTGAGGGGATTTTATAGAAATCTTTAGATGACTGGATTTTTCAAACGGATTCATATAATAACAATCCCTCCGGTCAGAATTTAGACAATGGTTAGGTTCATAACATACTCAAAATCCAACCCGATCCAATGGTGGCCGGAGGAGATATTGGTCTCGGAGTACCACCCCTTCTTATCTTTTTCTCTCCAACCTCTCTCTAACTTATCTCCTCCCCCCTTAAGTGCACAAATGAGCCCCCCATTTCCTTTTAAATTTACATTTTACACCACATGTTCTCTTCTTATATTATAAGTCATAATCTTTACATTTATTTCAATTTCACCCTCCCCTCAACTTATTTTATTTCTCTTTTAATTTAATACTTAATTTATTTCCTAGGGTTTACACCTCTCATTGATTGGCAATCTAGCTTCTCTAGACCCGGATCTTCACACATACTTTTCTAGGCTAGCCCGCACTCACCGACCAATCCTGAAGTTGAAACTTGGTTCCAAGCTTGGCATCATAGTGAGCTCCCTGATTTGGCTCATGAAATTCATAAGGACCACGACGTAACATTTCCTCTAACGCAATCGAGTTTGTCATTGCTGAAGTTATGAACAAGCTAGAAGTGGTGAGAAAAGCTCAAGATGAATCGGAGAACGTAGTTGGCAAGGACAACATGGTAGAGGAGTCTCACATTTACAAATTGTCATACTTGCATGCCATCATGAAAGAAACATTGAGGTTGCACCCGGTTCTCCCACTGCTAATCCCTCATTGCCCTAGTGAAACTTGCATTATCGGAGGTTACTCTGTTCCAGAGGGCTCTCGGATTTTTATCAATGTATGGGCAGTGCACAGGGATCCCTCAATTTGGGGAAACCCAATTGAATTTAAATCGGAGAGGTTCTTGGACAGTAAATTTGACTACAGTGGAAGTGACTTCAATTATTTCCCGTTCGGGTCCGGAAGGAGAATTTGTGCTGGGATAGCAATGGTTGAGAGGATGTTTCTGTATTTCCTTGCTACGCTTCAGTATTCTTTTGATTGGAAATTACCTGCAGGTGAGAAAGTGGATCTCACAGAGAAGTTTGGGATTGTTTTGAAGTTGAAGAACCCTCTTGTTGCTAATAGCAAGGACTCTGTCAACATAAGCATTTGGATAAGAGATAAACAAGAATCTGTAATTTGAAATTCAAAAGTTGTATTTTAAATTTAAACTATGTAAATCCCTTGTTATCTATCTAGTTTATAGGATCAGTAAATCAAGTATATATATTCAGCACCTATCAATTGAATAAAAACAAGTTTGATTCAATCCTTTTATTGTATCAGAGCAATAAGCCAATACAACCTTTTTTTTTTTTTTTCCCAGCCATTTTCTTGTTCAAAAATGGCCACCTCTCTACGTACTGAAACCAGTAGCAATGAAACCCAACACTCCCTTATCAGCTTCAACATTGCTGCACAAATCCCCTCAAACTCAACTCCACAAACTATCTTTCATGGAAACTACAGCTTAACACTCGCTTATTGGCTACGATCTATTGGGATATATTGATGGTTCTACACCATGCCCACCTCTCACCCTTACAACAGACAACACCACCATCCCCAACCCTGCATACACACCATGGATCCGACAAGATCAACTGATCTTAAATGCTATCATCGGGTCCATTTCACCATCAATCATACCCTTCATTGCCCAGTCCAAAACCTCTCAAGAAGCTTGGAATATTTTGTCTACAACCTATGCCACTCCATCCCGTGGCGAATTAAACAAACCAAAACCCAACTCAAGCGAGTTAACCAAAGGTTCAGCCGGTGTTATCTCCTTCTTACAGTCTGTGAAATCGAAAGCCGATGAATTGGCTCTTCTGGGAGCACCTCTTCACACTGAAGATTTAACAGACAAGATTCTTGATGGCCTTGGTGATGAGTATCGAGAACTTACTCGTGCTGTTCAAGCAAGGGATTTGCCAATTTCTTTTGAAGAACTTCATGAGAAATTACTCAACTTCGAAGCCTCTGTGCTTCCTTCACCAACAGACCCATTGCAATTCCCAGCCATTGCCAACATAGCCAACAGGAAACCAACCAATTGGCGCCCTATTAATCAGTCTGGGGCAAACAATCAACAATGGCGTCCCAATTCATCCACCCAAAGCAGGTACCCCTCTGCTCCTCCACCCAATCAGCACCCCAATCAAGGTAACCGTCCATCTCGACCATACTTAGGTCACTGTCAGATATGCAGGCTCCAAGGACATACAGCACAACGCTGTCCCTCCTTCCGTTTCATACCAATTCCAAAATCAGGCACATCTTCTGGGTCACAGTCTTCGTCTGTCACTCCATGGCAGCCGCGAGCACACTTTGCTTCAAACAACTCAAATCAGCCACCTTCATGGCTTCTTGACAGTGGTGCCTCTCACCATGTTACAGCTGATCTAGAGAACCTTACTATTCACTCTCCATATGGTGGTACCGACGACATCATGATCGGAGATGGCTCCGGTCTCTCCATCACTCACACTGGTTCATCATCTCTTAACACCCGAACTCACTCCTTTGCTTTAAATAATGTGCTTTGTGTTCCTGCCATGAAGAAAAATCTAATCTCAATTTCACAATTTTGCACATCTAACCGTGTATCTATTGAGTTCTTACCCACTTGTTTTTTTGTAAAGGAAATTCACACGGGGGCAATCCTGCTGAAGGGGAACACTAAGGATGGCGTTTACGAGTGGCCTCATTCCTCACCCATGTTAGCTTTTTCATGCAATAAAACCTCTTTGTCCGATTGGCATCAACGCCTCGGGCACCCTGCTTTTCCAATTTTAAAACAGATTGTTTCACGGAACAAACTTGATTTTTCTCATCAAAATAATTTCTCTTGTAATGCTTGTTTAAGTAATAAAAGTCATAAGTTGTCGTTTTCCCAATCAACGATTACTTCATCAGCACCTCTTGAAATTATATATTCTGATGTTTGGACATCACCGGTGACGTCAATAAATAATTTCAAATATTATTTAATATTTGTTGATCATTTCACCCGATATCTTTGGTTCTATCCACTTATACATAAATCCGATGTCAAAAATATATTTATCCGTTTCAAAGCCATTGTGGAAAAACATTTTGAAAAGCCAATTAAAAAGCTTTATTCTGACAATGGCGGTGAATATATTGCCCTTGCAGATTTTCTTTCCACCAATGGCATTTCCCACTTTACATCTCCTCCACACACACCTGAACACAATGGTATGTCTGAACGGAGACACCTCCACATTGTCGAAACTGGGTTAGCGTTACTCTCTAATGCTTCCCTTCCTGTCAATTATTGGCCTTACGCATTCGCTACGGCAGTTTATTTAATTAATCGCCTTCCAACACCCACACTAAATAATGTCTCTCCATATGAAAAGATTTTTCTCTCATCACCAAATTATTCCAAGCTCAAAATTTTTGGTTGCCTTTGTTATCCTTGGTTGCGTCCATATACAAGAAATAAATTAGAATCCAATTCAAAACCCTGTATATTTCTTGGATATTCTTTAACACAAAGTGCATTTTACTGTCTAGATCCATCCACATCAAAAGTTTTTACATCTCGGCATGTTAGATTTATTGAAAGCAAATTTCCTTTTAATGATCTGCACGCTTCCTCTCCTTCACAGCCGTTAGATCCTATTAACACGTGGATCCCCCCACCCATTTCAATTCCACTTCACACCAGCTCAACGCCACTTGACACGTCGTCCGCAGTGACAACCCAACAGCAGCTGACCTCAGGTAATCCCTCTTCTTCATCGTCCACCACTCACACACCACCCTCTGATTTGTTACCACGAACTCATCCCGTTCCTCAAAATCCCTCCAGATTACAGCAACCAACCCATCAAATGATCACCAGAGCCAAGTCCAATATAAGAAAACCCATCACCAAATTGAACCTAAACACTCAGCTTGCCAAATTCACTGATCTTGAACCACGAACACACACCCAAGCCCTTGCTGATCCCAAATGGCGTCAAGCCATGTCTGCAGAATACGATGCTCTGGTTCTTAATGGTACATGGTCACTTGTTCCCCCAGATTCTAGTCAAAACTTGATTGGAAGCAAATGGGTTTTTTCGAACAAAAAGGAAGTCAAATGGAACACTGGACAAATTCAAAGCCAGATTAGTGGCAAAGGGTTTTCACCAACGTCCAGGTATTGATTATCAGGACACCTTCAGTCCCGTGATCAAACCAGTGACTGTCCGAATTGTGCTCAGTCTTGCTGTGAGCCGTGCCTGGCCCTTAAGGCAGCTTGATGTCAACAATGCCTTCCTTCAAGGCCATCTCTCTGATTTGGTGTTCATGTCTCAGCCACCAGGATTTGTTGACCGTGATCATCCTTCCCATGTCTGCAAACTACACAAGGCAATCTATGGCCTCAAACAAGCCCCTTGGGCTTGGTACCAAGAGCTGCGTTCTTTTCTTCTGCAATATGGCTTCAATAATTCATATGCAGACACATCCCTCTTTGTTTTTAATTCTGATGGTAACACTATATATCTCCTTGTTTATGTTGATGACTTAATTGTCACAGGCAGCCATGATGATACTGTCAACCAATTCATTCGAATTTTGGCAGAAAGGTTCTCAATTAAAGACCTTGGGCTGCTGGATTATTTTTTGGGTGTGGAGGTTATTGCAAACAAAAGTGGTCTGCTGCTCTCCCAAAGGAGATACATACTTGATCTTCTTGCGCAGACAAACATGCTAGAAGCAAAGCCAGTACAAACTCCTATGCCAACAAGTCTACCACTGGTTGCAAATTCTGGGACTTCACTTTCGGACCCTACTGAATACCGTCGGGTTGTTGGCAGCCTTCAATACCTGCTTATTACAAGACCTGACATTGCTTTTGTTGTCAACAGGCTATCTCAATACATGCATAATCCAACATCAGACCACTGGTCTTGTGTGAAAAGGCTTCTGCGTTACCTTGCAGGAACAAGTAATGATAGTCTGCAAATTTACAAAGAGTCTGGTCTTGGGTTGCATGCTTTCACAGACACCTCACTCACCTTGCATGCATTTTCGGATGCTGATTGGGCAGGTGATAAAGACAATTTTTGTTCAACTGGAGCCTATGTTGTGTACCTAGGCAAAAATCCAATTTCCTGGAGTTCTAAAAAGCAACGAACTGTTGCTAGATCCTCTACGGAGGCTGAGTACAGATCGGTTGCCAACACTGCTGCGGAGCTTAATTTTATTTGTTATCTATTAACTGATCTTGGTGTATCACTTTCCCACTGTCCTGTCATTTATTGTGACAACATTGGTGCTACACAACTCTGCTCTAATCCGGTTTTTCATTCCCGCATGAAGCATGTGGCAATTGATTTTCATTTTATCCGGGACCAAGTGCAAACAGGTGCTCTTCGGGTTGCACATGTTGCTTCTGCAGATCAACTAGCTGATGCTCTTACTAAACCGTTACCACGACAGAGATTTCTTGAACTCAAAAACAAGATTGGACTTCTCTCCGAGCTCCATCTTGAGGGGGCATAATAGCAAGGACTCTGTCAACATAAGCATTTGGATAAGAGATAAACAAGAATCTGTAATTTGAAATTCAAAAGTTGTATTTTAAATTTAAACTATGTAAATCCCTTGTTATCTATCTAGTTTATAGGACTGTAAATCAGTATATATATCTGCACCTATCAATTGAATAAATAAGTTTGATTCAATCCTTTTAGTTGCAACTCCAACACCAAGAATATCCAACCCAGCTTTCTACCAGTAGATTGAACAAGATGTACTTGCAACAATAAATACGGTGATTCTCCATGTTCCTGTGCATCATCTGCTTTCAGAATAATTTTCAACCACTATTATATAAATAGCATGTGTAAGGGTGGATTAATAACATGAAAAAAACAGCCATTTGATAACATCGGTTTCCTAATAGCATGCCTTATGTCTCTACGATTCATCACTCAAGAATTCCAAACAATAACGTCAGTCATTTGATAGAATAGGGTTTTAAAAATCTTTATTGATATAGTCTTTTTAATCCTTAATGGAATAAAATAGTTGAAGCTTGTAATCTCCCGCTGTACCCAGAATAATGTGCATTAAACATCATCAGCACAAATACTCAAATGTTTGGTATTTTCAACACTACCCACACTATTACTATATATATATAATAGGTGTGGGGAAAACATTGTAGCAATATTTTCCCCACGCCAATATATATATATATATATATATATATATATATATATATATATATATATATATATACATATATTCTTTTGGTGTTTTTGTTTATTTTTGGACAAAAATAATTCATATTTTATATATTTGTGTTTTTAGATTTTGTTTTTATTTTTATTTATTTATTTTGTGTACTTATCGTTCTGAAATTTTAATTTATGTCTGTTACATTTTATTTTATTTTAAAAATTTTATTATTATTTTTGTTCCCAAAAACATCTGTAGCAATTTTATATTTTCGAGAAAGATGAACGAATGTTGAGGTGACCGAGTGAGTTTATGAGGCGGGAGACAAAAATTCAGTTCGAGAGGTTGGGGGTTCAAGTCCTCTCTTGACATATTTTTATTTTACTTAAATATATGATTAATTTTTTTAATGATTATGATAATTTTATGTTGGTTATTTCGTTGAAACTTATTAAAAAAATAAATTTATATCGATTTAAAATTCATATATTTTATAGAAAATTTGCACGTCACACGAATTTTGCACAAATTTATCATTTTAACCAAAAATATATTATAAAAAACAATTAATTTTTTTTTTTGTTAAAATTTTAACTCGTCGCGGGCATTGGCTAGTAAAAGAGAGAGGATGTGTGTCTCCTCCAGGAATAATCTAATTAAGGCTAAGAAATTTGTGGGTTTTGAATATGATTCCAATGGAGATTGGGATCTTTAATTTGTTACAGGAACGTTTCTGTGGAGAGAAGCCATCTCTAACTCTCTCTCTCGCTGATTGGTTTTGTGGATGAAAAAGTTGGTGTTTTTTTATGCATTTTCGTGGGCAAGGGTCCTCGTTTGGTTTTGTGCAGTCAAAAATGGGGCGGAAAGCATCTCTCAGCATTCAATAGGTAGCCACCATTTGGAGAATGGAGTTGTCAGTTTGGCTGCCATTTTATCGGCTAGAAAATCATGAAATTAAAACGATATAAAGTCAATATAATTACAGTCAGATATTGATTTCCCATATCTTTTCTATCGTTGAGATCAAAATTTCTTATAATACATGTCAAGATCCTTAATTATAGGTCTCACCGCTACATTTCCTTGCACCTGAGAATACCGAGATGCTGAACACGGTGGTCGCTGGCTTGTGGTCACGGTGGTGGGATGCTAGCAACGAGAGAGAGAGACTGTTTGGAACAGTTCTCATCATGGCAGTCGCCATGATAACAATTTTCTGGTTCTTGTGGAACAACATCAAACCAAAGAAGGCAGTCGCCGCTCCATCTCCGCCAGGTCCTCGTGGCTTGCCATTAGTTGGATACCTTCCATTTCTCGGCTATGACCTGCACAAGAAGTTCACTGAACTAGCCGGGGTCTATGGACCTATCTACAAGCTAAGACTTGGAAACAAATTGTGTATGGTGGTTAGCTCACCAGCACTAGCCAAAGAAATTGTTCGTGACAAGGACACCATATTTTCCAATCGAGATCCACCTATTTCCGCCCTGGTGTTCTCGTACGGCGGAAATGATATCGCTTGGTCCTCTTACGGACCTCCCTGGACGAAGATGCGCAAGCTTTTCGTGCGCGAAATGCTGAGTAATGCAAGCCTTGATGCTTCTTATGAACTGAGAAAACGGGAGGTTAAAAAGGCTATTAGAGATGTGTATAATAAAATCGGCAGCCCTGTAGACTTTGGTGAGTTGGCATATGTAACAAGTATAAATGCTGTCCTGGGGATTTTGTTGGGGGGTGGGACAATCCATGGAGAGAAATGGACTGATTTCGTTGCACAGTTCAGGAGTTATGCAGCAGAGATGATGGTGCTGCTAGGAAAACCTAATGTCTCGGATCTTTTCCCCGTGCTGGCTAGGTTTGACTTGCAAGGTATAGAGAGACAATCAAAGCGATTAGCCGTAACTATCGATCAATTTCTTCAATATGCAATCGAGCAACGTTCGAATGAAGAAAAGGCACATATGGATGAGGGAAAAGACTTCCTGCAGATTCTCTTGGATCTTAACAAGCATGAAGATCCTGCAACATCAATTACGATGGACCAAGTCAAAGCCATTATAATAGTATGTATGACTATTTTGATTCTCTTCTTTTTAAAAATTTCTTAAAAAGTATGGAATGGTTAAATCCCATTTCTTATTCATGCTTTAAACCCAATATGCAATGCATGTTTCTAGGTCTTAGTGGTAGATAAAACTAAAGTATCATTTTTTGGGAACATATACTGAGGACTTACAAGTCTGTCTTGGAAACATATATATGGACTACAAGCATCAATAATCTGCAAGACCACCTAAACATAGCATGAGCCTCATTCAAATCCATATATATTATATCGAGCATGAAAAAAATGCATAAGTTCCTTAATGTTAAAATTAAGTGGAGTATCAAGACTCTATTCGACCATCCATAATTACGATTATGATTTATATATCTTTGGAATTTAAGCTTTTGGATAAGATAATTCCTTAACATAGTATCAGAACCTTGTTGATCCAGCGGTCACGAGTTCGAATCTCACTACCTCCATTCTATTTGATAAAAATCAAACACAACGTAGTATAGGTTCGTGCAAGTTTCAAGCTCAAAAAGTTTTCATTTGAAGGGGGTGTTAAAATATAATATAAATCATATTTCAGAGTCTCACCTAGTAGCTTAATTTTTTAGGTAAGATGATTTCTTAACGATATTTATCTTGAGATTAAATAGACAACTCATAAATTTGCATAACTCTGCGGCTGATCAGAATCGCGCATCTAGCTAGCTCTAACAATAATGATGTAATTGTTTATATGTAGGATATTTTCGTGGGTGGAACTGACACAACTACTACTATGATCGAATGGACAATGACACGATTAATGCAACACCAAGAGGTGAGGCAAAAGGTATACCAAGAATTGCAGGAAGTTGTTGGATCGAACAACGTTGTAGAAGAATTCCACTTGCCCAAGTTACGGTATTTATCTGCTGTGATCAAGGAGACATTTCGTTTGCATCCCGCCTCGCCTCTCTTAGTGCCCCGCTTTTCAAGGCAATCATGCATGGTAGGAGGATATATCGTTCCTAAGGGCACTACAGCTTTTACGAACGTTTACGCAATTCAAAGGGATCCCGATCCGTGGGACAATCCATTAGAATTCGCACTGAGAGGTTTTTGAATGGTGACACTGCTGGCTCATTTGATTATTCCAGCAACAATTTTCAGTATCTCCCGCTTGGATCGGGAAGGAGGGTTTGCGTGAGGAATCCCTTTAGCAGAGAAGATGCTCGATGCTTTTACGAAGCTTCATTGTCTGCACTCCTTTGAGTGGAAGTCGCCACTGGAGGAGTGCCTGGAACTAATAGATATGGCATAGTGATCAAGAAAATGGAACCCTTAATAGTTATCCCGTCACCTAGGCTGTGTAATTTAGAGCTTTACTAGCGGGTGGAAGGATCTGCAATCTGCATTTGCCCTGTTCAGTCACTGAAGCATTTCAACCTGCAGGAAAACTAGTTATGTGACCGTGTTTAGACGCGGGTAAGATATCTATATCTCTTATAAATAAAACTATACATGTAAGTCTTTTAATGTATTTTTTTACTTTAATCATGTAATCAAGAATTTTTTCGGCTAATAAATAAATTATTAATGATTGTCGTCATGGTGATTCTCTGTGTAGTGTCTTGTATTTTGATCATCAAGTATCGATTTTGTAAAACCAAGCTACAATTTTAAATATTTTCTAGTGAAAGTAATCTTGTGTTAATAACTAAAAAATTTCCCTGTAACTTTTTATAGAATTTTTAAAAGAAAATTTATTATTCAGTATCTGTTTTTTATTTTTTTTATTTTAATTTTACATTTTGGTAGCTTTAAAATTTTGATTTCATATTTTTTGCAGGTTTGTCCCATCCTCAAACAAACATCCCAAAACTTTGACAGTGCTCTATTTTTTAATCACATAATTAATTAAAAAAAAGTTTCAAAAAAAAATATTAAACATAGTGGAATCTATGTCCCAGATTGTGGGTCTAATAGGTTCATTTAGGTTAATTAAAAATTGAATTTTGTAATTTGTTTTAACTTATTTGTTGTTGATTATGTCAAAATTTTATAAACTTCTTGCTATAGATAGATAGATAGATTTTATAAGTGTTTAGTTTGTTATTATATAATTAAATAAAAAAAAATTCAAAGAAAATAAAAGTATAGTTAAGTTTATAACCTGGTCACATGTTTTCTAGCTTAATAACTTAGGCTTGATAAAAAAAAAATGGGTTGAAATTTTAAAAATAATTTATTAAACCGTGTTTAATGATAACAAGAAAGAGTTTTTCATTTCCTGAATATTTCTTTATATTAAAAAAATAATCCTACCCACAACACAACACAGCAGGGGTCAATTATATGAAATGAAGCAAATTTGTAACCTCACAAGTCTTGTACAATCATGATAGAGGTATTCTCTTTTCCTCAACTTGGATAGCAAATCTAAGCCACTAATTCATTTTGAATTCTAAGACGTCTTCGATGCTTCCACCGTTGTATTTATCTTTTCGCAAGATAAAAGACAGAGTAATTGCTAATAGAGGTGGGCTATGGAAACAATTATCATTAGGAAATAAATATTTTGAAGAGATATATCTGATATGTGATTTGTTAATAAATTGAGAAGTAAATAGTTAGTGTGGATTTTATTTATAAATTCCTAATCTAAATTAATAAAATCTCTGTTAAATCAATATCCAGGCAGGCAGGCACTGGCCGGCCGGAGAGATTCTATACACCAAATAGGATTCAATTCTTAGAGTTGATAATGTTTACATTCATTGAAAAATATAATCAAATTAAAAATATATAACCCCCCCGGGTTAAGCATCGAAAGTAATAATGTCAATCACCCTGTGTTCTATTTTAATTCTAGTTTACCGTAGGGTTTTTTCTCTCTAAAATTTAACTGTTCAATCTCTCGCCGCCAGTCTCTAAATTTATTTTTCTTTTTTATAAACCTTTCGCTAGCAAGGAGTTTGGAAGGCCACGTGTTTATTTTCTGATTTTCTAAACGAAGAATCCACAGCGAAAAAGTCGATAAATTATACTAAAAATAGACAAGGTGAGGATTCCTTATCTTCATTTTAGGCAATCTATTCAAATCCCCCTTGTCTTCATCTTTGATGTGAAATCCCATCATTCTAAGTGGAGATAAAATACTGATGTGGTCGCCACCACCTCCCTATCCAATCTTAAGTGCCCGTTCCGTATCCAAAAGACCACCACAACCTCCTCCCTTTCTCTTAAATTCATCTCCTTGTTGTGATCGAACACCATGGCCCCATGGCCCCCGTCGAATTTTCTTGAAAATCTTGATATGGATGCTTCTGCAATTATGATAGTCACTTTCATGGCTCTCTTCGCTATTACTTGGTATGGATGGATCTGTGTCAAATCCAAGAAGAGAATTTCATCTCTACCCTCGGGTCCAACAGGCCCACCATTGATTGGCAATCTAGCTTCTCTAGACCCGGATCTTCCCACATACTTTGCCGGGCTAGCCCGCATTCACGGACCAATCCTGAAGCTGCAACTTGGTTACAAGCTTGGCATCATAGTGAGCTCCCCTGATTTGGCTCGCGAAGTTCATAAGGACCACGACGTAACATTTGCTAACCGCGATGTGCCGGCTGTTTCCCGGATAGCAGAAGATGTACTTGCAATAATCAAAACGATGATTCTCCATATACCTGAGCATCATCTGCTTTCCAGAATAATTTTCAGCCACTATTATATAAATGGCACGTGTAAGGGTGGATTAATAACATGAAAAACAACAGTCATTTGATAACATCGGAAACCTAATAGCATGCCTTGTGGCTTTTCGATTCATCACTCAAGAATTCCAAACAATAACGTCAGCCATTTGATAGAATAGGGTTTTACAAATCTTTATTGATATAGTTTTTTAATCCTTAATAAAATAAAATAGTTGAAGCTTGTAATCTCCCGCTGTACCCAGAATAACGTGCATTGAACATCATTAACGCAAATACTGAAATGTTTGGTATTTTCAACATTACCCACACTATTACTATATATATAATAGTCGTGGGAAAAATAATTCATATTTTATGTTTTTGTGTTTTTATATTTTGTTTTTATTTTTTATTTATTTTGTGTACTTGTCGTTCTGAAATTTTAATTTATGTCCATTACATTTTTTTATTTTTAAATTTTTATTATTATTTTCTGCTCCCAATCTAAATTTTTTTTCTAGCGCCATGATATATATATATATATATACAATAAAACACGTCCCGGTTTTACTGTGCTAATCCACAAGAATACCTACTATTGATATATATTTTTGTGAAAGACAAACGGTTGTTAAGGTAGCCGAGATGGTCTAAAGAGAGTCAGACTAAGGTTCCCTCCGAGGGCATGAGTTCGAATCTCACTCTCAACACATTTTTTTAGCGAATCGACATTAAAATTAGATTTAATATATATTTTCGAGAAAGATGAACGAATGTTGAGGTAGCCGAGCGAGTTTATGAGGCGGGAGACAAAAATTCAGTTCGAGAGGTTGGGGGTTCAAGTCCTCTCTTGACAGATTTCTATTTTACTTAAAAATATGATTAATTTTTTTAATGATTATGATAATTTTATGTTGGTTATTTCGTTGAAACCTATTAAACAGATAAATTTATATCGATTTAAAATTCATATATTTTATAGAAAACTTGCACGTCACACGAATTTTACACAAATTTATCATTTTAACCAAAAATATATTATAAAAAACAATTAAATTTTTTTTTTTGTTAAAATTTTAACTCGTCCCGGGCATTGGCTAGTAAAAGAGAGAGGATGTGTGTGCACTCCAGAAATAATCTATTTAAGGCTAAGAAATTAGTTGTTTTTGAATATGGTTCCAATGGAGATTGGGATCTTTGTTATAGGAACGTTTATGTGGAGAGAAGTCATCTCTCTCTCTCTCTCTAATTGGTTTTATGGATGAAAAAGTAAGTGTTTTTTATGCATTTTCGTGGGCAAGGGTCCTCGTTTGGTTTTGTGCAGTCAAAACTGGGGTAGGAAGCATCTCTCAGCATTCAATAGGTAGGCACCATTTGGAGAATGGAGTTGTCAGTTTGGCTGCCATTTTATTGGCTAGAAAATTATGAAATTAAAACAATAGAAAGTCAATATAATTACAGTCAATATTGATTCCCATATCTTTTCTATCGTTATCAAAATTTCTTATAATCCATATCAACATCCTTAATTATAGGTCTCACCGCTACATTTCCTTGCACCTGAGAATACCGAGATGCTGAACACGGTGGTTGCTGGCTTGTGGTCACGGTGGTGGGATGCTAGCAACGAGAGAGAGAAACTGTTTGGGACAGTTCTCATCATGGCAGTCGCCATGATAACAATTTTCTGGTTCTTGTGGAACAACACCAAACCAAAGAAGGCAGTCGCCGCTCCATCTCCGCCAGGTCCTCGTGGCTTGCCATTAGTTGGATACCTTCCATTTCTCGGCTATGACCTCCACAAGAAATTCACTGAACTAGCCGCGGTCTATGGACCTATTTACAAGCTAAGACTTGGAAACAAATTGTGTATGGTGGTTAGCTCACCAGCACTAGCCAAAGAAATTGTTCGAGACAAGGACACCATATTTGCCAATCGAGATCAACCTATTTCCGCCATGGTGTTCTCGTACGGCGGAAATGATATCGCTTGGTCCTCTTACGGACCTCCCTGGACGAAGATGCGCAAGCTTTTCGTGCGCGAAATGCTGAGTAATGCAAGCCTGGATGCTTCTTATGAACTGAGAAAACGGGGGGTTAAAAAGGCTATTAGAGATGTGTATAATAAAATCGGCAGCCCTGTAGACTTTGGTGAGTTGGCATATCTAACAAGTATAAATGCTGTCCTGGGGATTTTGTTGGGGGGTGGCACAATCCAAGGAGAGAAATGGACTGATTTCGTTGCACAGTTCAGGAGTCATGCAGCAGAGATGATGGTGCTGCTAGGAAAACCTAATGTCTCGGATTTTTTCCCCGTGCTGGCTAGGTTTGACTTGCAAGGTATAGAGAGACAATCAAAGCGATTAGCAGTAACTATCGATCAATTTCTTCAATTTGCAATCGAGCAACGTTCGAATGAAGAAAAGGCACATATGGACGAGGGAAAAGACTTCCTGCAGATTCTCTTGGATCTTAACAAGCATGAAGATCCTGCGACATCAATTACGATGGACCAAGTCAAAGCCATTCTAATGGTATGTATGACTATTTTGATTCTCTTCTTTTTTAAAAATTCTTAGAAAGTATGGAATGGTTAAATCCCAGTTCTTATTTATTCTTTAAACCCAATATGCAATGCATGTTTCTAGGTCTTACTGGTAGATAAACTAAAGTATCATTTTTGGGGAACATATATTGAGGACTCACATGCAAGTCTGTCTTGGAAACATATATATGGACTACAAGCATCAATAATCTCCAAGACCGGCTAAACATAGCATGAGCCTCATTCAAATCCATGTTATATCGAGCATGAAAAAAATGCATATGTTCCTTAATGTTAAAATTAAGTGGAGTATCAAGATTCTAAATATAAAACAAAACATACAAGTTTTTCTGTGACAATTACGATTTTCATATTCGACCATCCATTTAATATATCTTTGGACCAATAATTAATTTGGCATTTCTCACTTATTGTATCTGTTTATTTTAGTACAATTGTTTGTATGTATAGTGTCTTCCTTAACAACAATACGATAATGTTGCTTACAACAACAGCAGCAGCAACATGATATTTGGTATTTGTTAAAGTTTAATATAAATCATATTCTGGGGTCTCGCCTAACAGTTTAAGTTTTTGGATGAGATGATTCTTTAACATGGTATCAGAACCTTGTTGATCTAGTGGTCACGAGTTCAAATCTCACTACCTCCATTCTATTTGATAAAAATCAAGCACAACGTAGTATAAGTCCGTGCAAATTTCAAGCTCAAAAAGTTTTCATTTGAAGAAGTGTGTTAAAATATAATATAAATCATATTCCAGAGTCTCACCTAGTAGCTTAATTTTTTAGGTAAGATGATTTCTTAACGGTATTCATCTTTAGGTTAAATCGGCAACTCATAAATTTGCATGACTCTACTGCTGATCAGAATCGTACATCTAGCTAGCTCTAACAATAATAATGTAATTGTTTATATGTAGGATATTTTCGTGGGTGGAACTGACACAACTACTACTATGATCGAATGGACAATGACACGATTAATGCAACACCAAGAGGTGAGGCAAAAGGTATACCAAGAATTACAGGAAGTTGTTGGATCGAACAACGTTGTAGAAGAATTCCACTTGCCCAAGTTACGGTATTTATCTGCTGTGATCAAGGAGACATTTCGTTTGCATCCTGCCCTGCCTCTCTTAGTGCCCCGTTCTTCAAGGCAATCTTGCATGGTAGGAGGATATAGCGTTCCTAAGGGCACTACAGTTTTTCTGAACGTTTACGCAATTCAAAGGGATCCTGATGTGTGGGACAATCCATTAGAATTCAGACCAGAGAGGTTTTTGAATGCTGACACTGCTGGCTCATTTGATTATTCCGGCAACAATTTCCAGTATCTCCCGTTTGGATCGGGAAGGAGGGTTTGCGTAGGAATCCCTTTAGCAGAGAAGATGTTGATGCTTTTACAGGCTTCATTGCTGCACTCCTTTGAGTGGAAGCTGCCAGCTGGAGGAGTGCTGGAACTATCAGATAGATATGGCATAGTGGTCAAGAAAATGGAACCCTTAATAGTTATCCCGTCACCTAGGCTGTGTAATTTAGAGCTTTACTAGCGGGTGGAAGGATCTGCAATCTGCATTTGCCCTGTTCAGTCACTGAAGCATTTCAACCTGCAGCAAAACTAGTTATGTGACCGTGCTTAGTCGCGGGTAAGATATCTATATCTCTTATAAATAAAACTATACATGTAAGTCTTTTAATGTGTTTTTGTACTTTAATCATGTAATCAAGAATTATGTCTTCTAATATATAAATAAATAAATTATTAATGATTGTCGTCATGGTGATTCTGTGTGCAGTGTCTTGTATTTTGATCATCAGGTATCGATTTTGTAAAACCAAGCTATAATTTTAAATATTTTCTAGTGAAAGTAATCTTGTGTTAATAAATAAAAAATTTCCCTTTAACTTTTTATAGAATTTTTAAAAGAAAATTTATTATTCAATATCTGTTTTTTATTTGTTTATTTTAATTTTACATTTTGGTAGCTTGAAAATTTAGATTTCATTTGTTTTTTTTGGCAGGTTTATCCCATCCTCAAATAAACATCCCAAAACTTTGATAGTGCTCTATTTTTTAATCACATAATTAATTAAAAAAAAGTTTCAAAAAAAATATTAAACATAGTGGAATCTATGTCCCAGATTGTGGGTCTAATAGGTTCATTTAGGTTAATTAAAAATTGAATTTTGTAATTTGTTTTAACTTATTTGTTGTTGATTATGTCGAAATTTTATAAACTTCTTGATATATATTGAGTTTATATTGATTTTATAAGTGTTTAGTTTGTTATTATATAATTAAATAAAAAATAATTTCAAAGAAAACAAAAGTATGGTTAAGTTTATAACCTGGTCACATGTTTTGTAGCTTAATTTAAAACTTAGGCTTGATAAAAAAAATGGGTTGAAATTTTAAAATAATTTATTAAACCTACCCACAACACAACACAGCAGGGGTCAATTATATGAAATGAAGCAAATTTGTAACCTCACAAGTCTTGTACAATCATGATAGAGGTATTCTCTTTTCCACAACTTGGATAGCAAATCTAAGCCACTAATTCATTTTGAATTCTAAGACGTCTTCGATGCTGCCACCGTTGTAGTTATCTTTTCGCAAGATAAAAAACAGAGTAATTGCTAATCACGTTTTATAGTCAAATTATGTGCCAAATTTGAAAATAGAGGTGGGCTATAAAAACAATTATCATTAGGAAATAAATATTCTTAAGAGATATATCTGATATGTGATTTGTTAATAAATTGAGAAGTAAATAGTTAGGGTGGATTTTATTTAAAAATTCCTAATCTCAATTAATAATTTGCTATCCAACTAGGCCCGATGGAAACCGATGACCCAAAAGGGAAGAGTGGATAGCAGTAAAATTAATTCATTATGGTTTATAAGAGTTGGGACCTGGCAGGTTCAAGTCTTGTCTGGTTCAAACAATTTTATGGGATCATTAGATTTGGGCGAAGCTCATGATTTAACTACTTGCTGGAAACTTCTTACCGAGAACCTATAATTTCCTGGGATTAATCGGGTTTCGGCCCGGATACCTAGTGCTAATTTAAAAAAAAAATCTATCCTCCTAGCCTCGTAGAGGTGTCATAAACCATCGCCCCAATATTTTTTTGTGCTTGTTATTATGAAGTATTCATCTACATTATTGACCTCACGGTTTCTACTCTGCTACTGGCATATATATGCAAACGGAAGAGCTACAGTGATTAAGTTGCTCAGGCCGAAGCAGCAGGCTTGCAAACAGGCAAATCTTTTTCAACGTTAGGTGGTATCCGGAGAATCGGGTTGCTCTCAAAGAAATTGACCGGCTTCAGATCAAAGCTCGACGATACAGTCGGCATGATGGGGAAGTCCTCTTGGCACGGTACGTGATGGAAGCCCAATGTGTACCACAATACGATGTCCTTGTTCTCTATTGGACGATCCCTGGAAAAAAAAAAGAGTGAAATATTATAATAAATGTTGGAAAACTGGAGATTTCAAAGGATGAATTGCGATCGAGAGTAGTATTTTGGTTTTTAATTTGAGTGGAAATCCATACCTCTCGGACCACACTGCAAGAGTGTCTTCACCTTGGCTCTGGTAAACAAATAACCCACCAGCCCATTGCTCGCTCCGGTTATATGGAGTGACCCATATTTGGTTGTTTGTAAATGCACCACGTTTCTGGGGAGGATCGTCATGATCTAGCAAGCTAGCAGCTGTGCCAGCAGGAACCACCTTGTACCCAACGGGGTTTCCGACCCGGGTCCGTTTCATCGGGTTAACCACATGGAACTCAGATGGATCATATAGTTTAAACTGAATCTGTGCATCCTTTTCTGTCTTTGCCACGTTCCTTACAGCTTTCAAGTAGCTCCTTCTCGGTGATTCTCCGGGCGAGGTCTTTTGCTTTTTAATGTTCACCTCGACGAAGGAATTATCAGGGCCATCTATGTCCATGTCGAGGTAAAATGTGATGTAGTGGTCATGGATAACGCCTATGACGTTTTCCGATAAGAGGGTGCCATACAGATTTTGTTGACCCGGAACTTGGTTCGTGTTCACGTAAGAGGTGCCTTTCACCATCAAAATACCACTAAGTCCAACCTGCGCATGCTTTCTTGATTAGCAGTTGTTATAATTAATGGCAAATAAAAGTTCAAACGTGACGTCCTGCAACTAGTGGAAGACACAGTTGGAAGATGATCAAGAAAAACTCCAACCACCGAAAGATACTCTGCCCTAACATATGTAGAAAATTATAAAATGGACTAATATTCATATATATAACCAATATTTCAAACAACAGGAAATAAGATTTCCGTCCCGGGAATAAAGACATTGAAAGTCGCCACTAACCTTGATTCTGATTAGTCCGTCGGTCTGGAACTCCCAGTCAACTATATAATCGTAGTTTGCAACCGATGCTGCCATTCTAACCACTAGCGTCACCTTCGGTCTGACTTCTCTAATCTGCCGAAATAACATAATACAAACGACAAACGGGAGGGAATAAAAAAAAATGAGTGCAGCTCAGGAACACATCTACATGTAGTACGACAACATAAAACGAATGACCTTCGAGTAAACATGGGTTTGATGTGATTCACTTCCATTCAGGTTCATGGTTTAATCGGCTTCCATTTCAACCCTATTCAAAATGAAACGCTATCTAAATAAAATATGAATAGAATGGTTAACCAATAATCTAATCTATTGGATTGGTTGCTGTCTACAACTATAATGGTTTAGTTAATTTATATAAAAATGACGAGACACTGTATTTGAAATTAATTAAATTCTCGGATCCAAAACTTCTTACCTCCATGCCCGTAATCGGACTCTCCGAGTGCCGCCAGCCAATATCACCGGCATAACGCTCGAACACGCAAACCATGTGTGATCGGACATATGGAGTTCCATCACCAGCGGCAAACACACCATCCATGTAATAGGCATTCCTAGGACAATCATTAAGCGGGTCAAGTGGCATGGCCTGCAACCCAAACCCGTATTCACCCGCATCCATATACGTCTTGAAATACCAAGCATCGGTGGGGTCCATGTAAGGCACAAATAACTCGCTAGTAAACCCTTTATACATCACGTTCCTCATCTCCCCGCTATCTGGGTCCCGGACCTTGGCCCGTGAAATGATCACACCAGCTCTTGGGTCGGGTTTGAGGTGGAATTCCCAATTAGCCCATTTAACCAAGTGCTCATCTTCTACCGTGAAGCTCGGCCCTTTTGGTTGCTCGATTGAAATTGGATTGACAAACATCATCTCAGGATTGATTTTCTGTGCAGAATAGCGATAATCAGTGTTGGCTGCTTTCGGTATAGGTATGTTCCTCCCCTTATCTGATATCTCCACCACTTCTTTACTATCCATATCAAGCAAAACAGTCAGCCCTTCTATTGGTCTCATGTAAAAGTTTGCAGTGCCCTCCATGGAGTAGCACTGCACCTTAATCAATCTCCTGTTCTCTTCATTTTCACCAAACCAACCTAAAGAGATGGGCAAGCATGCAAGGTCCTGAAGATCAACTCCGCGCTCGATGATTGTGCGGTTGAAATCAGCGTTCGACAGCGGGGCCCACGTAGAGGATGTCATGTCCTCTATTGTCATGGTGGGGTAACCTGAGCGAGAACCAGTTTCTTGTACAGCCACCTCGCCTGTAGTTATATCCACCGTTAGCACGTGTGACTTGCCGGCCACGCGTGCCACCACGGCTGCTTTTCTTGGCAACAAGGAGTCTCCCTTTTTCCATTGAAGGACAAGTGTTTTATCTGGCTCTTCCAAGACTACAGAGTGGAAAGCCAAGGGAGACGATGACCTGAAAAGGGCGTGTGATTTCAGAATCGTACGGACTTTGTTGATCTCTGAGATTGTTAAGGGGTCCAGGGGATGATGGGGGGCGTCTGACTCGTGGTTGTGGTGCTTGGGATTTGGTGGTTTTTCGAGGATATTTTCGGCGGTGGACGGTTTATTGATAGACTGAAAGCGGTTCTTGGAGGTGCACCAAGGAGAGTTGGTGGAGCAGTAGAGGAGGTCGGTGGTGGTGTTTGGTTGTGGAGCATAGGGGAGATGAACCCAGGTGAAGAACAAGACAAGAGATACACTGAGAGAGATAGCAAGGAAACGAAGGAAATTTCTTGATTCCATCTAGTTCTGGTTTCTGGTTACACACTGCTAATTTGTGAGAGTGTGTGGTACTGTAAAGAGGAAGGAGTGGAAATGAACAGCTAAGAGAATCTACATAAGAAAACAGATACAAAAACCGAGAAATTAAAATGGTTTTTGTTTTGTCTTTTTTGAACGTCAGAATAAACTTCACTGGTATTTGAGACCTGAAAGCCGACAAACAAAATACAAATATAAATATTCTTTTTACCATTGATATCCCCATCCAAAAACTGATATCACGTGAAAACCTTATATTATACGTATTTAATTTCCTTTAATTATTCTTCATTGATTGATATCGAGAGTCTTTTTTAACTCATATATTTTTATTTTCTACTAAAGCATACATTACATAGAAATATTAATATATATTATTATATATATAAAAGGCGTGAGGAAAACATTGTATCCCCACGCCAATATATATATATATATAGAAACATTAATATATATTACTATATAAATAAAAGACGTGTGTAAAACACTATATCACCACGTCAATATATATATATATATATAGAAACATTAATATATATATTACTATATATAAAAAAACGTGAGGAAAACACTGTATCCCCATATCAATATATATATATATATATATATATATATATATATATATATATATATATTCTTTTTACCATTGATATCTCCATCCAAAAATTGATATCACGTCAAAAACTTATATTATACATATTTAATTTCTTTTTATTATTCCTCATTGATTGATATCGAGAGTCTTTTTTAACTCATATATTTTTATTTTCCACTAAAGCATACACTACATAGAAACATTAATATATATATTACTATATATATAAAAGGCGTGAGGAAAACATTGTATCCCCACGCCAATATATATATATATATATTCTTTTGGTATTTTTGAACAAAAATGATCCATATTTTATGTATTTGTATATATTACTATATATATAAAAGGCGTGAGGAAAACATTGTATCCCCACGCCAATATATATATATATATATATATATATATATATATATATATATATATATATATATATATTCTTTTAGTATTTTTTTGGACAAAAATGATCTCTATTTTATGTATTTGTGTTTATAGATCTTATTTTTATTTTTTTATTTTATATTATGTACTTATATATATGTATGTATGTATGTATGTATGTATGTATGTATCATGACACAAGAAAAACATTGTAGATTGCTACAATGTGTTTTGGGACCGAAAAATAATAATAATAAATTTAAAAAATAAAATACAATGTAACCGACATAAATTAAAATTTCAAAATGATAAGTACAAAAAATAAAATGAAAAAAAATAAAAATAAAATCTAAAAACACAAATATATAAAATATGGACCATTTTTGTCCAAAAACACCAAAAGAATATATATATATATATATATATATATATATATATATATATATATATATATATATATATTCTTTTTACCATTGATATCCCCATCCAAAAACTGATATCACGTGAAAACCTTATATTATACGTATTTAATTTCCTTTAATTATTCCTCATTGATTGATATCGAGAGTCTTTTTTAACTCATATATTTTATTTTCCACTAAAGCATACATTACATAGAATCATTAATATATATTACTATATATATAAAATACAGAGGAAAACATTGTATCCCCACGCCAATATATATATATATATATATATATATATATATATATATATATATACACACACACATACATATATATATTATTTTGGTATTTTTTGGACAAAAATGATCCATATTTTATGTATTTTTGCTTTTAGATTTTATTTTTATTTTTTCATTTTATTTTTTGTACTTATCGTTTTGAAATTTTAATTTATGTCGGTTACATTGTATTTTAGTTTTAAATTTTTTATTGTTATTTTTTGTTCCCAAAAGGCACTGTAGCAATCTACAATGTTTTTCTTGAATCATGATATATATATATATATATATATATTCTTTTTACCATTGATATCCTCATCCAAAAACTGATATCACGTCAAAATCTTATATTATACGTATTTAATTTCCTTTAATTATTCCTCATTGATTGATATCGAGAGTCTTTTTTAACTCATATATTTTTATTTTCCACTAAAGCATACATTACATAGAAACATTAATATATATTACTATATATATAAAAGGCGTGGGAAAACACCTGTATAATATATATATATATATATATATATATATATATATATATATATTCTTTTGGTATTTTTTGGACAAAACTTATCCATATTTTATGTATTTGTGCTTTTAGATTTTATTTTTAATTTTTATACTTATCGTTTTGAAATTTTAATTTATGTCGAAAGTGTGGGGAAAACACTGTATCCCCACGCCAATATATATATATAGAGAGAGAGAGAGAGAGAGATATTCTTTTGGTATTTTTTTGGACAAAAATGATCCCTATTTTATGTATTTGTGTTTTTAGATTTTATTTTTATTTTTTTAATTTTATTTTTTGTATTTATTGTTTTGAAATTTTAATTTATGCCGGTTACATTATATTTTATTTTTAAATTTTTTATTGTTATTTTATGTTCCGAAAAAGCATTGTAGCAATCTACAATGTTTTTCATGTGCCATGATAAAAGGATATATATATATATATACACACACATTAACTTGTTTGCAAGATAATTTCATATAAAAATATCACTTATATTTATAGAAAATCTCATGTGATAGTTGTAAAAATAATCTATAAACTTGAATTAAGAAGAGATTGGACTATAAATACCCATCCCTTCTCTCATCCATGGTCAGCTGAGAAGGGAGAATCTCAAATTTTATTTCATAAAACTAGAATTAAACACTCAAAAATTTGTAAGCCCATATAAACCTAGGAATTCTAAAGTGGAGGAACACAATTGGGTGGAGAAATAAGAAGAAAGTGAAGAATTTGGGGAAGAAATGAGGGAGAAGAGTGCTTGGTTATTTACAAGGAGAAGAAGGCTAGGATTCTTCCAAAATTATGAGGTAAAGTTTGGATTCCATCCAGGTAATGAGTTCTAATTATAATTTATATAAAATTAACTTCAATTTGATTAGAAGTTCATGATTCTTCTTGAATGGGGAATTAGAGTTTTTAACACAAAATGTTAGGAAAATACATAAATGAGTAGGGTTTTAATGAATAAAGGAAAGACATGGTTGTTATTGATGAGTAAGCAAGGATTGAAGATAAATTGAAGTTACTTTATCTATTTTTGCACAGGGCAGATTCAATGCCCTGTTTCTTGAGGGAATTTGGACCTGAAAAATACATAATCCAATGAGGGTCCCTTTATAGAAGTTATAACCAGAAGTGTTATCTTTTCAATGAGTCCTACCCCGTCTAATTTGGAATACTAGAACTCCAGATACGGATAAAAATCCGAGGAGAGGTCGAGTTGTCACCCCTGTTGGCATATTCAGCCAAGTTGATAAAATAGCAAAATTTAGCCATGTTCAGGTTAGAATTTGTTTTCTTTCCCTTCATAAAGTGTGTCTTGATCTTCATAAAATAAAAGAAGAGGATAAACGATGGTTAAAATTGAGTTCATGATATCCACTTGGACTACAAATGAGCTGAAAAGTTAAAGTTAAAGAATGATAACGAGGAATATAAATAAGAACGAAAAGATTTAGTAAAAGAAAAATAAATATTATAACTATTGTTGTTGTGTGCGTATGATATGTGGATTAATATAAAATAATGATGAGTGTTTATAGTTTCAAGAGTAAGTGATAGATTTGTTATTGAAAGTTACAAACTTTCTTGATAGGCTTCGAAGTAGAAAAATGAAAAACATTTAATGCAAAATAATAATATATGGGCTGTAGGTCTAATCGGGCCACGATTTTGCTCTAATTTTAGAAATGGGCTACCCAGCCCATGTTAGCTTTGTATTCAACAATTCTTTGATCCAGGTTGAAAATCAGCATTCGCTTCTAGGTTACAAAATCTCATTCGACATAAAGCATGTAAACTTTTTCAGTCTGCTAGAGGCCCACAAACACGTGCATATATACATACACAAGTCTGCTGAAACATGCTCTCTATTTAGCCAAGTTATGTTCACTTGAGATTCATGCTTTCCCTCGAACAACCAAGTTATGTTCACTTGAGATTCATGCTTTCCCTCGAACAACCAAGTTATGTTCACTTGAGATTCATGCTTTCCCTCGAACAATCTTACCTATTTTCCTCCAAATAAATACAAATCATGTGTTTTTTCCTTCTTGTTGAGTCGCTGGTGTGTGAGCTGCTGCCCTTTGTTTCTGAAACTGAAAATCTTCGATATGTCTTTCAAGCTCCCATGTTCATGTGCCCTCCAAGCCACGACTCCTCCACGTGACAATCACATTTATCCTCGTTTTTTCCCCCAATAAAAGTATGTTTTGATAAGATATGAACACAATGTTTTGCTGTAAAGATTGTGAGATAATCTATTTATCTTTATTTTCGGAATGAAATTAAAATAAAAAAACATGAAAATCCACTTGTTAAATACCTTATTTCTTGTCATGATATGCAAGCCCTTGTTCTAAGAGATGAAACAGCATGATCCCACATATCACCTCTCGAAGTTTCAATGAACAGCATATTTAAAAAGTATAGACTGAGCTCTTATGCTTAGGTATTGAAAATTCATGTATGATCAATTCACGATAGAATTTAACTCACAATAAAAATCTCAATCAAACAATATAAAATTAATGGCCTGAATTTAATATACTGTATGATTTCACCCTCAGTAACCACTATATCAAATTTGAATTAATTTCAAGATGATTTGATTCAGTTTGTCTATTGTTTGTGTTTTCGTGACAAAATTGAAACTAGCTTGAATAACATATATTCATTTTATTTTATTTTATTTTATTTTATTTTTTACATTACAAATACGTTTAGGGATAGTAACAAAATGGGGGAAAAAAACATTCTTACTTGCTTGTGCGAGGACAAATGTATTCAAAAACTTTTAATGGTTCTTGATTTTTTTTAACAATGCTATATGTTAGAATGAAATAATCAATCTACAAACTTTCAATTATTTTTTTAATATATTAATTTCATTATAGATAATGCGTTTAAAATAATGAGAAAGATTATTTTAAAAGTTTTTTCTCTTAAAAAAATTATATATTCTGATATTTTTTTAATATCAACGCCTTGAAAAATATAACAAATAACTAAAAACTAAATATTAATTATACATACATAAGAGAAAGTTTTGCTTTCATTTCACACCGCCAAAGGTGAACTTGCTCTGTTTTTTAACTAAAGATACATTTAATATAAAGAAAAATTCTAATAAAAAAATAAAAGTCAAAACTAAGAGTATAGAATGGCGAAACGATTATGTAACGTTTCAGCCGATATTTGACTAAAAAATCCAGAATAGGATGGAATTTAAACCCAGGTAAAAATAAAGTCGTTTTGTCTCTTTTTTTAATTGGTACAGAACGTTTCAACTAAAATAAAACAAAATTTATAACCATGCCCTCAAGTAAGTGAAACCCTAATATATATATATATATATTATGTTGGCGAGAGCTTTTTAATTATTTATTTTAATTCCTATATTTTTTAGATATATTTCTAAATTGTCCTTATTTTTGTCCATGTTTATACACACACACACACAAATATATATATATACACATACATACATATTAGGGTTTCACTTACTTGAGAGCATGGTTATAAATTTTGTTTTATTTTAGTTGAAACGTTTTGTACCAATTAAAAAAAGAGACAAAACGACTTTATTTTTATTTAGGTTTAAATTCCATCCTATTCTGGATTTTTTAGTGAAATATCGGCTGAAACGTTACATAATCGTTTTTGCCATTCTGTTACGGCCAAATAATATTTATTTTAAATAATGAATAATTTTACAATATCAATTTTATTTTTTAATTCAACCATTAGATTGAGATGAAATTTTACAAGTAGTCTCTTTAGATATTTATATATGATATGTTAAAATTTCAGAGTAATCAGAAAATATAATGATCTTGCAAGATTGATGATGACATTCTCGTAATATTATACATGTTCATAATTTTATTCAGAAAAATCATTTTACTGTGTCTTTTTTTAGATAAAATCGCACAATTTTAAATAATTTTATTTTTAAATTTGAATATTTTTTTAATTAATACATTTAATTATACATGTGCGTGCACATAAACAGTACACCTCCAAAATGACGTGCCAAAACCAAAACCAAAATATTCAACGAAGCATCAACTGAAAAATCCAAAACAGAATTGACAATTTTACTTGAGAGAGCGTGTTAGATAAAATATAAATTATATTTTTAAATTTCACCTAACAACTGAAGTTTCTAGGTGAGATGATGAAGATTTTAGGTGAGATAATTAATTGATATTATCAAACCTCTATAATAAACAATTTTTTTAATAAAAATAATAATTGAAAAGCACCGATACCGACATTTTGATGTCCTGTCATCTCATATCCAAGGAATCCATCGTCGTGAATAGACCGTTATCATTTCGTGGCAAGGAATCATTAGGGTTCCAGATATTTCTGTACTGCACGTTGCGAGTACACATATATTTTTATATATATATAAATATTTTTTTTATGTTAGCGGTGTACGTTGTTTCATAAGAAGATTGAAAATACAGTAACGCTATCAACTACTGACCTCGGTTTTGAGTCGGATTAGACCTGGACCAAGTCTGATAAGTCATTTTTTTTTACTATTTGCTTGCAGAATTATTGAAAAGATTTTTTAAGGAATTTCATTTTATAAATAAAATATTATATTTATTAATCTAAATCTTTATTAATAATAAATATATCGGCCACGACAGAACCAGTTAAACTATCATCAACATGATTATATTTTATTTAAAAATACACACTCATGGTGCTTCGTTACACATTCGCGTGGAATCGGAGGGGATAAATGTAGGTAACGGCGCTGACTAAGACGAGGCGGCTGGCCGGCAAACCGGCAAGTCATGTTCAAACACCGGCGCCGCCTTTAGAATCGGATTGCTTTCGAAGAAATTGACGGGTTTTAGTTGAAAGCTCGATGACACGGTTGGCATCACCGGAAAATCCTCTTGGCACGGTATGTGATGGAATCCCAGGGTGTACCACAGCACAATATCTTTATTCTCAATCGCACGGTTCCTGCTCGCCATGAAAGCTATATTTAATTAGTTAAATTCGAGCCAGGAACCAAGAAAATCATTTGCAGAGCTTCCTCTGTATATACCTTGCGGACCACACAGCAAGGGTGTCGTCTCCTTTGCTCTGATACGTGAAGAGCCCGCCAGCCCATTGTTCATTCCGATTGTAGGGTGTCACCCATATCTAGCAGACAATATTTTTAATTTAAAGAGAAAACACTTGAAACAAATGGACTCGAACTATGGTTAATGCATAAACCATCGAAAATGGTGAAATAAATTGTCGTGACATGAATACCTGATTGTTTGTGAAAGCACTTCTTTGCTGTGGAGGATCAAGGTGATCGAGCAAGCTAGCTGCATTCCCACCGGGGACGATCTTGTACCCGGCTGGATTTCCCAACCTGGACCGTCTTGAAGGGTTAATTACTTGAAATTCTGAAGGTTCATAGAGCTTAAGCTGAATTCGTGCGTCATCCTCTGTTTTCGCTATGTTTCGTTTTGCTTTTAAGTAGCTTTTCCGCGGTGATTGGCCTGGCAAGGTCATTTCCTTAACCAAATCAACCTTAACGAATGTGTTGTTAGTGTCATCAATATCCATGTCAAGATGGAAGGTAATGAAATGATCGTGGAGAACACCGATGGCATTTTCCGACACTAAAGGGCCGGAAGCTGCTTCCTGGCTCGGGATTTGATCCACAGTTTGATGTGGAGTGCCCTTCACCATCAGCATCCCTGAAAGTGCAACCTGCTTAGAATCATGTGGTTAGCGCGAGTGCGGACAATATGGCTTATTTTCTATCACACACAACAAAGAGACAGAACTAAAGTAAGTACAAAGAATTTACCGTAACATGGATCAAACCATCGGTTTGAAATTCCCAGTCAAATATGTAGTCATAGTTTCCCACTGACGCAGCCATTCGAGCCACAAGTGTCACCTTTGGTCTTGCCTCTCTAATCTGAAAAAAAAAAACCAGTGTTTGAAAAGGCATAAGATATCTTCCTTATGCTTCTTATTTAGGGAAATGCATAAAAAATCACAAAAATATATGGGCATCAACAGCCATGTCACTCACATCGAAACCATTGACTGGAATCTCCGAGTGTCGCCAGCTAATATCACCAGCATAACGTTCGAACACACAAATCATGTTCGGCTGAACAAATGGTCTCCCTTCCCATGACACAAACACTCCATCCATATAATAAGAGTTCCTCGGACAATCATTTAGCGGCACGAGTGACATTGCTGTCGCTCCCATACCAAATTCACCAGCATCCATGTATGACTTGAAGTACCAATTCTCGTCGGGATCCATGTAAGGCACAAATAGTTCTGAAGAGAATCCTTTGTACATGACACTTCTAGGGACCCCGGTCTCCGAGTCGCTAAGCATGGCTCGTGAAATCACCATGCCAGCTCGCTGGTCCGCCTTCAGATGGAGCTCCCAGTTAGCCCATTTCACTATGTGCCCATCTTCAACTGTAAAGCTAGGCCCTAATGGTTGCTCAATTGATATTGGATTAATCGCTTTTATTTTGAGTGGTTCTTTTTGGTTCTTGAATCGGTAATCAGTGTCGGTAGCCTTCGGGACCGGAATTTCTCGGCCTGTGTCAGTGAATTTCACCACTTCTTTCTTGTCTATGTCCACCGTCATGGTCAGCCCTTCAAGTGGTCTCATGTAGAAATTGGGCGTGCCTTGGTTTGAGAAGCACTGGACCCTTATGACCCTCCTTCCTTCCTCACTCGGCCCGAACCACCCTGCTGATGGAGTGACGCATGTTACATCCGATGGTGAGAGCCCACGTTTGACGGCAGACCTGTTCAACTCCTTGTAAGAGAGAGCCACTTCCAACGCCACCGAAATGTCGTTCATCGTTAACATTGGGTAGCCTGAGCCATGGTTGATTTTATTGCTCGTGACCAGACCCAGATCCAGGTCAACAGAGAGCACATGAGACTGGCCATTCAACAGTGCAATCACAAGGGCTTTCCTGGGAGGGAGAGGATCACCTTCTTTCCAGCTCAATACCAAATCCTTTCGAGGCTCGTCAAGGGATAGTGAGTGAATAGCTGGGAAAGAAGGCGAGAAGGGCGGATGGGTTGAGAGAATGGTCCGCACCCTGTAAATTTCTTGCATGGTTAGTGGGTCTAAGGGATGGTGAGGGACATCTTCCATGTGATTTCTGGGTTCGTGAATTTGAATCTCCGGAACTGAGCCCGAGCGAGCACGAAGTCTGCTCTTGGAGTTGTGCAGCCATGCGGTTGCCTGAGATTCGCCAGAGGAGGCTGGTGTTAGTTTGAAAGAGTACCATGAACATGAGAAAAGAAATATAATTATGAAGAAGATGAAGGTTAAACGAAGAGGTGGAGGGGTTTCCATGCTCTCTTCTTCTAGAGGTCAGATACAGGAAGTTTAGAGCCAGAAACTGGTAGGTTTATATCAATTTATCGGTGTAGTTTTGTTTTTCTATTAGTATCAAACTAGTTGCAAAACAAATAATCTGGTTGAGATTATAATATAATAATTTAATATATAAAATTTTATATTATAAAAAAATCAACATTTTTTATTATAATAATAGTAAATCAAAATCTTAATTTCTAAATTATCATCATTATCACTATCAAAATAATAAATATTATTTAATAAATCTCAGAGAAAAACCAAACAAAATTAATAAAAAAAACTCGTAAGAACAAAAATCTAAAATTACCATTATTATTCTTAATATTTATATTATTATTGTTTTAATAACAGGAAGAAAACAAAATTAAATCAAAGGCTTAAAAAAACTCTAATAAACATTAACAAAAGAGAATATGAAAAAAATAAAATAAATGAAAAAAAATAAAAATTATTGGTTTGAAAAAAAATTATTTGACCCTAAAATTTATAAGAAAATATTACACTACTTTGCAAGCTGAGTAAAAAGTTTGTATAACTATTAAAAGAATAAAAATTATCAAATTATCCCAAGAAAAAAAAAACCTAAAAAACATTAACAAAAGACTAAGTAATAGAAAACATTATATTATTATTATTATAATGAAAAAAATAAAAAACTAAAAAAATCATAAAAACTTTAACAAAAGATCAAACAAAAAAATAAAGTAAAAATTATTAGGTAAAAAAAGTCATATGACGTAAAAATATAAAAGGAAAAAAAACTAAAAGAAATAACAAAAAAAAATACAAATATCAATTTTTAAATGATCATAGATATAAAATAAAATTTAAGAACTCTTGTTTTTTTTTTAAAAAAAAAAATATACCAGCCCAACAAATAAGAAAATAAATAAATCAAAATCAAAACTAACCACAGTATATATATATATATATATATATATATATATATATATATATATATAAACACACACACACATGGACAAAAGTAAGGATTATTCTTCAAAATTAAAAGAAATAAAGGGATTAAAATGAAAAATTAAAAGTAATAGGGCTGAAATGAACATTAAATATAAAAGGATTAAAATCCAAAATTAAAAGTATAAGGGCCAAAATGAAAACATCGAAGTCTTAAAATCTAAGAATATTATTACTATTACAACTAAAACAATAAAAAATTATTAAATTATTATGATGAAAACAATAAAAAAAACATAAAAAAGGAAGCAATTAAAAAAACTAATATTATTATTCTTATTAAGTTAATAATTGGAAAAAATTCAATAAAAATATCAATAAATTATTTTTTAAAAAAATATAAATGAAAAAAACAAAACAAAATAAATAAAAAACAATCAAAATAAAAAAAAAACATAAGTGAAAAAAAAAAGAAATAAAAAAACGTCAAAATCATTAAAATAAATAAATAAAAACAAAAAAAATAAATAAAAATAATAAAAAAAAAAAAGCAAAGTAAAAAAAAATATAAGAAACGAAACACGCTAGGCAGGGGGTCGACCCCTGCCCAGCGCCTCACTCCTCCCTCCCCCGCCTCCATCTTTGCCAATAGGCTACAACTTTCTCTTTATCTCTTTCTATGAAATAATATATCAATAGTATATTTATAACTCAAAAACGAGAAAAAAAAATACTGTTGAAATCCACGGTGTTTTCACTCACATGCTAGAAACACCAAGCTCTTTTAGTTTATTTTATAATATTTTTAATTTGAAGTATTTTGATGTGATGTATTATTTATATATAATTAATTAATTTTTCATTTAATTTATTTTTCTTTCAATCAAATTCATCCTTGTTTTTCAATTAGATTTTTTAATCTATTGATTGGGTTGTTTTTTGATTTGTTAAGTTAACAAATTATATTAAAACAAATGTTATACAGTTTAATTTTAAATCTAGTCCCTTAAGAATTGAAATTAATGAGATTCTTAGGGTAACTGAACTCCAAATGCTAGAATTAATAACATAAACAAATTTTTTTTATGACTTAAATGTTCCAAGTGAAAAAAAATCTGCAACTGTAACTTAACATATGTGAGGGAAGAATAACCAAGTCCTGTAAGCTCTCGTGTAAGAGCTAAAAAGAAAACATAAAAAAAAAAATTGTATATTGATCAAAAAGATAAAAGAAGAAGAAGCATATTTGATAAAAAAAAAAAAACTAAAAAAGTATTTAATATTTTCCTTAGTATGGGTATTCAGACTAGTTTACGCATAGCTCGACTAATTTTATAGGTACTGAAATTAATGACTATGTAAGTCTTTGATAACTATTATAGTATAAACTACATAGCTCAAACTTTTGATCATAAGAGGAATAAATCCCTTGGTCTCACACTTGTACCACTAAACCACTTACTTAATAATTATATCAATATTATGTATGTTAAAATAGAATTGAATTTTCTAAAAAAAGTTTTTATTATCAAAAATAATTATATCTACGCTATTTAAAAAATTACTAGATAATGCCTCGCGCTTCGCCGCGGGCGGCATAATATTTTTTTCAATGTAAAAAATATTAATTGTGTATTTTTTTTATTATAATATAAATTTAAGTAAAATAATAAATATATGCAGAATTCATGTCAATCGCAATTTTTCTATAAAATATATGAATTTAAAATCGCTATAAATTTATTTGTTTAGTAGTTTTAAACGATATAACCAGCATAAATTTATCATCATCATTAAATAAGCAATAAAACTCGGATATCTAAAATTATCATTATTATTGCGCAAATACTAAAATTATAAAAATCATATAATCCAAAGAAAAAATAATAATAAAAGAGCACATCTAGCCATGGCACCACAAAAAAAAAATTTCATGGAAAAAATATATTTAGAAAAAAAAACGAAATAGAAAACATAATCAAGAAAAAAATAATAAAAAAAAAACTATAAAAAAAATACAAGTGCGCTTAAGCTAGCATGGACACTCTGATTATAAAAAAAACAAATATACATATAACCAACCAAAAAAATTCAAGTAAAAAATTAGAAAAAAAGCAAGAAACAAAAGAAAAGGAAAAAAAAAGAGGAAAAAACAAAAAAAAAGTAATGAGAAAAAAAAACAAAAAGAAAAAAAAATGTAAAAAAAATAAAAAATTAGAAAAAAAACAAAAAGAAAAGCAAGAAATGAAAACAAAAAAAAATAAAGAAAAACAAACATAATAAAAAAAAAGCAAAAACGAAAAAAAAAAGGAAATCACTGTAGCAATCCACAGTGATTTGTGTGGGGAGCTACAGTGAATTCCCCACACCCTTTATTGTATTGTTAAGATTACTAATTTGGTATTTCTAGATAGCTTTTTACTTGAAGATGCTTTTATAGGCTACATTCTTGTTAATCTGACCCTTGCTCTCTATACTTTTTAATTATACATTACAAATTACATAAATTAAATAAGAATTTGGGTTTTCGATGGTGCTATACATAAATTATAATTTACATAAACTATGTTAATGAATATATTTAATACGGATTATTATACATATATGTGTTTTAAAATACCATTTGAAATATAAATATGTCATAATATATCTCATTAAAGATATTATTTTCATTTTTAAGTGATTTATGATTTTCCCTACACGTCGTTAATCTATTTTTCTTCCAAGATTAATAAATACATAAAGAGCTTACGAGACGGGCTGAGACGGGCTTGTATCTCGGATGTCAGCCCATTTGTAATGACTTGTAACAAAATGCCCAAATACCTAAGCCTCATTTAAAACCCTATTTCTCATCAACCTTTCACTGCAGTACTTCGTTCAAAAACCCTAGCTCGGAAGGCGCCTCTGCAGATCGCTCTCTGCTTTTGCTTGCGGTACATTTTTTATTCTTTTCTCTCTTCTTGTGATTTTGACTTCTCGTTATCTATGCTTCTTTTGATCTGTTCTCATCAACAAATCGAGTGTCCCTTTTCAAAGAAATCTATCATTTTTTTAAAAACAATTCTTATTCATTCCTGCAAAAGAATTACGCTTGACCATAGATTCTTATAAGATCGTGCATGTTTACATCCTTAACGGTCCGGAGCACTAGGCCTGGATATGGTGATTTATAGTTCGTTTGGTTGCTGGGAATTGAATAAAAAGAGGAAAATACTGAAAGGAGTTCTAGAGCTTGATTTGATTGGTTTTTATAGCTGCTTGATAGGTGCAACTCAAAAACAATTTCCTTAATGGGTATACCTTGCTTCTGAAGCGTCTAATGGAGTTATCGAATGACTAGAGATGTTAATTGTTTAGATTAGCAAATTGCTTGATTCAAGGTTGGCTGATAAGCCTCTTATATCAAGAATAACTAAGATTTTATGGCATAGGTTTGATCATCCTCTGGCCTTTGTTGAATAATTATTATCCCAAGAGTGGAAAACCAAAGGTTATGTAGCCATTTTGGCTTTAGAAATTTGTATTCACTTAGACATCTTTTGCTAGTTGCTAACGATGTCCTAACATTCATTTGGAGCAGCAACAATGGTGCGAGTTAGTGTTTTGAATGATGCTCTGAAGAGCATGTACAATGCAGAGAAACATGGGAAGCGTCAGGTCATGATCAGGCCTTCCTCAAAGGTGATCGTCAAGTTTCTTTTGGTGATGCAGAAGCACGGTACAATGCCATTTTAACCAAAATTCTATTTCTAATTGCTTAATTACTTTAAATCAGAGCCCATAATTTTTTTGGTTTTGCTGCAGGATATATTGGCGAGTTTGAGTTTGTAGATGATCACAGGGCTGGTAAAATTGTGGTCGAGCTGAATGGAAGACTGAACAAATGTGGTGTTATCAGTCCACGTTTTGATGTGGGTGTCAAGGAGATTGAAACTTGGACTGCAAGGTTGCTTCCTTCAAGACAGGTCAGCTCCAAACTTTCTACTCAGTTCAAATTCAATCTCTAGATTCAGCTTCCTGTGTGAAATGTGAGATATTGTAAGCTTGTGAATGGATGTCCAGAGTCAAGCTGTTCAGAGTTTACTGTGTGCCACCAAGTAAACTCCTGTCAACTTTATGAGATCATATCAACTTCAATTTTGTCAGGGTGTTTTAATTGCATCCAGTTGTTCTTGTTTAGATGTAATTGTTCATGTGGGTACCGAAGTAGTTCCTCATGATGGAATTCGTTGCATCACCTCACATTATTGGCTGAATTTTGCAGTTTGGATATATTGTCTTGACAACTTCTGCTGGCATTATGGACCATGAAGAGGCCCGAAGAAAAAATGTTGGTGGCAAAGTGCTGGGTTTCTTTTACTAGGACAACTCTAGTTGGATTGACAGTGAGTGAACTGTTCCAGTTATAAGTTTTGGCTTGTACTCTGAAATTTGTTTTACAATACAAGTCGTTCTGTGCGTTGCTTTATCTTATGTTTTTTGCCGTGTTCTGGTGGTGGTTCTTTTTTTACTCGAAGACAATGATGTTTTTGTACTTTCTGTTAATTGAAAGGCAACTAGGTTTTGATCATTTAAAATGCCATGGTTGAACCACATTCCATGTTGAAATTTTACACTATTGAAATCATGCTTACATTCTTTAAATAAGCACCGGATGGATCCGTAATTGAAGATAAATAAGGCTACAAATAAGTTTGGAAGGTTCTCGCTACAATGAGTTTTGCTTGGACTTGTTTGATAGGATTAATGTTGTTAATTTTGTTATGGTTGATGCTTTGTTTTTTAGTTGAAACAAAATATTCTAGTTTTAGAGGTTTCGGCACGTCGAATCTAATCGGGGTTTTTAATTTTCTTTTAATTCATACTAGCCTGAATGCATGTGCTTCGCCATTAGCCTGTATTATAAAAAATAATATTTAGATATCAAAATGAAAAAAAAAACATTAAAAACCTTATCATAACAAACTTATAATCATCACAATCAAAATCGAGCTAATCTAAGTTATCTTGCTAAATCTGTGGTCAATAATAGTTTGAAATAATTCAATCAAAAATAAAATTTTAATTTTTTTTTTATATACATAAAAAATATTTCAATCTTTTCAAACTCGTAACCTAATTTATTAGACTTACATCCATTATAGTTGAGTTAAACCATGTTGAGAACACAAGGCCCATTAATAACAAAATGAACCATTTTTTCTTAGCCGAATACCTTTTGTTTTTAAGGGTATTTCTGTTATTTCATAGTGCATTTTTATTGTTTATTATCATTATTTATATTTTGTCAAATACTATATTTCTCAACGGAAAAAAAGCATTTTAGAAAGATAAAAATGTTTGTTGATGCCATATTTGATTTATTTTTTTTTGTTGCTTTCAATAGTGCTGTTAGTTGTTTTACAGTGCAATTGAGATTGAAAAATTACTTATTTATCCCTAATAAATTTCAAAATAGCTAATAAGTCCTGAAAGTATTTTAATGCCATTGAAAACTAATTTAAAGTGTTTTTTGGTAGAGGCAAAATAATCATTACAAAGAACAATGTCAATGAGTTTGAGCTATGGTAGAGGTGTTCATGGATGTAGTCGGGTCAAGTTATTGTCTATCATTCATCATGGTTAACTCAACTATTGATAATTATTTTACAAATTGAAGCTCAATTCATTCAAAAAAACTTTTGGGACCTGAACAGGTTGGATATATCAGGCTAAATTGACATATATATATATATATCAACCCAATTCCTCTTTATTTATTTATTTATTTTAATTTATTATCATATACAATATTCATATTAAGCATCTTCAAAACGAGTTGAATCAGGTCAGATAATATAAATATTATAGATTTCAGGACAAATTTGGATTTTTTTAATCTGTAACTACAGATATTATATAGATAAAGTAGTTGTTTATTTATTTATTTCCAAGACAAATTAATCGGTAATTAGTGTTGTTAAAGTTGTTTGTATAATATGTTAGGTACCTAAGACGGGGTCGTGGTTCTTTTGGGTACCTGTCTGATATTTTTCTCAATCCCTTTTAGTGAGAGTAATGTTGTCATCTCTCAGTATCTTATATGTTTTTCTCAAGAGGCATCGAATTTTATCTTCCCTTTTCAAATAAATAAATTCAATCATACCAAACCTCCTAAATTCGGCCAAACTTACAACCAATTGGTGGCAAGCTAGTTTAAAAAATCTTGGCATACACTGAATTCAATCGACCATTTTAAAAACGAAGAAAAACCTTGAACGACAATTTTACAAAATATATCAAACTGTTCCTTGAAAACACTAGTAAACTCCGGGCAACGACAGTTTGCATTGATTGTATGATCTTATACAACAACGTGAACAGCCGTGCAAATATCTACTTTACAGCAATTCTCAAGAGGTTCTGGAAACAGCTTGGAAATGATGTACAATGATCCCACACAAGTGAAGAGCAAACATTGAAGAGAAATTTCCACAGTAAATCGTGAGAGGAGTTCAGAGGCTATGTTCTGTTGTTTACTCAATAGTTCACAGAGACGCAGTCTATCTTGCTGACCACTGAATGAATATTTGGCATTAATGAGGAGCTGCTCATCTAAACCATGAGATTCTGAACCTTCTGGAGCTGGAGATAACTCACTCTCCCTGGATGAACTTTCCAAGTTTCCTCTGTTATCTTTGGATTGATCATCTTGATCTCCTTTACCACCCTCACTTTCACTATAGCTCCCACCGGTGCCATCCTTTGGGATGCCCCGGACCAGATCTGGTCGAGCTTCTACCCCAACCCGTCGCAGGTGTAGCTGCATGTCGCAGATAGCCAATCACAGGATACAATGCAGTGTCAGCAGGCAAGAGCAATAAACATAAAATTGCTTGTGAGCAACTACAGATATTTGTTAACCTGAAGGTGCAAGTTGACTTCATCTGAGCGTGAAAGAAACGGAAAATCTCCTCCAGTCTTCAACTGAGCTCGCCTTGCTTCAGGATATCTTTCACTCAATTGATCTTTGAGTTGTTGAGGAATTGCACAATAATCATTCGTCTTCAGGAGGAAATGACAGTACATGTCAAAAAAACCCGTAGAGCAAATACCCACCCCCACATCTAACAGCCCATCTAACAGCATTAAGTTAAAAAACCTTCAAGTATGAATACTGGTATTATAACACCCAAGAACCATTAAGAATTTGCAGTGACCAGAAACAAGCAGCAGCAAAAAAGAAACAGAAAGAAAATAGATTGCACTTGAAAAAAATGTCACTATGCAACATGGCTTCTCAGTGTCCTAGAAACTCAGATCATAAAACATATTTACTGAGGGAGAGCATTACTGACTTAAAACTAGATGGAGTATCCACAAGGGAGAGCATCTTATCCACTAGAAAGCACCAACGAGAAAACAGGAAGCAATAGAAAACTTCATGTTATGGCTGACGGGTACTGAAAGGAATCGAAAAGAAAACATATAGAAACAGTTTTCTGATAAACTTACATCCATTATAGTGATGAATGAATCTGAAAGTAAAAGAGATCCGACAGAAGCAGCATCAACATTCAAAGTCAGCCTTGAGGCCAATTCATCTTTTGAGAGTGTTTCGACCTGAATTGAAAATCACATTTCATAAAACCAACAGATGAACAAGGTTCTTCAATGTAGCACATGTTTTTCCATTTAGATTGGCAGCTGTGGACAAAACGGTTGAGGATTCAGGAAGTACCCACAAAAGGTAATTGAGGTCCAGACTGGTCCTAGGTTATAAAAAATGAAAAGAAAAAATGGGCTGTTGTGAACCAAGAGGGCTCATTTTTCTTAGTTATCTTTAAAACAATAAAAGAAGAAACAATAATCAACATAATGACAGCATCCAGCCTCTTTTTTTCTTGGAAAAAAAAATCATTTAGCCAGAACATCGACATTCATAACCAACACAAAAAGGCCACAGAATTATTTTAAACTTAAGACAGAAGCAGTGATAACAAATCAATACGGTTCAAGTTAAAGAAAGTGTGGAAGACTGTACTAAATATGCTGCAGCATAGAAAATACTACTTGTAGATGTTTTGAACAGAGATGCTTCTGTTGCAAAGAACCCCCCCCCCCCAAACTGAGGCCAGACCAAAAATAGTTCACAACTGGTACAAAATTTTCTCAATGCCTTGCATAAATAGTGAGAGTTCAAAAGGGGCATTCAGCACATAATGAGAGTTCAAAACCTCATGGGTGCCGAGTACCCAAGACTGGAAATACACACTGATTGCATGCAAATCTCTAATAACAGTTCCCAATCCTCAGAGTAAGTTGAGGATACTACAACATGATAAAGAACAATTTGGACACAACAACAATATCACTTAAAATAAGTGAGTTATATTGTATTCTGGCAAACAAAACCATACATGATTTTCACCTCTAAGTGAGGTAGCTATTGAACAAGGGTTCAATAGCTACCTCACTTAAAACAAGTTATATTATATTCTGGAAAAAAATAATGATTCTTAAATGCATAGAGGAGATTGCTTCAAGCCATCATAGAAGTAAGTGGCCATTTGAGACTTTACCTGAGAAACAACGAAGTCTAATGAATCTGCAATAAATGGTTCGTGAGGACCATTACGAATTCCAGTCAGGACATATCTTTTAAGCAGAAAGGAAGGGGTCCAACTAACACTGCATAAACAATACAACAATTCCAAAGTCAAATTGTTAAGAAGAGTAGATTTACAGATTACTACAAAGAACATAAAACAAAAATAATAATAAAAAATTGAGGTTAAAATCTTTTGAAAAAAAGCAATTTAAAACCTTTATATATCAAGGAAGGTGAGAACATTCAGCATTTCTGCGAACATAGTCTAGACTGGGTAGTTATGAATTGCCAAAGGATGCGTTAGAAACTTGACTAAATTTTAATCTCACAACAGCAGGGGCTGGTGGTTAGATGCATCGTAAGTTATGAAACCTCCTTTATCACAAGTTGCAGGTGATACAGTTCATTGTTGATTGCACCTGATTGCTATCAACAACTCCCTCAATAGCAACTTACATAACCTGCACCTTCATCCTTAAACCAGTTAAATTATTATTCGAAGTATTCTGTTTGTCCCACAGTATGATCGAGAGATTAGAAAACTAAATTCTTTTCTCTTACTTCAGGGCTAAGTTCTTTTCCTTTTACTACTTAAACCTAGTCATTCTCAAGTTACCTTTTCCTCTCTTATTGAATGCAAATTGTCATATAAATCATAAGCACATGATTCAATTATCTAACCTGTCCTCCAGAAACATTTTTGTCAATTGGTCCCATCTCCAACTCCAGTGGGATGCATTCAACATGTGATATTCTTGCATTTGAGCACACCTACCTCTTACAATCCTCATCCTCATTTTTTTATCATACTCATTTTATGTATATTTTGTTTTTTATCATCATGCATTCAATAGGTAGCCTTATAACCATCATTAGAATCTTCTCATCCACTCCAACTTGACAGACATTTGCCATCACAATCGGTGCTGAAATACCTCCACTCATGGAGAAACCAATGCTATATACATATATGCTTTCATTACAGAAACAGAATACTTATTCCACCGATTCCAGGACTGCTGAACACCATTTCATGTTCCCTGTAAAACCTGAAATCTCATGTTTTCTCTTGGAAATGGTACCCCTGTTCAAAAAACAAGTTTGGTCTAGAGACTCATTTTAGCCCAGTTACAAGTAAATTTAGCAGATTTTGTGTCAAATTTGCAAAACACTGTCAGAAACTAATAAAAACACTGCCTCCTAATAAATTTGTTAGTCAAATGCACAGCTTATTGATAAACTCTCTCCTAGACCATATTTTCCCTATCATTTTAGCATGAAACTAGAGCTGCATCTAGTTTGTTTTTACAAATTTAGCGTTACCACTTTTACTGGTCATGATCACATATTTATAGTGTGAATAAGCAGTATTTTTTTTATATGATCACCACAAAAAGCTTTTTTGGTTTGACAACAGGAAAAGGTAATGCAATAATAAACATAAGCAACATGATGACCACATACACCGGCGCCCAAGGCATGGCAGCTGCAAAACTGTGTGTCTCCAGAAATGTGTTTGATAATATCAATGACCTCACTCGCCGTGGACGATGTTGTGCAAAAAGTTGGGCTAAGAAGCCTCCAAGAGATGTACCATAAAGATGTATCTGTTAAGATAACCAACGTGCACATAAATCCTCAGTAATTAATACTACCAAACAAAATGGTCTAAATGTATGAGTTTCATGAACTCGGATTATAATCATTCCACTTTCAGGTTGATATAAGCTATGATTACTATTAAATATAGCTTTGTAAAATCTACAGAGATCTCCTTGCGCAGTGAACTCTACTAAGACATGCACTATCAACCAGTTTGCCTTTCATCTGATTAGTAATGCAAGCCCAAAAAGGCTGTTAGAGCAACTCCAATGGGTAAGGCATCTGAGAAGCCAAACCCAAAAAATTATCCTTTTAGCTTTTCTTCTTATTTTTATCAGCTCCAACGGGTAAGGCATCTGAGAAGCCAAACCCAAAAAATTGACCTTTTAGCTTTTCTTCTTATTTTTATCAGCTCCAATGGGTAAGGCATTTCAATAGCTAAAATGGCTCATCACGACTTCAGGTGCTATTTGTAGCATCTCCAACAAAAAAAGCCAAAAAGTATAAAAAGTAAAAAATATTCGTTGCAATACCGTTGAAACTAAATTTAAGGAAGCTCGGGCGCTGGTGGCAGTTGAGAGGGGAAAGAGAAATCCGAGACAGGGAAGAGAGAGGAGATGGCTGTGGCCGGGAGCGAGGAGAAGCTTGGGGAGGGTCTGGTATGGTGAGGAGAGGAGGGAACAGGAGGTCTGAGGGTCTTCTTTGGTGGTGGGGGGCATTGTTTCATGTGGAAGGGTTGGTCTGTGAAGGAGAGTGTGTATTTGGCGGTATGTACAAGGAAGAGGGAGCTGAGGATTTGGTGGTGATGGTGGTGGTTTGTTTGTCTTTTGTGAGTTTGGTGAAGATGGTGATGGGAAGAAGAGGTTGAGTTGGTGTAATTATTTCAAATTCATCAAAATAAAAAATAAGAAAACAAAATATAGAGTTTGACGCAATTGAAAAATCAAGTTAAAATTTTTGAATTGATTCGAGAGAACCAATCATATTTTTATTGTACTCAAGAATGAAGGAAAATACAAAATTAAGGCTAATATAAATAATTATTTATATTATTGGAGGGTTTTTAAAAGTAATTATTTAATAATATAACTTATTCCTATTAATTGCATAATTAAACTATATACAAAATAATTATATTATATTTAAAATAATATAAAAAATAGCTCTCCAAAATGGCTTTTACCATTGGAGTACACATCAACAAAAAAGTCATATATACACTATTCAAAAAGCTATTTTAGAGATTTGGCTCTCCAAAATGGCTTTTGCCATTGGAGTTGCTCTTACCATATAAAGTTCCAGTGGGAATGGGGATGGCTGGTGCTATGAAATTATAATGTATAATTAGCAAACCAGTTTCAAAATGGAATCCAAATTCAGTATCTGCAGACAAGGGCTACCAGCTAGGCAAGTCAATTCCAAATCCAGTGTCTGCAGACAAGGGATACCAGCTAGGCAAAGGATGATCTAGAGGTTGGTTCCTTCAAGTATTTGAAGTAACATGTTATATGCCTAATATAAATATTAAGTCACATGAAACAGAAAGGAAGAAGATTCTAAAGCAAAAGTACCAGTTAAAAAAATTGCATGTGACAAACAAATATATATAGTAAGCAGGAGGGTGGTATATGCCATATACAAATGAAGGTTCTTACATGATGAACATCAATGACATCCAAGAATTTTTCAAATGCTTGAATCCACTCATGATGATTCCATACACATGGAATATCAACAGAAATCACCCGGTAACCCTGAAAAATAGTGAAATGTTATGCTAGATGACCTTGATATGAACACCGTCAACTATCAATAACATTGGAATCATGAACCTGAACAAGTAACAACTGTGGTAACAGTAAGGGCAGTTTACTTTCTACCAAAAGGAAAATAATAAAAGCAGAGACAAGTGAATCCTTTTAACTATGACACGTTCATATGATGACACCTGGTTGACTTTCTAAAACTATAGTTTCCAAGCATGTACAGATAATTTGGGAGTAACAGCTTCTATAAAATGACAGATACTCTCTGACAGTTGGCACAAGGAGTCCAAGTTGACATTATGACAGTCGGAAAACAGAGTTTAACCAGTCCACAGAGTGCAGAATGACTAAGCACGGTCTTGATTTTTAAACAAGCTATAATTCAATATAAGGAATAGTAATTAATTTTACAGTTGGTACAGCTACAAAAGGTATAAATGCAGCCAATTTTAGTAACGCGCAGGTAAGATGGGGAAAAAGAGAAATATACTTCAAGGATAAGGATACAACTTTAGGGCTCATAATTGGGGGGGTAAGTGAAGGCTGGCCATTCACAATCATCCAAGTACTTTTATATGAATGATACTATCAGGCACTATAATATACAGCAAATTACCTTCAAGGACAATGCCATGATCTGCTTATAGTAAACATCTGATGTTCCTGCTATTCCAGGAAGACAAATGAGTGGTGGGACCACTTTTGGACCAAAATCATAGTATCTCCATTGCTTTGTACCAATCTGAGAGGAAAACACAACCGGAGAAAATGAGCTACAAGTTCAATCTATGAGTCAATAACAGACTAATCTAAAGAGGTAGTAAGAAAATAAACCGTTGTGCCACGTTTCTGTGCTTTAAGAAACGAAAACAAACAAAAACAACAGGTGAAGATAACCTAGTCAACAAAATTGACGCAATAAGTTGCAAAATTAGTACATAAAATAAAACCAGCATTCATATGATTGAATTATTTCTAGCAAACCAAGCTCATTAGAACAAATAATAAAACACTCATCAACAGATCATCAAAAATGAGGATAAAGGAGCGAAGCCCAGGAGTAGTTACACAGCATGAAACTCTTATCCTTAAAAATTTCATACAAATCAATCCTAATACGAGGACAGCAAAACACATATAAGCTCATCAGCAGCCTCATCATTGACTCAAAGCAAAAACATACCCAGTGAGCTAACAAGTAAAAAGGTCAATAAAAAGCAGAAAATAAACACACCCAGATCGAGCTAAGACATCAAAAGTATAGCACAATTTCAACAATTGATAAGGAGAATTAAACTGGGTAAAAGGAGATCATCGACAAAACAGAGACATGCCCAGCAGTATACTGGAAGCAAAATTTAAAAAAAAAAAAACTTGTTATAGAAATGAAAGAGAGAGAGAGGGAGCGTTGAGGGGGTAGAAGAGAAAGTTACAGGGATCTTGTGGAGAGGAACTTGAGACTTGAAGTAGACATAATCTCCGGGCGCCGAGAAGACGCCTTTCATTTTCTAAATTACAACTCTATTTTCTTTCGATCATCAGGTGAGGAGAAAAAGTTGCTATGTTGGATTGGACAGAATTTGTAGAGATCAATCAACAAGTATTTTCGATTATTTTTTATGATTTCTTGATCGATTGTGTAGGCATTGGCTTCTTCTTTTTTTGGGTGGGTGGGTTATTAAATATTAGTTATTTTGTAATTATATTCGATTCTTGTTTGCATTGGAGGGGTGATTAGTAGATTAGATTAGAGAGCAGAAGGAAGCACGTGCCTTGTACTTAACGGTCAATTGACGGTAACGTTTTTCAACTCCTCGTCAGCGTTAAATTGATGGACGCAGGATTATCCAGTGCGCCTCCTTGCATAATTGCATTACTCATTGAAATTTTACAGCATTCTATTTCACAATATTTAGCAGGAATAATTATTTTTTAAAGTTTTTTTATTTAAAAATTTATTAAGATAATATATATATTGCCAAATTTTAAAAAATTATTTATAATATTAAATATAAATAATAATAATAATTTGAAACTAATTCTATTTCACAAATATTTAAAAATATATTAAAATACATATTTCTTTATCTTTTTTAAAAATATTAACAAATGAAAAAAATTAAAAATATAAATAATAATAGTAATTTGAAACTAATCACTTTTATGATTATATAATCAAGATTCTCCAACTTCATGAACAAGGAAATCTAAGTTTCTTTTTTTTTGTTATTGAAACATCTTCTAAATCAATTAGATCTCTAATTATGATAGAATTTTTTTTCCTCCTCTTTCACATTCATTTCTTTGATTAAATATAACATTGGTTCACCGTATTTATGGCTTGGACCCTACCTGCCATTGTGTTTAAAACATAAAACAATTCTCTTATTTTTATTATAGTTGGTTTAGGACTAGTTTATTTAGAGGTGGACTAGGTTTCAGAGTGTATTATGGTCATTTTTTAAAATATTATATATATATATATATGTATTAAAATAATTTATTTTTTATTTTAAATAAAATTATTTTAATACCAACACATTAAAATAAATTTAAAAAATTATTTAAAAAAAAGAAAATTTTATTTATTTTCAAAAGGTATTTTTTGAACAAGGTCCGCAAACCAAGGATAATATTTCAACATCTTTTAATAAAATCAAACAAAATCTCTGGATTTGAAAGGGAAAAAAAGATTAAAACATAGGAGAAAACACTTGAAATTTTGGCGAGGGAGAGCATGTAAAATCTATAATAATGTAAAAAACCTTTCTCAAAATTCTTGTTTTTTATTTTATAGTTGATTTGGGATCCAAAACCGATAAGAATTATGATTAATACCATAATAAATTCTTTGCATAATCAGCCTTTATTACACGTCATAAAACCATAATCAAACCTAACATTTTTTGTCTTAAGAATCTGTAATAACTATTTAGATTATGACGAATCAATCGTGGAAAAAAAACTTTAGCAGTTGATCAAATTTACCGTTTTGGGATTGTGATTGCAGTAACTTTTCAAAATATTTTTTGTGCTGAAATACATCAAAATGATATATTTTTTTTTATTTTTAAAAATTATTTTTGATATCAGCATATCAAAATTATCTAAAAACATCAAACTATATTTATTTAAATGTTTTTTTCTCTTCAAATTTCAGCAAAACGCCGATTGCAACGAACTCCCAAACAGGGTCTTAATCAATGAGATGAAGAAGATAATAGATTATAGAAAATAATCATTCACAATCCAGATCCAAGATCATAATTAAGTTGGCCGAAAACAATATATAGCCATAATAAATTATTTTACAGCAAAGTCAAGCTTGGTCTGAGCCAAGCCGAACTACCTTCATGATGCGTGTGAGTTGAAGTTCAAAGCTCACTTTGCTTAGGTCCTCTCTCCTCTAAAAACTTTGGTGCTCTCTTGAACTCAATTTAATCTTTTCATATTCCTACTAAATAAACTATTATAAAAAGCTTGTTTCTTAGAGGATAAAGCTTTTAGAGGGTTATGATCTTTTTTTCAAAATATGCCACCCAATATTTATTTGAGACTAATATCTCCTTCACCAATAACTTTTTTAAATCATGTTAATGTTTCATATTAAAGACCTTATGCTTGAAATTGAATTTCAATAAGTTTCAACCCTAAAAATGATTGAATCTCGCTTTTAATTATACATCAAATATGTTTATTAATCATGTTTTAAATATTTCTTCCAACAAAACCTTGACCAATTGAAGATTAAGTTGATGACAGAAAACCATGCATTAACCCCACACAGGTTTTTTTGTAAGGATATACACGTAGAGTAAAAGTGTGTTTGTTTTTTGATCTTGAAAAAACAATTTTTTTAAAAAAATATTTTTTTTCACTTCAATTATTTTGATAGATTAGTATCAAAAATAATTTATAAATAATAAAAAGATGCATTATTTTAATATATTTTTAAATAGAAAATATTTTAAGAAACAATTACCACTAAAACTCCAAACACTACCAAATTAAATGGGACCTGGAAATAAGTATTTAAATAGAAAATATTTTAAGAAACAATTACCACTAAAACTCCAAACACTACCAAATTAAATGGGACCTGGAAATAAGTAGATGGTAACTGAGAGTAGGAAGAAGTTAAACTGCATTTTATGGACGAGTCATCGCTCATCATTCATTATGAATGTTAAGGGCCAACTCCTCTCGGCGTATGCATAGAATGAATACGCTTCAATTCATGTCTTTAATTGGAAGCTACTGCTTTGTTGTGGAGGGTCAGGTTCGGAGTTGATTTACAGATATCGGGGGTCAGACTTTTTGCCCCTGCTGGATATAAAATGATGCCACACATCGAAATTCAGGGGTTTATGATAATAAAAAAAATAAGGAAGAAAGAACTCCTGTCTAGAACAGCCAGGTTCGGAAGTATCCTCAATTACAAAACCACTTCAAACATTAGACATATAACAAAGGAATATAGATACAACACCTGCAGCATAGATCATCAGAAGAAATCTGTGAAGATCCAATGGCCAACACTATCAAATAAATGAACATGGAATTGCTGTATAAACCAGAGATTGGATGCACATAACAAGATAGAGAGAGATGGCATGTAAACAAAAGGAACCTCAATACTCACAGCTTTACTATATTTCAGAAAGGTTACTCTGTTGTTAAAACCTATGTGGAATCACTCGCAAATTCTTCATTATATCAGTATCAGATGCCCGGAAACAACGACATTTAATCAAGATCAACAAACCTCTCCTGCAACTCCCACTCTCAACTTCGGTTAAAGCTTCGCGCCCGAAACAATTTCTACATAAAAAAGCCGAAAGTCATCACTTTCTGTTGAGCCAGGGCATCTGGTTGAGAATCTTCAAGAGCTTCAATTTCAACAAGACAGCATAGTTCAAAAAGAAAATGCATGATCTAAACTGGCAAAAAGAACCACTTGAAGTCTGGCCACCAAACCCCCAAATATACCATAATACAGAAGCATGGTGGTTCTAGGCAAGAACAAGCTTCTCCCTGTTAAACCTAATTGCCAGACAAGAAGCACTGATTCAATGACTTTCCAAGTAAGCAAGCTATGTTCAAAGCCCTATTATTTGATATCTCAAAGATAAGTACACTCAGTGGAAGCATTCATCTACTTTCCTACTGCCACCTCGAGTTACCACGAATACAATTCAAAATCAAAACCTTAATAGCCTCACTCAAATCTGTAACTCATGACGCTATAGGCTTTTCCACTCTCTACTTGCATCATAAAAATCAAGCACAAACTGACAACGAACACATACAGCAACTGTCGACAAGCAGGCGCTCACAATCGAATAATTATCCATTTATAGTATTACAACCAGTTTCATCTATCTGACACAAATGATTCCTTATAATCCAAATCTACTTTATTAACTTCAACAAGTCTTCATACCTCACCCGATGACCATACCATCTTTGAAAACAATGCTGCAAACCAGGCAAAGTAAAAGAGCAGGATTACAGTTACTCCCACTCTCAACTTCGGTTAAAGCTTCGCGCCCGAAACAATTTCTACATAAAAAAGCCGAAAGTCATCACTTTCTGTTGAGCCAGGGCATCTGGTTGAGAATCTTCAAGAGCTTCAATTTCAACAAGACAGCATAGTTCAAAAAGAAAATGCATGATCTAAACTGGCAAAAAGAACCACTTGAAGTCTGGCCACCAAACCCCCAAATATACCACAATACAAAGCATGGTGGTTCTAGGCAAGAACAAGCTCCTCCCTGTTAAACCTAATTGCCAGACAAGAAGCACTGATTCAATGACTTTCCAAGTAAGCAAGCTCTGTTCAAAGCCCTATTATTTGATATCTCAAAGATAAGTACACTCAGTGGAAGAATTCATCTACTTTCCTACTGCCACCTTGAGTTTCCAATAATACAATTCAAAAAAAATCAAAACCTTAATAGCCTAACTCAAATCTGTAACTTATGACGCTATAGGCCTTTCCAATCTCTACTTGCATCATAAAAATCAAGCACAAACTGACAACGAACACATACAGCAACTGTCGACAAGCAGGCCCTCACAATCGAATAATTATCCATTTATAGTATTACAACCAGTTTCATCTATCTGACACAAATGATTCCTTATAATCCAAATCTACTTTATTAACTTCAACAAGTCTTCACACCTCACCCGATGACCATACCATCTTTGAAAACAATGCTGCAAACCAGGCAGAGTAAAAGAGCAAGACTGCAAACCAGGCAGAGTAAAAGAGCAAGATTACAGTTCCTCTTTTCTTCTCTCTATAATTATCCATTGCTATGCACCTAAAAGCTCTGAAAACCAAGAAACTCATAGACCTGAAATTCTCAGAAACATGATTAAAAAACTCATCTTCTTCAATAATCTAACACAAACCCCAGATTCACAAAATGGTCCTTACATGCAGGCAAAAAAAAGACGCTAAAATAACAGTTCCTTACTATATATATTTCTCTAAGAACCACGGATTCAACGATAGCAGTCATACGTTTACTACAAAAAGAAACTGAAATTAATTCAACGAGTCAATTAAAATAAAAACATTAACACCATTATCATCGTCATCCATTACAAACAAAACCCAAAACAAGCACTCATGCCCTCGAAACAGGAACAACATTTCTTTTTAACAAGAAACAAACAAGCTTTACCACATATTACTTCCACAACAAACACACAAGCACCTGAAGCTCTTAAAAAATCAAATCATTAACTATCACTTCGTGACCATTCTGGTAATAAAATCCTCGTAGCGGATCCTCCCATCGGACCCTACATCGACTTCTCGGATCCACTCATCAAACTCCGCCAACTCCAACTTCTCCCCAATACTGGTCAAAATATGACGCAGATCCGCAACAGAAACAAACCCTGTGTTATCCTTATCAAGCACTTTGAATGCATCTCGTAACTGTCGATCAAACGGCTCAGCTTTCATGTGCTTTGCCATTAAATCAAGGAATCTAGGGAAATCAAACGGTGCAGTCAGGCTCTCCTGGGAGATTATGGATTTTAATTGGGCTTGGGTCGGGTTTCCACCGAGAGATCGCATTAAGATCCCTAATTCTGATGGGGCTATCTTTCCGTCACCATCTGTGTCGAAGAGCGTGAACGCTTCTTTCATAGATGACACTTGGTCGTCGCTCAGGTCCTTGCCCATCTTTTTTCCGATTCGGGCCGGGTCGCCTTTTTTTTCTTCTCTCTGGATAAAATGCCTTCTCTCGCTCTGTTCACGTTGCTGGCTGGTGGTGATGGTGTTTTTTAATTTCTAGTGTAAGAAACTGACGGGATGAGTTTTTTTAGCGCTATATGGTGTCGTTTTGGCGTAAGCGTATGGAGTTAGGTTTAAAGCGACTGCATTAGAGGAAAGGTGGTCACGGTTGTCAATGACATTTGAACTTGGTTTAGACTTAAAAAAACATTAACACATCAATGACATTATAGAGGGTGTTGTTAAGTGGGTTTAAGTGTGTTTACTGTTTTTTTTTAATATTTTTTATTTCTAACAAATTATTTATAATATAAACACATCAAAATAATTTAAAAATATTCCATAAAAAAATATCTTTTTTTTTTCAAAAAATATTCCATAAATATTTTTTTTTTCAAAATCACTTCCGACAAACATGTACAAGGAGTGAGTAGGGTCTAATGTGGAACCTACAAAAGTCTTGTTATCTTAGGGCATCTATCATGTTGTCAGGCCCTCGGACCTGCAACTTCTCAAACAGCAAAGATTACCACTTGAATGTAATGCAATGTAATTTGCGAGTACATTCGATTTTTTGCTTTTTTATTTAAAATTTTTTATTTTTTTTTAAAAAATATACATTTTAAAATTAACATAGCAAAATAATCTAAAAATATTAAAAAAAAACTACTTTAAAATAAAAATAAAAATAAAAATAAAAAGGTTTTAAAAATATTTTTGAAATCGAATTGCAAGTTGTGCACGTCAACTTCTTCGCACAATATGAACAAAACAGTGAAGGAGGTCATTTTTTTCCATGTATTTTTCACTTTTTTTTCTTTATTTTTTTATTTTGATTTTGCTTTTATAAATTATTTTGATTTGGAATTTTATTTTTGGTTCCTACTGGATTTTACGAGCGTCTTTTTATTATTATATGATTAAAAATAATAAATTATATTTTAAAATAAAATTATTAAACTCGGTGAAATACATCTGTTAAATCAATGATCTGTGCGTTCAGTTTCTTTTTTATCCAAGCCTCAGCGTAACACGTGACCACAAACTACTATTCAATAAAAATGCTGGCAGTGTACAACAGATCCACAGAAGTAACAAATTTTAAAGTGTAGGCCCAAAGCTCATGGGCTCACTTCTTCAACTGGGCTTGCCCCGTGTGGCATTAAAAAACAACAAAACAAGAAATGGTTTTTTCTCATACAAGTGTTCCATTTCTTTGCCAAAGTTCAGTGAAATCCAGGATATACACATCATTAACGAGACAAAGGGATTATTTTTTTCATTCCTATTTTAAATCTTCTTGTTTTTTGTATGTTTTTTATATGCCTTTCAATTTTATTAAATGACATATAAAAACTGTTGTATTTATTTTAAGAATTAACAATAATACTAAGAAAAATAGAACTTTACAAGAAAATTAGTTTGTTTCAATGGAATTTAAATTATTTATTTTTTATATAAAAATACTAGTTCCATATAATTAAGTTGACAGAATCAAAAGGTTTTCTATTAAATATATACATACATGTATTAAAATTTGAGTTAACCATTAAGATTTTCTCAATGCTCTAACAATATTTAAATATATTATCTTTACATTAAAAAAAACTGGCCCAGCCCATATCACGTTACAACTACTCAGTGACTGTAGATAGACAAATTCTCAAAACCCGTTATGTAAGGGAGGATAAAATTTCCGTGACGTCACGCAGCCAGTACTTTTCAAAACCACGGCCATATCAGATCAGCTTCTGTAACGGGATAAACCACGAAGCCAAGTAATGGCCCATATACAGCCAGAAAGCAAAAGAAGACAGCCCAACACCTTTGCCCTGCTTTCTTGAATTCCCTCTTCTTATTGCGCATTTCAATTCATCGGATTTTGGTAAAAATTTAAATTTTTATTTTATTTTAAATGAATATATTTTTATGTATTTTAGATCATTTTTATATACTAATTTTAAAAATAATTTTTAAAAAATAAAAAATATTATTTTGATGTATTTCAGCACAATAAATATTTTAAAAAGCTACCGTAACCACACCCTAAAACAGCCAACTAACCTGTTACTGTCGCCAATAATTAACACCATGTTTAAGAAAGTATTATTAACCTGCAAGAAGGCCAAAGCTTCTGCCTCCTCTCCGGCACCGCCAGAGCCAAATTTAAAGTTCATCCCTCACTTTTCATCATCATGAAAGCTGCCATCTTTTTGAAAGAGGACGACACCTTTCACTTAATTAAATCTAAGCCAAGAGGTTAAAACCCAAGAAAGTGCATGCGATAAAGGTCAAACGAAGCGATCGATTTCACAACGAGAGAGAAGGACAGGGGTGTGGTTTGGGTGCTGTATCGGTATTTCTAGAAAGAAATTGAAAATCAAACAACCATGTTCTTGTCGTAAATTCATTCAATCAGGAATGACCGACAAAACTCTCCTGTCCCTTTAGCTATTAATGAATAATGCTTCACCCCATTTGAAAATTTCTCGAGTCCATTTCTTTATCACTCGTATCGCTTTTCATGCCACCATAATCTTGTCGAGAATGGCGGGAAGATTCTTGGGAAAAACATCATCTATTGTTTGAATTAAATGGCATCCTTTGACATATATGGATGTTTACGTATTTGTTTTTTTTAATATATATTTAATCATTATTTTTAAGTTCATTTTAATCTACATTTTTTTATGTCTTTTGAGTTTGCAAGTATTTGTATACTTTGTGCCTATAAATAGATACATTGTTGATAAAAAAAAATATATGTAATTACAAAGTTATATGAATGGAAAAAAAATACTCTTTTTTTTATTGTTTTATCAACCTTTTATTGTGTATATTATATATTTTCATAAAAAAATACACTTATTTATTTATCAAGTGAGATAAAAACACATGGCATAGGGGAAATATTTTAAGTCAGTCATTAATGATTGACCCCTCCACTCAAAATGTAAAGTTGGCAACCTACTTCGTTGTGGAACATGATTAAGATCTAACTAGTACCCCCACTAAGTTAATTAATGTTTTGAAGTTACTTTTTAATTTATCATTTTTGAAGTTACTTTTTAATTTATCATTTCAAATTATTATTGCTGTTGTTTTGTTTGCTAGCTGCCTCTTTTAGGTACAAAGCGAGCTGCTTTTGAATAAATAAGAAGTTGTCCCGAAGAAATTCAACAATGCTGAACCTGTATTAATAAATCAATTAAACTATGACTTTATTTCGAAGAAAAGGTCAACTGTACTCCAAGGGGATCCAAGGTGCTAAAATGACTATTTTGTCCCGACGTGTTAAAATAAATCAGAAAAATACAGAACAGACGCGCTTAGAGTTCCCAGCAGCACAGGTATAAAATAAAATTATTGTCCTTCTCAACCAGGAAACAAAATGGATATTGAATCATCTAGAGGCGGGGATTTTCTTTGTTTTTACCGATCCTCCGTGCCGGCTGCCTTTCTATTAGAGTACGGTCCACAGCGAGGCTCCGAATTTCCTCCTCGGGCTAAGATTGTCAACACACATGTGAAACACCACGGCGCGTGTGCCCGAGTTAGGTTTCCCACTCCCTGACCCCAACCCTTCCCGAAGAACCGCATGAGTGAGGAACCCAACACCACTCGCTTCCATGTAATTTATCCGGCGCATCGAGCTGGACTTTCCATCCATTACGTCAGCATGAGCTTAGCTTATCCTTCCATACAAAAAAATAAAAAAAAAATAAATAAATATTTGTATATGTAACTATGTATGTATACACATCCACACGCGCGCGCATATGATCAGGAAAGAATGGTTGTTGTGAATGATTTTTTAAATGTTATTTATTTATATCAGCATATTAAAAACACACTTTGAAACACATATTTAACCGGGAAAAATCAACTCGCCACTGTTCTACAACTTTATTGTAATTCTTTTCTACGTGCTCGACACATTGGGTTTCAAATGTATGGCTATTAAAAGTTATTTTTTTAAAAAATGGTTTTTATTTTATTTTCTTGTTTGCTTTCAATTAAATTTTTATATATTTTCATGTTATTTTAATATGTTAATATCAAAAATAATTTTAAAAAATAAAAAAAAATATTTTAGTATATTTTTCAATAAAATATATTTAGTAACTATTTCGATGTGTGGTTGATATTGTTTTTAAAAGTATTTTTTGTTTAGATATGTATTAAAATAATTTTTTTTATTTTTGAAATTATTTTTGAAGGTTGTTTTTGATATTTATTAAAATAATATTTGTTTTTATTTTTGAAATTATTAATCCGGTCTACGAAAAGTTTGAAGGTTGTTTCGAGTAGAGGTGATCATAGCGGCCCTCGTAACATCGGGCATGGTAAAAATAATCCTACGATAATTACTCGCCACTACACCCAAGGCTACGCTAGCGTACATGAAAAAAAATAGAAAGCGCATACAAATTTTTATTGGAACAACTAACAACCCATGATATATCAAAAGAAGCAAATGAAAGGGCCCATGATGGATCACATCACATCATACTGGTCCATGAGATCCAATGTAGGAAAACAATCAATTGGTTACAGCTATCACACTATCTATCTTCACCGTCTTATCAAGCTGACACTAAATTCCAAATATTAACGTGGCAGTCCCTTAGAGAGTTGTGATCGATTGAACACCTCTATCGGTGTCTCTTACCATGTTTTCATGCACTCACTGCTGTCGGAAAGTGCAGTTTGTTCATCTTCAATTAACTGCACCTGCTAGAATCTTGAGAAAGAAAGACAGTCGTGCGTGCAGTTTGTTCATCTCTTCTGCTTTTCGAATTCCAAAACAAGTGTGGTAGAGTTATAGAGTTACAGTGGGAGGTATCAAGAAATCACCAAGAGTTCAAGTGAGTGAGAGAGGGTCAACAGAATCCACAGTTTTCTCTCTTTTTAGCTTGCATTGTCAAATTTTGGAGAGATATTTGTCGTATGAAAGCCTAAAAGAAAAAAAAAATAGAGAAAAATATGCGGTCTTGTGCAAGACTTCCAGCAGCTAGAAATAATCTAGTCTAAAATGAACAGATAGTCCCCCCCCTGATATTTCTCAGTGAGCGAACAAGAACCAGGGAGAGATTTGAAACAGAAGGAAAGATGGGTTCTGTATGTTATTTATCTTCTCTCATTCTATTGCTTTCCCTGTTAACTGATCCACAGCAAATTTCTGGAAACAATTCCGAGCTTGAAGCTTTGGTGAAGCTAAAGTCTGCTTTAGACCCAACCGATGAATATTTACAGTCATGGACTAGTGATGGTGACCCCTGCAGTGGCTTATTTGAGGGTGTGGCTTGCAACGAGCATGGCAAAGTGGCTAACATTTCATTGCAGGGAAAGGGACTGTCTGGTACAATATCTCCTGCAGTGGCAGAGCTGAAGAGCTTGTCCGGTCTGTACTTGCATTACAATTCATTGTCTGGAGAGATACCAAAGGAGATTGTTAATTTGATTGGCCTGACTGATCTTTATCTCAATGTGAATAATCTTTCTGGGAGTATTCCTCCTGAGATTGGCAGCATGGTTTCTCTACAAGGTTAGTTTCTTGTCAATTTTGCTGAAAAAGTTTCAGCTTTGTTGAAGAACAACTATGGGGTCTCTATATTTGTCTCTTGGTATTTATGGTGTGTGGTATTGTGCTTTACATATCCAGTTTCTCTTCTAAGAAAATATTGCGTTAATTAGTTTGGAACCAAAGTCCTATGGAGAAGTGATCAGTTAAGAGATCACTCATCTGGTTCATCTTTTATTAAATATCCATCTTGATTTTGACCGTACTCTTATGGCAATTAGACATTTATGGCAAAAGAATTGAGCTTAAAATAGAGAAATTTCTTGAACATCTAACAAGATATTCAATTATACATTCAGTGGGATTTTCTTATAATACTTTAACTTTTTTTTTCTCACATTTTCTCATCAAACAAACGCGCCTCTAGATTTGGCTGTCTGTATTGTGTACCTAGTTGTCAAAATCCATGGTGAAGAGCATTCTTATCTTAATAGCTGCTAATGTTTCAATCATCTTTGTGTTAATTTTGATTGATTGGGCATTTCTTTGTTTTGTAGTTTTAGAGCTATGTTGTAACCAGCTCGCAGGTTACATACCTACAGAGATGGGGTCCTTGAAGAGGCTAAGCGTTCTAGCATTGCATTATAACAGACTAACTGATCAAATTCCTGCCAGCTTAGGAACCTTAGGAATGTTGAAAAGGCTTGATATGAGTTTTAATCACTTGTCCGGGACAATTCCTCAAGGAATAGCTAACATTCCACATCTGGAAGTGCTGGATGTCCGTAACAATTCTCTTTCTGGAACTGTCCCTTCTGGTAAGTATATTTTGTCTAACCTTAAGTATAGATTTTTGTTATATTGAGCTACACTGATTTTATGTTTTTGACAACGTAAAATGAAGCTTTGAAGAGATTAAATGGGGGATTCCAGTTTGAGAACAACCAAGGTTTGTGTGGAGCTGGATTTCCTCCATTGAGAGCTTGCAGTGCTTTTGATACTATGAACATCAACCAAGTTGGCTCTTTGGGACCGATCGCTAATAATTCTGCTCAAAAAGTTACCTCCCAGTCTGCAATTCTGCAGGCACATTGCAACCAAACCCATTGTTCAAATTCATCAAAACTTCCACAGGCTGCCATTGTTGCAGGGGTTATTGCAGTCGCTGTCACATTGGTAGGTGCTGGATTTCTTATCATTCTCCGCTATCGCCGGAAGAAACAAAAGATTGGGAATACATCAGATTCTTCTGATGATCAGCTAAGCACTGACCAGGCTAAGGAGTTCCACAGGTCTGGTGCCTCTCCACTTGCACGTCTTGAGTATTCCAACGGATGGGACCCATTAGGTGACAGCCGAAATGGCATTGAATTCTCTGTAGAGCATCTAAATAAGTTTAGATTCAACCTGGAAGAGATCGAGTCTGCTACCCAGTGCTTCTCTGAGGTGAATGTATTGGGAAAGAGCAGCTTCTCGACTGTCTACAAAGGAGTTCTCAGAGATGGTTCTCTTGTAGCTATCAGGAGCATCAATGTAACAAGCTGTAAGCCTGAAGAAGCCGAGTTTGTAAAGGGTTTAAACTTGCTAACATCTTTGAGACATGACAACCTCACTCGGCTGAGAGGCTTTTGTTGCTCCAGGGGTAGGGGTGAATGTTTTCTTGTTTATGATTTTGCTCCCATGGGAGATCTGTCAAGATACCTTGATTTAGAAGATGGAAGCAACCAAGTTCTTGACTGGTCTACAAGAGTTTCCATCATCAATGGCATCGCAAAAGGTCAGTTTTATTCTAATTTTCTGCCCCCACGATTTGATTTCCACTGTATTTTGTCTCAAGTCAAAATGCAGGTGGGTAGGCTTCTGTTAATGAGAGGTAAATGAGATAATGCAATGGGAAGTTTAGCAATCATGTTCTCATTTCTAACATATGTAGCTCTTTCATTTATTCATCTGTCAAAAGTTTGGTTTTTGCCTCTTCCCATTAATGGTTTGCCTTCAAATATTAAATCAAAGCTTGAGTTTTGCACAATAAATTCGAATAAAATGCTACATGGGACATAAGATTAAAGTTTCTTCTAACAGTGAGTTTCTAGACACTTATTCTGTCCTTCATTGTCAATTAGGTATTAGATATTTGCACAGCATTGAAGAGAAGAAACCTGCCATAATTCATCGAAGAATATCTGTTGAGAAGGTCCTCCTTGACCAGCAGGTAAATCCATTGATCGCAGACTCTGGCCTTGCTAAGCTTTTAGCAGATGACATTGTCTTCTCAACTATCAAAATCAGTGCTGCCATGGGTTACCTGGCTCCAGAATATGTAACCACAGGACTTTTTACCGAGAAGTGTGATATATATTCGTTTGGAGTGATCATCCTCCAAATCCTGTCCGGTAAACAGTTGCTGTCCAATTCAATGCGATTGGCAGCAGAATGTTGCAGATACAATGATTTCATTGACACAAGTCTCCGGGGAAACTTCTCCGAGTCCGAGGCAGCTAAGCTGGCAAAAATTGCACTAGCTTGCACCGACGAGCTCCCCGACCAAAGACCAACCATGAAGGAAGTGATTCAAGAGCTGAATCTAAGCAATGCTGGTTCTTAACGGCCAAATCTCTCTTTACCCCCACAATTGTTCTATCATGCGACCAAGGAGACCTTACTAAACAGCGCAGCTGCTGTGACCACTGCTGATATCGCGTGCTGCCCCTTGGATGGAAACTAATGCTTACTGCAAACCGGAAAAGACGGCTAGTTGGTTGATTAGAGTCGCGCCAAAAACTCTTGTAATTCTGATGCTTATAATTTTTAGCTTTAGCTCTTTGATAAGTTGCATGCTATAGTCCCTTGTAAACTACATCTATGGAAACGAGAATATTTTGTAGTATTATGACTGAATTTGTCAATGAAAACAGCTTTTTTTTCTGTCCCCTGCTCATCATCAATGGAGAGACTACCACTGAGTATCTCTCTCCACATCTTCGGACTGCTAGCAGCTTCTTCTCTAGTTCCATGCGAGAAAGTACGTATAGCATGGCGCAAATTGACACATCATCCCGAGCTCAAGAGACAGGGCTTAGTTATCATCAATTTATGAGCAACCAGTAGTCCCTCGTTCTACTCCATTCCAACCTTTACTGGACCTCGTGACTCGCTGTGTCATTGAGGACTGCGTTTTTCAAAACAATACCGATAAAATCAAATAATCTACCCTTCAAAAATTATATGCTCAGGTTTAGTTCCGTGTCCTCCCTTGCAGTAGTTTTCTGTGTTCAACCCGCTCCGATTAGCGTGACTATCCTGGCTATGATCAAATCTGCGTTTACAATCCTTTCACCAAAGGGTTCTCGGAGCATAACGAAGGTTGAAAGGGAATAGAATGCAGCCTTTTCGTGTGTGGGTATGATCCTCGTAATCACAGATACAAGATTGAAGCATAGCGAATCGTTCTGAGGTGTGTGGATCAAAAGATCGAGGTGTTCACCCTGGGACGGTAATTTGAAGCGCATCAAACTAGTCTCTTTCATTCTTCCAGTGCAAACATGTCAAGCTTCGGTTGGAGCTCTTCATTGGATGGGCCAAGCAAAGGAAAGAGACTCAAAAATCATTGCCATTCAACCTTTATGACAATCAATACCTTTCACGAAATCCAGAGTCCATGCTGCAAGCTCGATTGTATTTGCTACTTGGATGCCTCTGGAAGGTCCATGCCTGTGGTTTGTGGTGGAGACCCAAATCAAATTGGTATGTAGCTGATGAGTGATTGTGGAACAAAGACTTGCTGGATCAAGACATTAATCATGAGATCAAATATGTTAAGAATAAAGGGAAGCACTCGAATTCTATGCCTATTCGGAAAGGGCGAGTTGTTGATTGAGCATGAGAAACAAGCTTTATATTCTTGTTATTTGTTTGAACAGGTCGTATTATCCACCATTTTTTTCTAATGTAAACGTTCAGGTGACCTAGACAAATGGTAGAGAAGTAAATATAATTGCTTTAGGATTCTTTTCATTTGTTTTTACCAGTAGGGTTTGTTCTTTCCATGCCATTCACATTAGTAGTGAATGAGATTGGAATAGAAAGGATACTTTTAGTTATGGCTGATTATTAGTTTAGGATTTATATGACACTGATACAGTTTCTGTTTCTTTGACAGTGGTGACATTGTCTATCTTGCTATTCAAGATCTAAGGTCACCTTATCAACGTCATGATCTTTCGAGTCCTGATAAAACTAGTATTGCACTGATGTTGCATTAATGCAGCAGAAATTTTCAAGCACGAAAATATATGACAAATCCTTTGTTGGATTGTTAATATGGCATAGATAAACCCCATCAAAAGAAAGACTATGACACAGATAATCCCCATCAAAAGAAGACAGGCATAGATAATCCTATGAGCATCACAGGATTATATTTATCTTCAAAAGCTTGTACTTCGAGATAAGTCCTATTTCAGTGGTGTCACTGTAAACGTGATAGCCACAAACTCCTAATAAAGCTTATCAGAAAGAAGAAGACAAACAAATAAACAACATTAATGTTCTTCTTCTTCACGTTAACTAATCAAACCAGTCAGTTTTCTTTCTTCCTATCCAAGTAACATTTGATAATGGATATCTTCTGCGAGATCAAGATAAACAATTTAGAACACTTACAAGAACAGGGGAAAAATTACCAACAATCAACCAGGCATATGACATGGAAAAACAGGTAGAAGACAATCAATATAGCATAAATCATTTAAAATCCGTCATACACCAGCAAATCAATAGTTGGAAAGAATTGCATGAACGTTAGGGCAACACCAATTTTGAAATAACTTTGGTCGTGTTGACACATGTAGTTAGATCAGTACACACGAGTTTAACAACCTCTTTTTATTAACTCCTCTTCAAAAAAATAAAGAAATATATAATTATATTTCCTCAGATACATTTTTTTTAACCTGTAGAATACCTGCGCTGCCAGAAAGGAGGCTAACAGGTGCAGGATTTTTCTCATGTTCAGGAAGGTGAATCCTATCCTCCTTAGTTAATTCTCTAAGCCATTGCACTATTCTGTTGATGCTCCGAAAACCATTTGGCAGGCCACCATTTTGGTCTGATGGCCTCAACCTTTATGCCCTTCTGCCCTTGTATAGTCAATGAACCTGACCCTTTAAAGGCTTCTCCTAACCGCAAAACACCCAGCCCTCTACAGCCAAGTGCAGTCGTCACATACCCAATTTTCTTCCCAGATGCTGTGTTGATGACTTCCGAACCAGGGCCAACTTTCTGCTCCACTTCTAAAATACAAAACAAGAATTGCTCAGGATGTATACATAATATTGGATGCTAAAAAAGCCAAATGCAAAATACAACAAAGAACACCTTTTCCACTATCATCAAGAAACACTAAAGAAAGCAACCGTTTGCGAATGACCCCTCTGTGGTGTGTTCGAGCTATAAACTCTTGGCCCACATAGCATCCTTTGTCAAAGCTTATTGCATTTAAACCCTCCAGGTTGTATTCAAGAGGAATTGCATCACCTAAACAGTCCAAATATATTAAGCTCAGGTTGAAAGGTCAGACTAGAGAGAGAAATTGGGGAGCAAAGGAGAGCAATTTGAAGATATACCCAGAAGATAATAATGCCAGTATGCCACCAATATAGTTGGACATTCAAAGAGTAGAAGAGATTCCTCAAAGGTGAAGAGAAGGACGAACCTTTGGGGATCTCAGTTGAGCCTTCTGCAACTCCATTCTCAATCCTCCATAATAGATAATTCAGTTCGTTTGTTTCATTGCCAGGTTCTACCAAAGGTGCTGTAATATCCAAGATAGTAGGGGGAAAAGACGAATTAAAACTAAATAAACTACTACTAATTTAATTCATAATGAGCTCTTCAACCTCTTCACTTATGTGCTCTTGTATACTAACATCAAGCAACCAATGAAGGCTCAGGAAACTCACGCGTCTCTTTAGAAGGAAAGACCCCCCTCAAACCAAGACAATCTACTCTGGGGTCCTTAAACCATTGCCATCCAACATCATTCCCATGTGAAGATGACATGGCAGAATGATCAACAGCAGGGACCCGGCCAACACTAGCTGCTTCTGTCTCTTCTTCACCGTCTGATTTTTCAGCAAGGTTCCCACCAAACAATTGCCAGCAAGAGAAGTCTTCTGCCACGTTATCAATTTCAACCTTTGACCTCAAACGGTACCTGCAGAGCAGGATGAAAGTAAACAGGACTGCACCAATAGCTAAAATTAAGAGGATTGAATAAGCAACCACCACGAGTTGTAATTATTTAAGCAATTTAATTGCTCTTTCTCTACACCATAATGAGATTTACCAATACAGATGTACGAACTCACTCACGCACTTTAGCTAGTAGCAGACCACATTCACCAAGTTTTCCAAGCAAAACTCACCCACTAGATTGATAACTAATCAAACTAATTGCAACCAAGAATGACTATGAACATTAAACAGCAACACAAAATATATCCCCTCAATATCCAACAACACTACCCCTAAACGAAGCCAGCATGCCCTACCCCTTCTGTCCATCTCCTACTTAGCAAGTTAAAATGTTAGAACCCGATGGTTATACCTATTCTTAATCGAATTAACAATTCCATTTACTCAAAGTTTCTTTCTTTTCGTTAGCTAAAAAAAAGGTAAATCAATTGAAATATTATCTAACAAGAATCAAAGTCTCCCGGAAAATTAAAAAAATATTTGGCACTGAAGAACCCGATTAAGAGAAACAAATCACTTACTTTTTAAAAGTATGCAATAACTCATCAAGAACCGAGCTATCCACATCAGCAAACAACTCCAAATCCCCACTCGAATCCGACACGGACCCATCAAGCCTCTCCTCACCCAGAGGCTTTCTATACAAAAACAAATCATACAAGAACCTCCCTTGTGGATTCAAAAACGCAGCGTACATAGGAGGAACATAGACAGGAGGCAAATTTGGAGCAGGCACGTACGATGCTGTCTTGCTTGGGAGTTCACTGAATTTTTTAACATCGTTTGTCAATAAACCCTGTAAGAACTTGATTGTGTCTGAGCCGCTGAACCGGATTACAGAACGGGATTTTAAGAGGGAGACAAGAGGACCTGTGCTTGTGTTGTTTAAGGTGTGGTAGTTATGGTGGAAGATTGTTTTGAAAAGATGCATTTTTTGGTGGTGTTTCTGTGTTCTGTTTTGGGTTTTTAGGCTTTTTTGAGGCGTTGACGATGGGGTTTAAGTAAGTTGTGCTTGTGACACGTGAAATGAAAGTTGGGCTGAGACTTGCCTGACAAACACTGGTGAAAATCTCGGACTCTCATTACATGCTTAGATTACGATTGAAATTGTTTTCTAAAAAATATTTTGTTTAAAAATATATAATAATAATATTTTTTATTTTAATTATTAAAAATATCTGCAAATATTAAATTTAAAATAAAAATTAAAAAATTAATTTTTTTCAAAAATAGTATCCTCTGTTAGTCTGCAAACAGATCCTGTAATAAGGCCTAATATCATAACGGACCCAGCCCAATACTAGTTAAAATCTGTCGAAACTGGAGGCTAATTCCTGCTTTAATTATCCATTAAAATAAGCTCTTGTAAGTTCAAATTATTGGTCCATTTGATTATTATTATTATTATTATTTTTAAAAAAACTTATTATTGGTCCATGTGTTTCACGGTTGCAGGTTAAGATGATTTGTGGCTAATATCTGCAAAACGTTATTTTTTTATGAAATGATGATTCTTCAATATTTAAATAAGTGTTTTTAGAAAGAGGAAATTATAATAATATTCTTCAAAAAAGCTCTGAAAATATATAAATGGTAGATAATAAAAATTGTAAATTTTTATTTTAAAAGTATCGTGCTTTCTCTTAGCGTGCCAAGGGAGGGGGGCATTTCTTATCCAGCAATCTCTTTCCCTTCACCCTTGGCTGGCTAATCAATGACGTCATTATTCGTGTTGAAAACCCATGGAAGACAGCAATCGTTGACAATTTTTTTCTCTTATTTCCTTGGTAGACAATTTTATTATTCAAATTGGAGATCCAGCTCCTGGCTTGTAACATCCAGGTCCTCCATTACTTTTCATTGGACAGACTTGAGCTCTGCAATTATTTATTTCTTGAAATACTTTGATTCACGCACAAGAGGGATGCATGGAAGATTGGATTGCCATCTCATTGTGACAGGCACGTCAAAGCACAAGTAATCTCTCCCATGAACTAGAGCTGGAGAATTTTCATGGAATTTCTAGAATTATATGGGAAAAAACAAGAAAATGGAAGTGGGTTCGCCTATTTTAATCAGGTTACTGTTGACGGCAACTTCATGCACATCGAATCTGAGAAGGAAGAATGAAAGTATCTTACAGCTGCCTGATGTAGCAAAAGTCACGAAAGTGAGGGGGGGTGTCTGATGCTACGTACGTACGTACGTATTCCATCATCAGCAATATTTCTTCCATTTTGCTCGTGCTTGATTGATTATAAACAGCTATTTTACTTGGAAAAGTCAGAGCTGATGATTTCTTTTTGATTTCAAGTGATAAGAGACAGCATGATGGTTTATCAAGCCTGGTCTGGCGGCCTCGAGGAAATTAATTAAGCATGCGATGGGATTCCCATCTGAAAACGTTGTTGTTAGACTTCGAGGAAGTTATTTTCAGATTTTAACAGCAGATGGCTTGCATTTATCATTTTTTTTTTCTCGTAAAAACCATGGAGATATGTTCCAGAGAAGTATTATTTAATATTTATATATTTGAATTGAGTCATCCGTACTATACATTATAGATAATATGATTCTACTAATCAAGCAGTCGATGCTACATTAGGCAGTGGTGTTTTCTTTTCCTTGCTCGGTAAGATCTTTTTTCTGAAACAACAATTTTCTTTGACAGAAGGAGAAAAACACAGTTACAGTGCCAGATGATAAGGGTTGATTATGAAAAATACAGTGACAATAATCAAAATAGACTGTGACCAGAGGCAGGGAAAGTAAAGATTGGCTGTTCTTGGGCGTCGACCCAAAACTTCTTTAAAAAAGAAAAGAAATTCAGAACTCATTTCATTTATCTTAATAGTATATTTCAAGATTAATTACATTGAAGAATAGAGTTTAATTATGTATTGAATAATTATACTAGTAAATTATAGGGGAATTAACTTTTTATATCCTTATATTTTAAAATTATCTTCAATATATTCTTAAATGTTTAATTACATCCAATACTCTTTTTTAAATATAAGCATACTTTTCAATAGTTATTCTATTGAAATTCAATCCTAACTAATGATTTTTCGCCCTTTTTTTGGATAAAATTACCCTTTGAGAATATATATATACATCCTCAAAAAGTAATTTGTTTTTTCTTTTGTGAAATGAAATGGTTGTTTTTATAAAGTGATTGTTTAAAGGATACATGAGACTAATATATATACACTTGTTAAATGACATATACAATAAACTAAATTGCATGAATAATCTATATGGACAAATCATTTATATTTATAGAAAAGTTTGTGTAACAATCATGCAAGTAGCTCTTAGACTTGAAATTACTAAGTTATATTATAAACAAAAAAAAAATACTATGTTTTAATCTCACTATGTATTATCTTAATAAGGGTAGTAAATGGATAAACATTAATTATAACAAGAGTTATGTGAAAGTATTTAACTAATCAAGAGAAGATTCATCATTTTAAGTGAATTAAGAAAAATATTTCACCAGTTCTCAATTAGTATTGATTTTGAAATCCTTGTGTAATGTGAAATGTGATTTAATTTTATTCTGAATTTTATTCAAATAATTAATGATTATGGTGTTAAAACAACATAACAAATACACTTCATGTTATAATATCTAAATCAGAATAATTATTATGAATAATTAATAATTATATCGAGAAACTTCTCACTAAGAAGTTAAGTCATATTAATACAATTGATCTTCAAAACAAACCAATTGATTATTAAGTTGATAATAAATTAAATTAATTAATTTATATAATCTTTTTTATTTATAATTGTAATCTACATTTGAATCTATCTATCATGAATTTAATAGGTCAAATACATTAAAAAAATGTTAATACATTTTTAGCAAAACAAAGAATGGGATGCACGAGTTATCAATGTTCATATCAATTCAGCAAGAATGAGTCCATAACTTATGCGTTTATTTGGTATTGTAGTAGTTATAATTTTTTAAAGTGTTTTTTATTTTGAAATGTATTAAAATAATAAATATTTTATTATTTAAAATGTATTTTTATTATCAGTATATTAAAACAATTTTAAAAAATCAAGTTTTTTTTAAAATAATTTTCTACTGCAAAACAATATGGACTTGAATGTCGTGGTTACTTAACAGTTAACACCATTGGCGGCTGCTCGTTTAAGATATTTGTTTTGACTTTTAGAAATCGTAGTCTTCGGGTTACTTCACAGATTACGCGGACACGGTGACCAAAGAACACACCTCGTTTTCCAACGACCTGCTGCCCTGTACGGCCTCATTTATCTCCTGTCCTTAACAAATGATGCCAGAAAACCAGTCTCGTTTCCTCTTATTTTCACTCCACTCTTTTTCAAAATTGACAGAGAACAAGCAAGCATCCATCTCCATTAATCCATGATGACATCCCATTGGATTTGATTTAGTGATCAGTTAGGGTTTGCTTGAGTTGTCTGGTTTACCCGTATATCTCCAAATTTGTGTCATTTGTCCAAGCTTGATTTATCTATCCATGGACTATAAGTTACAGTTGAGCTTTCATGGATCTGGAAGTGACCTCGTATGATAATAGTATACTATTTGCAGTCGCACTAGAGTTATAGATCATTGCATCATCGGACAGTAGACTGAACTGGTTGAAACTTGAAACTCGGAAGAGTCTTCTGATATGCGTATTCATTCATATAAATTCAGTTTCTGTGGGCAGGATTCTGCGGGGTCAAATAAAAAAAAAACAGTCTTCCATGATTAGTTTCAATCTCAAACAGAAAACTTGGATTACACAGCAAAAATGGCGACCACGTACGGGATTCCATGGTTGAAAAGGAAATCTTATTAATATGGAGGTGGAGAAATCAACTTAAATTTGGTATGTCAAAACCTAGTCCAATGATATGAATTCAGGTGCTAAGAATAAGAAAATATAACCTAGATAATCCAATGGCTACCAGCTTTTGAATTAATCTCTTTTGCGCGTAATGCGTTAATGATTTTTTAAAAAAAGTTTTTTTAATTAAAAATATATTAAAATAATTTACTTATTTCTATCTAATCACATTAAAATTAAAATAACCCAAAAACACTAAAAATATGAGCAAAAATTCAAATTTATTATAAAAAATAACATTCAATCTCTTATCTAACAACCCTCTTAATGTCAACGGTCCAATAAAAAACTTACTTTATAGGTCCCTTGCTGTCTCAAATAAAAAGCAACCCCAGGCATCAAGTTTTTGTACTGTCAACTACAAAGCAAAGCGCAACTTGATCAAAGAATATATACGAAATGAAGCTAGTCTGGTCACCTGAAACAGCCTCGAAGGCTTACATCGATACTGTCAAATATGTATGAAAACAAACTTTTATTTTTTTTATTTTTCGTAGTTTATTGCTATCCATATATATATTCTGCTCGTACATGATCTGATTAAAATATTCGTGGGTTTTAATTAATTTGCTTGCAGTGTGAGGTCAATCAAGAATCCAGTGTCGCCGAGCTTATTTCAGCCATGGCTGCAGGATGGAACGCCAAACTTTTAGTGGAAACATGGTCACATGGTGGGATTCTTGCCACGAGTATCGGTCTAGCCATAGCTAGCCGCCACACGGATGGAAGACACGTTTGTATTGTGCCGGATGAACTATCAAGATCAGAATACGAGGAAGCCGTGAGAGAGGCTGGGATGTCCCCAGAAATTATTGTCGGGGAGGTGGAAGTGGTTATGGAGGGGCTGGTGGGCATAGATTTTATGGTGGTGGATTCACGGCAGAGGGATTTTGCTAGAGTACTGAGGGTGGCAAAGCTGAGCAGCCGGGGTGCAGTTTTGGTGTGCAAGAATGCTAGTTCAAGGAGCGGATCAAGTTTTAGATGGAGAGGTGTAGTCGATGATGGATCGCGACGACTCGTGCGTTCTGTATTTCTTCCTGTAGGGAAGGGTGTGGATATTGCACATGTAGCCACCAGTGGGGGAAATTCTAGCAATTCAGGCAAGGGTAAAAGCCGATGGATCAAGCATGTTGATAGAAAATCAGGGGAGGAGTATGTCATCCGAAAGTGATCTCTCATGGACATGACTTTCATGTCCAGAAAACATAAGTTAAATCCCAGTTATCTTAAATCCTAATCCCAGTTATCTTAAATCCTAATAAAAAATTCGAAACCTGCTAATCATCACAATTACACGCAACTTTTCTTGCCTCTTCTTTGGCAGACAATAACTTGTACAGAACTTTCAAAGACAAGCAACAACGAGGGAGAACGAGAATTTAGTTGGTGAATTATTATTTTTTATATTGTTTTGTTGTTTCTTTTCACCCTCTTCCTTTGTAACCCCGCCGCTAAACAGTACATTTTCTGGTGAAAGATATACGGGAACTTCCAGCCTATTATCAGGTAGCCAAATCAACTGTCGTAAGAATTTTGAGGTCATACAGGCGGGCACACGTACACAGGCTAGCTGAAAGAACGAATTATAAGAGTGGGGAAATAAATTTGCTTTACTTTTTTTCTTCCAAGGTAATAAAAGCGTGCCATGAGAGCTTAATTGCACGTTGTGAAATATCTAGAAGCAACATTGACAGTAGACATCCCTGTAAAACCAATCCACACGTATGGTGCAACTTTGACAAAAGTTACATCTTAAGCTGTAAAAAGGTTTAGGAATACATTATCTATTCAATCAATAGCCTATAATGACTGGCCATACGCAGCATCAAATACTTTCTGGCATGGTCTATTTCTGGAGGCCTTCTGGGGTGTGTAATCTGATCCATTTTTACTTGTCAACTGGATTTTCATCATGAGACTGAATAGCCGATGCTTTACATGTATTCCTCCATGGAACATTTTCACAACAAGAGAGAAAATTATGTAACCACCCAATTAAACTCTGGCGGGCCGTCAATTCACAAATTGCACCAAGATTGATAGGTTTGCTAATAAACAATTTAGTCCCAATTGTCCCGACTTCTTCTAGAAGCCTTCTTGTCTGAAAGGGCTTTCTTACTTGTCAGTCGCTTCTGCTCCCCGATAGCAGCCCTATTAAACATGGAAATTTTAGCGAGAGTCAATCCTGAAACCTTCACAATATAATCAGGCTGATTCAAATTAGATAACGAGGGAAGCATAGGGAAATCCAGATATTTCTTGGGAAACTACAGGGGTTCTAAGATAAGTATGGGAAGTATGCACAGCGCAGAAGTAGATGCAATTGAAAGATACAGATGGTCAGTAACAATTACAGCTTGGCAATTTTCTTCTTTTGCTCTTCCGAAGGAGGTGGTGGAACATAAGAAGCTGCATCAATGATTGCCTGTTAGGTCATCAAAACAGAAACAGCTTAAAAATATAGTAGAAAATGTAATGAACCACCATGCAAGGAAATCTAACAGCATGTGACATAGTGTCATAGCATAGATCATCTGCAAATGATTTCAGGATTGAGGTAACGAAAGGCAAGCTCATTTCATTAATGTGACAGACACAGTTTGGTCTCCTATCTCAAGAATTTTGTTTATAATAGAAAGCAATGAGCTATCACATGATCTTTGGCACCTGTAGTTTTGCTAAAGCATCATCAACGTTACCCCTGAGGAAAAGAATCAAACCAATTGTTCAGCAGCAAATAGGCAAAAGGGGTAGCAGAATAGAAAAAAGAGCAGAAACTAACGTCTGTGTTCTAGTCTTTGTTGAAGAAATCACAATCTCACCATCCTTGTTAATACGGTTCTTTTCCTGTTCACAAAGAGGAAAGCAGATTGAGAAAAGATTGCATGATTATTGTCAGGTATTTTTATAATTGTTTACATACTCTATACTCTCTATATGAGTGCATGCGCGGTGTGGGTCTAGTAGTGTTAGACACAACAATCCTCTTATTTTCCTATCTCTTTCCTCTTCTTTCTCTTTTCTTCTCTTCATCATTTCTGCTTCTTCTTTCTCTATATCAGTGGCATAATCACACGTATCCTTCTTTTGTTGCCTTAAATAGTTTTTTTTCTTCAATTATGTCCAAACTTATTATGTGATGCATGTTAATTTGCAAAGCATACACATGCTACTTATTCAGTTATTAATAAGTGAAGCATTGCATCTTTTGTAACTAGTCATTCTAATCTTTGGGTGTCCTATTCAAATTGTTTTCTTGTTTGGTTTTTGATGGTTTGTTACCATCATTAATTGTTACCGTTGCACCACTTGGATTTACTTGATCCATAATAATCATAAAAAAAAAAAGAGTTCTCATGTTTCCGAAAAAATCATAAAATGGTGTGTACACAATTTTATATTAAAGTAAAAGTTTTAAGAAGTAATAATGGTACAAGATATATAGATGGAACATTTCAAAGTTATCTTGCTATTCATGGTATTGTTCACCAAACAAGTTGCGCAGACACACCAAATCATAATGAATGGAAAAATCAACATCTTTTGAAGTTGCGAGATCTCATACGTTCACAATGAATGTTCAAAATTTTATTAGCGTTATTTAGTCCTTACAGCAGCATACCTTATCAACCAAATACCCTTGAGAGTTCTGGATTTTAAATCTCCTAAAGAACTTCTACAGGGAGCTTGCTCTTTTATAGTTCCTCCTAAAGTGTTTGGTTGTGTGTTTTGTTTGAGATCAACAACAAACAATTGGAAAATTAGATCCTAGAACTATAAAATGTGTATTTATCAGTCACTCTGTCAACTCAAAAAGTTACAAATGTTATCATGCAGAAAATATTTATTAGTATGAATGTGCTATTTTACAAATGTGATATTTTTTAGATGGAGAGTGGTATAAATGGTATGAAACTTGATTCAGAAGATGGAAGTGGGAGGGATAAGATAAAGATAGCTCTGTACATGAGGAGAAACAGGTGCGAACTAGTAGTAAGGAAAAACAAAATATAGTTGCTCAAAAGATAAGGAGAAGAAGATCTTGACTTGCTCTCAAAGGAAGCCAATAGATAAAGCTATTTTGCATACTCTACCAAGCCAAGAGCCAACCTTTGATTCAATGTCACAATCTTGTCCTTCTGGTATGTCTTTTACCCCCATTCTTGAGTCTCTTGTTCCTAGTTTTGATGTTAATGATCTTCGTAGTTTAGAAAAGAGTTCAAAATTGTATTAAGTATCCTATATCTAATTTTATTTTGCATGATTCTTTATCTCTTTCTTATAGAACCTTTTTATTTTCTGTCTTCTACATTAATTTAGAATGATTGGAAGGAAGCCTTAGATGATCCAAACTGAAAACCAGCTGTGATGGAGGAATGCATATGTTGGCAAAGAATGACACATGAGACCTTACCACTCTTCATGCCTGGAACAAAACAGTGAGTGTAAGTGGGTGTTTGTTATTAAACAAAAAGGTGATGCTGATGGAGCTATTGATAGGTTCAAAGCAAGACCAGTGATAAAAAGCTTCACTCAAAACTTTAACATTGATTATCAAGAAACATTTGCTCCAGTAGCAAAAATGAATTTTGTACGAGTTCTCTTATCTTGTATTGTAAATTTGGGATAGGATTTACAACAATTAAATGTGAAGAATGCCTTTTTGCATAGAGATTTGAAAGAAAAAGTTTACATGGAGATTCACCTAGTTTTGCTTGCAAAGGGACAAGGAAAAGTTTGTTAACTAAAGAAAGCCTTGTATGGGTTGAAACAATCTCCACGAACAAGGTTTAATAAATTTAGCAAAGTTGTTGTCAAATTTGGGTACAAACAAAATAATGACAATCACACTTTGGTCATCAAACATTGTAATGGTAAGATCATAACTTAAATTGTATATGTTGAAGATATTATGGTAACGGGAAATGATTATTAAAATATCACCTTGTTGAAGGTTTATCATGGCTTAAGATTTGAGATAAAAAAAAAATTGGGAAAATTACGATACTTATTGAGAAATTGAAGTTGCTAGATCAAATAAAGACAATATTCATTTCTCACAAAAAATATATCTTTGATCTACTTCCATAGACCATGTGAGACCAGAATATTGGGATGAAGACATTAATTCTCTAATGAAAACCAGTTATCACCACAAAGGTTGTGTAGGTGAGCTAGTGTACAAAGAGGGATATCAAAGATTAGTTTAGAAGATTTATCACTCTTATACTTGTCCAGACAGTCTATTTGGTTGATGTGGTTAGTCAATTTATGTATAATCCTCATTCATTTCATCTTGATGTTGTTTATCACATTCTTAGATGTTTGAAGTCAACTCCTAAAAAGAAATTATAATTTTCAAGTAATGGTCATTTAAAGATGAAAGTCTTTAAATGTTAACTAGGTTGGATCTCTACATAATAAAAGGTCTACATCTGGATAATGGTGGTAAAGTCTAGTGTAAAGGTTAAATATAGGGCTATAGCACATGAAATTTGTGAACAGTTTTAGCTTAAAAATCTAATGGAGGAAGTGAGAATAACAGGTGATAATCATGTTCCAATGTTTCATAATAACCAAATATTGCTTATAATCTAGATCAACAGTTCAACAAGACAAAACAAACATATTGATAGACATTTCATCACATAAAAAAATAAATGATGGGATAAGTTGTATGTTTTTTGTAAACTCTGAAAATCAATTAGTTGATATTTTTCTAAGGATCTTAGTAGTAGGATTATTTCACTCAATTTCAACATGAAAAAACAAAGCATATTGAGATTGATGGACAATTTATCAAGAAGAAAATAAATGATGGGATAATTTGTCTTTTGTAAACTTTGAAAATCAATTAGTTGATATTTTTACTAAGAGTTTTAATAGCAGTATATTTCACTCAATTTCTTGCAGGAGAAGCATCAAAGACATTAATGCTTTGTCTTGAGTGGGAGTCTTGTTAAGGTATTTTTATAATTACTTGCACTATATATATGGGTGTATGGTGTGGGTCTAGCAATGTTAGACACACGACACTTCTCTCCCTTTCATCTCTTTTTTCTCTCCATCCTTTCTTCTTGTTTCCCTCTCTATTTTTCAGTTATTTTAATCTAAGAATGTCAACGGACCAAAACAACAAGTACAGGCATTGATGATTTAATCCCTCCTGTTGATATAATAGAAGACATGGCTGGGTTTCCAAAAGAATGGATTTATCTAATTTTAAGTCCCCACATCTGCCATGAGAGGGGGGTGTATTAATGTGATCTCATGTACCACCACCAATCCTCAGATCAAGAACACTATCTCGATACTGCCTGACCGCAGAAGTGGAACTACACTTTGTTGAGTTAATGACATACCATTTGCATGATCCTCTCTCTGATCCTGTCACTTAGCCAGTATGCGTTTTTAACATTGAAACGCATGTCCACCTTGGTGTTAACTATAAAAAAGTTATCAAAGCATAGGATAAGGGATCATATGTCACCCGGGATTAGGGATCATAAGACATCAGAACTCAGAAGGAAGAGAATAGACCTTTGTTTACATTCTGACCGCCAGGCCCACCGCTTCTTGCAAAACTCACAGTAACATGGCCTGAATAGACATATAGATTGAACCAAAAATTACTCGTAGCACAATGAACAAGAATTTATAATAAAGAATGGGATAAGAAGTATCTTAATCATAAAACAGATTATACCGGGCATATGATAATTTTCAAAATAAATTCCCAAAAAATTGCTGACAACCATAAATAAAATAAGCCGACAATATTTAATAACCCAATATGGGGAAAGTAGTAGACCCTCTTACTCTATGTTTCCATTTTCAATTGTGAGAAGAAAATAGAACCTACTCTAACACAAAGAAGCCTATGACAAGCGACAGAATCAGCATCAAGCCAATGTGGGATCCAAGAATGTCAGACTCTCGTCCAAGATTAATGGATGATCACTAATCTGGCTGGTGAGTACTTAGATACAGGGTTGGCCAGTAAGCAAATACTATGTATGCATGCTAATCAACCAAACCTTATGTATGCTCTCCGTAAATTCCAGAGACACTTTCACACTAAATCTTTAGTCGGGCAATAAAATTCTGCTGCAGCGACCTCTCATGACAATTTTGCATGGCTTAATCTTCGGCAAAGCCAAGAGTAGGATCGATTAACCAGTTCTCACCGGCTAGCACAAGGATTTATAGAGCCCGTAAAGTCACAAGGAAAAGGGAAAAAATCCCCTAATAACTTTTTTAACAATTTCTAGCCACTGTAGCTGATAAATTTCATTCAGTTTTCAACAATAATTAAGATTTAGATTGCTGGATTAAGGTCATCTTAAGTTCTACTTGGTTAGGAAAAAAACTATATAAATCAACTAGATCGTTAAATAAATTGAGCTAGATATCACATTTTCTTCATTGCAGCCAAAAACTAGATTGCAAATATCGGGATTCAATTCCTTTTCCACATTTCCTTCAAGTGGGCATTAAAGAAAGCCAAGTATTTTTAAATACCGCGTGTGATTTTTGGAGTCGGCTCGTTTCCGACGGCGCTGGCTCGCTCCTCCGCTTGTCGCAGTAACTGCTGAACCTGAGACAGCCGAGCGGATACCTTCTTACCATCGGAAGCCGCACATTTAATCAAGCAGAAGCTTATTTGGCGATTTGGTACTGTAAGGTTAGCCCAGTTTAAATTGCCTAATGTTCTACTCACAGACAACGGTGGTATCAGTAGATGGTTAAGGAACACTTGTTTGAGAATCATGTTTGCTGTTGTCCTGATGACCACCATTTTTGTGCCTTGCTTTTATTTATATTTTAAAAAGAAAGAAGTAGAGTGAAACCTAGTTAACGCATTATTGTTTTTAAAAATATTTTTTTATAAATATATTAAATAATATTTTTATTTTTTTTATTCACATATTAAAACAAATTTAAAAATTAAACTGCAGTTAAAAAAATAAAACGGATGCAATGTCAAATATCATTTAAATAAAAAGTTTTATAGTTGATTTTGAGAATTTAGTATTTATTAATATATATATATATATATATATATTTAAAAATTAATTTTATAGTTTATTTTTATATTTATTAAAACAAAAGGTATATGGAAATATATTTTTAAAGACAATTTTTTTTATCACTAAAATATTTATATGAAAAACTTTTAATTTCAAAATTATCCAACTAAACATGTAAACACCCGAGAGAAAAAAATATATATAAATGAGAAATGAAGACAAATTTGTTTTGTTTAGGAAAAAGGAGGGGAAAAAGGAAGAGCAAAACCGATTTTATATTGAACAAAACAAGGATTAGTATATAGTTAACCCAAACCCCAAACAACCCCCCATATTCTGAATATAAAATACAAGGAGGTGAGTGGGTGTGGGGTCTCTTTTCCACCCAATTTTTCCTTCGCCTAGCCGACCACACCTTGCTCTTTCACCCAAATTCTTTTTCTTGTGGGGTCTCTTTTCCACCCAATTTTTCCTCCACCTAGCCGAACTCTATCTCTTCTCTTCTCATCCAATTTTTCCTCTTTCCAGCCGAACATAACCTCTTCTTTTCCACCCCCATTTCCTTCTTTTCTCAACCAAACCTTAAGCTAAAAACAAAGGAGAGGACCTTGTGAAAATAGTGAATGAAATAAAGAAGAGGAAGAAGAGTTGCAAAGCTTTCAAAAAAAACAGTGAGATAAGACAGGTAAGTGTCATGAGATTTTTTTATGGTTCTTCTTGAAGGTTGAAACAAAATGAATTAAGAGAAACAAGGAAAATGTGGGGTTATGATGAAAATTTGATGAATATGATGCTGAAATTTTCATGTATAAATTAGGATGGAAAAATGTGGACCTAGGATGAGAATTGATGGGTATTGTTGCTGAAATCTCATGTGTGTATTGCGCTGGAAAATCTGTGAGATCATGAAAAGAAATTGTTGATAATTTTACTGAAAATTGTAAGCTTGTTTTAGCTGGAATTGTTGAAATAAGTATATTGATGAATATGAAATTGAAAATAGAAGTATACTAATAGTTAGGCATCGATGTCGCAGGCGGAGCAGTCGGGATTGAACCATTGACCAGACAAGAACAACCCCGAAGTAGAGCATGTAAGTGAATTATAACCCTCCATCCTTACATCATGTAAGAAACTTTCTAAATTGAATAGTTCACAATTAAGATGAGGTTTATATTAAATTAATGAATGCATAAATGTGGAAAATGATTGATTAGTTACGGCTAATGGCGTCCGAAAAGATGGCCGGGATAAATGATTGATTAGCTATGGCTAATGGCGTCCGAAAGGATGTCCGGGATAAGTGATTGATTAGCTACAGCTATTGGCGTCCGAAATGATGGCGGGGATAAATGATTGATTAGCTACGGCTAATGGCGTCCGAAAGGATGTCTGGGATAAGTGATTGATTAGCTACGGCTATTAGCGTCCGAAAGGATGGTCTGGATAAATGATTGATTAGCTACGGCTAATGGCGTCCGAAAAGATGGTCGGGATAAATGATTGATTAGCTACGGCTAATGACATCCGAAAGGATGACCGAAATAAAAGAATGGTTAGTTTCGGCTAACGGTTGACCTCATATATGAGTGTCTTAAGATAATATTCAAAAGAATGATAATGATACACGAAAAAGAGGAATGAAGTCCCTGTAAACTTTTACAACTAAATTGCACCGTGTTTATATAGAAATTTTAAGATATTTGTGTCCTTTTATTCGATTGGTCATTAGGTTAGAATTTTTAATACTAATATTAAGAAATTGCATTTCATTATATGTTGCGCTACTGCGAGGACGTCACAACCACGTGAAATCTAGGGAACCTAATAAAAAGAGGATCTACTTTTGGAAAAGAACCACGTAAATTGCATTCGAAAATAAGTTGTTTTAGGATGAAGCGATGTATGGAATGTTTAAATTTGTAAAACCTTTTTTGTGTAAATTGGGAAGTTTCTGGTAGATTAAGAACGTAAACCAGGTCTATGTATGTATATTTCTAATTAAAAAACCTTTAGTTATGAAAATAGTAATATTAAACGTTTATGCAGACCTTATTTCTTCAATGGAATGCTATTGTATGGATAATATTTACTGATGAGAATCAATATGGATCGTGATGTATGGGATTATGCATATATATCTACACACACACACACACACATATATATAAAATCCGGGTATTTACAAAACATGTAAATATATTATTATTATTTTAAAACTCAACCTAAAATAGGGTCCGAGTCATATTTCTGAAGGGTTAGCCCAAAATTTATTTCTTAAAAAAATTATCAAAATTACATGTTTAATATAAAAAAAAAACTCACGTGTGGCATACTTTTTAAAAAATAATGGATATGCATGCTATTTCGGCATATTTTTTACAAAATAAACTATAAATTAAAAGGTTGGTGTAAGAAGCTAATTAGATAAATAGATGATCATCTATATAAATACACAAAAGGTATTTACTAAAATTAATGGATAGATAATCATCTATATAAATAAACAAAAAAATTGTTAACTAGATAAAATCAAAATTATAAAGAAAAATAAAAAGATGAAAGTAAATCAAGATATTTGATACCACAAAATGAGAAATTTATCATGTAACTTTATGCAAGGTCAAACATGGTATAATATATTGTTTTAAAAAAATATTTTTTAATGATAAAATGCATCTATTTTAAACAAAAAAAAAGATAGATAAATAAGAATAATACTTTAAAAATTAAATACACATTTGATTTTTAAAAAAAATATATATTAAAAAAGCAAGCAAACTTTATGACCTAAATCATGAGATAGAGGTAAACCAATATGAAAAAAATAAATGTAATCTCAAAATCATTTTTTTAAATAATAATAAAATGCAATGAAATAAAAAAAACAAACCAAAAAAAAATCAAATCACATTAAATGCTTAAACTAATAACTAGGATCATTACATTGAAAGCATAACTAACATCAATCCCCAACAAATCATATCCAGAGGATAAAAATGTAAAAAAAAAAAAGAGACAAAAATAATCTAAAACTAAACAATTTTAGTTAATAGAGCAAAGGTGACAATAAAATAAAAAATAAATTAGAGGGTAACAAAAAAAAAAAAGGAGTTATATTGAAAAGGAAAATAACTTCAATAAAAGAAAAAAAGTCAAATTAAAAAAAAAACAATAAACTTTAATTGAACAATGAAATTAAAAAACTATAAATTTTCTCAAGAAAACAGTGAAGAAAAATATATAAATAAAATAAAATTATATATATGACAAATTATAATTAAAAAAACTAAATTAAAAACAAACTAATTTTTCATAAAAATAAAAGTACAACTAAAATTAAAGTTAAAGAAAAAGGAATAAATGCATGCCTTTTTATAAAGAAAAGGAGAGAAAAAAACATGAGCACTTTCAATAACATGATAAAATAGTAGGTATAGCCACCATCACTTTTCATTTAGAAAAATATCAAAATTAATTTTTTTATTTAAAAAAAAAATATTTTTAACCTCTACCACATTAAAATAATCTATAAACACAGAATAATTAATTTAAAATAAAAAATTTAAAAGTATTTTTAAAACGCCAACACAAGCACTTAAAATAATATGAACACCTCCATCATGCAAACATATAACGACCACACATCAACAATTCTCTAAATAAAATATTAAATATCCACCAAAAAAGACCAATAAAACGTAAGACATTAGTTCTAAATATTATTTTATCTTACTTAAAAGGTAAATAAATTATTTTACTATCAACAAAATTTAGAAAACACGAGTATACCCTTTAACAATCCTTTCAGAGATCAAATTACCCCAACACAAAGGATTCTATTTTAGCATAGTGAAAAATTATAATTTCATTGTAGCATAGTGAAAAACCCGCCGCCGTATATAATGACGATCTCAATACAATAATGCGTGGTCGTACTGAAAGAAGAGGTCACCGGCAGCAACCGTCCAAGATGTGCTTCACCCACCATCTTATCTGGCTGCAGTTGAAGCATAAATTGTGGAGCTGATTGCTAAACAGCTACAACTATTTCCCATCTCCATTCAATTACTATAAGGGGGTAGGGAAAAGTGGGTGAAGCACTGAGAAGGAAGCATGTTTGATTGCTTCCTGATCCATTTGTCTATTTGATGCGTCTCCTCACTGCTTTTTAGGATAACCGATCGTATCCTTGGCATCTGATGAGCCTTTCCTCCTTCCAGACTGCTGTTTGCCTGAGGATCCTGCCCCAACCGTGGTTTCTGGTGCTATTCTCACAGATTGCTGTGATTGTTCTGCAGAAGGAAGAGCCCAGCCTCCTCTGCTTGCCTGCGCATTCTGTCCCCTGCTGCTAGTCCCTATACCTCAAAATTATAAAGCAAGATAGGAATCAAGTAACCACAAAACGAGATATCTTACATAATTGGGTCAAAATCACATTCATCAAATACATGCACGTCCATTTAATTGGGGAGGGGCAGACAGCCATCAAAGATAATAGCAAAATACAAACGTGCACCTAAATATAAAAAGATATTCCCAATAGCTTCAGCCACATTCACTACCCTCCACATAATCCTCATACATGGATTTGGGTCAGTCATCGGGTAGGAATACATGAACTTGATGAAATTTGACAAATATCCTACATAACCATTTACACTAACATGGTAAAAAAGAATAACCATCCCTCCCTCACCCTTATTAACGTGTACATAATTGCATATCATATGCATTAATTGATTCTTAAAATTAAACTGAAATGAAACCACCCCCATGTTTTCTAGGGCAATGTTCTATGCCTAGTCTCTGTGCTTTAACATGCATAGTTGCCACTCAATTTTTATACAGCGGCATCTATACAGCAACTAGTCACATAAATCACAAGAGACAGTATACAGTAAAAATATCTCCACAGGTCTATAAGCAACTCGACATCACTATAGCTAATAAGCATCTTGCTAAAATGAAAGAGAGAAATCTTGACGCAACAAACATCTATTGTGCAAGAGCACAACAATTTTTAAGTACAAGCATCACTGCAACAATAAGAGAAGAAAGCACTTCAAAGCAAGCTTACCAATGTTATTAATCCCAGTGAAACTTCCAGTCCAGCCAGGCAAATGCTTTCCAGCATTTCCCTTCCAAGCTTCTTCAAAACCAGTTAGCTCATCTAGCAACACACAGATCCCAATCTTCAACTTAATCCTTCTGGGCACATAAATATGAATCGGGACATGATAGAAAATATGACCATACCTTCATTGAGATTGTGCAACGTCTGCATTGTATTCACCCTGCCATCTGAATTAAGCTTCCTTGTAAGGTTATGGCCCTGTGAAATTAACCCAAAGCATTACAACACATTCTATACATCAAAAATGGAAAGCTGGAATGCACGGAAAAGGCAAGAATAGCAAAATGTCATTACATAAAACATTAAACAAATACCTTGTTGTGAAGTCCTCTAGACACCTTGTGAGTTGCTTGGCCAGTGACACTATCAGCTGCTTTGCTTTCTTCGAAAGTCACCTGTTTCACAAGGTCACGTGAATGATAGAACTAAGGAGCTAGCTGAAAACATCTCTCGGGAGAAAAATAACTCACTCCATCGCTCCCTGCCCTCCTTGTCTTGGAAGAAGTATAGAACGCTCCATTTGCACCACCATATGAGACAGAGGAGCTCTGAAAAGTGAAGCTGCGTCCTTGGGGTTGTGACTCCATACTATTGAAGTTACTATAATCATTGCTATACTGCAATTGCTTGCTCTTTCTCTCTGTGACGAGAAAAAAGGACATACTTGTTTACGCAGTCTAACAACATTATCAACAGTAAGATATATAAGATACCATGTACCAGAAAACAGAATACAAGAACATGTCTCACCTTCAGCTTCTTCGTCGTCTGGAACCTCAACGTATGGCTCTTTGCTTGATCTACCATGTTTTCTAGGATTCTCTTTCTTCTCCTTATCTTCTTCACCTTTCTCATTATCAGAATCTAGCTCTTCAATAATCGGTCCCCTTGATTTTTTCAACTTTGGAGCTTGTTGCTCAACAAATCCAGATGGATGCAGATTGGGAAAGGGAGATGGATGCAGGTCGGGAAAAAGAGACGGATGCAAGTCGGGAAAAGGAGATGGGTGCAGGCTGGGAAAAGGAGATGGATGCATATTGGGAAAAGGAGATGGATGCATATTGGGAAAAGGATTTCCACCAGAACCAAAGAAACTCGACTCGAGCATGCCTCCAAATGGGCGTGTGAAAAAGGGATCATCGAACGGATCCCTTCCCCCGAATAAACCAGACATCAAACTTCTCTGACCCCCAAAGTCACCAAAAGGGTCACCGTTATTAGAGAAAGGATCTCTGTTACCCCTGCCTCCTTGCATTATCAAACAACCACAGCACCTGAAAAAAAGGAAAACACCATTCACTTTATAATTATAAAAATTGGAATTTTGGAAGATCAAGGTGGACAACGATCATGATTTCTATCAGAACTATATTCTATAGAGAGAAAACACAGAATTGGTACAAGCAGAAATTAACAAGACACTGATCAAAACACAAAACCCTAGATACCAAAGAAGAGGGAGAGACACTGTACCTTGAAAGAGGGAAATGATGGCGATTTTGAGAGATTCGAAGAGAGTGATAGCCAAGATAAGAGAAACTTGGGTTTCGTGATTTTTTCTTGAATCGCGCTGTAGGGGTGAAAATATATAAACCAAGACTGACTATGGAAATGAGAAAAGGGAGAGGTGGAAGGGTATGGTTTGACCACGACTGGTGCAGATATTATTATTGACGAGAGTGCATATTAGTCCCTGTAGTCCTACATTAATTCCACTTCAGTTCTATTTGCTTATATACCTCTTAATACCAGCCCTGGCCTTTGTAACGTTAATTTATTGAATGGGTAGTTTCGTATCAAAACCTTTTAATTCCTCATTATTTTAAAATTTTGTTTGCGTGGAGTTACTTTGAGTTAGAGTTCCTTGTAATATTGACTGTGGCTATTTAGAAATGTTTTGAGTTTTGAATTTATATATGCATCCAAAGAAATAAAGTGCAAAATATAAGAGCTAGTGTATCATGAAAGAATTATTAACATAAGTGGTGCCCTAATGGTTGAAGAGTAGCCCTCCTTCACAGAAGTTTTGTTTTTTTTTAAAAAAAAACTTATCATAATATTAAAGTAAGTTTATGATTTTTTTTTATATTTTAATGAGTATATTAAAAAAAATATAACAGCATTAAACCTGAGAAACGCCCTAACATTGTTTTGAAAATGATGGAGTAATAAGATAATTATTTAAAATTCACTAAAGAAAAATTGAATAAAAAATCTAATTATAAAATATAAAAATGGAAGATTAACAAGCAAAAAAAAATGAATTGAAAGGCTAGGTGCACACGAGTTGGGCATGTGAGCCGGGCCCGCATGAAAACCCAGTGCATGTACCTTTTTTTTTAGTCATTGGAGATGGTTTTGATGCTGTAAAATCAACATTGAGTAGATCCTCAAAACATTCCAATCATATTTCCATAAAAGAAAACATGTAAAGTATCGAATGAACATCTATAACTTTGTTTATAATAATAAAATATATATTATATTAGGCTTTAAAACTCAAAATGAATCTACTATTTATAGCATTGTTAAAGATTAAAAAAATACATGTTTTTCAAATTTCTCCTATAAAGAAGAATCTAAAGCGTGAAAATCAGAGTTATTGGTAAATGAGATCCAATAACTATATGATCTCTCTCTCTCTCGTTAGTTTTTTCATACAACTTTCAATCCAATTTCTTGAGACCTGGGATTAAAACATAAAAAAAAACTAAAGTATGAGGGGCTAATTGTAAGGAGTTAAAGCTAAGGGACTAAAGTATATATATTTATATATATATATATATATATATATAAATGCTTGTAGAAAACATAAATTAAATGGAACTAAGATAATATTTTTGCACACTGACCATTTCCAGGTACCTCATTATCAATCCTGAATCCATGGTCTCAGTGTGAATATTGAACTACAGTTTATTGAATATAAACTTTTTAAGCATGCAGGGTATAAGCCTTGAAAATGGAGGGTTGATGTCCAGAGGGGTCTTTGAACATATGTTGAGGAAGAAGAAAAGACATTGATGTCTGCACATGCACGCTTGATGGAACACCTGAGTGGAGATGCACTCATCAGTGAAAAAATCAATGTGAAGTTGATGCGATGAATCATAATAATAATAATAATAATAATAATTTTTCTTTTTTATCCTTTAATTATTTTCATTTATTCTTTCCAATCAAATAATGTTTTTTTGTTAATACTTTTTTTTAGTTTTATCTTCAATTATAATAATAGTTTAGATTTAGAAATTTATAGCAATTAATCAATTTATAGTGGATTTTATTAATTGTAGTTTTATTATTTGTCAATTAAATATTTAGGTTTCTAAGAGCATAGCGCGATGATAAAAAGCTTGAGATTTTCACAATAGATCTTGAGTTCGAGTCATAATATGTAATTTTTGTAAAAATTTGAGACAAACAAAGTCTTACTTGCTAACCCGAGTTCACAAAGTACATTTTTTTGAGATAGAGTTTCTCGAATAATTTTTTAAAAAAATATTTAGTTAAATAGTTAAAGCAGACTCCACAATGCTATAGAAAACAAATGACTCATCTTAAAGAATTTTATCAATTATTTGTCGATAAATTTTCTGGTACAATTGTCTTTAATTTTTATTTTATTTATATAAAATTGTATTACTTCATATTATTATTAAAGATAAAAAATTGTCTTATATATATTTTTTTAAAATCACTTAACAAAAATTGTGTCCAGACTAATTATTTTGGTTAAATACATTATAAAAAAATATCACACTTTCATTATTTTTTATATTTTAAAATTTTTGATTCTCGTTGCAATAAATTGCAGAGATCATGACTCGTTTTCTATATTTTACCTCCTTGTCTTAAAAAAAACTTTTTTTAAAAAAATATTGAATCGACGAATTAAAAACAGGTTTAAAAATATAGGAATAAATATTTGGTGTATAAACTAAGGACTAACTGATTAAGTATTTGATAGATGGAACTATCAACTGAGACGACTAGATGAACAATCTTCGCTCTGTATAAATAGGCTATCTTGATTCTTTTCCCCTCAAAATCTTTCCATCATAGAAGAAGACAAACTCTGACCCTAAAAATCCTCTATCTATCCGTCTGGTACGTCTCTTTCGATGTCTAGGGTTACTTGTTTTTTGTTTCTCATTGCGTAATTTTACGGATTTTGACTAGCGATATTGACCACGATGAAGCATTTGTTTGTGCCCAAGCTTTTATGACAGGGTTTGATTTTTAGTATTGAATGGTGCTTTTAAGTTTTGATTTGCTTTTAGTGTTCGTTTGTTTTAGTGTTACTGTCCAATTGCAATTTTAGGCTGTGTTATAGCGTTTCTAATGATTTTTTTTTATATATATTTTTAGGGTTTTGGATTTTATCTCTTATGGCTATGCAATATATTGTCATTGTTTTGTGTTTTGATTTTACAAAATTCTTGCCTTGTATTTCAAGACTTTCTTGTTGATTGTTTTGTCTAGCGCTGTTCAATGCACATACTTTTTTCTATGTTTAGTGGTTTGTGGCTAGATTAATGCCTCTGTTTTGTAAAAAAAGATTTGGCATAACAATACATGCAGATTTGGGTCTTTCACTTATTAATTCATGGGTGAGCGCGAGACTTTCGAACTTGAGCAGGGATGGGAAATTATGCAGAAGGGGATCACAAAGCTGAAGGGGATTCTGGATGGATCACTGGAGCAATTCAACTCAGAAGAATATATGATGCTTTACACGTATATTTTATTTTCTTTTTTATTGAATGTTGTTTGGATGAAATGGTTTGAAGATTCTTGCAAATTTTCTAATCTCTCTTTAATTTTCAATACTGCAGAACTATCTACAATTTGTGTACTCAGAAGCCACCCAATGACTATTCTCAGCAGCTTTATGACAAGTACAGGGAGGCGTTTCAAGTATATATAAACTCCACGGTGGGGATGACTGGCATCTGTTTATTTTTTTAATGGTTATCATTCTTCTTGCTAGTACTTCTGCTGGTCCCTGTGGACTTAGTTATATTTCTTTCCATCTAACAAAGCTTTTATGGTTGATAAACTGTGTGGTATTATTTGCTGGATAAGCTGCTCCCTTTCCTTTTACAATGCTCATAGCCTTGGCAAATAAGCACTATTACTTGGTGATGTTTTCGCTCTATATCAACAGCTGTTAGCTTCAACTGCATTCTTTGCTGTTTGGTGCAGTGTACCGTGATCTCTTTGTTACACAGTTAGGTGTTTGTACCTATCACCACAATATAATTTCTTCCAGTAGTTCAATGATATGTAAATTTTGGGTGGGGTGTGGGTGGGTGGTCTTGTAGTGTATCCTGGGTTTTAGTCTAATCATTAAAGAAGTTGCAGCAGTAATATTTATCATGGGAAGTTTTTTTTCTTGCTTATACTAATCAATAAAACAACTTCTAGCATCTTACATCGTTTAACGTCCCTACCTTGTCTTGTTTTCCTTATTAGGTATTACCATCGATAAGGGAGAAGCACAATGAGTTTATGCTGAGGGAGCTTGTGAAAAGATGGGCTAACCATAAAATTATGGTTAGGTGGTTGTCACGCTTCTTTCATTATCTTGACCGTTACTTCATTGCTCGGAGGTCACTTCAACCACTTAATGAAGTTGGTCTGACTTGCTTTCGTGATCTGGTTTGCTAATTCCTTCTAAAGCGTCATTTTCTCAACCCATCATTTTGATGACTCATTTTTCAGTTTCTGAGACAATTTAAATGATTGTGCTATCAATTTTCAATTTTTCAGGTTTATCAGAGAGTAAATAGTAAAGCCAAGGATGCTGTGCTTGATGTGGTAAGTTACTAGAGCAACTCTTTCACTTCTTTAAGCAGTGTAATTTCAGTTCCTTTCTCTATAACAAAGTTGAAACCACTGTTCTGTGGACCAGATTGGTAAAGAACGTGATGGAGAACAGATTGACAGAGCACTGCTGAAGAATGTTTTAGATATATTTGTCGAGATGGGAATGTCACAAATGGATCTTTATGAAGATGATTTTGAAGCACATATGCTTCAAGGTACTGGCGCTTACTATTCTGTTAAAGCAGCAAACTGGATTCAAGAGGATTCATGTCCAGATTACATGATAAAGGCAAGAACTTGTTGATGCTGCTCTCTATAGTCTTATGACTGACTTTTTTTTTAATTTCCCCCCGTCCTTATAACTTCTGTGGATATGCAGGCTGAGGAATGCTTGAAGAGAGAGAGAGAGAGAGTTTCTCATTACCTGCACTCAAGCAGTGAGACAAAGTTAGTGGAGGTTAGTTCCTTACACATCACATGTACATGACTATTGGTTTCTCATGCCTTCATTTTATTTCTCTTTGCTTGAAAATATGTATTTGCTCATTTACCATGCCTCTTCATGCCACATGTTATCCAAATATATATATCTTGTTTTGATTACACGGTGTGTTTCCTAGTAGCAACTAGTTGACTCTATTCTAGAAGGAAGCTATCAAATAAATATTCATCTCATTTTGTTCTCCATTCCTGTATTTGTTGTTTTAGCACACCTGGAGAGGATAGTTGAACCGTTCCAGGGATCTTGCCATTGATTTTTTACCTGGATGCTATTACCTTACTATATTGAGTGTATTTTATGATCACATTGTAGACTAATAACAGCGACATGTTATGTAGAAAGTGCAACACGAGTTGTTGGTGGTCCATGTGAACCAACTGCTAGAAAAGGAACATTCTGGAGCTCACTCATTGCTTAGAGATGACAAGGTATATGGTGGTCTTGAACTGCGTTGAGTCCTGATTCTTGAATGATCCTTGGTGGCTATTTTGTAATATATGGTGAATAGTAATTTATTTCTGGTTATACCATGTCAGCTGGACGATCTATCCAGGATGTTTAGGCTTTACCATAAGGTCACTCGTGGCCTGGAACCTGTTTCTAATGTATTCAAGCAGGTTTGTTAACAATCTCTGTCTGTGCTAGTTTGCTACCAACAGAGCCTCTTTTGATATATTTTTGGATTGCTGACCCTTCACACAATTCTCATCCACTTACCCTCAATTTATGTTCATTGTACAGCATATTACTGCTGAAGGTACAGCCTTGGTCCAGCAGGCAGAAGATGCTGCAAGTAGCCAGGTTTGTCTGTGTGACTTTATTCCTTGCACAGCTTGATGGTAAACTGCATTTTGGTATCATTTTAGCCGCGTGCTGTGATAATTCAATGTGTTAAAATACCATCATGTGTGTAGTCTACCAGTTATGTGCGCTCTTCATGTTATTTTGACCATAGCACTATAGTTGTTGGGAGGCGAAAACACCAGTCTTGCAGTTATACTGTTTTTTATGATTTTGCTGACACTTGTAAATGGTCATACCAGAAAACATCTGTAGTCTTTAGTCTTGATGCTGTGACTCAATGTTTCTATAGCTGTCCCCCCCCCCGCAATGTAACTTTTCATTCAATATATTTAGAAATAAGTTAGCTGTCTTTTTTCAATTGTTTATTGTGGTGCTAAAGATGGTGTGTGCTTCCACAGGCTGCAAATGGTGGTGTTCAGGAACAAGTAATTCTCTCACCCTCTAAGTTTTAGATACCTACTAACAGTTGGGAATGCCAAAAAATTTACTTGATGGATTGGTTTCAGGTTCTCATCCGAAAGATAATTGAGCTGCATGATAAATACATGACTTATGTGACTGATTGCTTTCAAAACCACACCTTGTTTCACAAGGTTGGTGGCGGCAGCATAGTCTGGTTCTTTAACTTTTGTTTTATCGTTTCATTTAACAGGTTGTTCTTTTTTTGGGTTGCTAAATAGGCCATGAAAGAGGCTTTTGAGATTTTTTGCAATAAAACAGTTGCTGGGAGCTCTAGTGCTGAACAACTGGCCACCTTTTGTGATACCATCCTCCGAAAGGGGGGAAGTGATAAACTAAATGATGAAGCCATTGAAGAAACGCTGGAGAAGGTGACTCAATTTGTCATGTTAATTTGTGAATCTTTATATGTAGCCTGATAGATTTTTCAGAACTATGTGCTGAGATCTAGTAATTAGAATTCTGAACTGTGGTGGATTTCTGTAGGTGGTTAAGCTGCTTGCATATATTAGTGACAAGGACCTTTTTGCTGAATTTTATAGGTAAAACATATCACTGAAATGCCTTTCATTGTATATGTTTGTTATCTGTACCTTTTCTTCTTATCCTTTTATTTGTTTTTTCTCCAGGAAAAAGCTTGCGCGTCGTCTTCTTTTTGATCGAAGTGCTAACGATGAACATGAAAGGAGTATTCTTTCAAAATTGAAGCAGCAATGCGGTGGTCAATTCACCTCAAAGATGGAAGGAATGGTGAGCTGGCCTGGGTATTTGGTTAATGGGTGTCAATCTGTCCATGCAACAGTGGTCACATATTGTCTTTTTTCTTACAGGTCACAGATTTGCAACTGGCAAAGGAATATCAGTCCAGCTTTGATGAGTATCTTGGCAATAACCCATCCACACGTCCTGGGATTGATTTGCAAGTTAGTGTTCTCACAACTGGGTACTGGCCAAGTTATAAATCCTCCGATATCAACCTACCTGCAGAAATGGTAAAGATTTACCTTTACATATCATGGCAGGGTTTTTCTGTGTTTCTGATGTAATTGTATTCTGGCAGTAAATGTAGGGAGCCATTTTCTCTTCTTTATCTTCAAAATGAACATTCTGGACCCTTTTTGTTTAAGGCTAGGGGAGTGGAAGTTTTCAAGGAGTTCTATGACAACAAGAATAAGCATAGAAAACTTACCTGGATTTACTCACTGGGATCTTGCCACATCAATGCCAAGTTTGACCAAAAACCTATTGAGCTGATTGTGACAACCTACCAGGTGCTGTATTAAGCCTTACCTTTTTCAAGGATAATGGATGGATGATTTGCATATCATTCCATTGTTATTGGATTCTGATTGTTTGATTTTGATCCTTTGATTCCTGTTTATCTTCTACAGGCTTGTCTCCTGATGCTTTTTAATACTTCAGACAAACTTAGTTACCCCGAGATTATGACCCAGTCAAACCTGAGCAATGATGATTTGCCTCGATTGCTTCATTCCCTGTCTTGTGGAAAGTATAAGATCCTTAGCAAGGAACCAAACACAAAGACTGTTACCCAAAATGATTCCTTCGAGTTCAATCGCAAGTTCAATGACAGAATGAGAAGAATCAAGGTTAAACTTCCCTTCTTTCAGAATTATAATTTATTTTTTTTACTTTTAACCGCCTCTAAGCATGCCAAAGAAACCACTGCCTTCCTCACATTTGAGGTTTTTTTGCTTTACTCAAGTTATTAAATACTTGAAATCCTGCAACTTAGGTTCCTCTTCCACTTGTTGATGAAAGAAAGAAGGTTGTTGAAGATGTTTACAAAGACAGACGGTATGCAATTGATGCTGCAATTGTGCGCATCATGAAGAGCCGGAAAGTTTTGGGTTATCAACAGCTAGTCATGGAGTGTGTTGAGCAGTTGAGTCGCATGTTCAAGGTATGGCATGCACTTCCTCTCTAATTTAATAGACAAAGTTCAGATAAATAGAAAGTGTTGTTACCCTGTTGGTCCAGTTGGGGAGGGCTATTAAGAAAATCTTACTCTCCTGTTCTTACCTAGAGTGGATGCTCTTACAAATTAATATGGACCAGACATTTGCAAGCACGATACTTGTATTAAGATAGACACGAGTTTTTCAACTCCACTATGATACTTCTTTCTTAACATGCATAGTTACTCTCTCTGGCAAGTCTCCATGCAAACCTCACCGAGTGAGAATTAGGAGACTAGTAGCTCAGCTGCTGTCAGTAGAAAGACTGGTAAAGGGTATTGATAGCGTTTCTTCAATAGTGGAAGATTTTTTTTTCATGTAACCTGTAATGTCATATATCCTTGAATTTAACGATGGATTGTAATTTGCAGCCTGACATTAAAGCTATCAAGAAGCGAATAGAAGATCTGATATCCCAAGAATATTTAGAAAGAGAGAAAGAAAACCCTAACATGTTTAGGTACCTGGCTTGATTTTTTGCTTAAACAGGGCTGAAAGGGAATATACGATTACAGTCATGTCAGATTAATTGCTGTAAATGGCGTAGTTGCAGTGCCTTGTAATTACAAAATGGAGAATACAGGGTTAAAATTTCTGTACATCCCCCTCCCCCCCAATGACAGTGCTCTAATCCCATGGGGGTTGGCCTAGCAGATAAAAGCTCGGACTTGACAATGTGCTCTGTCCAAGATTCCAGGTTTGACTCTTTGCCAGGTGCAAACAATTGTATGGGGTCACCAGACTTGGGGCAAAGTCTGAATCAACCGAGGTGTACTTGCAGGAAACTCTTTGCTGGGAGCCTGTGCAAATTAGTTGGGTCTCAGCTCGGACACCCAGTGCCAGTACAAATAAAATAAAAAATAAATGTCAGTGCTAAACTAATCAAAGGGCACAAGTGTGCCTGGTCATTTATTAACAAAACACCAAGGTTTTTTTTTTTGCTGTAATTAAATTCAATTATACTGTTTAATTTGAATTCAGTTGATAAATAAGCTAAATTTATGTGTTTAAAAGATGAAATTCAATTTATTATGTTTTTTTTTATATTATCATTATTATATTCATCTTATTTCTTCAAATGTATTTTTTTTGAAGAGCGTATTTTAAGAAAAATAATTTTAACATTAAGTTTTTTCACTTTAAAATTGTGAATTAGGGAGGCTTATTTCTTATTTATTTTCGCAGGATTTTAAAAGATTGAATTCTATTTAAAGTTCAATCCTTTATACCCTACAGGAATTGTAAACATGAGATTTTATTAAAATATCTTAATTGAATTGAATTAAGAGGGCTTCGAACGTGTGATAAAAGGATGTGGCTAAATTGCTGTAGCTACATTAACAAGAACATTATAACTTGTAATTTCTTTTAATTTTATCCTTTATTAATCTCATTTTTTTTAGTTCTTTTAATTAATTCTTCAATATTATGTTATTTTTATAATTGTGTTTTATATTTTTTTTTATTTAACCTTCAATATTATATCAATTAAAAGTAGGGTTTTAAATTTTTTTCTCAATTGCTTTCTATAAATATATCATGATATGATTTAAGTGCAGGTTTAATAATTGATTTCTATAAATTTGTCTTGATTTCACAACTCATTTGCCAGATTAACAACTTAATCTGAGATGACTCGTATTTTTTTGGACTGCTTTTTTTTAATTGATTTTTCTTGATATCATCAATCAGGGTGTTGGAAATTAAACTCTGTAATTACGTGCTTCATTTGTGTTAGACTACGGTCCTATACTTCGTTTATTAGCTCTGTATCCCCACTTGTATTGAGCTAATCGACCTAATTTTGCAGTCGAAGATTCATTGATTAATACTCCCTGCATGTAGCCACTTTTCTCTGCGGTGAGAACCGGTTGTTAGTTTCGATTTAAAAATATTAGGAGTTTTAATATATTTATATATATTATATTAAATTTTAAATATAATTAACTTACGATTATGATATATTCTTGTAATATTGTATATTTTCATAATTTTATTAAAAAAAAACTATTTTATTGTTTTTTTAGATTAAATTGTACAATTCTAAATAATTTTATATTTAAATTTAAACTTTTTTTTTTGAATTAACACACATAAACCATATAACTTTGAAACGGCACGTATTTCATTGCAATTGAAAAAACAAAACAAAATTAATAAACTCTTGATGACGAGAACTGCTCGTTTACGGGATGGTGAACTCTAATCACATGTACATCTTTTAGAATGCCTTCATGAACAGGTGCCATCAACTGGGTCTTACAAGTGGATAATAGTCTTCTCTTTGAAAGGTGGTATTGCTAGAATTTTTTACTTTTCTTTTTGAAGGGGTACGCCTGCCCCGTGAGGAAAGTTTAATTGGCAAGGAGACCTGGCGGAAGACAAGAAAGCTTGCAAATAATTTTAGCTTGAGAAAACGAGAGAATTTCAAGCGGTCTAAAACATTTTTTCTCGTGTCCCCCCCCACTGACTACTAGTCCAGAGTATAATCCCACACAGGGGCGTTCCAAATACAGCATGTGTGTATTTGTTTTCTTCCAAAACGGGTGCATCTCTACACAAATATACTTCCGAGTTCCTTGTTCAGACCTGCTCGAGTGAGCCACCTCTTTCAGATTGTCAAAGGCTCAAAGCCCTAAAAGACGGTTTAATGTCATTCAAACTGATGAGAGTGCCATTAGAGCTGCTGGAGCTCATCCCAGTCGGGTCTTGTTGGATATTCAAAACCTTGAAGCACTGGCATGCATTCCAAATCCTCTTCTGAATAAGCAGGGATGAGCCAGTATCTCTTATCCGTCCCAAACACCTGACATAGAATACAATACTTGACCATCATGATCAACATTTTACTTCGCATGCACAGGTATGAAACTTAATCCTACATTACAATAACATGACCAACCAATCATAGCAGACATGATCAAGGGGAGGCTTACAATAACATTAACAATCATAGCAACATGATCAGGGGGAGGCTTTTGGACCATGAAGAAGCCGAGCCTAGAACCATTCACATGCCAAAGTTTGAATCGCACGTTATTAATGTTTTCTATGTGCAGTTTGACATACAAGTGCCAGCAGCAGCTTGGTAACTATCAATGTCCACCCAATTGCTACAAGCAGATGATAATTTGCCAAGTGAAATGTGACCTCAACAGAATAAGAATATGGGTTGGGATGGGATGGATGTCAACAATTATGGGGGCCTGAACAGGCATAACTTTGTGGTTGATTAAAACTGAAAGACAGAACTGATTTCATCCAAACCTCAATATATAGCTCTATCTATGAATCAGTTATGCTGGGGAAAGGAATTGATTATGGAAATGTGTAACAGGAAAAGTGTGGCCCTTGAGTTCATGGAATAGATCTGTTCAAACGTGTAAAAGGCCTGCAATTACTTCATGGAAGGTCAAAATCAAGTGTGCAACTTGTGCAGATTTTTTCTGCTCTGGCAGCACAAGCGCAGTGTGAAAAACTTCTTTATATGATGAAATGGTTATAAATCAAAAGGTCTATGAAATGATAAAGAAGGAAGCATATGCATATACAGTGGTTGGATAAAGATTAGCAAAAAGACCAAACGTAACCTGTTCAAAGTTTTTCCTTCGACCAAGGTCATAATGCCATTTAGAATTGGTTTTCTTCTGAAATGCCTGAAAGAAAGAAGATAGATTTTAATTGAGGCACTAGTTCAGCCTTCTGATGTTGCGGGGGCGGGGTTAGCAAAAGTTACCTCAATGGTGGTGGTATTGCCAAATACCAATGATATGTGCATAATCAGGAAGCCCAGAATACTCAATGCAAATGATAAGTTCAAAACTGAAATGATCAAAGCATAAAAATAAGAAAAGGGAAAAGGGAAAAGGAAACAGAAAAGAAATGAAAATTGATACAGTACAAGGATTTTCTTCCAACTTACCAAATGTGACAAAAGTGGCTACAAGGATCTCTGGTGTTCCATTTTTTTCATCAACAGTAAAAAAGGCTATAAACAGCGGCAATAATGATGAAGTGACAAGAGTTGTCACAAGAAATGAGTAAAACTGCATAAGGAAAAAGCAACCAAAATTAGATTGGGAATTTGTATTAGAGAACAAAAAATATGCTTAGCAAATAATGTATGTCCGCACTCCACAACAGGAAAAACAGAGGGGGTGGTTGTTTGCTAGCGTGCACAGATGGCAAGAATGACTGGTGCTTTGATGCACCAGTCATCTGTGGATGAATATAAAGCATCGCATATCATGTTTTTTAGGGTGCTTGAAACTTGCGAGAATGTATTAAAGAGTACTATCTCAAGCATAAGCCTTGTAAAGCAGCAAAAGTATGAAATAAAACGAGTCTGGAATTTGCAAAAGTTATATATGGAATAGAAAAGTTAGTTGTCTTCTTGGTGCTTGTAAGTTGTGAGTCTTGCAACCCACAGAATGAAAGGACAAAATGAAAAAAGAGAAAATGGATTTTCAGAACAGCTAGGAAATCATAAGATCAATGGCCAGTGAATGAGATAGAGCAAATTTATATTATTTATTTCAGAAGGTTTGGAAAGATGCTTTCATAGAAAGAAAAGTGTAAAGCTAAATGACAAATAAATATGATTTGGCACGGAGATCATTTATCCTGTATTTTTTTTACAGCTTCCAAGACAACAGACACCTTCTAGGTGCCATAAGAATTTTACATTTATCTGTACAGTCTTCATCTTTATGCATGTCAATGGTCAGTTTCTATATACTCGAGCAACCTTTCTCACAAACTTTTTTGTGATACTTTTGGTGAGCAGGCAGGCTGTGAAGATATAGACATACAATTGATACCATCAAAAGCACTTGTCTCTCATTGCAAGTTGAGTTGAAGGACTCACTGAGTCAAGACAATGCTATATACATATAAACCATTTCTCAGATGCTGGTTTGTGTTTTGTGTCAAATAGAAAATTTGTTACAAAATTGTTAAACCTAAATTAGCCGCGGGTACAATGAGAAGTCCAGTCCTTTGAGAGAAATAATCTACATTCCCACTCTGGCAAATGCATCAATATATCAAAAACAATTTATCATAGTTAACATACCAAGAAAAGAAGGAAATACTTGTAATTCAATGCCCCCACACAATTCACAACCCACACACAATGATGGTCCATTTTCAATATACACCTCCCACCTGAAACAATTAACAAATGAAGCTACCTTTATTTGTAATGAAACAACAGCTAGGCTTCTAGAAAAGAAATCCATGTAAACCCTAAACAGAAAAACTCACAAACAGAACAGTGATGGCAGCGGGAAGGTTTAAGCCGATTGCATTTTCGACAGACTCGTGTTCTTGGATTTGCCGGCTCACCAAGCATAGTTGACTGATTTAAATCTAAATGTGGATCTTCGTGTGCTAATCTGACCAATGGATCAGCATCACCGCTCTCCTCGTCTATTGATGGCCTCCAATTTGGTGGGACACCACCAGGATCAGTCAGAACAGTAGTAAAGTAGCTCCATAATAGCATCACCAGCTACACAACAAAATCCCGCCATTAGAAATTCAGTTTTATAGCCTTCCTATTACAGTTATTGGACAAACTCGATTTAAAATAGAGCTCCATTACTATGTTCACTGAATAAGTTCACCTACATTATCTCGCCCATTTAAGAGTGGTGGCTGGCATGGAAACCATCCATTATGCATGGATATTACCTAGCATACATGGAAGCCAGTGGCAGCCTGCCACATGCCTCGGTGGATAATTAGGTAAAGGAATAACACCCCATCCTATTCCGTCCATTTATTGTGCTATACACGGGAGAGAAAGACAGCTTTCCAAAGTCCCACAACTCATTTTTCCCCAAATAATCGAATCCACACTACAACGTAAAAGGACCTATGAAGTATGAATAACACAAAACTGTTCTAGATAGTGATACACCAGTTAACGACCATTAGCGAATTGGAATTTGTGAGATGTTCAATTTAAAGTCAAACCCACCTGATTGTATGATAATCGACAAAATCAAGGAACCAGCATAGAATTCGTAAGAACTAGAGGGAAATGGGTTCAAATATAACTTCTCTCAGCAAAACAAATAAACATGAACTGCGTACAAGCTATAACCAATATTGATTCTGTAATGGCCAAACTCAAATTGCATATAAACTGATATGACAATGTATAAGTGTATCATAATAAGGAAATGCACTTTGAAATCCATGTATACAATTTCATTCGTATATGTAACAACATTCTTAGCACTGGCTCGACGTACGCGTTGGTTGCTTACATTTCAAAGCACGGTTACCATTTCAAGTATTGGCCTAAAAATTCAAGCTTTTCGTGCAATCCAAATTAAAGCAGTCATAAAACATCGGTGATAATAAGCAAAACCACTAAACTTATAAAAAAAATGAAAGGAAAATGTAACTTACCAAAGAATGGAACAAAACCAAGACAAGGAAAGCGTCAAAAGAATCAAGGCCACCATAAAAAAGAGCTGGACCATATTTAGCTACAACAATAACATAATATGTAACCCCAATTATCCCAAGGACTAGCACTATCATGATAGAACCAAGAGCTCGCAGTGCTGTGCAAAACTTGAACACGTTCCATGCCATCACTGTCTCTCCTGATTTCTGCACAATTTTCTTTTTATTGAACCTAAGAATCAGACTTTGTTGATCAAACCATGGTGATGATAAATGGGTCGTGGTTGGATTCTCTATTATTTTAAAATTAAGGCGAGGACCTGATCTTTGGTCCTTTTTTTTTCCTTGTCCTTTTCGGGTGCAAAGACTTGGAAATTTTTGTTGTCTGAAAAATCGTGTTGTGTTCCGAGAGATGATGAAGAAGATGTAAGAGGAGGCAATCTAATGCGGGCCATGGTCCATTATTCAATTGGGCTGCTTTGCAATCGATTCCCTATATGATTGGGCTTCAGCTTTTATCTATGGTTCAAACTTGCGCACCATTAAAGGAATGCTTGGCATTGAAAATATTTATGAAAAATTTTAAAATTTTTATTTTTTAATTTAAATAAAAAATAATTTTTTAAATCATTTTGATGTGATGATGTCAAAATAACTTTTAAAATATATATATATATATATCTATATATATTATTTTGATACATTTCTAAACAATAAATACTTTAAAAAATAACCGCAATCGCACTCTCATGACCTAAATTTGCCTAGAAAAACTGCTGTCTTAGGTGATGAGATTCTGAATAGAAGGGAAATTTTATAAAAATAAATTATTGTTTTTAATGTGAAAAATGGTTTTAGATTTTTTTAACATGTTGGTAAAACAAGAGCAATTAAAACACTATAAAATTGTTTAACAGTATTTACAAGTTTTGAAAAAAAAAACTTGTATAAAATAATTGTTGAAGTGGCATAACAAATCGGGTCGATGGTTCGGGTTGATTTTCTCAACCAAGAATCTATGATTCTCAATACTGCTGTGTATAAAATAATTGTTGAAGTGGCATAACAAATCGGGTCGATGGTTCGGGTGGATTTTCTCAACCAAGAATCTATGATCCTCAATACTGTTGTAACAGTAGAATGATAATTACAATGGACAGGGCATGCGCATGCGCCACTGGTTCCAATCCTTGTTTGATGGTGGTGTTTTTGTCCAGACTCGCCATAGATCTAGGCTTTAGCCATGCAAACAACTGAACAAGTACACGATGGGGGCAGGAACATGTGATGCTAATCTATATATATACATTCAGTGTATAATATAAATACGTGCAAAGGTAGATAACAACACGGCTACAGCCTGCTGGCACAAAATTACTCATAAACAAACAAGGTTGTTCAGGGTAAAAACTTGAAATTAAAAAGTTTATTTTTTGTAGTTTCAGATTCAAATCGTTATTGATACGATGGTCATTAAAAATTTCTATAAAAAGTTCAATATCTATAAAACTAGTTTAAAACTAGTCGAGATACATGCATGTTCACTGTATACTCCCTTAATTAAAAAGATATTCATAAATTAATGAAGGACCACTGCTTTAAAGAGGGTCGCTCTCTAGCCCCACTGTCTCATTTATCAACTTCACGTGCAAGAACAGCCTCCTGGCTCCGGCTCCGGCCCTCGCTCTGCAATGATCTGTGTAGACGTGGTTGGTGGCATTCACATCCAAGGAGTTGCTTCCGTTGAGTTGAGTATCTGATGATTTTTAAGATGTGCTTTCGGATCGAGAAAGCAATAAATGTGACAGCTTCTCGTCAAAACAATCTCGTCCACTGTTTTAGCTTGACGAGAAAAGACATATTCCATGCCCATATCCACACTGCATTATTTTTCACAGGTTACTGATCTGGAATCTGTCTTAGCAATATCATCACTCCTCGCCTTTCCTAAATTATTTTTGACAAATGAGAATGATTTAAACATTAAATTTTTTTAACATCAATATAACAAGATGATCTAAAAATATTAAAAAAATTAATTCAAAATAAAAAAATCAAAAATGTTTTTCTAACCATTTTAAAACTCAATGACAAACATTAGCTCCATTAACTTACCACAGTCGCATTAAGCATCATCTGAGCTTATGGTACTGGATGCGTCCACACCTTATTCTTGAAATTCTTACCATTTTCATTTTTAGATAATGGAATTAATTTTTCCACTCCAAAAAAAAAAACAAGGTTATTTGCAACGGAGTGATCCGTTACAAATAATAAAGAAAGTCATTGCTAATTAATATTAGCAACGAACATTTGTAACCGATATAATCAGTTAAAAAAAATCATTTCAAATATTCCATTACAATTCGTTCAGTTGCAAATACACAATTTATTTTGAATGCTGATTGCTGACCAGGCTGGGGACTTCTTCGTTGATTTGTGCTCTCTGGTCCAGTTTTAATGGCAGCAAATGACTTTAAACGCCAGTGTGACCGTCCAGAAGAGACTGTGCAGAGAACATTAATTTGTCGTGCCAGGACTCTGACCCGGCAGAGAGCTTGCTAGCCATAGACATCGGCTGACTTATCATGTCACGGCGAACCACTGTCCGAGAAGGACTCCTAAAAATTGACCTGCCCAGCCAAGTGTGCTCAGCAAAAATGTTCTTTCCTGTTTCATCAGGATATTGGTTCCACGTGGTCCTACTCATTTGTTTGAGAGTTGTGGAAAGAGTCTAACTCCTCAGTTTCTTTACAGGTAAGTAATGCACGTTTGATCTTACTTTCATTCAATAAATAATCTGGGCACTCCCCGCTCACCTGGAACTAGCAAAATATATCTCACGGTCAGGCAATTTTCTCCTTTAGGATTTAGGACGGCTCTTGTGAAGTGTTCGTTGTTATTTACGGCTAGGTGTTTAGCTACAAGCAACCTATGACACGATAAAGTTTCTTTTCGATAGGATATAATTGAATTTTTTATTTTAAATTTATTTTATATATATTTTTTTAGATATTTTAATGTGATAATATCAATAGTTTTTAAAAGTAATAATAATATATTTTAATATATTTATTTCTAAAAATTATTTCAATCATATTTTTAAACGGATATTATTGAAACGAAGAAAAACAGGTGCATGTACCTGGAATTTTTATTTTTATTTGTATATAAAAAAATCATATATATATATTGTATTTGTTTTTTTTATATATAAAAAAATATCCATATTTGTGCTTTTAGATTTTATTTTTATTTTTTTCATTTTATTTTTTGTAATGGGTTCGAATCTCACTCTCAACACATTTCTTTTTAGTACATCTATATTAAAATTAGATTTAATATATATTTTCAAGAAAGATAAACAAGTATTGAGGTGGTCAAGCGAGTTTATGAGACGGAAGACAAAAATTTCATTCGAGAGGTTGGGGATTCAAATCCCACTCTTGACAAATTTCTATTTTACTTAAAAATATGATTAATTTTCTTGCTTTTTTAATGATGATGATAATTTTGTATTGGTTATTTCGTTGAAACCTATATAACATATAAATTTATATCGATTTAAAATTCATATATTTTATAGAAAACTTACATGTTACAAGAATTCTGCATAAATTTAATATTTTAATTAAAAATATATTATAAAAAAACAATTAATATTTTTTTTGTATTGAAAAAAATATGCCACGTGGAGAATTAGCTAGTACATATACCGATTTTAACTTAAAAAGAAACTACACAAAATGAGAAGATAACAAACAAACATGGCACCCTCCTCTTCTCCCTCTTCCTCCAAGTCTCCTTCCTGTCCTCCTCCAGCACCAACCGTAGCACTCCCTCTTCGAAACCCTCATATCACTCCTGTAAGTAAACGATGGAGAATCCAAGAATTATTCACTTTAACTAGTCCGACCACATGGTTCGGTGCTTAAAAGTTTGCAATATTTTCCTTCTTAATTACCAGTTTTCTTAACTTTGTTGATGCTGTTTGTTTTACTTTTAATTGGTGTGGCAGATTCAAGAATGTGAAAGAGAAGAACAAGAAGATGAGTTTAGTGCAGAGAGAAGCCAAACTGCTACTACCACATCAACACCAGCTAGTTGTATAGACAAGAAACCGACACCAAAGCTCCATCCAACGCCTCTCCATGACAAAATCGGCAAACAAAGCACCAAGAAACGACATGGTGATAGCACTAATGGTGATGGTGGCGGCGGCTCAATTTCTTGTACCAAGTGCCGTCCACAGGCAAGAGAGAAGATCTCAGTTGTTCCTTTGGACAATAATGGCTTAAACAAGCATTCATATATTGCAAGTCCAAATAGAATTTTCAAGTCCATGTTTTCTTCACTGACCAGGAAGAGTCCAAAATCCACTGGCGATGTCTCAATAGCAAGAGAAGAGCAATGGAAGATTGCTGTAGCTGAGCTATCTCATAAATTGATTCAAGCCACAAGAAAGAGGGATGTCGCACTTCTTGAAGCTTCAAGGCTCAAGGACTCAATGGCTGAACTTGAAAAGAAGCTTAACAAGCTTGAAATTTATTGCCATAATTTGAAGTCTGGACTTGATGAATGTAGCAGTAACAGCCAACTTTATCAAAGTGGAAAAGGTTACAATACTCATCAATTTCAACAAAATGGTCTTATGGGGGTTAGTGAAAAAGTGATCGAGCAATTTTTTGTCTCAGTATCTGAAGCTAGGTCCTCTGTTAGGCTATTAAGCAGGTCACTTGCTATCCAACTCAGGCACATGGGAGTTAGGGTTTACGAGAGAATTATATCTGCTTTGCTTCAACCTTATGATGTAAGGATTTCATATTATAAGAATCCTAAAAGGGTGCTCTTTTACCTCGAGGCTATGTTGAACAAAGCTTTCTTTGAAGATTTTGAATCTGCTGGGTTCCGGGAGACTCCTGTAAATCAAATATTGAACCCATTTGAAAGATGTGAGGCAAACTATGCGTCATTTAATGTGCTTAGTGAGTTGACATGGGAGGAGGTGTTGAATAAAGGGACAAGACATTTCAGTGAAGAGTTTAGCAAGTTTTGTGATAGGAAAATGAGTTTGATTGTGGCTATGTTGGGGTGGAATAGAGCCTGGCCTGAGTCATTGCTGCAGGCATTCTTTAGTGCTTCTAAAAACGTGTGGTTGGTGCACCTTTTGGCCAATTCGGTGCACCCAGGCTGGCCAATCTTCAGGGTGGATAAAGGGATTAACTTTGACTCAGTTTACATGGAGGAGATGGGTGGAGACAGGGCAAGGAAGTTGGTCCCAACCATGGTTAGGATCATGATAGCACCTGGGTTCTATGTCTATAATAACGTGGTAAAATGTGAGGTCCTCTGCAAGTACTATAACCCTTATGTTAGTAATGATCAGGGTTTAACCCCCTCTCCTTAGGGTTTTGTTTGATCCAAATCTTGAATATTTTGATTAGTTGGTACTGATACTTCTTCTTCCTCTTCTTCATCAATCGCAATTAAGTGATGGCCAACAACAAATAGTTGTTTGCCATCGAAATGGGGATTGAGTGTATGAAATCCTTCATATGGGCATCTTTGTTTTATTCCTTGTTTGGTCAATTTCGATTCATCTTTATTCGATTGGTTATTGGGAGTTGGGTTCGTGGATACATCATGAGGATTAAATGCATGTTTGTCAGTAGTAGTAATGTTGATGTTATTTTTAAAATATTTTTAATATTAGCATGTTAAAATGATAAAAAAATATTATTTTTAATGTCAAGTAAATTAAAAAAATGTCAGTAGTAGTAATGTTGATGTTATTTTAAAATATTTTTAATATTAGCATGTTAAAATGATACAAAAATATTAATTTTTAATGTCAAGTAAATTAAAAAATCAATTTTTTTTGAAACACACAGGTAGTGATTCTTTCTGTGACAATTTTTTATCTTGTATGGTTTGATTGCACAAGTTTATAGCCTACCTGTGAAAGTTCACTCCTCCATGGCACAGCCGGCGGGCGCGGCGCATAATTTTAAGGTCTGGCTGAAATGCCCACTTCATGCATCACAAGCTGTTGAGGAGTGACAACAATTTTAGAGGTCACTCCTCAACCTTAAAATCATCCATCCTTTCTTTCTTTCATTCATTTTTTGTTGTTCGATTTTTTAGTGTTTCAGAAAAGATTAGAGTACACTTCGTGTTTTGAAGAGGTTGCGTGGCCCGGATAGTTATCTTCTGTATATTTTACCACTGTGGTAGGCGGTGTTTCCCATTACATTGCTTATTATTTTATAAAATGTTTTTTAATTGAAAATATATTTAATAGTAATTTTTATTATTTATTTAAATTTATTTTTATATCAGTATTTCTAATCAATTCAAAAAATACAAAAAAAAAATCATAGCAAAGAAAAATTTTAGTTTTTTTTCAAAAGCACGGTGTGCCGCAAAACAAACACCGCAACACTAAATAATGCTCTAATGGAACCAAACCAAAAAAATTGAACCCGATTATAATATATATATATTTTTTAATTGGAATCGATTTAGTTTGGTTTTGGTTTATCGGTTTCTTCTTAAAAAACCAAAAACCAAACCGGAAGTTTACAAAAAATTATAATCAGTTGAATCAAATTTTATCTAATGATTTAGTTTTAATCAATTAATATTTTTCAATTTAATCACTTTTTTTAGTATTTTACTCATCCCTAGCTTATGTGGCTTCATTGAATCTAACCTTCAAGTGCCGGCCGAATCATGTGAAGTGTTGACTAGACAGGCCAAGATAGGCCTAGACCAACGTTATAAAGTAGCCAGGGCTCCGTACAAAATCCAGAAATATAAAAGATGAATTCAAGGCATCCAACCCTTGCATGGCCCAAGAGAATAAAGTATACAGAGTTACAGACCTGAGAAACTAATGAATGGATTTAAATATCAAATGAGGGAGCCTTCCAATTCTGGACTGTTTTAGCCCAAAACAGAAGGTGATAGTTAAAGCCGGTATGGGAATGGCACTCGGCAGAATATACAGGGCTTTGGCCCGATAATATTGGGCTTTGGACCCGATCCTTTAGGGCTTCCAATAACCCAACTACACCTCACAAGCATGCACGAAACCCAGCCTCATTTACAGCTTTGACTTCTTAGACTCTGGACCCGATCCTATATGGCTTCAAAATCAACCTTTGAATGCCTAGAACTGACCTTTGGTCCAGCCACCAAGCATGACGAAGTTAAGTGACTTGGCTTCTCCACGAAGGAATGACAAAAAACTTTTGTAAAACAGTTATCTATCTATCTACGAACAATTGTTCACATTTTATTTTTGAAAACATGAAGAAAAAAATAATATCAAATAACTGTGTAGTAAATATTGCAGTTCGATTCATTATACATGTGCTAATATATTATAAGAGACTCGAAACGTGGTAGGGAAATCAATATGCCAAAAACTAGCTGTTCATGCTCTCAAATCATTTTTTGTTGCTGTTTTGATCCTCAACTTTTCTTGATTGATTGCATTTTCAGTCATTTCTGGGGGTTAAATTGAAGCCCAATTGCTTTGAATTTGTTGGGGGGAAAAGGCAAGGTTGAAAGAAAATGACTGGTAAAAAAGTAGAGAAAATAGTTGACAGTTTCGAAAATGACACAAAAAATTCATCTTATCCTCATACTTTTCAAATTATAAATTTGTGGTCCTAGTATTTTTTAAAAAATTATTTTCTTTGCTTTTTAATCTTTTGTTTGTGGCTAGAATAAAAAGAAAGATAGACAACTTGCTAAAAAGTCCATGTTTCCAGATCAAATGTCCACAATTATATATATTTTCAACTTTTCAATTTATTCTTTTATTATATATCACCTTTTTTTTACTTGGTTTTCATGTATAATATATATATATATATATATTTAATATATACAACCTTGCAAAATATTTTTTATTTGATTTCATGTGTTTGTTTGCATTATTATTTGATTAAATACAAAAGTTATTATGAGAAAGAAGTATTACACACAACTAAGTGCTTAGACCTGTCTCTTTATTTTTTAAGTTTAGTCTCTAGTTATTATCAATAATTTTTTATTTTCACATATAATCATTTGATTAAATAAACAAAAATATTTGAGAACATAGTTATTAAACACAATTAGATGCATTACTCATATTTCGAGACCAGATATCTTGATTAATATCTGTATTTTAATTCTTCAATTTAGTTTTTACTTATTATTAATAGTTTAATTAAAACATTTATTGTCATAACTAATTCTCAATTTATTTAAATAAATACATGTATTATTTTTTTATGACAAAAAACATGTGAGGAAACTATATTCATTTTCTTGTTGAAAAACAAAATTATCCATCAACGACAAAACATGTATCTAATAGCTAAATACTTGATACTATTATGTATTTTAATTTTTGACAAGGTGAGATACTCGAATAAAATTTCATATGTTTTTCATTGGTGTGAAATTGATGTATTTTATTTTATAAATTGCTGATTTTTTTGTTTTCTCCAAGAGAGAACGATTTTAATGTGAGAAAATACTATAAAATATACTTTGAGATTCATTTAATAAATTAAGTTTTTAGGTGAGATGATTCCTTGATATAGTATCAAAACCTTGTCAATTAACTGTCACGACAATTTTATCATCTCTATTTTATTTGATAAAAATAAAATATAATGTAATGTAAATCTATAAAAAAAATTAACCTATTAAATATTTACCTGAAAAAATATATTAAAAAATAACATAAATTATATTTAAAAACTTTAAATTAATTACTTGCGTATAAAACTTTCTTTCGGGAGAGACATTGCAACTGTAAGTGTAAAAGATGAATATAATTATTCAATAAGCATCAAGTAATCCTCCTCCATTCCACGACGAAACGCGACTTGAATCGGTATGGTCAGCTACAAAACCCCCCCTTTTAAATTTCAAACTATTCATATATATATATATATATATATATATATATATAAACTAAAATATAAAAGGTGTTCGTGTTTTACTGTATAGTGTACTGTAGCCTATGAGATGATTTACTGTGGATTGCTACAGTTCACCTACGATTTTACTTTATTTCATTTTACTTTATTTCTGAGGAGAGTTGTGGACTGTAGCATGGTGTGCTAAAATAGTGAGGTTTGTGGGCAGAAAAGTTTGTGGTCTTATTTTGTATTTAAGAGAGCACGAGAGTCAAAATGAGGGTCCCCTCTACCTAAATTAGATAATCTCAATTTGGAATAAATTATAAATTATTTTCTATGGTTTTGTAAAATGAATTAATTAACTTCTTTGATTTTAAAAATAATTAATTAATCTTGATGACCATATTTAATTTAATATTAATTAAAAAATATCCTTTTTTTAATCAAATTTTCTCTGTCATTTGTTTTATTTCTTTCTTTCTTTTTTAAAAAAAACACCTAAAAATGAAAAGAAAACAAAGCAGGTCAAAGGATCAGGTTATAAATAAATTTAAAAATATTACTTATTTTTAAAACTAGAGGAATTATTTAAATAATTTTGGAAAACAATAAGGATAAATTTTAAAATCAACTCCTATTTTATGTTACCATTATCAATGTCAGCTTTGTATGTCATTCCTCCATTAAAAAATAGGTTTTTTTAGATGAATCATGTAAGTTTGATTATCATATTCGTGTTTATTATAATTTAATATTGGAGCGAGGGGTTATTATATATATATATATATATATAACCGATTTTATTAATTAGATATAATAAGAATAAAATATTTTTTTAATATTAGAAGCTTTGATTAATAATAATATAATTTGATTTTTAATCAAATATTAATAAAAAACACATACTTATACAAGAAAAATAATAAATCTCAAAAGTCTATTAAAAAATATAACCGATTTTATTAATTAGATATAATAAGAATAAAATAATTTTTTAATATTAGAAGCTTTGATTAATAATAATATAATTTGATTTTTAATCAAATATTAATAAAAAAACACATACTTATACAAGAAAAATAATAAATCTCAAAAGTCTATTAAAAAATTTAAAATTTAATAAATACAT